>OY293303.1:51402562-52602562 GCA_958502075.1 Orchestes rusci | reverse complement strand
TGGCGGTTTTCCACACGTTTGGAACGTGTCCCAAGGCGATGCTTGCTCTAAAGATGTTCTTTAGCCAAGGTTGCATCAGTTGCCTAGCCCTTTGCATCATCGCCTGGAAAATACCATCAGGACCTGCAGCCTTGTATGGACTGAACTCACTTATGGCCCACTCGATTGCTTGATCGGTAACGACTTCGTCAGCCGTTTCCCAGTCCGCATTGAGGATATGGAGGGGCTTCTAGGTAGGTCTATTGCCTTCTCCAGGGAAATGTGTACGTACAAGAAGGTGTAGAGTATCCTCCATGTTATCAGTCCATGTGTTGTCTTTTTTTTTCCACATCTCTGTTTTTCCCTCTGAGCCAAGTAGCCTCAATAGTCTACTTGATTATGAGAGAGATTCCATCTCCCCACAGAATCCACGCCATGCAACTCTTTCGCTCTTTCTTACCTCTGACTTGAATTTCCTTCTGGCTTCAACGAAGCTGTCCCAGTCAGCCTGCCCTTTGCCCTGGAGTGCTCGGCGGTGCGGCCTCCTGGCTTCCTTTTTAAGGCGCTCCAGAGAGTCCCTTCACCATGGGATTTTTTTGGTCCCCGCTCTCCTGAGTGGGCAAGACTCTTCAAATGCGGTGTTAATCGCATCCGTCAGGGATTGAACCTCCGCATCTATTCCACCTGGGCAGAGAATCTGCCGACCTTTGGAGCCCATGGACTTGCTTAGACAAGTCTTGAATTTGTCCCAGTCAGTCACCCTCGGGTTTCGCTTCGGGATCGGCGGTTTCCTGTCCGCTTGCAAGGAGAAGCGGATTACCCTTTGGTCGAACATTGTTATTGTTTTTGTTATTGACAAAAGGTCGGTTCGGCATTCTCATTGGCAACTTCAAGGTTTTCAGCTGGGAGGTACTCTCACAGAGCTATGCCTCTCGCGTTTGTATAGGTGCTGCCCAGATGGTACTATGTGCGTTCGCGTCGCATCCGATAACGGCGGGAAAACCAGACTTTTTAATAAACTGATCTTCCGTAGGAGGTAAACGCAAAGTATCATACGGCAGGTAGAGACTTATCAAAACAACTTGCCCTTTGTCCCCTGGTGATTGTGTTCTAGAAAGATCACGGTGGCATCTTTGGTGCTCAACTGTGGCAAGTGAGTTACCTCATTGGGTTCAACTTCTGACATCACCCTGTAAAATTGGCAGCCATTCTTACCAACTGGATTGATATATTATAGTTTAATGTGTAGGAAAAAATTTAAAGTCACGAAATACTATGCAAATATATTTTTTTTCACTACTTGGAACAAACGTGTTTATTGCAAAAAAAAAATAATAAAATCGCCATTATAGCCCAAACTATTGGAGATACGTATAGGACATCCTTTAGAAAGTCACCTTTATTTTTTATGTAGAATTCATCTCTGGAATAATTTACAGGGTGTTATATGCAATCTTGAAAAGTTGGGTCCAGCTCGGGGAAAACAGAGCACCTTGTATATGTCAAATATATATGACTCAATTATCATTCCTTTAAAGACAATAAGACAATTTAACTCTTTTTCGTAAATCGCATATCTTCCGAGATAAGGTTGTGGAGGATCTTATATGGGACACCCTGTACACTACTCTGAAAGTCATATACAGGGTGTAAATTGAGTACTTAATTGAGTACAAACTTTAAAGGATGAATCTTTGCCTAATTTCAAGACAAAAAAATCCATATGAACATGGGTCCACAACGGCTTGGTTTCTGAGATACGGGGCGTTCAGAAAAACTATTTTATTTGGTATTTTGCTTATATTTGTGTTAAGTAACATGACAATTGGACGAAATTTGGAATTCTGGGCATATTGATGCGAAAAACTCAAATACTAACATAGTTTAAAAAAAAACTGTTTTGCACACATTAACATAAAAACTTTTTGTCCTAAAATTAGTCAAAGATTCACCCTTCAAAGTGTGTAGAAGTACTTGATATAAGTGAATATTTACAAACTCTAGCAACCTACTATAAATTTTTTTTAAATATATTGTATTTATTCACCTGAATCTTTCATTGTCCTTGCAATCTCCATCCAAGCAGTGGCGGCTGGTGCATAAGCGGTGTGCAGTGCTCCAGACCTCCCAAATAAAAATTCAAAGAACCCGAAAAAATTATTATCTTAACAAGTCTATCAAAGATTAAAATGTTCCATTACCAACAAACATATGATGTAATATTTCGCTTTCTCCAATTCTCCATTCGCTTTGGATTGGACTAAAATGAACTAAACACAGGCGCAGGAGGCCACAAGCGCTCACAACGTAATTGAAGTATACCAATGGAATAACATACGAACTCACGCTATGGCTGGCTCAATATTCAACTGGGCCGATTAAAGGAGCACTGTAAGCTCCTTTGGTGGCCCTTTTGAAAGCGGGCCACCCGCATAACATTTTTATTTATGGAGCGATTTTTACGTTTTTTTTTTGAAATAAGGAGAGTGAAAAGGTGTATTTTGAGGCCATACGTCGCCCAGTCTTTTTCAAAAACCAAGGTCTACTAAAGCTTTTTTAGAGGCTGAAAAATCCAGAAAACATATAAGCGATCTTTTAAGAAAAAATCTGCCCACGCCACTGGATTCGTCATACCCTGAAATGAATTTGTACCAAATTTCATGAAAAAATATTGAAAATTACCGATTAATTTTATTATGCACCAAAAAGTATTTTACCTCGAAACCCTTGCGATAGCAAATCTATCAGAAAAAAAAATTAAATATAAACATTTAATAGATATTCTCATGTCAAAATACAATGAAAACAAACAACCGAGACTGGCAAAAAAAATTGAAAAAAAAATACACACAGAAATAATATTTTTGCATTGAATATTTTTGCATGAAATTTGTACAGACCCATTTCAGGGGATGAAAAATTCAGTGGCGTAGGTGGATTTTCTCAACAAAAATCGCATATATATTTTTTGGATTTCTCAGCCTCTAAATATGCTCTAAAAGGCCTTGGTTTTTGGAAAAAACTGGGCGACGTATGACCTCAAAATACACCTTTTATCTCTAAATTAAAAAAAAAAACGCAAAATCGATCAATAAATTAAAAAGTTATAAGGGTGGCCCGCTCTTGAATGGGTCACTCTGTATATACGGCAACAAAATGATTGATATATTCAATGTGTATAGGGGCTAGTGGCAATAAACACTCTTTCCCATTTCTCAATAAAAGAGTAATGCACTATTCAGAAAAAATGTATTTGAAAGACGATTACAGTTTTTCATTCACGGTGGGGGCATAGAGGGTAAAGGAGGAATATAAGATATTGTCATCGTTATAATGGGGTGGAAGGTACGCTGAATAAATCCACTCATTTATGTTACGATGATATTATGAAGCATGACCTACAATGCTGACCCAACAGTTTTTTTGTATAAATTCGGCCACGGAACGATGGTTCGAGAGGAGGGAAAAGTAGTGTCAGTCAAGCTTCTAGCTTGGCAAGAATTCCTATTCTTCCTCTGAGCCAGCGGCCCATGCTTATCCCCCAGCTGTAATTGTTGACCTTCGAAGAAAATAGAGATGTTGTGAAGTGACACGAGTTTCCCTTCTGTCTGAGTGCTACGTCCCCAGCGCGGGACAATGCCTAACGGGTGGGGTACAGTTGAAGACCCCCCAAGCACTTATTGTGACATTTGGTGGAGGCACCTAACGATCATCTCTTGTACGCCAAGCGTGTATAGTGTACAGAGTGAGTACAGGATGATCTACGGCCCAGAATTGAGAATGGCGTACCAGAAGGGGTCTGAACGAGTCCAAGACGTACCACAGCACCGGGGGAAACCACAGTAATAGGAAGCTTGACTGACACTACCAACCTCCTTGTGTTTGTATATATTGTGTTTTTATTATTTTGAGATATCTATATATATTTATATTTTTTCTTTTATAGGGCATTCAATGTCTGCTTCCGGTCCTCCGATACCCAGCTGAAGAGTATTGTTCCAGGATCGGGTATACAGGTCACTCCGGACTGAGTAGGAGTGTCATGTGTCACCCTGTAGTCCCATACTTACGGAACACCACCAACAAGGTCAAGCTGCAATTGCAAAACCCTGATGAGCCAGCCAGCAAATCTCCGCACCGTCAGCGAAGATCAGAAATTGGGGGCACGGTGACCGCTGACAGTAGATTGCAATTATTGTAGTTGTTTTGCTGTTGGTGATGATCAGGGGCAAAACCATACTCAGCAGATTGACATGATGTAACACAGGACCGGAGCAAGTTAATTATTGTTTTAAGTTTTAAGTCATGTTTTGTAAGGGGATGGGGCATGTTGTCAGTTACCATTGGAGGCCAATGCTCGCGGGGAAGGGGCATATGTCATCGTTATAATGGGGTGGAAGGTACGCTGAATAAATCCACTCATTTATGTTACGATGATATTATGAATCATGACCTACAATGCTGACCCAACAGTTTTTTTGTATAAATTCGGCCACGGAACGATGGTTCGAGAGGAGGGAAAAGTAGTGTCAGTCAAGCTTCTAGCTTGGCAAGAATTCCTATTCTTCCTCTGAGCCAGCGGCCCATGCTTATCCCCCGGCTGTAATTGTTGACCTTCAAAGAAAATAGAGATGTTGTGAAGTGACACGAGTTTCCCTTCTGTGTGAGTGCTACGTCCCTAGCGCACAATAGGGGTGGGGTACAGTTGAAGACCCCCCAAGCCCTTATTGTGACAATATTTCTGGATTAATTTTTAAAAGTTCTCTCGATGACCATCCATATTCAGATCTAGTTTTATTAAATTATAACGAGCATTCTTCTTTAGATTGAAGCTTTGTTTTTCCTAGCGTTTTCATTCAAATGGGCTCTCCGGGTCACGTCTCTTGCCGCGCTTGATTTGTCAGAAATTTACGAAGCAACCTGTCCTTTTTACAAACCTTGTTCAAAGGTCAAAACGTCAAAAGAAACGCAAGAACAATTTTGAGTGTAAGAAGATAAAAAAAATTATAGAACGGAACTTTCCCTAGTGGAAATGAGGGGAGATTGATTATGAAGGAGGGGAAACTCCTTAAAAAAAATCTCGTCAGCGGCGCATTGCCTGCGGCACTAGGCAGAACCTCCATAATATCAACACACGAGCCGCCACTGCATCCAAGCCGTTTGAATTCCATGTTTCTTCAATATGTTCTGTTGAATTATTATCATTATAATCATTGTTTCCTTATAGCAACTTGCTTATTGAGATTATTATCATCATCAAGGTGAGCGCACATTTTCGCTAATCGAACGGACGCATCGCAAATCCGTCTGAATATTATTATTTGCCTATTTTGCAATGAGATGAAGTACATAACGTATCAGACGGATCGTCTAAACGGTATCCCGTTCAGAATTAGATCAGTGGATGTGATGCGTGCGGCTGCATTATGTCATTCCTCAGGTTAGGTTAGGTAAGGTTGCGGAGGGTATGCCCTGCTCCGCAGTTTCCTGCTTCGCATTGCTTTTACTCGGGGGCCTAATGGCCCATTGTGTTCACTTGTTGGAAGAGGTGCCTCCCCGGTCTCAACCTGCAGCCTTTCTCTTTATCGTTCTAAACCATCCCATGGTTTTTACGAAGTTCAAAATTAGTACGATGTCTACATTTGCCACTTCCTTCAAGTCTTCAAGGTAGTATTGTCCCATATTCCTGAGGCGTCCTTCTTTCAGAGTTGAGCAGTAGCACAGTAGATGTTCTATCGTCTCATCCTCCTCGATGCAGTCCTTGCAGAGATCATCAGTCCCTAGGCCCCATTTTCGGAGCATGGTTCCGATTTCACAGTGTCCTGTGATCACTCCCTTAAGGCTGCTAAAACAGGATTTGCTCTGCTTTAGTGATTTCCCTGTTTTTTCGATATCCAAGTTTGGCCACAGAGCTCTCGATGTCTTGCAGTCGTTTCGATGGCTCCACCTGTCACTGTGTAGCTTTACCATGTTTTTATCTACTGTATCTTTCAATAGTTTGATCGTTGGTAGCGATGTGTTTGCCATTTCGGCTTCGTCCTTTCTCAGTCCCAATTTCGCCAGTCCATCTGCCATCGTGGACCCTTCAATATTGCTATGTCCAGGAACCCAGCATAGAACCTTGCGGTGCCTTTTCCGTGAGGCTGTTCCTGATGCGGGACAATGCCTAACGGCAGCTCATCACTACCTTCGACCATACTGTATCTGATTCTAGTAGTCTCAGCGCTGCTTTGCTGTCTGCATAGATAGTGACGTCTTTTGTTGTGTTGCCCAGTCTCTGCAGCAGGTTGGCTGCTTCTTTAATGGCAATGATTTCTGCATGCAGAATGCCACATCCTTTCTCAAGCTTGATAGAGTCTTGGATGTTTAGTTCCGTCGAGTATATACCTGCTCCTGTGCCTGTATTTGTCATTGCTGCGTCTGTGAAGATAGATATCTCTTCCTCCTTTATAATTGAGTCTTGATTCCAGTCTTCTCTGGAAGGTATTTTAACCACTACCTTATTCTCGAAAGAGCTCTTGGTCACCATGTAGTCTGTTGTCGCTTGTAGCAGCTTCGCCTGTTGGTTATCCATTGCCTTTGAGATTTTTCTTAGCACCGTAGAGTCAGTCAAGTCAATTTGGGATCCCTTAATCTGCGAGCTCCCCTTGCGGTAGTGCTTTTAATGAACAAGTCAATGGGTTTAGAATGACCTCTGAAGCTGCCCGCGGTGCCTAACCCGAACATGATGCTCCCGTTGTTGCTCCTAAGTATCCCGAAAGTATCATCCTCTACCGTGCAGACGATCTCCTTCCCTGGCCCAAACTTGCACTTTGACGAAGAGATAACTCACCAGTTTTGGGTGTTCAGGCCCTTGTTCTGCTTGTCGATGATCTTTAGTATGGATTCAACGCTCACGGGAACCGGAGACGGAGTCCACACTGATATCAATCGACGCAGAGGCACCTTCGAGACCGGTATTACCTCGAGTTTGGCTCCCTGCCAGATTTCGCCACAACCGCCGACTACACGCTTTAGAAAGTCAACCCCGCCGATGTTTTCCCTCGTTGCCGTTCTGCTCGTCTAGCTGGAGTATGGTGTCCAATATCCTCGCTTCTGTAATAAGTAATATATTATTAGATTAGTACCACAATTATTCTTATGGAATGGGCTCTACCTGGGTACTATGGAATCTCAAGGCAGAGTTTTTTATAGTTTCGGTATCAGCCCAGCCTCATGTAGAACGATCTGAATAAAACAGTTTATATTGAATTGTGCTTGATTATACATGGCACTGCGAAAAAACCGTACCGAGTACTTGTAAAAAATATGATTAATGAGTGAATCATAACGTGGTCGTGATGTCGGATTCGAAGGGTATTGGACCTCTTGATATGAGTGGTGATGTGTCCAAAAATTGGAAGTTCTGGATACAAAAATTAAAAAAATTTCTGAAGGCGACAGAGAGTAACAAAAAACCTGAAGATGTCCAGTGCGCACAGTTACTGCAGTTTATTGGCGATGAGGGCCTACGTATCTTCAACACTTTCAAGATCAGAGATGATAAGAAAGACAAAATTGAGTCATTGATTGCTGAGTTCGATGCATTCTTTCAGCCAAGAACCAATCTCATATTCGAGAGGCATAGGTTTCTCACCCGGAAGCAATTAGAAGGGGAGACCATGCAACATTACATAACGGAGCTAAAAAATTTGGCTAAACTTTGTGAGTTTGATAAGTTAGAAGACTCTCTCGTTTGTAGCATTCTAATAATTGGCTTGAAATGTGATTCTCTTCGTGAGAGATTGTTGGAAGAACCCGAAATCAACTTAAAAAAGGCAGAACTTATTTGTCTAGCAGTAGAAGAGTCTCGTAAACAGGGGCTGGAGATAAGCGAATCCAAAGAAGTGAACATAGTGAGGTCCAAATACAACACATACAACTCTTCATCTCCCTCATGTTCCCGATGGCCGGTGAAACCAGATGGTCTCAGTTTTTCAAACCAGAAGACCACTAGAGTGTCATCTAGTTGGGGTTCCAGGTACCAATATTACAGATGTGGTACAAATCATCAACCAAGAAAATGTCCAGCATTTGGGAAGCAGTGTGGTTCCTGTGGCGGTTTCAATCACTTCCAGAAAATGTGTAGAGCAAAGTCAGTCAACATTATACAAAATGCTGATGATCCCACACTTGCAGATGACGAGAATCTTCAAGATGATAACATTTTCATTGGTATGTTGAACTCTGATTCTATTTGTAGAAATAAAAGTTCCAACGAATGGCTTATTGAAATGTTGATCAATGAGAACAAAATTGTTAATTTCAAGTTAGATACTGGGGCTATGGTTAATACTATGAGTATAAAAACTTTTCATGACGTAAGTGACAATAATAAAGGGGACATTTTGAGAGAATCCTCCTTGAAGCTAACAAATTTTTCGAATGTTATGATTCCAGTAATTGGAGAATGTATTTTGAAATGTACGTACAGGGATAAAGATTATTTTTTGAACTTTGTTATTGTAGAATCAGATTCTCCTTCATTGCTTGGGTTGAACAGCTGTATCAAATTAAATTTAATTAAAAAGGTTGATGCTATAAATAAAGATTTGGTGTTTGAAAATTATTCAGATGTATTTAATGGAGTAGGCTGTATTGATGGTGAATATCGAATCAAATTGAAAGAAAATGCTATACCTGTTATAAGTTCTGCTCGAAAAGTACCTTTTCCTTTGATGGATAAATTCAAAAATTGTTTGTTGGATTTACAAAGAGATAAAATTATTACGTCAGTTAATTATCCTACGGAATGGGTTAACCCGATAGTTTTAGTGGTTGAGAAAGATAATTCATTCAAAATTTGTTTAGATCCAAATGCACTTAATAAAAACATACGCAGGGAGTACTTTCCCCTCCCTACTTTTGAGGAAATTAGTTCCAAACTAAATGGAGCAAAATATTTTTCAACCTTGGATGCTATGTCAGGTTTTTGGCAGGTAGCTTTAGATAAGTATAGCTCAGATTTGTGTACATTTGCAACGCCTTTTGGCCGATACAGATTTTTGCGATTGCCATTTGGCTTGAGTTGCGCCCCCGAAGTTTTTCATAGAAAATTTAAAGAAATCTTTGATTTGGAGGAAGTCGAAATATACTTGGATGATATTTTAATTTATGGATCTTCAAAAGAAGAGCATGACTTGCGATTAAAGCAAGTCCTCGAAATAGCAAGAGCCAGTAATATAAAGTTTAATAAAAATAAATGTAAAATTTGTTTAACAGAAATTACCTACTTGGGGCATAAGATCTCTGGTAAGGGGTTTCAGGCAGATGATATTAAAATCAAGGCAATTTTAGAGATGCCAACACCTAAAAATAAAGACGATCTACATCGTTTCCTAGGTATGGTTACTTATGTGGGTAAGTTTGTTAAAAATTTGTCAGCAATCACAGCACCTCTGCGTGATCTATTAAAGAAAAACTCATCTTGTGTTTGGGAAAACTATCATAATGAGTCTTTTGGACTTTTGAAGCAACAATTAACAGAACAACCCGTATTACAGTACTATAGTCCTACGCTTCCTATAACTATTCAAGCTGGTTCGTCAAAGGATGGGGTTGGTGCTGTTTTACTCCAGAATAACCTACCTTGCATATATGCTTCAAAAACCCTAACTAGTTATCAGTTGAATTGGGCTCAAATTGAAAAAGAACTATACAGCATTGTATTCGCATGCGAGCGATTTCATCAGTATATTTTTGGAAAACAAGTAACAGTTCAAACAGACCAGAAAGCGTTGACGCAGATCTTCAAAAAACCCCTCCATGAGTGTCCTCCACGGTTACAAAGAATGTTTAAACGATTGCAACGATATGATATAAATCTCGTGTATCTACCGGGAAAACAGCAATTTATTGCAGACACGTTGTCTAGAGCTGCTCTGTCTGAGTTTGATCAAAATGAAGATAGTGAATTCACAAATGAGGTTGAAAATCAGATTTGTTTACTCCGATATTCATTAAACGCTACCAATGAGAAAATTTTGGAGTTACAAAAATACACTGTTGAAGATAACGAAACGACAATATTATTGAATTACGTCCAGTCTGGATGGCCAAAATGTTTTAAAAAAATAAATGATTTGATGAAACCTTATTTTAAATACAAGTCAGAAATAACAGTCGCTAATAACTTGCTTTATAAAAATAATAAATTAATTCTTCCACCAACTTTACTTAAAGAAATACTAAATAGAATACATTACGCTCATCAAGGTATCAGTAAATGTAAAAGTAGAGCTCGACAGTGTTTCTTTTGGCCTGCCATGAACAAAGATTTGGAAATCTTGATTTTAAATTGTATAACTTGCAAGATTTTTCAAAAAAATAAACAATCTGAATGTATGTTGCCTCATAAAGTACCTGATTTGCCGTGGGAAAGGGTAGCTTGTGATCTATTTTACTTTGATGCGGAAGTATTTTTGTTGGTTGTAGACTATTTTTCAAAGTACATAGAGCTAGCTAAACTGGAGAACGGTCAATCTTCTAATGAGACAATCGTCCATTTAAAATCAATGTTTGCTAGACATGGTATTCCTAGAGAAGTGGTTACAGATGGTGGGCCACAATTCAATAGCATTTATTTTACACAGTTTTCGAAAGACTGGAATTTCAATCATATCATGTCTAGTCCATTGTATCCACAGTCAAATGGATTAGTTGAACGGCATGTTCAAACATTGAAAAATCTCTTATATAGAGCTAAATATGATAAAAAAGATTCATATCTTGCACTTCTAACATATAGAATTACACCTATTAACTGTTCACTAGAAGCTCCTGCTAAAATTCTGATGAATAGAACTTCAAGAGATGTTTTACCCGTAGAAAAATCTTTATGTAAACCTCAAAAATGTATCTATTCTAATATTAAAAGTGCTCTTCAACAAAAACAAGTGTGTCAAAAGAAATACTACGATAAAAACTGTGAAGCAAGAAGTGAAAGTTTCGAGAAAAATCAAAAAGTGTTATATAAAAATAAATTCAGTGATAAAAAGTGGCAAGAGAGTTATATTAGAAATAAGAATAGATATAGACCTAGATCTTATGACATAAATACATCTAAAAATAGAGTCCTGAATAGGAATGCGAAGTTTATTAGAGGTTGCCCTCAAGGTATGCAGACAGTTCCTTGTCATGAGTTCTCGGGTAACAGTCAGGAAGATGATGTCGTTGATCAGGACAGGGATGAGCTGCATACCGATGACGCAAATTTAGATGATAGCAATCAAGATGTTATATTTATTCCAAATACTACCAAATCAGGTAGAATAGTCAATATTCCACAGAGACTGAATTATCATAGCTAGAATATTATATCATCTAAGTTTGTCATCGTTTTATGTTTCAATTGATTTCTAAGGGGAATGTAATAAGTAATAAATTATTAGATTAGTACCACAATTATTTTTATGGAATGGGCTCTACCTGGGCACTATGGAATCTCAAGGCAGAGTTTTTTATAGTTTCGGTATCAGCCCAGCCTCATGTAGAACGATCTGAATAAAGCAGTTTATATTGAATTGTGCTTGATTATACAGCTTCCACTTCGAGCCACCTGTCGGCTGCAAATTTGCCATCGGGATCTAATCGATCCACGATGGCCACTTGCAGCTCTTCTGGCGTATCGAAGCTTCCGGAGTTCTTTGGCTTCTCCGCGGTGGTTTGTTCTTCCTCGCTAGAGCGCATCCGTTTTTTGCATTTTTCTCCCAGAAGCTGGGGGATTTTGCTCTTCCGGTACGTTCGCAGCTGGGGATGACACCGCATCAGACCTTGCCAGCGGCCTCCACTTTGGCTCTCGCTTCAGCCTCCGCTGTTGCTCTTGCCTCTGCTGTGCCTTTTCCGGTTCCTGTTGCTTCAACCCGTGCTCACGCTAGAATTTTCCAACAATCTTCCTGTTCTTCCTGATGAAGTCTTACTCTTTCTCTTCATCCTGCTTTCGTTCCATCTTCCTAAGGAAGTTCTTGGCGCTCTTATAGCTATTTCTAGCTTTTTTCGCCAGGGCTATTTTGCCTTGGGCTCTGGTTTGTAAAAGTTGATGGTTCCCCAGGGGTTAGAGTTGTGTCTTCCTCTCCCAGCAATCTAGCCTCAGTCTCCGAATCCTCCATATCGACGTTGCTGCTGACAAGTCATCTTCGGCCGCTGAGTCGATACGGAGATTTTTCAACTGGGTTTAAATGCCAAGTTGGTTGACTTCACCCGTATCCTCCGGTTTAGAGTCGTCCTCCGCTTTGCTCTGACCAGTCACATCCACTGACGCCTCAGCCTGGTTCTCCATCGGGTTGTCTGAACAGTCGTTGACTGACGACTTCGGAGAGCCTGTCCGCTCACTCTCTGTCGCCGCTGCCGAGCTTCCAAGTAGCCAGGCTCCTTCCTCCGAAGTTGTCCTCTCCATCGCGGTTGTTGTTGCCTCGGGGTACCACCCCCAGCCTGCTGTTTCGCAAAAAGGGAAGAAGTGGGAGTCCATGTCCTGTTGGGTCTCCCCTCTCTCCTCTTCCCACGCTATCTATAGGGGTTACAGGCTTCCCTAAGGGTATCTCTCTTGGTCTGGTCTCTCCCCATCAACCTGTCCGGCATGGGTGATGGGGTGACCAGTAGCCCAGTAACTGAGCTACCGCCGGCATAGCCCTCAGAATCGCCGAGACTCGCCAGGGACGATGACCCTGACTACGGCAAGGCGGAGACACGACGGGGGGGGATGTCATTCCTTTAATGATAATAATCTTTATTTAGCACTAGCTCACCCGGCAAATTCCATACTGCCTCATAATCACTAATTATTGTTGTGCTAAATGAATTTGTTTCACAACTTTCTTTTTTTTTAGTTTTTACGATGTTTCAATAATTATTCTGTCATTTGTTATGGTAAAAAATAGGATGATATGTTGAATATCTGACAACATTTTTAGCGTACTTTTTTTGAAATGTTTGAACTGGAAACGTATCTATTGTTACAACACTTCAATTTCCAAATAGAACCTACATATCTAATTTGGACAAAATCTTTTGAAAAATAACAAAATTAAGCAAATATAACCTCACATTTTTGAAAAAAAATTGGTCAAATCACAAATAGAACCTACATAATCTAATTTGAACAAAATCCTTTGGAAAATTACAAAATTATGCAAACATCAAATTGAAACCTTCATATCTTATTTTAACAGAATCCTTTGGAAAATAACAAAGCTTTTCGAACGTAACCTCACTATGTCATTTTTTAAAAAATGTTTTCATCAAATCTCTAATAGAACCTACGATATATTATCTAATTTGGACAAAATCCTTTGAAAAATAACGAAATTAGGCAAACATAACCTCACTTGGTCAATTTTTGTTAAATTTCTTCACCAAACTCCAGATTAGAGCCTACATGATTATTTGAACAAAATCTTTTGGCAAATTACAAAACCAATAAAACCATGCAAACATAACCTCACCATGTATGTAATGTTTCAAAAAATTTTTTGATCAAATCCCAAATAGAGCCTACATATCTGATTTGAACAAGATCGTTTGGAAAATAATAAAAATATATGAAAACATAACCTCACTATGTTATTTTTTTTTAAGTTTTGATCAAATCCCAAATAGAACCTACGATATTATTATCTAATTTGAACAAAATCTTTTGGAAAATAACAAAATTAAGCAAACATAACCGCACTTGGTCAAATTTTGATCAAACACCAAATTAGAGCCTACATAGTTATCCATTGGCAAATAATAAAACTATGCAAACATAAACTCACTATATCAAAAAAAGGGAAGTTGTGTTTTCGGGTCCTTCCAGGAAATTTTCCAATTTTTATTTTCATAACATCACTTCTCATATCTCAAAGAACATTTTAAAAAAAATCACCTAAATTGCTTCAGCCGTTCTCAAGTGATGGGGTGACCAAGAAAAACGGGATTCAAATTTAGATATTAGATAAGATAAAAGCCTGGATAGAATCAGCATCAGCACTGTTTTAGTTTTATGTTTACGTTCTTTCAATGCACCTATTTTAACATTATGGTAACATTGCTTTATCAGTAATGACCTATGATTCTGTTCGACATTTCAGGCGTATTGACATACACGTTCTGTTTGTTTGTAAAATTTTGAATCATAACGGCGGGAATATCACAAACCAATCCTATCGCAAAACGCGAAAAGGTCGTCTTTGAAATACGCACATGGGGACCCACCATCAGTTTTGATTTTTGTATGGGCGTAGAATAAACTCTGAAAATGAATCTGGACTTCGTCTGTGATTCGCATTAACGGGTGGATATTCTAACAGACGCACAGAACATCCCTTTATGGGGAAAAATAGAAATACTCTTCTCTCATAATGTCATTTTTGTCTTGATATTGAAAATGGCCGCCACTGCTATGCTGTAGAGTTAAGAGTATCTTTCATTACTCAGGTCTATGATTTGAATTGATATCAATATCAATTTCACGCTCTTCGTGCTCAGAGTGTTTAGAGCGGAAACTCGAACGCGCCTATTGAATTTACTCATTGACATAGACATTAGTTTGTTTTGTGACGGAAAGTTTACATCACAAAATATCCCAAATGGATATGTTTTATCCAAATGGGATGTTTTGTGGTTGACATGTGACATCCTGAATGAAAAGTTGTATTTTCAGGTTTTTTCGGGAAATTTTCAAGCTTTTCTTGCCATAGAAACAATCCCAAGACTTTAAGGAACAATTAAAAAAAAAAATGACTCAAATTGCCCCAGCCGTTCTCAAGTTATGGATCTTCCAGAAGAAATCGGTTCTCATTTTTATATATTAGGATAAAGCTACAAAGGTACAATAAAGTAGGAAGTATAATTTGATATAAAATAGTCCAAAAAAATTACGAAAATATTGAATAGGTAAAAAACAACAAACATCAAGACAAACCTATAAAATACTGGTACAAGATGTATATCACAAATGACTTAAGATATGTTTCCTCAAAGTACATTCAAAGTGTTTCAGACTTTCACAGTTTCTTATCACATGAGGTGGTTGGTTGAATTCATATAGACCCCTATGCAGTAGGGAGTTTGCTATTTGACTAGAGTGGCACTTGGTATACAATATAAAGTCATTACATTGTCTGGTGTTATAATTTTGTACATCATTGAAATATTTCGTTTTATCACAGATATAGGACGGTAAAGTGTTATTCTTAATTTAATGTCATTTATATATCAAGAACAGCAAGGGCCCCAGAACAGTTCCCTGTGGTACACCAAATGGGAAATACATTGCTTCAGACACAGTGTTCCTAAATCTAACATTTGGGCTCTACTACTAAGATGTGACCTGAATCATTTCATCACAGTACCCTGAACTCCTATTTTCCCTAGCTTGGCCAATAAAATGTCGTGACCAACGGTCTCAGATGCTCTTTCAAAGTCATTAAATGTAGCTAACACATAATTATCACAGTCAATGTCTTGGAGGAAATCATCACACATACTAACTATCACAGACACACAAGAATGACGTTCACGGAATGCCTTATCCTTAAGCTTCCCACGGCCCGTGTTATTACAGGCCGGGCCGCGCCGCGCTTTCTCGAGCAAGCCCGGATCAATTCAAGAGACTTCGGGCGGCTCCTTTCCCACGGCCCGTTATATTGCAGGCCGCACCGCGTATTCTAGTCGGTGCGCGAAGTTTAGTCCATTGATTAAGGACACCTGCAATGGTTTAGTGGACCTGTTGTGGTTGGTGCAAAAATGTCGCAAGATCAAATAACTGTTGCTGCAGCAGCTGTCATATTATTCAGTGGACATTATCTACTAAACAAAGCATCATCTTTTAATAAGAGCAGGTCCAGGTTAGTTTTGATAAAACATTATTATATTTGATGCTACTTTAATCGCTTTTTAGGTACAATGGATCGGATATGTTGGCTGATTTCATTAAAGAACCAAGTAAGAAATTTGAAAATTTCTGTAGAATGTCGCCAGAAGATTATGAATATCTTCTGAATAAAATTGGCAGGCATATTGCAAAAAGTGACACAAACATGAGAAAGTGTATACCTGTTGGCGAAAGATTTGCTATTGCTCTCAGATTTTTGGTCTCTGGAGACAGCTATACGAGTATTGCATACCTTTTCAAGGTATCTATCCAAACAGTTTCAAGGTGTGTTGAGGATGTTTGCAAAGCATTGATGCAGGAATTATCGCAAGAAATAAAAGTGAGTCACTAACTGAAGTTTGTATTGAGTTAATAAATATAGAATGAAACTGTAATGACACTCAATCATCGACGACGAGACTTGATACATACTACTCGCTACTTAAACATATTTTCGAATTCTAGCTCATAATAATCTTTCAATGCGTGTTTTGAAGCTGCTGATTCGTCTGATGAATGTTGTGAAGAAGAAGAGGGTTGGGAAGTTGGTGATGATTGTGGAGAAGGAGAGGGTTGGAAAGTTGGAGATGGCTGTGGCGCGGGAGGTTGGATAGTTGGTGATTGTTGAGGGGAAGGGGAAGTATGGAAAGTAGGTGATGGTTGTGGGGTGGGAGGATGAAAACTTGGTGACTGTTGGAGGAAAGGAGACGATTGGAAAGATGATGAAGGAGAGGGATTGAAAGGTGGTGATGGCTGTGGGATGGGAGATTGGAAAGTTG
The DNA here is from genome assembly GCA_958502075.1 of Orchestes rusci. Taxonomy (NCBI): domain Eukaryota; kingdom Metazoa; phylum Arthropoda; class Insecta; order Coleoptera; family Curculionidae; genus Orchestes; species Orchestes rusci. Next base: position 52,585,915 of record OY293303.1, on the reverse strand, counting down.
GTGATTGTTGAGGGGAAGGGTACGAATGGAAAGTTGTTAATGGTTGTTGGGGATGAGAAGCATGGAAAGTTTGTGATGGGTGTGGGAAAGCAGAGGGAAGAAAAATTGGCGATTGTTGTGAATGATTATAGATTTGCAGGGCTGATGGTTGTGATGGCAGAACATATGGATGATAGGCATGATGTGCTGCAGAACGATGTAAAGGTGAAGGTTGTGACTGATGAAAGTATGGAACAGTTGAAGGCTGTGACTGTGATTGTGCGTGTGACGAAGATGGAGCCTGCACTGCTTCGTTTTTTAGGTGAAAAACCAGTTTATCGATTTCCATCATGGCTATTTCACGTGTTTTCTTTTGCAGTCCTCTTAGTTTTTTACACAATAATTCCGTGTACAAAGAACACTCGTCTCGGTCCGCATTTTGTGTAACTTGCCTAAAGTAATCATAGGCTTCATCCATTGGATTTTCGATTTTTTTCTTTTTGAACGCTTAGGAAGACTCTTTGGTATTGTAAATGGCTTTTCACCTCAGCAACAATTTCTTCATTATCTTGGACTTCGGTTTCTTCTTTATCTTCAGTGTCCTGAAATAAGTTAAGAATTATTCTCATATTTCAAATAAGGCAATTTGGCTTTGTCTGTTACACAATGTACAGTACTTTTTCTTTAAGACGCAACATAAGGATTTCCATGTTAAATCTTTATGCCCATGTTAGCGCTAGTTGTACTTAGATTACACAACTGAAATTTGCCGTAGATAGACTTTGGTGCTTCGAGATTATGTTAGTTCATCAATTAAGCCAGAAAAACTTCGAAAAAGACTCAAAAATGCTCTTAGAAGTTTTGGAAAGTAATACTTTTAACATGCCTGCTTTATCATGCTGACAACTGGCTGACAACCAATTTTTTGACGTGTCTTTCATTGTCAAATATTTTATTCCAAAAAAGTCTGCTTACACTGAATGAACGAATAAAAACGGTTTTCATGTTATTCTGTGTATCATCTCTGTACTTTGAATATAACCAGTGCTAACATGGGACTTAAAATTTAACATGGGAATCCCTATGGTGTGTCTTGGAGAAAACTCACTGTACCTATATGTAACTTTCTATAAAACGAGAATGATTTTGTATGAAACATCTCTCTCCAACATAAACAGTTAAAGCAATAAATCAATAATATTTTTCCTCATACAATAGGGTTGTTTTTCTCGCCGATAGCGTAAGGCGCATGCGTTCTTCGTCTTAAACATTGGTTAGCATTCTGCCCTTTTTTTCTGAGAAATTGAGTTTAAACACAGATAAATACAAGTTTTTGAAAAAGTTGCCTTGATAATTAGTTTTTTTTTATTGTTTCAGTTGCCTTGGACTTCATGTGAATGGTTAAAGAAAGAAGAGGAATTCAGCAAAACTTGGAATTTTCCTCATTGCTTTGGAGCACTGGACGGCAAACATGTTTTGTTACAAAATCCCGTTCATAGTGGTTCAGAGTTCGTCAATTATCATGGCAGTTTCAGCATAGTGCTTCTAGCTCTAGTTGATGACTGACTACAATTTTACTTATGTGGATTGCGGGTGTCAAGGAAGAATAAGTGATGGTGGAGTGTACAGAAATTCAGAATTTTACAATAAAATGTGTCGGAATGAACTAGATTTTCCAGTACCAGAATGTTTACCACAGAAAGAAACTCCACTACCTTATGTCTTTGTAGCAGACAGCGCATTCGCTCTAGACGTAAACATGACATAATCTTATTTTTTCGTGCATTCACGAGCCAGGAATAATTGGAAAAGAGTCTATGTACTAGTTCCTGATTAAATAAACGATTACAACCTTAGACGTAAACATGATGAAACCGTTTGCTGGTTCAATTATCGCCTTTCACGAGCTCGAAGAATAGTTGAACATGTTTTTGGTATTATGTCTGCTGTTTTTAGAGTGCTAAGAAAACCCATGCTTTTACAGCCAGACAAGGCAACTGACATTGTAATGACATGTGCTTTACTTCACAACTTCTTGAGACGATCTGAAAAATCGCGTTCCCTATATACTTCGCATGGTTCGCTTGATACGGAGAATGAAGATGGCGTGATAGTGCCTGGTTCATGGCGTGCCGACGTGGGTGGTATTACTTCACTAGTACCCTTAAGAAATGTTTCAAGAGAAGCACCTTTGGCTGCCAAAGACGTGAGAGATCAGTTTGCTGAATTCTCTATAGCAGATGGCGCAGTAAAATGGCAAAATGATTATTGCCAGATCTAATATTAACATTGAAAAAAATGAATACTTACGTACGAATTCTTCGTTTTTCTTGGACTATACACATCATTCAAAAATGTGGACATTATGGTGTAAAAGGGCCAGTCAGGTTTGAAAACTTCCTCCGCACCAGTGCCAGTCTTTATTGAATCTATAACTTTGTCCCTTTACTTTCTGTATGTTGACCCGTTTGTCCCTTTTCTTTGTCAATTCTTTTTTTGTGATATCACCAATACTGCCCTTGATTCTATCTTGAATACGAGTCCACGAATCGTGTTGGTCATTTCGGTTTTTATGCTCGCTACATTTTGTGTTCCACACAAAAGGCTCACTTTCATATAAACTCAAAAATTCACTAATTGCATCATTCGTCCACTCCATATTTACATAGACACAATTATACAATCCGATCTCAACAAATATCAAACCACAAGTGTTGACCTGTCGGTAGACAATACATCTTTACTTGTGGACAATTCCCGTTTTTCCACGGGCCGCCACGAGCCGACACAGGCAGGCTCGCGTCGCACCGGATCGGGCATTTGAAGTTACCGACTCACGGCGGATAGAACGGGCTAACACAGATATGCTCGGACTACCACGGGCGGACCTCTTCCCACGGCGCGTTGGCGCGTGCTGGCGCGGTCCGACCTGTAATATCACGGGCCGTGGGAAGCCAGCTTCATCCTTATCAAATCATCATTGATATTATGGACAAAAACAAACACAAAAGCGAGAACATTCGTACAAATCTTGATTGTATTGCATTGAAATAAATAGGCGAGCGGATCCGAGTAGACCAAAAATACTCTATGTTGACACAAATATGACTATTGGTCCGATGCGTCCGTTGCGAACGATGCGTTCAAATGCGCGCTTAACCTTTATAGTTCCATAGACACGGATGATTCTCAATTCCGTTGAGAGTTCACATAAAAATGGAAATCTTTCGACTTTGCCATATTTGCATGTTCCATCTCGTCGCACGCGGTAAATACTGACTTAGGACATCCATGAAATGTCTCACATTTTGTTCACTGCGCGTTATTTGCGTATGCTATAGTAGAAGATGCTTTGTGAGACATCTGAAAAATGTGTAACTGAACAAGGAGTGTACGATTTATTATATTTTCTACCTCAAAAATACAAGTTTAACAATTGTAATTATAAACTTAGCTGTAAGCACATAAGGCTATGAATTTGTTTAGAAAATCCACTACTACTTCTACTTCTTCTACAAATCAAGTGTATTATATACGCTTCAAATCAGGATTCCAAATTTATGAAAAAATAAAATATTTAGAGAAAGAGATACCCCATATTCAACAGAAAACAAATCATAGCTTAAAGTGAACCTAGTTTTCTGAATACAATCATTCACTGCGAACCATATCTACCTCATCCGAAGGTGAATCAATACTGCATGTTCGTTTTTGCGTATTCAGGTTTTCAGAAGTATAAGAGTTCTTCCTTCTTCTACGAAAAAACTGTCTAAAATGAGAACTTTCTGATGTGCGTTCCCATGCTAGTTCATGAGTAATTGACTCAACCGATTCGTCACTTTCATCGACATTTGTGGGAACGGATATGTGAGCAAACTCATAAAAAATCAAATCACTCTCAGAAGTATCGGAAAAGATATCTGTTGTTTGTGAATAAATCGTCCAATTACTGCCACCGTTTTCACTCCTTGTAAGACTAATTTCCTCTGAATTATCATCCTCATTCGGTGACATATTTTCCTCTTCAGCTGAAGAGCCATCGCTAAATGAAGCGCCACACATTTTACTATTTCGTTGGTTCAAGTCGTTCTTGTTATCTTCAGGAAAACAACTAAGCTCGTTTGTTAAATTTCTAACGACTTTTGATTTTTTCTCAATGTTTTGGAAAAAAGCGGTTATCTTCTTGACATTTTTTAAATCATGGAATTGATTAGCATTGACACCTGAAAATGATATTCGTTTTCAATACTGTGAAAAAGGATATAAACAGGGTGTCCTAGCTTGAAGTAGCCTGTGTTATAACTCCCATCCTTTTTGTGAATATTTATTTATTTTTTTTAATTTAATAAAATGAATTAACCAAAAAAATAAAGGTGCTTCGAACATTGGGGATATTAATTTCAAGTTGGGACACCCTGCATCTACAGTTAAATTCTAGAATAACATCATATTCGTATTCTCACATCATAAAAAATATGAACTCTAAAGAATTCAAGGGACTTTTTTGAATGAGTCGAGAACTCATCAGATACAAAACTTGATATTTTCACAAGTGGGGTTGCTGCTTTCATATTCCACTCTCTTACAGGGAGACGTAACGCAAATGAAAGGGCTCGATGACCGGTATCAACAAATTTTATTTTTATTCGCAATAATACTTTAAAAAGATAGTTACCACAAAATAGTTATTTGGGGCAGAAAATTATAGAGATTTCTTAAAAAAGATTCTCTGCTACCAGTTCCAGCCTTTCTGAATGGACTACGGGACCAGGAGATAGGCATAGATAGGGATGTCTCTAAACAAAAAAATCAAAAGAAACACATTTGCATGCTTTGTTCAGAAACACAGTCTTAGTTATTTGATCAATCGCAAATTTTTTGATACCTTAATGTTTAGGTTGGGTATAGCACATGGTAAGAGAGACATAACTGGAATTTGGTGCAGAATTCAGAAATGAAATAAGAATTTGGGGTTTTCATTTGGAAATAATGAAGTTTATAGATGTTTGTTCTTTCTGTGCACCCTGTATACATACAATTTCTGTTAAAAAAAAAACACGGCAGCCAAAAATAAAAATTGACGTATTCGAGCGTTTTCCAAGAAAACCGAATCCCTTAATTTTTAAAGAATCTGTTCCAATCTACGCGTCCCCACATATCTACTTTCAATTAGTCCTTTGATTGAATCAATTCTTTGAATCTATAATTGGAATTTTTCCATACGCGAGTAGTGCTGCCAGATCGATGAAACAGATATTGGGTCACAAAAAAATTTACTGAATGAATGAATGATATCTTTATGTAGCAAAATGCTATATACATGTTACATTAATAAATTATCATGATATTCTTTCTAATCAGACAATGACAAAGTTGAAAACAAGTGTCAAATTATAAAAACATTTAACAAGATGCTTATATCATCAACTCAAGTAGCCACTTAGCCAAATGGAAAATAAATGATATATTATTGAACCATAACTCGAATGAATATACAATTATAAATAACATTTTTGGGGATTTAGCGCGTTTTGCTCGCGAGCTCCACAATTCATCTTGAGAACTGGTACAATTATTATACACAATAAATAAACACTCATCATGCTGTTTATAATCTTTTTATCTAATGAAAAAGAAGTGAAGTTGAACAATAAACTGCTACAATATACAGAAAATATCCTTTGTCATATTTCATAGCACCAATCTTCTATTTTTTGTTTTGAAAAAAGGCAAAGCGCTTACGGCTTACAAAGCCATCATCAGTGCCCCATATGAGATGAATGAGCTAAGTCCATGAATGTAAAGCGGAAGCACATTAAAAAAAAAAACAATTAAAGATTCAATAAGAAATTTACCCAATACTCAGTAGTCAGTTGTGTACAGGCAACTTTTTCACCATCTTGAGGAGGTGCTTTGAACGACATGGTCTAGCCGATGGATAAAAGTTTCGGGACGAAAATCCAGCATTACAAGATAATTCTTATGCACTAGTCTGAGTGGTCAGTTGAATGATCGACTCTTTGTCCTAGCTTATCATGTTAATTGTAGACTGGCCTCGAGGTGAATGAGAAGAAGATACAGGGGACCGACCAGATCAGGATAAAAATTATGCATTGTCATGAACTACAGTTAGGTTGATTATCAACTAATAACAAATGGAGATGACTACACCGGTGGATTGACCAACGAGCTGTCAGGCAAAACAATGTCAAGCTGATGGCAATATTAAAGAAGGAGAATTTTTGAGTTCAAAGCGACTAATGTTGAAAGAGAGTACTTTAATTTTGTAATCTCCTATGAAAAGGAGTGTATGGTCTATTTGGGTTAACTTGAATATTAAGACAAGAAGGATCTGATCTCAATTCATTGAAAATGTAAATGTCCTCCAAGAAATCCAATCGGTTAAAATTCTTGAAAGAAACCTGGTGAAGAATCCTTGAATTAGAACCAGGACCGAAACTATGCTTGCTTAGCTTAATATGTCCACCAAAAGCAGAGTTGGGTCTGTTTAAATGTTCGGAGATTCTAGTTTTTAAGGGTCTGCTAGTGCGCCCAATGTACGAGCAACTACAAGAGTCACATTTCAATTTGTAGATTCCACTCTTGGACAACCCATCAAATCTATCCTTAGTGTTAACCAAAATCAAAGCCATTCTGTTTGATGTTTTGAAATACAAGTTGTCGTTGTATTCAAGGAAAATTTTGGAAATCTTTTTGTTAAGAAAAGTGTTAATATGAGGGAAAGAAATGTATCTCTGAACTCGATCTATATTGGGGTAAGAAGCGAGTCTGAGTCTTGTAAAGGAAACTTTGTTAATGAGGGAGTTTATGTCATGGTCATAACCATTGTTAAAAGCAATCTGATTTAATATTTTCAATTCCAAAGAGAAATGAACCGATGAGAGAGGTATATTCAGCAAACGATGGACAAAGGACATAGCAATAACGCCAACGCTGCCATTTTGTGTCGGTGTGGATGGTTTGAGTTGAAGGGTATGACATGGTCTGTTTGAGTCGGTTTTCTGAAAATAGAAAATTCAATGTTGTTCAAGATTTTGAGTAGAGAAATGTCGAGAAAGTTCAGCTTTTTGATCACTCTTAACTTCCAAGGTAAAGGAGATTTTTTATGAATAGCATTCAGTTCAAAGAGTAGATTCTGGGCACCCTGTGGATCGCAGTCCAGAAAACAAAGACAATCGTCGTCTTATCTATACCAGTATTAAATTTCTTGATGATTGTCAGTGACAATGAAGTTAGACTCAAGGTGATCCATGAATACATCCGCCAGAACAGCTATCCATAGCCAATCCATCGGGCTGTTGATAAAATTTGGCATTGAATAAGAAGAAGTCCTGTGAAAGGCATAAATGAAGTAGGGAGAGTATTGAAGTTAAATGTTCTTGATATTGTCAACAGTTTTAGCTCTGGGAACAGTGGTAAAAAGATTAGTTACGTCAGAAAAGACCATGAGATAATTATTGGGTAGATTCAAGTTTGCAACTTAATCCAGAGGTGGATTGACTAAATCGAGAGAATTTTTAACGACAAATTTGGGAGTGAGGGAAGAGAACTCAATCAACAAGTTAAGAATGAATTTGGATAAGATAGAGGTTGGTGTGTTCGTGAAGCTGACGACAGGTCTTATAGGGGTGAAAATTTTATGCATTTTTGGAAGACTATATAGACCTGGTGTAAGAGGGTTGCTGGTGATAAGGTTTTCTGAATCCAAGAAAACCTTGAAATGGTTGATCAATTTAGACGTTCGCCTGATGAAACAGTTGGTAGGATAAGAAAAAAAGGGTTTAAAATTATTATCTGACGAGAAACTTTCGACTTATAAAAGACATTCGTTCCATAATCACCAAGCAATTAAACTTGTCGGCTTTGGAAACAATTATGATGTTTGATTCTAGACTTAATTGATTTGAGAGTTTGAAAAAAGGGTGGTTGGTTTTTTAGACTTGAAATTGGGCAAAGCTGTGAATAGATCGTTACGAAGAGAAGACTTCAGATTGGAGTCCCTAGAAAATTGTTCAACAATAATGTCAAGTTCGACTGAAAAACTAATAAGCTCCATATCAGAGATTTGATCAGTAGTCAAGCAAAACTTCAAACCAAGTCCAAGAAGTTCAAGTTCAACACAGCCATTCCTTCCTATTTATCCAACCGCAGTACGGCGGAAAAGGCTGCACTGTACAGAAGATTTTCCATCAAGAGAGCCAGTCTGGACGTCGACATATGATTCCTGAACAACTGCATCAAAGCACAGGGCATACCAATTAATTAATTGCTAAAATTAAATTTTCTAAAAATGTTGTTCAAAAAATTAAATCATCTATTGCACTTGATAACATCCGATCTGAAATCTGTTATCATTATGCTAATTTACATTCCATTAATTGCAAACTTAAAATAGTATACAGTGCTTTTCATCTATGCGCCCCCCCTTTAATTTTTTTAACGGCTCAACTTAGAGACTTCAAATTCTAGGTGATGAAATACAAGCATGTTAACTATGTGTTGACATAAAATTAACATATGAAAAACTCAAGCTGGCGGCTTGGCGCCATCTTGGAATGTTTTTTTCAATAGGAATAGGGGTCATGTGACACCTCATTTTGAAGATCCTGATGAGTACTTTATGACCCTAGAATATTGAGTCGATATCTTCAAGTACTACAAAATGGCGGTACATTTAATTACTGCATTGATACATACACTTTTTGAAAAAATTCGTCAAGTTCAATTCAAAAGATGCTTTGACATTTTTGTCATTTATTCCTAGCCCAAACTTTATGTCAAGAATATTTCCAGCATCTTTTCATATGTCAATTTTATGTCAAAACATGGTAAACATGCTTGTATTTCAGCACCTAGAATTTGAAGTCTCTAAGTTGAGCCGTTCAAAAATAGAAGGGGGGGGACATTGAAGAAAAGCACTGTATAACCAATTTTGTAAGGACTGCACCGGTGGATTGATCAACGATTTGCGTAACGAGGTGGTAGATGCGGTCTCAGCCCAAAAACAGCTCAAGTTTATTGAATTAAAAAATAAATTGGACAATCTCATCAATTCAAAAAAATCTTATCTCAAAAATAACCAAAATTCCAACAAACACAAATTTTCTGATTTTGAATTCCACGACAGAGTTAAGAATCTTTCCAATGTCAACTTTGATGGCGTAGAACTTGAACTTCTTGGACTTGGTTTGAAGTTTTTCTGGAATACTGATCAAATCTCTGATATGGAGCTTTTTAGTTTTTCAGTCGAGCTTGGCATCATTCCTGAACAATTATCCAGGGACTCCAATCTTAAGTCTTCCCTCCGTTATGATCTATTCACAGCTTTGCACAATTTCAAGTCCAACAAACCAAACAATCTTCAATTAACAACCCACCTTTTTTTAAAACTCTGAAATCAATTAAGTCTAAAATCAAAAATCATAATTCTAACTGTTTCCAAAGCTGACAAGGGTGATGGATTGGTGATTATGGAACGAGAGTTTCATATAAGTCGAGAATTTCTTGTCAGATAATAATTTTCAACCCCTTCTAATCCTACCAACAGTTTCATCAGGCGAACGTCTAAATTGATCAAACATTTCAAGGTTTTCTTGGGATCCAATAACGCCCCGTTAATCTTATCCCCAGCAACCCTCTTACACCACGTCTATATGGTCTTCCAAAAATTCATTGAATCACACCCCTATAAGACCTGTCGTCAGCTTTACGAACACACCAACCTCTTTCTTATCCAAATTCATTCTTTACTTGTTGATTGAGTTCTCTGGCTCCACTCCCATATTTGTTGTTAAAAATTCTCTGGATTTAGTTGATAAAGTTGCTAACTTAGATCTACCCAATAATAATACACTGTTCCCAAAGCTGGAACTGTTGACATTATCAAGAAAATTTTATCTCCCAGAATTCACCCCCAACAGTTAACTTTAATTCTCTCCCTACTTCATTTATGCCTTTCACAAGGCTTCTTATTCAAAGACAAATTTTATCAACAGCTCGATGGATTGGCCATGGGTAGTTGTTTATCACCCTTTCTGGCAGATGTATTCGATCACCTTGACTCTAACTTCATTGTCACTGACAATAATGAAAAAATTGTACACTGGTAAGTGAAGATATGTCGACGATTGTCTTTGTTTTCTGGACTGCGACCCACAGGGTGCCCAGAATCTACTCTTTAAACTGAATGCAGTTCATCCAAAAATCTCCTTTACCTTGAAACTTGACAGTGACCAGAAGCTGAACTTTCTCGACATCTCTCTACTCAAAATCTCGATTAACATTGAATTTTCCATTTTCAGGAAACCGACTTAAACAGACCATGTCATACCCTTCATCTCAAACGATCCACACCAATACAAAATGGCAGCGTTCTATTGCTATGTCCATCGTTTGCTCAATATACCTCTCTCATCGGTTTATTACTCTTTGAAATTGAATATATTAAAACAATTTGCTTTCAACAATGGTTATGAACCTGACGTTATAAACTCTCTCATTAACAAAGTTTCCTTTGATAGACTTAGACTGGCTATTTACCCTAATATAGATCAAGTTCCAAGATACATTTCTTTCCCTTATACAGGGTGGCGCAGATGGATCGGGTGGTTTTGAGTGGACTGTACGTCTGTAGGGGGGAGCCAGGTGTTCGGCGGTCTTCGTCCTGTGGGGGGGAGACGGGAATTTTCAGTTGCAGACTGGCAGTCAGTCGCGATGGCTACATGGTCCGTTGAGCATCCTGTTTTCGCAGTGGAAGAGTTTATACGCAATAATGAGTCAATTGTTGCTGTGAGGCACGCGTCACAGCAACAATTGACTCATTATTGCGTATACTCTTCCACTGCGAAAACAGGATGCTCAACGGACCATGTAGCCATCGCGACTGACTACTTACTTCGGTAGTGTTCCTAAGAGAAATACGATAATGAGTTGGGTGCATAATTTCCGCTTTACTGGTTCATGTGCTCATGTGCGAGGTGGAATGTTGAAACGCCGGCGAAAGGCTTCACTGCGAAAACACGATGCTCAACGGACCACGTAGTCATCGCGACTGACTGCCAGTCTGCAACTGAAAGTTGCCGTCTCCCCCACCACAGGACGAAGACTGCCGAACACCTGGCTCCCCCCCTCCAGACGTACAGTCAACTTCGAACATTGACATTGTTTTGCCTGACAACTCGTTGGTCAATCCACCGGTAGTCCTCTCCATTTCTTATTAGTTAATAATCAACCTAACCTTAGTTCATGACAATGCAAAATTTGTATTCCGATCTGCTCGGTTCCCTGTATCTTCTTCTCATTCACCTCGTGGTCAGTCTACAGTTGAGATGATAAACTAGGACAAGGAGTCAATTTTAAAGTGTTTGCAAATGTCTTGTTCGTGCTTTGTTCATTGTTTTTTTATTTTTCATTTCATTCAACTAACCACTTGGACTAGTGCATAAGAATTATTATCTTGTAATGCTAGATTTTCGTTACGAAACTTTTATCCAGCGCGTAGGCCATATCGTTCAAAGCACCTCCTGATAAGGGCTTACCTCAAGATGGTGAAAGAGTCGCCTATACAGGGCTTTTCACTTAAAACTCCCCACGTCAATATCTCGGAAACGAATAGGAATATTTGATTTCTGTAAAAAGTAGTCAATGTATGGGGTCGAGTAGTTATTTTTCACAGTTAAAAAAATTCGACGCCTACCAAGAGTAAAGCGTCGCGACGCATCGAAAATATTAATCGATTGCAGGGACTTTGAAATTACGCGCATGCTAAAGTACATGTTATTTATAAACTTTTTTGTTATTCAGTCGAACTCATTTATTCTACACAGTTTTGAGATATACAGTGTGTCCAAGATAAGGATGTCTATCATGGGGATCTTGAAAACCGTGAGAGATACAAGGTCGGTTAAATGGAGGCAAAGTTGCGTATTTTGATGCTTAACAAAATGCCGTTTTAAAAGCCAAGAAATTCCGACTAAGTCCGAAATTATCCGAAAAAATCTGAAATTTTCCAAAATTGTTTTCATTTTTTTCTGACCACATTTGAAGAGATATTTTGAAATGAATGGAACTTCTTCATTGCCACTTTTTGCCCTTTACAAGATAGCGTTATTAAATTGAAGAACCGACGTTTCGTCTATGAGCAGCCATCATCAACTTTGTTTTTTTAAATACGGTCCTGGATTTTTTATGACGGATTTTGAGGGCCTCTTATGTTCCTAAGCCAACAATGTATCGCAATTATTCAAAAAAATTATGTTGATGGATTTTTCCATGAGAACTCATGTGTTAGAGAGACAAAAAATACATTTTTAATAGGATCAAAAACGCACACCTCTTTTTTAATAAGTCAATGTATTGAGTCAAGTAGATATTTTCCAAAGTTGAAAAAATTCGAAGCCTACTTGGAGCTGAGCGTCGCCGTCGCGACGCGTCGATAATATAAATCGATTGCAGGTACTTTGAAACTACTCCCATACGAAAGTATTTATAATTTTTTTTGTCATTTACTCGAACCAATTTATCTCACACATTTCTGAGTTATACTAGTTCAAAGTGAGCATTGATTGACAAAAAATGGGATAACGGATGATTTTTACAATAATGCTATTCTCGATGTCTGTAAGAAGTGGTCAGTGTATGGCGTCAAGTATATGTTTTTCAAATTTTGAAAAATGTCACGCCTACTAAGCGTTGCGACGCGTCAAAAATATCAATCGTTTGCAGGGACTTTGAAATCACGCACATGCGGAAGTACAAGTTATTTATAAACTTTTTTGTTAATTACTCGAACTCGAACCCATTTATCCTGATCATTTCTGTGTAAAACGGATTTAGTAAAAAAATCTTGATAAAAAATTCTTGTAAATATCATCCGTAGTCGCATTGTTTGTCTTTCAAGAGATATTTACTTAGAACTGGTATAACTCAGAACAAAGTAGATTGAATAAGTTCGAGTATATACCAATAAAATTAACTAACAATATGCATGCGCGTAATTTCAAAATCTTCAAAATTGATTTATATTTCCGACGCGTCACGACGCTAAGCTCTTGTAGGCGTAAAATTTTTTAAACTTCGAAAAATATTCACTTGAACCCATACACTGACTTACTTTTACAGAAATTGAGACTAGTGTTCTTGTAAAAATCATCCGTGATCGCCTTTTTTTTCAATCATGACATGTTAACTATAAACCGGTATAGCTCAGAAATGAGTGAGATACATGAGTTTGAGTAGATTACAAAAAAGTTTATAAATAACATGTACTTTCGCATACGCCCAATTTCAAAGTCCCTGCAATCGATTGATATTTTCGACGCGTCGCGGCGCTTAGCTATCGATAGGCGTCGAATTTTTTAAACTGTGAAAATTATCTACATGACCCCATACATTAAACACTTTTTACAGAAACTAAATATTCATATTCGTTCTCCAGATATTGGCGTGCGGAGTTCTAAGTGAAAAACCCTGTATAACTGACTAGTGAGTATTGGGTAGATTCCTTATCAAATTTTTAATTGATTTTTTTTATCGTAATTTCGCTTCAAATTTATGGACTTAGCTCATTCCAATCTCCCTTTTCAGTTGAGGCTCTGATGATGGCTTTGTAAACCGAAAGCGCTTTGTTAGCTTTTCTGATGAATAAATTTGCTTTGAGTACACACACTGTTTCATTCCTACTATTTCGAAATAAGCAACACATCCATTCCCTCCTATTTAATTTTTTTTTTGCTAGAAACAGTGCGTAGATCGGAAGATCGGTGGGTTACTTCCAAATTCGATAGACCTGATCAAGACCGAGCCACTCATGACCTCATGACCTTCGTCTTGGTCTTGCAAAGCCATAAACAAAACAAAAAAAAATAATTAAAATTGAATGTTTTGAAAATGAGACCATTTTTGAAATAAACTCCTGGTGCCAGACTCGATCGAAGTCTTTCTTTGTCAAAGGCGAAAATGGCGGTGTGCATCTTGATATGAAGTCAACTTCAACCCAACGTCACTGGAACAAACCCGCTTATCATTGAAAGTGAAGCAAGTAGATAACGCAATAGTTACGCGTATCTCTTTCCAACTATTGGTCTATGTGGAAAGTAATCACAATAATACATAAAACGTCTAACTAAAAGTAGGCTCACCAAGAAGATAATTCATCTCATTCACGGTAATGAGTTTGACAAAGATGGGTTGCCGTAACATTGGGCTACCCATGTCTGAGAAAAAATTACACACTCAGGCGTTTGCTCGACAACGATCGGGCCTTTCCAGGTACGTCGTATAGAGTTCAATGTCTGGATTCCTTTGATACAATCAGAGCCAATAAATCGGACGCATAGTTTTCCATCGCATGCGCAAACAGTCATTTTTGTTGGTAGACTAATTTGTTGTGTTTTTGTTTATTGTGTGTCTTCTATCGGGAAGTATTGTTGAGTGGATACATATACAGGGTGTTCACAGATAAATGGAAAAAATTGTTCCAAATGAAAGTTTAATGGTTCAAAATGAATTTTGTGAAAACAAGGTTTTCACATGTACAGGGTGTTTCAGAACTTCTGGGCGTGGTCCAACTTTCTTATTTCAAATTGCTTTTCCGGAAAATTCTAAACATTTTTCATATAGCATATACCCTATACCCAAATTGAACCAATAAGAAGATATTAACGTCACAAGTTATCTATTTTTTCGAGCATGTTTTGAAATGTATGGTATTATTTCGAAACCTTGGAAATGAAGTGGTTGTTAATAGATGTCAACTTGTCAAGAAAGATTTGAACACGTTATATTGCGAAGAGGAAAAAGTTGAAATATTCTTTTTATACATACAGGGTGAGCCAGTTTTATCCTACAATATTTCAAATTAAGATTCTACCTCGGATTCTACTTAGTAATTAAAATGAACAATTTTTATTCTATGAAAACCTTTCAAATATTTAGTTTCTTTTTAGAAGCTTTTTCAAAAATGGATATAAGTCCCATTGTTTGAGTGGATTTTGTCATGGTTTGAGGGGCTATTTCGTCTTTCAAAATCAATGTCCATAGAGTAAAGATTGTTCATTTTAATCAGTAGAATCGAAATTTTAAATATTGTCGGATGAAATTGGGTCACCCTGTACGTTGTTCAAATCTTTTTTTAAAGTTAACATCTATTAACAATCACCTCGTTTCCAAGGTTTCCAAATAATACCATACATTTCAAAAAATGCTCGAAAAAAAAGCAAATTTCTGATGTTGATATCTTTTTATTGGTTGATTTTGAGTATAGGGTGCTATATGAAGAATGTTTAGAATTTTCCGGAGAATGCAAAAATCAAATAAAGAAATAGGGTTGCAATTTGAAATAAGAAGTTGGACCACGCCCAGAAATTCTGAAACACCCTGTATGTGTGAAAAAATAGTTTTCATAAAATTCGTTTTGAACCATTAAACTTTCATTTGAAACATTTTTTTCCCAAACATCAAATTAAGAAGTTAATCCCCCCCAATAACTCCTCCATTTATCTGTGAACACCCTATACAAACGAAAATATAATTCATAGCTAGTTTCCATTTTTCCGTACACGTTGCTTAAGTTAAGTCAAGTTCCTGAGTCTGGTTCCTAATAGTTGAAAAAGATGTCTGCGACAGATGTCACGGTCCGAAAAGTACTACCTCTATACAGTGCGAGTCTCTAACTTGGAATAAATTCAGTAAACAAAAGACCGTTTTTTTTTCGGAAATATGCTCGGACACGTCGATTAGTATTTTAAATTGCGCTCTTTTTCATGTAGAAAAATTTATTATACAGTGTGTCCCAAATTTGAGATATGACGTCATCGACTATTTTTTTAAATGGTAGCCCTATTTTTTTTATGACTATTCTTAAAGAGTATATCGAGTTACACATGCGTACCAAATTTCAAGTTTTTATTCCTTGTCATTTAGAAGATATTTAACAAAAACATTAACTAATTCGAAAAATGAAGAAATCTGATTCAAGTCAATAAAATTTTTATGCAGTTTAAAAACGGCACGTCAAAAGGTATTCGTTTTTTGTCAAATCGGTTTGACGTCTTATCGCAATGTTATAAAAACAAGAAAACAAGTTGATAAAAACAAGTAAGAAGAGCTGCATCGTATTCGAGTTGTTGAGCGAGAACCCTATTAGTTTGTGGTTTTGTGAGAAACACCGTTTTTTGAAAAATCCACGAACATGCCGTACTTAACTGAAACCCACAAAATTGATATTTTAATGATGATTGGCTACGGAGATAGGACAAGAACACAAAATGAAGTTATTCATTTATTCAGAGAAAAGTATCCTGATTTACCACCCATATCACAAAGTACCGTAAGCAAGATTGAAAAACAGTTTCGGGAAAACGGACATTTAAGAAAAACAAATAATCATCGTCAAAGTGCGCTCAATGAAGAGGTCAAAATTAATGTACTTCTCTCTGTTCAAGAAAATCCTCATGTCCCCACTAGGCAGATAGCTAGGGAACTCGAAATTAGCCAGTCTTCAGTTATAAGAACTCTTAAAGCGCAAAAATGTCATCCCTATAAATTGACAATTCTCCAGGAACTCACCGAAGATGATCCGGATAGAAGACTCCAGTTTTGCGAATAAATGATGGACCTACTAGACAGAAATGTTCTAAACATAGAAAACGTCCTGTTTTCTGACGAATCAACGTTTATGTTAAATGGGGAGGTAAATCGACAAAATTATCGTTATTGGGCAGACAACAACCCACACTGGATGAGGGAAGGCCATACTCAACGTCCACAAAAAGTCAATGTTTGGGCAGGGATTATTGGTGATCGAGTAATAGGACCAATTTTCTTCCAAGAAAATCTCAATGGAGCAAGATATTTAGAATTCTTGCAGGAAGAACTACTTCCGAATTTGGCTACTCTATTCCCTGATCCGGTTGAAGCTGATGTCCCGAATAGAAACATCTGGTTTCAACAAGACGGGGCGCCTCCTCATTTTGCTAGACCTGTCCGTGAGTATCTGGATGATGCATTTCCAGGCAGATGGATTGGTAGAAGAGGACCCTTTGAATGGCCACCCAGGTCTCCGGATTTAACACTATTTCTTATGGGGGTACTTGAAAAACAAAGTTTTTAGGACCAAACCGGAAAATATTGAGGAGTTGAAAGAACGAATAAGACAGGAGTGTACGCTAATTTCCGCTGAAGTAATTAGAAATGTTCAAAACGAGTTTCAATTCCGTTTAGGGTATTGTCAGTTAGTAGATGGACAACATTTTGAGCATTTATTGAAGAAAAATTATTGAGTTGAATCAGATTTCTTCATTTTTCGAATTAGTTAATGTTTTTGTTAAATATCTTTTAAATGACAAGAAATAAAAACATGAAATTTGGTACGCATGTGTAACTCGATATACTCTTTAAGAATAGTCATAAAAAAATTAGGGCTACCATTTAAAAAAATAGTCGATGACGTCATATCTCAAATTTGGGACACACTGTATAAAATTTTTCTACATGAAAAAGAGCGCAATTTAAAATACTAATCGACGTGTCCGAACATATTTCCGAAAAAAAAACGGTCTTTTGTGTACTGAATTTATTCCAAGTTAGAGACTCGCACTGTATTATTAGTTTTATGACCTACCTCTATCACTTACTATTTTCTTGACCTTAACTTCGAAACTACTAACGTACCAAGCTAATTTTGTGTCTAAGCCCCGCCCACTTTTTCTGAAGTATCTACACTTCAATATTAATAATTATAATAATAATAATAATAATAGCAATGATAATAATAAAAACAATAATAACCCGTGGCTGAAGTCGGACCGCTATCGGCGGCCGCCCCTGGCGATGAGGATGCTCGTCAGCCTCAATAGGTTGAAGGGCACCTGGGAAATGAAATACCTGGGATGGACAAAACCGGAACAACCGCCAAAAGGGGCTAATCCCCCCTTTGGTGAGTACAGAGGGTTCCCAACGAAAAAACCAAAGCTTCGGACAAGCGCCGGCACGGTCGGGACCAGCGCCGGATCAATCAGCCGACCAATCAAGTTGACGACACAGGCAATACTCCAAAAACCAACGATGATGACGTATCGACAGCGGCTCTACCCACTCATGGTTAAGGAGAGTCTCAATCGGCTCCTCCCAAGGGACGAGCACAAAGGCTGAGATGGACAAAACAAAATAACCTTTTGTAGAGCTGCACATCATGAAAAAAAAATTATCCAGAATCTGAATCCAGCGAACAAAACATACGTGACAAAAAAAGAGATACTTAACACCAACTGAAATCGACAACATCAAGGAACAAATAAGATCAGACATAAAAAGAGAAGATGCACAAGAAGCAAAACAGGATGAACTAGCAATGACCACTGAAACCAAATTTCATTTACACATAAACCAAATACACTCCGATACAGCTGAAGAATACATACAAACAAAGAAACAAACACAAACGGAACGGACAACCAAAGTTACTAACAGAAATGGAACAAACATTTAACAAAAATAAGTTACTATTTAAAGGAAGTAATCCCAGCTACAGAAAACATCTACCCAAGTTAAGATATAACTCGAACACAAAGAGCACAGTCCAAAACTATAATGAGTACATCAATAAACACATAGATGCCATAAAAAGTGTAGAAGACCTTATAGACATAACGTATATCCAAGCCATATCAATCACAGAGACATTAGGAATCATCAACAAAAATAAACCAAATAATAAGAACGTCAAAACAAATTCAAACAAAAAGCCTCCATGGCAAAAACGATCAGAACACAGAATAAGTAAAATTCGTAGTGATCTTACACAAATGAATAATTCATTGGTAGCCCCAAAACAAAAACATGACAGACTTTACAAAAAAATCATCATAAATACGAACCCAGGTACAAGAACAGGACAAATAACAGAAGCAATAGATACACTGAAACAAAAACTAATGGCATCAAGTAAAAATTGAAGAGGTACATCATTTCTTATGAAAGGAAACAAGACAACATAAACTTCACATCAAACGAGAAGCATTTTGACAAAAATTTGGAACAAACAAACAAGGAGGCAAAAGATATTAAAGCGCCAAAACAGGCAAAAGTCGAAAAATACTGGAAGTCACTATGGTCAGAACCAGTGGAGCACGAGAATGGTAAGTGGATCAAAACAGAGCAAAAGAGAACAGAGACAGTAGAGCCAATGCTACCATATGAAATAACGACGGATGAATTTAAACTCATACTAAAGAAGCTGCCAAACTGGAAGGCACCAGGGCCAGATAAAATTATTAATTATTTCTGGAAACATCTGACGTCACTACATGGAAAAATGGCACAAATAATCCAACATGTAATCACCCACCCAGCAGAAGTCCCACCATCCTTAACACATGGCATAACATATCTCAAACCTAAAAACGAGAACACAGACGACCCTAAAAATTACAGACCCATTACATGCCTGAAGACTATTAACAAAATTATCACAAAAACGATAGCCAAAAAAGTAACAAAACATATCACAGAGCAGAAAATCGAACATGAAGAAAAGAAATGATGTACAAAAGGAGCAAAAAGCTGCAAAGAGCAACTGATAATAGACAGGGTGATAACGAGGCAAGTTGCTTGGATAGACTATCAAAAAGCTTATGACTCCATCCCTCATTCATGGTTGCTTCGCATTTTAGAAATTTATAAAATCAATCTGAACATCATACGGTTCCTGAAACAAACTATGGAAAATTGGGAAACAAAATTAATACTCACTCTACCCCAAATAGATCTTGAAACTAATAACATAAAGATCAGAAGAGGAATATTCCAAGGAGACACATGGAGCCCAAAATGGTTTATCCTAGCACTCAACCCACTAAGCAGCCTTTTAAACTCATCAAATATTGGATACAGTCCAACAAAAGATTACAAAATATCACACCTGTTCTACGTGGACGATCTAAAGTTATATTCTCCGGACGAAAATCAACTATCCTCGCAATTAGAAACCACTGCCACGTTCTCTAAAGACATACGAATGAACTTCGGACTAGATAAATGCGCATCAATTATAGCGAGAAAAGGCAAAACAACAAAAACGAACAACATAGAGCTTCTAATTAACAACATATCATTCCCTACACTACCTAACAACGAAATATACAAATACTTAGGAGTAAATGAAACACTCACACATGAAACGAAAGAAATTAAAGAGACCATAGAAAACAAATACAAGGACAGATTAAGAAAAGTCATGCATACACAACTTTATGCAAAAAATAAAATCAAAGCAATAAATACCTGGGCAATACCGATATTAACGTACTCATTCGGAATCATACAATGGACCATAACAGACGTACAAGCACAAGACAGACTGACAAGAAAAATCCTTACGGATAATAGAGCCCTACATCCAAACTTGGCTGTTGAGAGATTATACCTACCTAGAAAGTAAGGAGGAAGAGGCCTAATCAATATAGAATTAACACACAACATACAGATACACAGCTTACAAAGATACTTTAACTTGAAGGCAACTCAGTCATCATTACACGCGCCCATCAAACAAGCAGACAAAAGATACACACCACTCAGCACACACACACAAGTACAGCAGATAGACAAGAAAACATTCTTCACAAACATCACACAGACATGGAACAGCAAAAAACTACATGGCAGATTCAAGAAAGATCTCGATAAACAACATCAGCTGTCAACCAAATGGATCGAACTCGGACACCTGTATGGTGGAACAGAAGGATTCATGTACTCCATACAGGACCAGGTTGTACCGACAAGAAATTACCAAAAATATATCACAAAAACTAACATACAAAATGATAACTGTAGAATGTGTAAATCAATGCCCGAAACGATACAACACATAACATCAGGATGTCCTAGCTTAGCACAGACAGAATACCTAAACAGGCACGAGAGGGCAAGATCTTCCATAAATACCTACTCCACAAACATAACATAAAAACAATAGAAGAGCCGTACTACAAATACACACCAGACCAAGTCAACGAGAACCAAAATTATAAAATATACTGGGACCGAGGAATCATAACTGATAAAACAACTATAAACAATAGACCAGACATAACACTAATAGACAAAATCACAACGTTAATAGATATTGCACACCCTCTGGATCACAACATACAGAAGACAATAACAGAGAAAATACGAAAATACACGGACCTAGCTGAGGAAATAAAATCAATGTGGAAAATAGAAGAATTCCTCATTCTCCCCGTAGTCATCTCAGTCACTGGCCTCATACCACCGGAGGATTCAAGAAACAAAATATACCATTACAACTAATAACGGACATGCAAAAATCAGTGATCCTAGAAACATGTCGGATAGTAAGGAAAATCGTGAAATAGTCAACAAGGTGTGAGTTTAGCGAAAGTCCTCATTACCTTTTACCACATAGAAAATGTGAGACTAACCAATGAGAATAATAATAATAATAATAATAGTAATTTATTTTCACAATAATACAATATAATATGAAGTAATAGGAAAATGAAGGAAATAAAAATGATTGTCCCTGAAGTCGTTAGACTACTTTGGGACTTTTCTTATAGCTATACATCCGTTTCTTATATAAACGCAATATATAATTTATGGTGTCCATAATATGGCTGCCAAAATCATCCCTGTCACTTACTGTAAAATTCAGGTATAATTCGTGTATTTGTCAAGTTGTGTATTATAAATACGACTTTTATCGATTTTTCCAGCAGATACGTTTTTGTCTAATCTATTTTTCTTTTGACTCAGTTTTATCACTGCTGATCAACTTTTCTGAAACCAAAAACAAACTTTTTCAATTGAATGATGGATTAGCAAATCAATAAGTTATGCCCGATTTCAAGTCCACAATGATTTCTCATAATTCTTGTACTGTTGTGTTCCTTTTTATATTCGGATCGATAATTCATTCCATTTCGGTTATCGTTCTTCAATTAATTATCTCTCCTAGGTTTCTTAGAACCTTCTTCTACAATTCATTTTCTTGTGAAAATATGCTAATTTTCTTACCCATTTCCTCGGTCATCCATTAACTCAATTGATCTACATTAGTTGCTTTTCGGCACGAAAATATTTCTCTTTTATTTTCCTCGCCACATCTCTAGTTTTCTTGTCGGTCGATTTTCCCTATCTATTTTCACCGATTTCCAACTAAAAACAGATGGTCTGTTTTGTTTACATCTTTTTTTTCTGTTCTAAACATATCGCATGATTCAATTAACAATAGTCCGTTCATACAGTTACAATTCTTCAAATACGATATTTGTTCAATGGGGTCGTTGCACGTACTTTTTTTATTGCATATTCTGAAAATATTATCAAAAATATTAGACCCGTATTTTTTCTTTTCTTTTTTTTATCGATTTTCAAGGGCATAAACTAGCGTCAAAGTTAGTCAACAGTATAAGCCTTTTAAATGATGACGCGTTTGTGGCGTCGCTACTTGGATCCGCAGAAGCAAAGGCGCAGCTCTTCCGTGGATCGATAACTGGAGAGTACGCAACGTTGCCGAGATGCTTTTTGCCTGGGTCGAGTGTAAAGCGTGTTTCATTCTAGGGATTTCTCAATTTCGAATTCACGTTCGTGGTTTGGATGAACTTTGCTCTTTCCGGTCTGGACTCTTTTTTTTTCAAGTGTCTTTGGATAGAATGTATTTTCAAAGAATAAATGTGAATCAAAACCAGAACCACCAGATAATAAAAATGGTTGTTTTCCAGATACCTCCATCGAGATTTCAAATTCACCATTCATTAATTTCTCACCAAAGAAATGGAAAACTTTGTAAAATTGCGGTGCTACTCGAGCATGTGTTCTACCTCAACCTGCGAGAGAAATTTTACCTGTATTTTACTGGTTCTATAGATGTGAAAATATGTGAATTAGATTTCAGTGTCAAGCGGATAAAGGATATTTCTCTGTGACATCAATGTGGCGATGGGCACAGGTTGATGGAGTTAAGTATTTCAAAGAGGCCTGGTTTAAATGTTGTGCATTATTTTAGCCAATTCATGTGACCCATTCTATTAACAAACCCACAGTTATATATTCTACACAAAATCAGCTTTAATTTGGATATAGTGCAACGACCCCATTCTACCTATGGTAATTTTCTCGATTTCCGTGGTTTCTTCGATATTTTCTTCATTTTCCGCGGTGTTTTGGTTAAGTCAGTTGATTTCCTTTAGGTGACATTATTTGCGGTTTTGCTTTTACACATCGCAATTATCGCATAGTACCGGATGATTTGCAGGATTGCTAGCTCTGTTGCCGGAGTGTCTAT
The DNA here is from genome assembly GCA_958502075.1 of Orchestes rusci. NCBI lineage: Eukaryota > Metazoa > Arthropoda > Insecta > Coleoptera > Curculionidae > Orchestes > Orchestes rusci. The sequence continues at coordinate 52,562,604 of OY293303.1, read as the reverse complement.
TCTTTCGTGAGTGTTCAAGTCCAATGATTTTCTCATTTTATTATTTGGTCTTTACTTTTCTACCCTAACTACTTCATGGATGAAGCAAGTTGTTTGCTTGCATTGCCTATTGCCTCACTTTGTTTCATTTCTTCAACGATTTATTTTCCTTTATTCTTTTAATTCTGCTTCATCACCTTTTGGTAAACTTGACAACACTTCTTCCATGAGCAAGCGAAGTGACGACCATTTCTGAATATTTCCTGGAACTAGGTTTTTAAGGTTCTCGCCTTATTCGCCCTAGTCAACTTTCTCTTTGCTACGTGATCACTTACTGACCAGTTGCTGGTGAAAATAACTCCATTGGTTATTTATCTTCCTTGGATAAGGAGTTTTCATTCTGAAAAATTTCACTCGTTACTTTTGCTTATATTGCTTTTGTCAATATTTCAGGTTTATTACAGCGAAAAAGTGAAAATCTACGTACGTAGGATTTGAGGCAACAATCTCAGGTGGGAGTCACGTTTGCAATTTGGTCGTTCATCACCCTGAATTTCATGTTTCCCATGTAGTTTTTGAAAGGAAACACAACCACAGCAATCACTCAGGGTCACTCAAAAGTCAAAACCCCAAAACCACAAACCTTGGTTTGGTAAAAGCAGCCAAAACCAGTGCAGCCACTCGCAATATGCATTTTCCGACGAAGTGACCAGTGTAGAACCCTCAAATTGAGGTAAGCTTCAATTTTAATACAATTTCACTTGCCAATAATCATTTTCTTTGGACTATTAAAATTTTTCATTTCACTTGAAACTCACTTTAGTTCAAAGTAACCAATTTTCTCAACATTTTCTTTTGTGTGTAACTTTCTTTTCATGAATTCACCTCGTTTGATCAACTTACTTTGAGTTGTCTGGATATCGACCCCATTATTCGCATCTATTTTGAGCTATACGTTATTATTTCGTGAACTTGGTGTGAAGTGGTTGATCACATATACAGTATATGTACCAGAGTAGTTTCGAGAGTTCTTAATGTAAAGTTTTACTTATTTTCGATCAGACATTTTTGTTTGAGTTTCCTTTTGGACAAAATGGACAAACTGTTGGCGTCAAATCGACAGATACGTTGAGGTGGAGTTGATGCACATGTACGTGACCAAGTTGAAGGACACAGATAAGCAAATATTTTGATCATCAGTAACGAGCCCATTATTTTGAATAAACGAGGATTGAGTTCGATCCATTATTTCATTTGTTTTTCTCAAGCTCTAACTAACCCAATCACAGCAAGGGTATTTCCGATTTGTGCCAATAAAAACTGGTGGCACCTACAACTCACCTCGAGCTCTCCAACGTTTGGACTTCACTTTTTTTATTGAGCAAACTAGCCAGGGCTAACTTGCACGCAAAAAAACGAGATCACAAACTTTTGAAAAGCGTGGCACAGAAACATCATGGTCCAGCATAACCTTCACAAATACCCAACCAATAGAGTTTTTTTTATCAAACAGGGTGTCCCGCATAAGAACCGAAACCGAGCAGGAGCATGTAGGGTAACACAAAATATTATGATTTGATGCAACCTTTGACTATACAGTCTGTCCAGAATAAAATGATGTACATGGCACTATATGCGGATATTGGAAACGATAAGAGATACGACGTTGCTTAAATAGAAGAAAAGTAGCGTATTTGTATGCCCAAAAATATTCCAGCTTTGTTTTATTTTGAATCGATCGATACCCTAATGTAAATACAGGGTAAAAAAAGGTACATTTCCAAAAAACCTCAATATTTTGCTTATTATTAACGCTAACACTTTCAAATTTTCACGATATGGGTAAGAGGATACGAAGATTCCAAAAACGGCGCCAAAAAAATTTTAGGCCTACTATGTTGCGTCCAGTCAAAGTCAAGTCAGTTTTTTTTTATGGAAGTCATATTTTTGAAAATCATTTTTGATACGGATTTGGAAAATGGAGAAATTCGATATGGCCCCCATAAGAAAAACAAAAGTTGACCTCAGTCAGACGCAACATAGTAAGCCTACATTTTTTTTGCTGCCGTTAATGGAATCGTCGTCTTACCCATATCCTGAAAATTTGGAAATGTTAGTTTTCATAATAGGCGAAATATTGTGGTTTTACAATATTTTTTTTCACTCTATATCTACATTACAGTATCGATTCCATAGACGTATAACCAAGGATAGACCAAACTACCCATTCATAAATTGCGTTTTCGGCCGATCAATCATTGAATTTCAAGAAAAGTTGTTTCGAAGTATCAGGCAAAATCGCATTTCAATATCGCGCATGTTGAGTGGGAGTGGCCATCGAAGTTCACAGAGAAGACATAGGCGTAGGTATTCTTTGACGTTTCGACCATTTATTTTGTTTTATTCAATGATGGTAGAATTTATGGACTGATGATTTTTCAGTTTTTTTAACTTATAAAATCGAAGAGTACTTTAATTCTTTCTTAGTTTTGGTTTCTGTACGGGAGTTTCTGATCAATTACTCGACTGTCGTATATTTTGAGAAAAACGCCATAAAATGAACTTGTCAGATATTTCTACTTTCGAATAATATTTTTTCCAATTTCTATTTCCTTTCCACAATTTTTATTTTCACTATCCTTTGGAAAGAATTTATTGTGATCATGTAAAAATTACTTCTCCAGATTCTTGTTTTCTTAAACGTTTTGAGGTTTCTAGAGTTCGAAAATTACATTCACTTAAATCGTTTTGTCTGTTGTCGAACCAGCTCCCAAAGGCTTCGACCAATCAAGTCCAAATATGGTACATGCCAAGATTGCCAAGTATCATAAATTTGAGAATTTCGATGAACAAAAACGTCAAATGCGAAAAAATTGAAATTAAGTAAAAATGGTTTATGGACAAGGAAAAATTTTCTCTTTGAAAAAAACATGTCATGTTGGGTATCAAATTACAGGAAAATCACTGAATATTATTTAAAATATATTGGGGTAGCAAAACTGGGGATGAAAAGATTATGTCAAGAAAATACCACTTGTGGGGTATCATAATAAAGGAAATCAAGTATAGACCATAATTCGATACTTATGCATGAGAAAAATATACGGGGTTGCGATACAGGGTGAATTTTTTTTTTCAAACATTATATCGCTTGGGAGATTTCATATTAGAAGAATCTTCTTCAAGACACATTTTCAAAATTTCAATAGGAAAGATTGGGATTGCGATACAGGGTGAATAACAAAGTGCGGAGATATTTTTTCCAAAATTTTTCTTATTCAAGAAAATGCGATGAAAAAGGTGATTTCTTCCAAGGAGAACTTTAATATGGAAGGTAGATGGAGGTTTTCTGTGAAGTGGCTTCACAGTTTTTTTGTTTTACAAAAAACAACGTTTAGTTTAATTTAAAAAGTTGATGGCCACATCAAGAGACTCACATTAACGAATACTTTCTTGGAAAAAAAAAGGATCTTTGAAATCCAATTTGAAAACGTTCAATGAGTCATTATGTAACCTATTTCCAGAATAACAAACAGGTCTCTCGAATATGTAGGATCCATAGACATAATAATAATTGTTATACGTCTATGGTAGGATCCTTTGGCGAATTTAAATTGCCATGCCATCTTTTTCTAACCACCAGAACAAGAAAATACATATGTACTTACCTACTAATATTGTATTGATATTTTCGTGAATTTTTTGCAAAGAATAAAAGGTAACCTACAATAATAATAAAACTAGGTACTCTACAAATTATTTATTCTTTATTCGCCTCTAAAATGTACAGTTTTTGTATTAACACTCCCAATTCTATTGCGTCTCACAGTATCAAGTCGTTTGTTCGTCTTATGAAATATCCTTATTTCAAAATAATGTTTCAATATTATTTTGGTCAATGGAATGAGGATTTTAAAATTTTTATCATTTCAACTCAAGGGACGCTACTGATGGCAGCCATCCAACTAATCGATATATGTTTGACGTTTGGAATAAACATGTCTGCTTACTTATGAAAAGATAGATGTTCTCCCAAAAAAATAGTCTTTTGACACAAAACACACTTCATCACTATAAAAAAGTTCAACACAACACAAAATATCACCACAAAACGTTCAAAGTGAGGCAAAAGACCGAAATATTCCCAAACAAGCTATTCGGCAACGGCATGCAACGCTGTACTCTGGAGATGAATGAAATCGTGAACGAAAACCTACTACCTGACGAGATTGTTGCCGGCTTGTCGAAATAGCAAATTGAATTGAAAATAACATCATGTCTTTCCAGGTTTTGTTCCGTGGATAATTTATGATCAAATAATGTTATTGATTAATGATAGCAATTTGAACAGTTCCTAGAATATTAAAGATGAAAATGGATGCGTAGTTTTACGCACATGGTTTTTCAAGTTGTTGAAACTTGGCATCATAGCTTGTTTATGGTCATAGGTGTATGATTTCGTTTTATGTAAACATGTTGGGTCTATCCTTGGTTATACGTCTATGATCGATTCAAACTAAAACAAAGCTATTATATTTTTTGGCATACAAATACGCAACTTTTCTTCCATTCTCAAGCGACGTCGTATCTCTTGCCATTTCCATAATTTCCAATATCCCCATGTAGATCACTTTATTCTGGACACACTGTATACCCCTAGACCGGGCATCCTGGATTATACTTGACGCCAACAATAACATCAGCGAGAAGACGTACTTAGAGCTTAGCTTGATTCGTATAATCATAGTACGAGAGCGTTGCCAAATTGTCGAGATTGAATTACCTATGTGTCTAAAAATAATTAAGATAACAGTTTCATTTAGGTTTATTAAAACTTTTCCACATAGTTTTTATCCTGTTATTGCTAACGAGAAAATTAATATTTGTACAAGTTGTTTTTTTTTATATTATGCTTCTTGATAAATAAGAAATTCAATAGACAAATTTCCCAATTGATGAAATCAATTTATTATTTTAATAATGTAGAATGTAGCTATGTTCTTTTTTTGTTTGTCCATACATCCACCATGATAATGAAAATTTATCAGAGTTTCCAATATCCTATGATTTTTGAGGATTAGTCGTCATCTAAATTCAAATTCAAATTTATTTATTCATGTTCAGAACAATAAAAGTTTACACAAGTCAATAATATAATGATATCAAGATACGTTAGCACTTACAGAGACTAGAGAGTTATTGGAAGTGAAATAAGGTCTAGCAATAATAATGCTAGCATTATTTTGACAACTACGCATGCGCATTTGCCTCGTTTGATAAGGCTAGCGTTAATAACGTTTGTGCTCGACTTTATCACGGCACCAATAAAGTCGAGCCGTATTATGGTAATTTTGGCGTTGTTCTGTTAAGTTTGGCAGTTTTTTGTCATTTGACAATTAATATTGTAATTATTTGTCTGTTTACGTTTAGGCGGAATATTTTTTAATTTATTTTTATAATAGGTTTTTGTTTTTCTGCATTTTCTCAGTGTGTGTTGTGGATATAAATCAAAATAAGTTTAATGAATGAGCAACAAAAACCGGCTACGTTTCTGTTAGGAGGATGATGTATTGTTCTAGTGCGTCTCTGTCAATTGATCAATATACCTAGAAATAAATTCAATTATTCCAAACTTTGAAACTCCGGATCAATAGAGATTTAAAAAAATAAACCAAACAATAAAAATACACTAGTGAAACACTGAATTGAAGATTTCTATTTGTTTGTTTATACATTTCAACGATGGTGTGGATATGTTAGAAATAACGAAGAGTCGTGAGATATCTGACAAGAGTCACAAGCCATATTCATGCAGGCTCCAATAACTGTTTTTTTTTCGGAAGCAGCAACGTCAAGCAGTATTAAAATAAGGTATTTGCACTAATAATGCTAGCACTATTTTCAAATTTCCAATAACTCTCCACTAACTTATTCTATAACATAATATGGGACATGCCTTTACAAGCTTTAAAAACATAGATATTTCCCAAAAGAGTAAAATACATTAGAGATAAGTAGTTCTTTGATCTTATGTTTGAAGATTTTGTAGTCAAGAAGCCTTAAACTTTCTGGCAATGCATTATAGAATTTTATTGCCCAGTGTCCAGGGCCGGTTTTAAACCTCCAGTAGGCCGGAATTGGGTTAGTTTTATTTCTGGTGTCGTACCCATGAATGTCCCTATGCGCCTTGCAGGAGGCTATGCTTTGTTTGATGACAAGTATGTCTTCATATATGTACTGAGATGAGAGAGTCAATATTTTAAAGGATTTGAAAGCTTCTCTGCAGTCCTCTCGATAGTCCAAGTTACTGATATAGCCCTAATGGCCTTTCTCTGCAATCCAAAAACTCTATGGGTGTGCGCTGCGTGTCTCCACTGAAGCAGTGCGTAGGCAAGGTGCGAGTGGAAGACAGCGTGGTATGATGTAATTAGTATTTCCCAAGAGACATTTCTTGCAAGGTTCCTGAGAATGGACAATTCCTTCGCAAATTTCTTGCTCAAGTTCTCAATGTGCAGATTCCATCCAAGTTCAGGATCCAGATCCACTCCCAGAAACCTGACTTCACTCACTCCCACCTTCACATTCCCAGTGTCACGCGAACAGAAAACCATTTGTTTGCTTTTATCGGGATTCAATAGGAGTCTATTTATACAGAACCACTTCTCGCGCCTCTTTCATGCTGTCTGTCGATCTCTCGATAGTGTCAGATGCAAGGAAAAGTGTAGTGTCGTCGATCGTCAGCATTGATAGTGAGTTTTGCATTTCGTGGAATAAATCAAGTATGTGAGAAATTAGGTTCAGGATACCAAGTACCGTGTTTTTACCTTTCCTGAAACCAAACTGGCTTTTTGAAAAAAAGTTATTTGATTCAAAATACTCGATTGTTTTCATTGACATGCACTTCTCCAACTCCTTTGACACGACATGAAGCATAGGCCGCCTGTAGTTTTGAGGTTGATTCACATCGCTGTTTTAAGAGATTGGTATTACTATAGCTTTTCTCAGCAGTGTGGGAAATGTATTTGCCTTGAAGCACAAGTTGATCAGTTTTGTGAGTGGGATGATTATCACATTCTCAATTGATTTCAATGATTTCACATCAATTCCGAAAATGTCACGGCTGGTTAGGTTTTTTAGGCTATTTATTATGTCCCGTACTTGGTTGAATGTGACTTTGCAAAATGAAAATCTCTCCGATCCCTTATCCTCGTTGATGTGTACAAGGTAATTGTTAAAAAGTAGTCGTTGAAAGTATCGGGCGAGAGAGATTGGTCTGGAGAGCCTTTGAGATATTCCACATTGCTTTGATAGAATTTGTTGAATCATGTATAGTTTCATCATTTTCTCTAATTTTGGCTAACCAAAGTTGTTTTTTGTTTTCTGTTCTAAATTTTTTGTACATTTCATTAGTAACTGGACCTCCATACTGACTTTTGATTTCTTCTAAGAGTTTTAGTTGTTCCCGCATTGTTTTGAGCTGTTCAGTGAACCATGATACTTTTTAAGGTTGGTCTGTCCTGCCCCTGTTAGTCCTTTGTGGAAAAGACTCCAAATAATTCAATTCTAGCAGTCGGATAAACTCGCTAAATTTATCATCCGCACTCACATTCTCTCCATCCAAAAAAACTCCAGTCAATCTGTGATATTTTACCATGGCATAAAAACATACCTCTCTGTGTTATCGGTCGGAATGTTTCCTTAGTTTAAGATAATCCCACTCTCTGAGAGACCTTGAAACTGACAATTTGACTTTTATGATCAGAGAAATGTAACGTTTGGACACTAGCAGATCACAGCTCCATTGCAGAACCCAGTAAAACGTTATCAATACAGTTTTCACCTCTTGTTGGCACATGAATTGTTTTAGCTAGGTCAAAACTATTCATGATATCTAGAATACGAGTTGTGTTATTGTCAGAGTTATTGGAGAAATTTACATTAAATTCCCCCGCCAGAACCACCCGTTTTTCAGTACCGATTTGCATTAGGATAACTTTCACCGATTCCAAAAAGTTGTCAAATCGTCCATGCGGGCTACGATATACAGTTACAATACTCACAATTACGTTGTTCAAGGATATAGCACAACGTGTACTCAATAGCGTCCTTAGTAGAATAGTTCGAGGTATTAACGGGAATAGGACGTAGAAATAAAACTCCTTCTGGCGGAGAATCGCCGACGTTTCGACTTTATTTGAAGTCTTTTTCAAGGATGTAACAAACCCACATTTAAGAAAGAATTTGTCTTGACATCCGTTGCTAATAAATAAAAATTGTCTCAATAATACGAAAAAAAAAGCAACAACAGAAAAGGAAAGACACAAGAAGAAAATTAACTAACTAACTGTGTGTCCGTTCTACAATTAACTGTGTCGTTCATTGATATGTGAATCATCTCACTCAGGCACCTTTTCGAAAAATTATTTTCTCTATCAATAATTCTGACTTCAGAAAAAGCAAATTCGTGCCCATCATCAAAGTGGTAGGTGGGTTGTGCTGTTCGTTCATTTTTATCCCTGTTTCGTTCTCTGCAGTCATATTAATTATTGATGTCTATATTGTTGAAATATTTAATGTGTGTCCCTCCAGTGTGTGTTGACATGATTGATATAGTCAATAGTCATGACAAAGACTCCTTTGTTTTAGTGCATAGGTAAGCCGCATGATCTATTATAAACGTCTGTCTATTATTGTATCATCGATGCTGACTATTGATTTGATTCATAATGTTCCTTGATCTATTTAAACTATTTCGTAAATTTTCTTCTTGTGACTTTCCTTTTCTGTTGTTTTTTTTTCGTATTATTGAGACAATTTGTATTTATTATCAACGGATGTCAAGACAAATTCTTTCTAAAATGTGGCTTTGTTACAGCCTTGAAAAAGACTTCAAATAAAGTCGAAACGTCGGCGATTCTCCGCTAGAAGGAGTTTTATTTCTACGTCCTTTTCCCGTTAATACCTCGAACAATATAGCACAACATTCGATACATTGGTTGGATTTCAAATTAATATTGGATAAATACTGCAACCTATCTTTTTCGACAAATCCAGAAATAATCGATCGAAAAACTTTGCTAATTGATAAACAGGTGCGAGGAAGGCGGGTCTTCTGGTTCACAGTACATAGTTGCCGACAATATCAACGCAGGTTTTGGTGAAATACACGTATTCAAGTGCAAATGCGATATTGCCAACAATAGCTCAAAAACCAATCTCTATCTTTGTCGTTCTCATTGCACGAATGGCGTCAAAATAAATAACCATTTATGCATAAGTTTTCTGGTCTAGTATTATATAGTCAAAGGATGCAACTTACCTACATACCAAGTTGCACCTCTAAAAGTTATAGCCTTTTCAAGAGTGGTTTTAAATTTCGAAAAAAAAACAATTTCTCAGTTATACCTGAACTTAGAATCAACAAATTTGGTACACGTTGTTGATAAACCAGAAGCAATATTTGACAGTTATTGGAGTTTAATTGAGGCGTTCTAATGGGTTGATGAGCCATGATGCTCCCCTAAAATACTACAGAACTTTTTAACCCTTTGGCGGACATGAAAAACGTTGATTTTGTTTTAAAAGGAATTTAGTTCTAAAACTTGTCTTGCTCTTTTCAATTTTCAAAAAACTTTCTCGTTTTCATGAAAACCCCAAATATCTGAAAATAAGAATTGTGGATTCAGAACGTTGGCTATGAAATCAAACGTCAGACTCTACAATAAGGTAAAAATGAGAAACTCCAAATGAATCGAGCAATCAAATAAATTGAAATTGAAATTCAAATTCAAATTTATTCAACAAAAAACATTATATACAAGAATCTGTAATTAAGTTAATAACTGTTCTCTTATGATACCTTGAAGATGATTATTGCACCTAGGTCACAAACGACCTGTATGTGCAAAAAAAAGAAGTAAATAAAATAGAATCACATTGGTTACTCACATCTAGCAATTTAACTATAAAAACCTATAAAAACCCTACAAAGTACCACCTGCACACACATACAAGAAACCCATAACAATTGAACCAAAATAGTAACAAAGAGCTGAGAATCATATCAAACTGAGATAAGTCCTATAGCTTTTAAAAATAACTGGCTTACACTTTTATATATTTTATATTCTACCACCTGCACACACATACAAGAAACCCATAACAATTAAACCAAAATAGTAACAAAAAGCTGAGAATCATATCAAACTGAGATAAGTCCTATAGTTTTTGAAAATAACTGGCTTACACTTTTATATATTTTATATTCTACCACCTGCACACACATACAAGAAACCCATAACAATTGAACCAAAATAGTAACAAAGAGCTGAGAATCATATCAAACTGAGATAAGTCCTATAGCTTTTAAAAATAACTGGCTTACACTTTTATATATTTTATATTCTACCACCTGCACACACATACAAGAAACCCATAACAATTAAACCAAAATAGTAACAAAAAGCTGAGAATCATATCAAACTGAGATAAGTCCTATAGTTTTTGAAAATAACTGGCTCACACTTTTATATACTTTATATTCTACCACCTGCATACACATACAACATACAAGAAACCCATAACAATTAAACCAAAATAGTAACAAAAAGCTGAGAATCATATCAAACTGAGATAAGTCCTATAGCTTTTAAAAATAACTGGCTTACACTTTTATATATTTTATATTCTACCACCTGCATACACATACAAGAAACCCATAACAATTGAACCAAAATAGTAACAAAGAGCTGAGAATCGTATCAAACTGAGATAAGTCCTATAGCTTTTAAAAATAACTGGCTTACACTTTTATATATTTTATATTCTACCACCTGCACACACATACAAGAAACCCATAACAATTAAACCAAAATAGTAACAAAAAGCTGAGAATCATATCAAACTGAGATAAGTCCTATAGTTTTTGAAAATAACTGGCTTACACTTTTATATACTTTATATTCTACCACCTGCACACACATACAACATACAAGAAACCCATAACAATTAAACCAAAATAGTAACAAAAAGCTGAGAATCATATCAAACTGAGATAAGTCCTATAGCTTTTAAAAATAACTGGCTTACACTTTTATATATTTTATATTCTACCACCTGCATACACATACAAGAAACCCATAACAATTGAACCAAAATAGTAACAAAGAGCTGAGAATCATATCAAACTGAGATAAGTCCTATAGCTTTTAAAAATAACTGGCTTACACTTTTATATATTTTATATTCTACCACCTGCACACACATACAAGAAACCCATAACAATTAAACCAAAATAGTAACAAAAAGCTGAGAATCATATCAAACTGAGATAAGTCCTATAGTTTTTGAAAATAACTGGCTTACACTTTTTGGCAAAATTTTTCTCTCTGATTACCATCTTTTTTATACCTAGAAGGGGATGAGCAAATTTTGGTTTGATATTTGCCTAATCCGGTATATGTGTTCAAATTTTTTTTGTAAGTTGAGGAGAACCACCTTTTCAAAATATAGTTTTTGATTCATATTAATTTTGCTTCTGAATGTCCCATACAACTCGTATAAAATAACGGATCATTCCATTTATTAGAGACTTTTTGCACCTCTTAGATTTTCATTCCGTTGTGGTTATCGTTATTCTGAGCATGCGCAGTGACAAAATCACAATCCTTTATCGTCAAAATAGGGAGTTTTTGAAGCTCTTATTTGACCCGTTATTAACGTTGCCGGTTATTCTGAGCTTGCGCAGATGTCTGAAAATAACCCAATCGGTTATTAACCGATAACGTGTTACGTTATCTACGGAGCCTCAACGTTCGCTTAATAACCGTCGGTTATTTTTTCATGTTGTCATATTGATATACAGTATTATTTAATTATTACATAGAAATCGTGAACAACCAAAGTACAATGTAAATTGTTAAAAATGACTACAGTTGCACTGGAATTGTAAGATTCTTGTCTTTTTATTAAATATCCAACAGAAACTGATCCTATGTTCTACAGCTTATTGGCAACTTTGTAACTGATGCTGATGGAGATCAGCTGTTTATCATTGCAGTCGATGATACTCGTATTTTTGCTTGAGTTACATTTAATTTAACTTCGAAGTGGAAGTGACAGATTTCTGCTTGTCAAACGAGAATTATGTACTACCATCCACATTGAATTTGGCGTAAAAGTAACTTTGAACACAGATTCAATGTAGATGGTAGCATATTATTATGATTTATGTTTGCCAAGCGGACGTGAAATAAGATGTAAACCTTACATTTGGTAGTCTGAATCTTCATATGTATCTTCAGTCATATTTCATAATTCGTGCTGCTCTGCTAGGAATTTGGCGAAAATATAACAAAATCAAAATCAAAACATCAAAAACCAAAAACACAACAAATCTGATCACTATGATGACAGATGACATGGTGATGACACAACGTCAAACGTTAAATAGAAGTTTCAAAATCTCTTTTTTGTGTCCTCTCCGTTATTAATGTTTTGTTTTTTGCGCATGCTTAGAATAGCGGGATACGTTAATAACGTTGAAATTAATAAGAGGTTCAAAAACTCCCTATTAACCATGACGGATTCCTTTAATTAAGGAGAAATAAGGAAGGGCTTATCGTTATGGTAACGCTTATTTTTCAACAGCGATGTATAATGAATGGTTGCTAGGTAACGATAGATAACAGTAAGAGAATTGGGGATTTTCCAGAGACAATATAAAAAAATGAGACCAACGGATTTAATCGTGAGGACCGAAACCGTGTTCCTGTAGCGCATAGCGCATGGTGACGAAAATTAGAACTAAACTGACCATCAAGAAATATCATCCTTTTATATATCTATCTCTTTTCCTATGCCAGAACCTGTTTGGTAGAAAGAGAAAGCAACATATCAAAAATTCTAATGTAGTTACCTTGGTTCCGTCAACCGTCAATCAATAATCAGTCATAGCAACACACAACACTTAACCCTGCTTCCGGCTTCTTCCTTTCATAAAAAATATTTTTGACTTTTGAGTAATACTAGATACTACTAGATACTCACTATTACTTAGTTAAGTGCCGAAAGTTAATCAAAACTTGTAAGTTGACTAACTTGCATCAAGTATACATGCTTATGCTTATTTGTATATTTGCGCTAGTGCTATGGACAGAAGAGACAGCTATGACGGGTTATTTGAATCTCATGGTGCCTTCAGATATACCTACATGCAAATATCTAAAAAACCAACAAGGTAACATAAAAACTTATTCATTTAATTAGTGATTGAAATGAATTGAGAATGGCAAATGGAAATAGTCGTACATAAGCTTTATTGGTCCCTATTTGGTTTTCTTCATTTGTTCTTGGTAAAGCAGCAATGATTTGATTCTCAATAATTGGGCTGCTAGCTCAGGACTCAATTTCAATTACATTTCAAATAAATACACAGCAGACTTTAATTTATCTTATTTTTGTCAAAAAATATTTTGGAATAGCTTGTTAAATAATGATGTAGGTATATTGATTCTTGACACTGCGACTATAATCAGTTGTGTAATTTTCAAGCTGAGAAATGATAATCACTTGTTGTTTGCTATTCGTTAATATTATGTACATTATTATCTAAACTAAAGATTATCAACAAAAATTAGAAAACAAGATTGAAATTTTGTCCAATTTCCCTTTTTGATATTCTCAGGTTCCTATTCTGTGATATGGAATGGATGTGGAATATTAGTAGATTCTGTGGATGTACCACGTTTACGTAGATGTACCTATAGCAATTAACTCTTTTTGTGCCAAATTATGGAGATGTATATACCTATAGTGTTAGTAGGGTTCAAATGGGATGTTTTGTTAATAGTTTTTGATATGTTTTTCTTATCAACTAAAATTTTCTTTGTGATACTTATTTACGAGGTATCAATTGTTTTCTTTGTAATAAAACCATTTATAGAGTAAGAACTGTTCCTATTTTTCAAGTGCAGGGATTTTTATTTGTTTATTAATTTATTCTCAATACATTTTTTCGGTACTAGACTTGTTTTATTTAAATACTTTATTTTATAGAAAATATGTTTACAATAAAGAAAAAAAAACATTGGTTCTTTTAAAAAGAATGTTGCACTTTTCTCAGGTAACTATTGTTGAATTTGAACTAAAATTTATTTTTAAACAAAATCCATCAGAAAAGTGCAAAATCTTGTTAGATGAACACGGATTGTTTTTTGTTTCACATCGAAGTAGCATGCGAGGTGCGACTTGCAGCCAGGAAGCATGCTGCTTACTTGACCTTCTCCAACAAAGATAGTAAGAATGATTTCACATTCCAGTGGCACCATGCGATGCCACTCAGATGTGAAATCATTCATATTATCATATTTGTATAGGTTTTGAAATATTTAGCATCCTCCAGGCAAACAAGTCGCATATCACATGATAGGTTACTTTGATGTGAAACAAAAAACAATACAAAATGTTGGTTTCAAAAAGCCCGCCAAGACTGTTAGTTTCTCCTGTAGCCAAGGGTGGCGCCAGCGTAACACTGTCTCCAAAGTATACCATATAATCAGTAACTCTCTTTTTTTTTATTTCTCTATGGGATTTTCGATTGATTGAAAAAAATAATCGTAAATTGTAGTGGTAAATCAGATTTTTGCAGGTCAGTAAAATGAAATTTATAATAATGTTGATTATCCAATTTGTACTGATGTTTTTGATCTATTGATCTCTAATTGTATTTACTGTATTTAATCAAACCGTTTTATGCTGCTTGAACAACTTTGATTCAAATTAAAATCAAGGAAAACAAATTGCTCTTTCCGTACTGGAATTTTTGGTACTACAGTTATTGATGCTTTATGCTTTATGCATGCTTTATATTGACTGGACTGATTTACTAGAGTTGAGTTGCCTCCCGTATTATGGGACCTCATGTATAGGCTCTAGATTTGACATTTTATCACTCTGACGAGTGAATATCCTAGTAAAACAACAAATCTCCTAGCCATCATCTAGAAATATTGATTCAATTTACCAACTATGACTGAGTTGCCTCCCGTATGGCACCTCAGTATTCTCAACAAATAATCTAGAGATATTGACTCAATATAGCTGAGTTGCCTCCCGTACGGGACCTTGGTATTCCCTGATTTCGACCCCATGAATTGTATATTTGCTTGAGCGTGGAACTTCAAGTTTCGATACGGAAAATGAGTATTTTATTGATTGCAGTCAAAATGCAAAACAGTTGTATAGCATGGTTCGGTTTTTGGAATTCAGATGGTGGGTTTCTCTGCCGTGCTCTTTTCCCGCATGAATTCCAGGTTGAGTGAAGTAGGGTTTCTTACAAGTGCGTGTTTAATTTAAAAATCCCACCTTCTAACTCAAACTTCCCAAATTATTGTTTTGTCGGGCGCATTCGAAGTAAGTAGCTTTATGCAAATCACAACGTAGGTGTCTTTTCTTTTGGTCAAACTTACCTCATTCAACTTTGTTGAACGGACCCGGGGCTGTTATACTACAAAGTTTCCATTTTGGTATACAAAAAGACATATGTTATAGAAATACATCATTCTAATATTCAGTATGTCTTCATTATAAAGCTGATCAGTGGGAAAACTGATCAAAAACACCGCGTTGAAAATATCGAGTAAGAAAACGACTCGAAAATTTAAACAATGCACAGCAAAAATAACTAAACAAATGACTCAATACCCGAATGGTCGAGGCTTACGTTTGATTTCATAGCCAACGTGAACTAGATTCGTCATGACAAACATTTGTGAAGGACGCCAACGGGTTACAGAGGTCTGTCGTATTTTAAGGGTGCATCATACCTTGTCAACTCTTTAGAAAGCCGCAATTAGACTCCAATTAGTGTCGAATAATGATCTTGATACACTTACAACCAAATTTGGTGTTTCTAAGTTAAGGTGTAACTGAGATAATTAATTTTTTCGAAATTTAAAACCTCAAAACCTCACTTGCGAGGCGTATACCTTCTTAGGGGTGCAACTTTGTATACAGTGTGTCCCAAATTCGTTTCTCTATACAGGGATCTTGGCTCCTATTATACCTACATCAAAGGTTAAATGGGGAAAGTTTTAGAGGAAACTTGGTGCATTCGATATTCGGTTCCAGATTTGCGTTCGGTCAATTGGTTCTGGAAATATCGGCGAAAAACCAAAATGGCGGATTTTGTTTTTTGCCAGTAAATCCGAAACGTCTAATTGGACTTGTGAGATATCACTAGACTGGAAATTTCACACTCTTTCCAAAAATCGAAAAATCCAATATGGCGGCCATAAGAAAAATTAAAGTTGAGGCGGGTTGCGGGGAAACAAAAGACGATTGAGACATGTCATACACACCATTTTATTCATCTTAAGAAAGTGTCCAGATAATTTGACATTTTCATAGCTGTCCAATTAGCCGTTTCGGATTTACTGGCAAAAAACAAAATCCGCCATTTTCGGTTTTTCGCCGATATTTCCAAAACCAATTTATCGATCGCAAATCTGAAACCGGATATCGAATGCACTAAGATTCCTCTAAAACTTTCTCCATTTAACCTTTGCTGTAGGTATAATAGGAGCCAAGATCCCTGTATAGAGAGGCGAATCTGGGACACACTGTATAGGTGAGCAGCGTTAAATCATAATATTTTGGGTTCCTCTAGATACTCCTGCTCTGTGTCGTTTCTTATATGTATCTGTATATTATTGTGTAACTAAGACTTCATGTTCTACGTCATCGATGGCACCAAGCGCGTTGCTATGTGATTTGCTGGTGACCAAATGTTGATACCAGCAAACTTCATCACAACGCGCGTGGTGGCAACGATGACGTGGATTCAAAGTTGTTTCGCGTTCACTATACCTAATTTGTATCCGACATTTTGGTGATGTTCTTGAGACTAATCTTATTTTGCAGGTATATTAACCCAGTTTATTTATGTGAAATTTCTAATTACCTGTTGCACACAATAGATAGACTCTTGAAACGACTTTTCTCATTTGATTTCTCAGTCTCAGCATTTCCCAAAAAATTAATCAGCACGTTTACTCCAACTATGATAAATAATTCCAACTCTCCGGGACACAAATCAAACGCCACATGTATAGATTGTGATCAAACCGCAAGTTCTCTTTTTTTTTTAATTCCTTGTCATCTTTTTTTGTCATGTCACTTGTTTGAATTGAATCTCATTTGTATTTATGACTGACCTCTAAACTTATTTGTCCACTTTTATTTTATATTTTATATTTTTGGATTAAGAACAGTTCTTCTGTAGTGTGTTGTAGAATAAATATAAAAAAATAAACACACGTTCCTCCAATCATTTATTTCAAATTTGAACTGATTTTCACGTTAACCGATCTTCAAAAAATGAAATCATAGTTTCAGATTCTAATAAATATTTAGTAGATTTTTCTTTTCAAGGCCAGAATCAAGGTCTCTTGTTTAAACGTCAAGTCTTGGTCTTGAGAAAATTTGTTAGGTCAGACATTGAGCAACCATGAACAAGATGACTACGAGTCTCTAATGGAACACCTGGAAATGAGATATGGGCAGAGCCCCTGGGAACATTTATACCATTCTCGGTTCAAGAACCACTGTCTGAAGTCAAAAGAGACTCTGACATGAAATTTGCTACAGAGCTCGTTACGTTATACCAATGGGTTCTGCGTCTATGGATGAAGACAGACAGTTCCAGAGGATTCCATGTTATTATAGAGTTCGTGTTGAACGGATTTGTCAGAATTGAAAACAGTGTTGAGTGGTTAAAAATAAATAGTACAAGTACGCTTGAGATTGAGCCTGATTATCAAATCTCGAAGACGATTTGCAACCACGCAGAAATCATACTTGGCACTGTTTGTGGAGATACCCCTAACAAAACTATCTTATTCTTTGTATGTAAGTTTCTACTTGACATGCAAGAACAATTCCAGCAAATGATATAGATGATGTTTGTCATTTATTCGCAAACTTACCAAGATAAGTTAACTTATAACTCCCGTCTTTCTTCATACAATTTTTCTGTATAACTTTCAAGGCCTCTTGATATATGGATGCTGGCTGATATGAAGTCAGAGGATTGCTCCTGGATTGATTAACAGTTTCGTTATCATTTTCAGTGCCAAAACTTATGACAATGTGTCTAGCTTCGCGATTGTTCTCCTTTAAATCGCTCATAAGCCTTTCCGATATTTCCTCGCACAGCTCACGAAGCCAGTGTTCAATTTCTTCTTGCTTCAAAAGCGCCATTTTTCCAGGAAATTGTTTACAACAACCAATGGATTTGGTCAACAATCTTGTATTAACCGGCTCATTGTCGATTCCTTGAGCAATGTTGTAGAGGAAATTTCTAAAATATCATGTCGATATAATATACTGGGTGTGAAAACTGAAACCCCCCCAATGGACAATAAGCATACATTTTCAAATGACTTGAAATTCTATACAGTGTGGTCACTTAAGTGTGCAACATATGGGATTTTTTTTAATTAAATGCAGAACCAAAATACAAATATTGCCGAAAGTTGGTGCATGTTCGATAATCATATTAGGTGCACTTAGAATGGTTGCAAGTCAAACAGCATACAGAGTAGGCCAAAAAATATGAAAATTGTACAAGAGTAAAGTACCCTTATTTCAGAAAATTCGGCAAAATTTTATAAAGAAAAGTTGTTCAGAGTTGAAAGTTATGCCTAAATACCAAATCATAGCTTCCTTAGAAAAAAAATATAATTTTGTTTAAACATCTAATTATTTCCCAAAAAAAATGTTTTTTTTGTATATTCACCCTAAACAGTTTCATAAATTATTCAAAAACAAATCAATTTCGCATAACTTAGTTCAAATTTAAGCATATTTGGAAAATTTACCTAAATTTTAAATTTTTTAGGGAATCACAAAATTCACTTTAAAAAAAATCACTTTATATGTGACTTTTTTAATATGCAATAATGTTTTACCTTGTGAAAAAGAATGTTTGCGATATTTTAAAGTTGTGTTTAATATCGATGCAACAAACATGAAGCTTGTTATTCTCTAAAAAATTTAAAATTTAGGTAAATTTTCTAAATATGCTTAGATTTGAACTAAGTTATGCGAAATTGATTTGTTTTTGAATAATTCATGAAACTGTTTAGGGTGAATATAAAAAAAAAATTTTTTTGGAAGATACCATAGATGTCTAAAAAAAAAATTTTTTTTTTCTTAGGAGGCCATGATTTGGTATTTAGGCATAACTTTTAATTCTTAACAGCTTTTATCTATAACATTTTTCCGAATTTTGTGAAATAAGGGTACTCTTGTACAATTTTCATATTTTTTGGCCTACCCTGTATGCTGTTTGACTTGCAACCATTCTAAGTGCACCTAATATGATTATCGAACATGCACCAACTTTTGGCAATATATTAGCCAGACAATATTTAAAAGTCATCAGCGAAAAAAAAAACGTGAAATACCTAAAAATATACTAAATAAATAGAAAAGAAAACGCAAATTTCACTGTATGATCGAAAACGGGGCGGAGTCAAATTACCCTCTCGAGAGAGAGAGAGTTCTTACGATCAATACGCCAGACGGAGAAAGATAATGTATTGTGTGACGTCGCGGATGATGATGAGCGCTCTTTAAGTGGTGATTGGTTCATTAATAGAGGTCGTAGGTTGATTTTTTGAATATCAATGGCATCGGTACTTACTAAGCCTTATATTTTTAATATTTCCAAAAAATGAGCAAATTGTCCATTACAGAAAAGTGTTTTAATAATAATATTCGTTTATTTGGCATCAAGCTATATACAAAAAACTGTTTAATTTGTTATGCAAAAATATAATATAGTAATAAAGTGAATTGAATAGACCATAGTTATTAAAATATTATCCATATAAAAAAGGAGCTTCTTATCACTGAAAATCACGATAACATGGAGGCAGGTGAAAGGACGAATTACAAATTGTGTATCACATAATTTCGGAGCAGTCTTTTGAATTGGGGTAATTGATCAGTCTTTCAATTCATTTGGCAGGTTATTATTCAAAAAAGTTTTGTTTCTAATGCCATATATTTTTTTTGTATTTACGAAGCCTGCGTAAAATTTTAGATATGTTTTATTCAAAATACCTTATCCCTATCTATTGGTATATTTGAAGAGAATTTTTAAATACTGATCGTTACTTACTCTTTGCAAATAACTTAGTCTAGTTGTATGGATTGACGATTCAAGAGTGATTCAGAAGTGAGGTTAGGAATGTGGTACCAACAAGTACAATATGCTAGTGTACGAATCAACTGAGAACTATACATCGACGAAGTCTCAGGCTGCGTGAGGGTCTCATATAGCCTGAGAGAGACGAACAAATCGTCGGTGTATAGTTCTTAGTTGAATCGTAGTCTACATTATGAGGGATAATACTTTGATACCCTTTTCGATGAAAATATGTGTATCCACCAGAATCGCGAGTATCTTTTCGTGACGTCACGCTCACAGAACAAACACTCAATAAACGCTCCATAATCCAGTTCAATCGACTGAAATTAGGTATTTGCTCGTTTTTCAGAAAATGGTTAAAATGGAAGCTTATATGATCATAAATCATTCAACAAATTAAAAAAAAACAAAAAAGCCTAGATACCCTAAAGAACAAAAACAAACATACCGCCTAAAATTTGAGCAAACTTTCACCCCACATCATGATTTAACTTCACATGAAGCTAGCGAAAAATCATTTAAAATCATGCAGAAAAGAAGCAATATTTTCATAATTTGCGGCTACTTTGCCGTTTATTAGTTGTGATTCTTTCAATTTCGTCGGGAATATATTTTTTTTGTGTTTCGCTAACTTCACATGAAGCTAGCGAAAATTTATTTAAAATCATATGCAGAAAAAAAGCGATATGTTTATAATTTGCCGCTCCCGAATCAAACTAATTATGATGAAAAAAGTTACAAAAAAATACTCTACAGAAAAAAAAAATGCGTAATTTGCCGCTTATTTGCCACTGCCAAATCAAACATTTATTCATAAAAAACATTTAGAATAATTATTAAAATCAAAGGCGTTCCGCTAATTTCATGTGACTTTGGTTTGTTTAAAAGTTATTAACCAAATTAGATTTTGCCGCAACAAAGTTCCTATTACTCAAAATACAAAAAAAAGTCGTAAAAATAGATAAGTTTAATAGTTCAATTATCCAGTGGATATTTACATATGTGCGAGCATTATGTTCTCTTTTCCAACAATTTTATTGTTAATAATAATAGACAAATAAAACAAATATTAATAAAAGTATATTTTTTTTCCAATTGTCTTCGCAAGTCCCGCTAGTGGACGCTTCAATACCATGATTTTTCCACCTTTTGTTGATTTGTTCAATTTATTTATAATGAATTGATGAAACGTAAATAAACTAAAAGTATTTTATTAATTAATAATCTGATTTACACTAATCATAGAGTCGAGGAGGAGCGTAATAAAAATGAAATGTAGTCAAAAAAACCTGATATCTCAGTGTTAAGATTTGTATTCCATTTTGTCATATGAACATAAAGAGTACAGAATAAATGTAACACGACACTTCATTAAATATTATTTATAATGTTCAATAAAAATGATTTTCTACTAGAATAAAATGTCTTTTCTCTTAAAATGAAATGAGACCTAGTTACAAACACCCTATATCTAATAATGTTGAATAAAATCTTTCTCCAATCTTTCTATCGTTTACAGCTAATTTTTTGGCCAAAAAAGTATTTCTGGATGAATCTTGTCATTTTTATTAACCTTTTTCGGCTTGTCTTTAAAGTCGTCATAAACAGTCCAATGGCCCCTCCTTTTAACATAGGCTGTGTAATGTCCGTAAGACCTTAACACCAGATCATGATAATTTCGCGTCAATGCTGGTTTTCCCTTGTAATCACTTATACCTTTAATCTCAAAGGTATCTTCATAATTTGGAGCAACGAATGTTCAAGGTAAGGATTCCAACTCTATACCATGATCTATATCGATGGCGAGGAGACGTGATTGCGCACGTCTCCTGAAATTGCGAAAATTATCACAATGAAAAATTTTTAGAATTATCGGAACGTTGAAAATGTTTTCGTTTGATTTTTATTGTTCAGAAAATCGCACTACAGAACTCATTCTCAGGTGTATATCTTTAAGTAGCTAGGGCGTTTGCCCATAAAATAGGGTTCACCGAGACATTCCATGCATCCAGGTCATGTCCTTCTTTAGCTTTACATAAAATTAGCGGAATACCTTAGATTTTCTCCAATAATTATTCCGAATGTTTTTTATGAATAAATGTTTGATTTGGCAGTGGCAAATAAGCGTCAAGTTACGCATTCATTCTTGTTTTTCTGTAGAGTATTTTTTTGTAACTTATTTTTTTCATCATAATTAGTTTAATTCGGCAGCGGCAAATTATGAACATATTGCTTTTTTCTGAAAATAATTTTAAATGATTCTCCGCTAGCTTCATGTGAAGTTAGCGAAACACGTTGTGGCAAAATAATATATTTCCGACAAAATTGGAACAAGCACAACTAATTAGCGTCAAATTATGAACATATTGCTTTTTCTCGGCAAATGATTTTAAATGATTTTTTGCTAGCTTCATATGTGAAGTTGGTGAAACACGTTTGTTGCAAAAAAAATATATTTCCGAAAAAATTGAAACAAGCACAACTGATTAGCGGCAAATTATGAATATATTGGTTTTTTTGTGCAAATAATTTTAAATGATGTTTCGCTAACTTCATATAAACTTAGCGAAACACGTTGTTGCAAAAAAAAATCACGACAAAATTGAAACAAGCACAACTAAGCTAATTAGCGGCAAATTATCAGACTTTTCACACAAGATTATTCGCAAGTTGTTTCGCTAACTTTATTCATGTTCCTATATCAGTAATCAAAGAATTGATGGTGCATTTAAAAACTTCAATCCATTTGTCAGTCTGCGTGTCCTGGCGATTTTTTCCAAAAAAATTTTTAGTGCCCTTTTTTCACGTTCAAAAAAAGGACAATTTTCAAAACTTTTTTCTGTGTTGATAAAAATGGCTAGCAACATTCGAAAAAGGGTCAAAATTATATACTTCCTGAAAATTTCACACTAATCGAACAAAAGGTAGTCTAGATAAAGAATCTTGAACTTGGCAGAAATGACCCATTTTTCATGATTTCTTCAAAAATGAGTCATTTTTGCAAAGCTCAAGATTTTATAGCTAGAATATCCTTCGTTCAGTTATTGTAAAGATTTCGCAAAGCTCAAGATTTTATAGCTAGACTATCCCTCGTTCAATTATTGTGAAGATTTTAGGAAGTACATAGTTTTCGTCCCTGTTTCGAATGGTGCTAGCCATTTTTATAAAAAACTACACAAAAGAAGTTTTGAAAAGGTCACTAAAAAATGTTTTGAAACAAATCGCCAGGACACGCAAACTGACAAATGGATTGAAGTTTTCAAATGCACCATCAGCTCTTTGATAACTGATGTAGGGTCAAAGTTTTCTCAAATTTTAGGCGGTTTCTTTGTTTTTTTCCATTAGTAATTTCTAGCAAAAACTGCCTTTCAAATTCAAACGCCAAGAATCGCCGTCAAAACCGGTTCTGACGTCATAACACATATAAACCACCGTGCAGAACAACTGGTTAACAATAAATGAAAATATAATGATATATAATCACTATTTTTCAAAACGAAAAATGAAAACTAATGATCATCAGCTGATGATGTTGACAAACATAGACGACAAACGACGTACAGTAAAATGCAGCTGGGTACGTCGCCGTGATTGCTCAAAAGTAAATATATTTGGCGGGTGATTCGAATTGGAATTTTTGTAGTTAGATTTTCCATTGATAAAATGGATAATACACTAATCTGTTTTCAAATAGATAATAAGAAAGAAAGATAATCTCCAGGTATTAAATCTCTGAACGAAGTTCTATTAGTAATAATTTAATATTTCTTTCGGCATTATGATCATCGGGAGACCGATTTTCTTTCCCTGAATTCATCCATTTGACTGTATTCAAGTTGGAAAATCGTTCCAAAGAATATTTAGGCGAAATGATAATCTGTAGTGAATGATGAAAAATTTATTGGAAATAGGTTAAACTTCTTATTTCAATGAGCTATGTATTATAATTTTTTGCTTGTTTCTTTTCAATTGTAATTGAGCATATGAGAAGCAGTCTTAATGCGCACCAGATTTTGACCCCTGATTGAAAATAGGTACTGATTTTTCATTTTTTAATTGTCTATTTAGGTACATCTCTTGGTATCTTATGAAGCTAGGATAGGTTATTATTTTTCGGGGACGATTGGCATAATGTGAAACACCTTTCATTTTAAGGATAATAAGTTCATAAGTGCTGCTGCTATTTTAGCTGAGATAGAAAGGCAAAGAAAGTATGGAGAGCTATCGGATTGCTACATTTTTTTACCGTTTGCCGTGAAAACTCATGGTCCTTGGGGTGAGGCGGCAAACAACTTTATAGATTGTTTGAAATCAAAAATTAGAAATACAAATTTTCAAAGCTTTTTCACTCAAAGAATCAGTTTGGCGATCCAAAGAGGAAATGCTGCTACGGTTCTGGGAACCATCGGTTTGGCTCGGTCTGGAGGATATGACAGGGGATCTTGCATGATTTTTTATTTTATAATATTTGATTATATGAATTATCATTGTCATACTTATAAGTTCAATATAACATAAAAGTTCATTAGAAAATATAAAAATACCAAACGCTAAGGATATACATGGTGACAATTTTAAAACTTGAAATTTCCATAACTTGGGAACGACGAACTGAATCATAACACGTTCAATTAATAATTACCCGCAAGTGTAAACTTCTCCATACTAAGAGGATATGATGAGGGACTGAGGACCTTCAAAACAAGCTATCAGTCAGGCCTTTTGACAAGGATTTCTTTCACCCATTTTTTTTTTATTTTTTAAATACTTCTTTGGAGTAATAGTATACCTCGTTTTAAAGGTATTAAGTCCCTCATCATATCCCCTTAGTTGAGAGAAGTTAACTCTCGGGGGGAATTATTTATTGAATAGAATAAAAAAATTAAATTTTATCAAGCTGTTATATCAACAGGAATGACAGCAGAGGCTTGAAACTCGGCAGTTGTAGTCAGAGTCGAAGGACCTTCAAATTGAGGTATCATCCGACCCCCTTTCTATTTAAGATTTCAGGGGTGTATCTCACCCTGTCTTAGGGGTTACAAATAGGGGGAGTTTATAGGCTTTTTTTTGTTCCCCTTCGTTTTATAGAATCTGTTTTGAGCGTTTTTTGATTGAGTTTTTCGTTCCCAAGATATGGAAATGTCAAGTTTGAAAATTGTCACTCTGTATAAAGACATTCCACTTGTTTTTTCAATATAATGATTTGCGAATAGTGTTTGTTAACATGGACACTCTTGAATTTTATAGGCAGGTGCAGGTACCTATGCTAATAAGTATGTATATCGAAAAGTAATACCTAAGTATTTATGTACTTGGTTTTTAACTTTTAAGACAAGGTATCTAAGTATTTATCAATATCCTTAGCGATTGGTATTTTTATATTTTCGAATGAACTTATTGTCTATAAAATGAAAGTCTTTTTACATTATGCCAATCGTCCCCGAAAAATAATGACCAAGAGATATACCTAAGAAAATAAGAAGTTCAACCTATTTGCAATAAATTTTTCATTATTCTCCACAGATTACTATTCTGCCTAAATATCCTTTGGAACAATTTTCCAACTTGAATACAGTGAAATGGATAAATTCAGGGAAAGAAAATCATTCTTCCGATAATCATAATGCGTAAAAAAATATTAAATTATTACTGATATAACTTTGTTCAGAGATTCAATACCTGGATATTTTTTTTTCTTTCTCATTATCTATTTGGAAACAGATTAGATTATCAATATATATATCACCCGCCAAATGTATTCACTTCTGACCAATCACGGTGACGTACCCAGCTGTCTAATATAAATTTTTTCAACCTATTCTACATTTTGCGAAGGCGAAGAAGTTTATTTCATTCATGTTAGCTTTGAAAAAAGTATTTCACTTCAGCAAAAAATAAAGAAGGTTCAAAAAATATATATTCTTATTGAACGTGGCAACGATGCGTGCAGCTGAAGCTGTCGTATTTAGTCTATATGCACACTGACGTCACGACAAATGAACAGTCCCTTCGCTTTTCGTTTAAATTACACCAAATACCTGACATTCTTCTGTTGATTGAAATGCATCTTTTATATCTGTTCTATGAAACATCAATTGAGGCGTTTCTCGGAAAAACATCATTTGTGCAAAACTGCTACAAATATTCCGGAAAATTATTATTACTATGCCCTAGATTAGTGTGGGTAATCTGAGACTATGCCTTGATTGCCCTATTGCACACACTAGTAGTATATCTTTCATTGGTACCTGCCAACAACAAAACCAAACCTTTGCGGTAGATTATTCTTGTATAAGAAGTCATGAATTTATCAAATCCGCTCATTGTCGAACATGGGAAAAATCGTAAAAAACGTGCGAAGAAACAAGTGCTCATACACGAACTGCAATAATAGTCTTGTTTATAATCCTGATGTCCATTTATTTCGTTTTCCGATTAATGATGAAAGTTGCAAACAGTGGATTTTACATTCCGGTAACTACGCACCATAGATTTCTTACTCTTTCGTATCAAGAATCGATGTAAAACGATTTTTGATTTGAGCTTATTGGTTTTGACTTCCGTAAGTTTATCGGTCGGCTGATCAAATGTAAGTCTGCACTGCACAATGGACAATTTGCATACATTTTCAAATGACTTGAAATTTTATATACATATTCTAGACAATATTAGAAAGTCATCAGCGATTTTTTTCACCAAAATACCCAAAAATATACTAAATAAATAAAAAAGAAAACGCAAATTTCACTGTATGATCGAAAACGGGGAGGGGCCATATTACTCTCCCGAGAGAGAGAGAGAGTCATCTCAGTCAATACGACAGACAGAGATAGATAATGTATTCTGTGACGTAGTGGATGTTGATTGGCGCTTTTTAATCGGTCATTACTACATTAATAGAGGTCGTAGGTTGATTTTTCAAACATGAATGGCATCAGTAGGTACTCGCTAATCCTTATATTTTTCATATTTCCAAAAAGCGTGCAAATTGTCCATTGCTTACTTCTTTGCTGCTCATGCTGCCGGAAGGTTATTATTACGTTTACGTTTTATATGCAAATCAACTTTTTCAAGCACTATTTTAATTTATGGAAATAAACGTATATTGTATTGTATTGTATTACCAAAAATAACGAATTTACCAGATTATTTTGGGTATTTCGCCACACCCTATCAAAAAACAATCAAACTAGTGTTGATATACCGGATCTTCTATATTACCTGAAAAAGTATATTAATAAATAAATATAAACAATAAAACCTATAAATATCAAACGTTTCGGAAGCGAATCTTCTTCCGTCGTCAGTGGAACCTAAAACAGAAACTATTAATTCAAATTCAAAAAATATTGTTCGTCTTTTTGTGATTTCACAGTAAAATTGGCTTTTTGTGTTTTTGGCACAAAATGTCACTTTTACTGACATTGAAGTGTTTGGTGTTTATTGTTTAACTTTATATATGTTCAGTATTTATAATTCACTTTTTTGGGATATGTTCAATTTCTCAATAAAGGTAACCATGTATTACTTATCGCGAAGGTACTACCTGGTACCTGGTAAATATTTAGAGTAGAGGAGTTAGACTTTGGTCTAACCACCCGTACCCTGAATCCTTCGTCTTTACGAAGAAGAGAAAATTCGTTCTTCCCCTTTTGTTAACGTTTCAGGTTTATTTCAGAGCTGGTGAAACCCTATTGCACTATAGCTTGTCTATAAGGGTTCTTGGAAAGGTAAAACCAAGAGCAAAGTTAACCTGCTTGGTTTTATTTCCAGGGGAGTTACTTATTTTGGGTATTTCGCCACACCCTATCAAAAAACAATCAAACTAGTGTTGATATACCGGATCTTCTATATTACCTGAAAAAGTATATTAATAAATAAATATAAACAATAAAACCTATAAATATCAAACGTTTCGGAAGCGAATCTTCTTCCGTCGTCAGTGGAACCTAAAACAGAAACTATTAATTCAAATTCAAAAAATATTGTTCGTCTTTTTGTGATTTCACAGTAAAATTGGCTTTTTGTGTTTTTGGCACAAAATGTCACTTTTACTGACATTGAAGTGTTTGGTGTTTATTGTTTAACTTTATATATGTTCAGTATTTATAATTCACTTTTTTGGGCTATGTTCAATTTCTCAATAAAGGTAACCATGTATTACTTATCGCGAAGGTACTACCTGGTACCTGGTAAATATTTAGAGTAGAGGAGTTAGACTTTGGTCTAACCACCCGTACCCTGAATCCTTCGTCTTTACGAAGAAGAGAAAATTCGTTCTTCCCCTTTTGTTAACGTTTCAGGTTTATTTCAGAGCTGGTGAAACCCTATTGCACTATAGCTTGTCTATAAGGGTTCTTGGAAAGGTAAAACCAAGAGCAAAGTTAACCTGCTTGGTTTTATTTCCAGGGGAGTTACTGATACAGTGCGAGTCTCTAACTTGGAATAAATTCAGTACACAAAAGACCGTTTTTTTTTTTCGGAAATATGTTCGGACACGTCGATTAGTATTTTAAATAGCGCTCTTTTTCATGTAGAAAAATTTTATACAGTGTGTCCCAAATTTGAGATATGACGTCATCGACTATTTTTTTGAATGGTAGCCCTAATTTTTTTATGACTATTCTTAAAGAGTATATCGAGTTACACATGGGTACCAAATTTTATGTTTTTATTCCTTGTCATTTAAAAGATATTTAACAAAAACATTAACTAATTCGAAAACTGAAGAAATCTGATTCAACTCAATAATTTTTCTTCAATAAATGCTCAAAATGTTGTCCATGTACTAACTGACAATACCCTAAACGGAATTGAAACTCGTTTTGAACGTTTCTTATTACTTCAGCGGAAATTAGCCTACACTCCTGTCTTATTCGTGCTTTCAACTCCTCAATATTTTCCGGTTTAGTCCTAAAAACTTTGTTTTTCAAGTACCCCCATAAGAAATAGTCCAGAGGTGTTAAATCCGGAGACCTGGGTGGCCATTCAAAGGGTCCTCTTCTACCAATCCATCTGCCTGGAAATGCATCATCCAGATACTCACGGACAGGTCTAGCAAAATGAGGAGGCGCCCCGTCTTGTTGAAACCAGATGTTTCTATTCGGGACATCAGCTTCAACCGGATCAGGGAATAGAGTAGCCAAATTCGGAAGTAGTTCTTCCTGCAAGAATTCTAAATATCTTGCTCCATTGAGATTTTCTTGGAAGAAAATTGGTCCTATTACTCGATCACCAATAATCCCTGCCCAAACATTTACTTTTTGTGGACGTTGAGTATTGCCTTCCCTCATCCAGTGTGGGTTGTTGTCTGCCCAATAACGATAATTTTGTCGATTTACCTCCCCATTTAACATAAACGTTGATTCGTCAGAAAATAGGACGTTTTCTATGTTTAGAACATTTCTGTCTAGTAGGTCCATCATTTGTTCGCAAAACTGGAGTCTTCTATCCGGATCATCTTCGGTGAGTTCCTGGAGAATTGTCAATTTATAGGGATGAAATTTTTGCGCTTTAAGAGTTCTTATAACTGAAGACTGGCTAATTTCGAGTTCCCTAGCTATCTGCCTAGTGGGGACATGAGGATTTTCTTGAACAGAGAGAAGAACATTAATTTTGACCTCTTCATTGAGCGCACTTTGACGATGATTATTTGTTTTTCTTAAATGTCCGTTTTCCCGAAACTGTTTTTCAATCTTGCTTACGGTACTTTGTGATATGGGTGGTAAATCAGGATACTTCTCTCTGAATAAATGAATAACTTCATTTTGTGTTCTTGTCCTATCTCCGTAGCCAATCATCATTAAAATTTCAATTTTGTGGGTTTCAGTTAAGTACGGCATGTTCGTGGATTTTTCAAAAAACGGTGTTTCTCACAAAACCACAAACTAATAGGGTTCTCGCTCAACAACTCGAATACGATGCAGCTTTTCTTACTTGTTTTTATTAACTTGTTTTCTTGTTTTTATAACATTGTGATAAGACGTCAAACCGATTTGACAAAAAACGAATACCTTTTGACGTGCCATTTTTAAACTGCATAAAATTTTTATTGACTTGAATCAGATTTCTTCATTTTTCGAATCAGTTCATGTTTTTGTTAAATATCTTTTAAATGACAAGGAATAAAAACTTGAAATTTGGTACGCATGTGTAACTCGATATACTCTTTAAGAATAGTCATAAAAAAATTTGGGCTACCATTTAAAAAAATAGTCGATGACGTCATATCTCAAATTTGGAACACACTGTATAAAATTTTTCTACATGAAAAAGAGCGCAATTTAAAATACTAATCGACGTGTCCGAGCATATTTCCGAAAAAAAAAACGGTCTTTTGTTTACTGAATTTATTCCAAGTTAGAGACTCGCACTGTATAACAGTAAAACCTCTGTGAATCGAATCTTTCAGGCTTTGCTCCCTCATTAGGCTCTTTTGATCGTCCCCCCCTCTTCTTCAAAGAAGGGGGGACAGAAGGCTGCCACCTCACCTTCTTCAAAGGTGGAGGAGAAACCTACTTCAAACGCGAAGCAGACGGAACAAACAAGAACAAAGAGAGACTCACCTGTCCCTTCACCTTCTTCAAAGGAGGAGGTACAGGTGATCGCGAAGCGCCCGGATCCCCCTAAAGTGGGGGACGTCCAAACGTCGGCCTCGGGAAGAGAGAAGGACGCTTTTCCCCCCCTGCCGGCCAAGAAGACAAAAACAAAAGCATCGGGGTCAAAAAACCATGTCTCCGAAACCCATACAAGGGGGTCACACCCAAAGCAGGTGTCACCATGCACATCGCTGCGTCAAGTGTGCCGGTGCACACAGCAGCAGAGACTGCACGCTCGAGAGACTCGGCAGAACGAACCTCAAAAAAGGGGAAGAGAAGACGAAAGCATACGCTTTTTGGTCAAAGAGAGCCCAAGCTGCGTTTGAGTCTCGCGTCGACGCAGAAGTCAAGAAAAGAGTGCAAGCCTTTCAGGCTGCACAAAACAACTAGACAGCGGTCTAGAATTCACCGCAGCGAGAGCGGAGTTAGGACAAACGCGTCGCAACCGTGTATTCACCTCTGGTAGTGGCTCAAGATTTTTACCCTTTTTATTTTATTTTCTTTTCTTTTTCGTAACCACTAGTGCGGAGACACACGAGTAGGACGAGTTTTGCCGCGATCCTACCCTGTGACCAAGAGGCCTTCGGAATATGACCCGGTACCAAAGAGCTAAAACTTGAGTGAGAGATTGGGACACTAAAGGGCTTATCCCTGACGTCCTAATGCGTGGGTGGAGTTTAGTGGGCGAACCCCACACTACCCTATGGTCTCGGATCATAGGGTGTCTCGTTTCAGATTCTCCACCCTTGGGCCGGATACCATGAAAAAAAAAATATATATCGCGCTTTCGACTGGCTGCACTAAGCTGCATTCAGTGCAAACTCGAACTGAATTACAATTTCGACTGGTAGGAGTGGAGCAATGGAGAGTGCGTGTTCGACTCGCTTTGCACTGACCCGGTGCAGATTGGTTTTTGTTCGGCTGCATCAGAGCGATTCCGTAACTTAGCATTCAGTGCAATTATTTTGGAACTGTCATACATGATCAGTTCTGTGCATTCTGCATTTTCTTCAAGTGGTTTATTTGTGTTTTTTGATCAATATTAAATTAATACATGGAAAATTTAAAAAAATATATTCTCTAGCAAAATTCATCTAGTAGTAGCAAAGATGAAGTTTCGTCAGGTGAAGAACTTATCAGTATCCTTCTCAACGATAAGGAGAACAGTCAAAAAATTACAAAATATATCAATGTTGTAGAAATGTATTCAGCTATTGAGGTAAGTGTGTAGACTAGTGACCAGCCGAATATAACAAAAGAGTCAATGCACTCTCGAGCGGTTCTACTTTGTTATTGCTCCTTGATAGTTTTGCACTGACTCCGATATAGTGCTAGATTTTCATACTCTGGAGCGAAAAAAATGCATGATCACAGAGCGTGTGAACTGAAAAGATTCGGGCCAGTCGAAATTGTCATTAGATTTACAGAGCAAGTTGTTACACATTCGTTAGAATTTAACATAGTATATGCACTTTCTTTTAGTTTACGTTTTCTAGACCATGGCTCTTTTGCCAAGATTTTTGAATTATCCCAATTTATTTTATGATAATTATCAAATGCATGTTGACAGATTCCCGATCTATGAAATGCCTGTTTTTTTATGTATGATTTATGTTCTTCAATTTTCTTTTTTAAAGGCCGTGAGGTCTCTCCAATATAAAATTTATTACATTCACAAGGAATTTTATAAATTACATTTTTAGTGGACTCATTAGTATTATTAGGTCTAGTATTTGTTAAATTAGAGCGAAGTGTCGTATTAGTTTTGAAAATGGTCCGTTTATTATATGTCCCACTTAAACGTTTCAGTTTATGAGAAATTCCAGGTATGTGTGGAATAATTAAATTATAGTTATAGGTATATTCTGTTCTCGTTGTCTGTGTTGTTCAAAACTATCAAAACACTTTTCAATAAAATTTATGGGATAATTATTTTTTGACAAATCAATGTCAGTAAAAGTGACATTTTGTGCCAAAAACACAAAAAAGCCTTAGGCTATAAATAAAATAGAAAGATTTGTTTACATTATTTGATGGAGCATAGACGTCAAATCACATTCTAAGCAGCTTGCGGTAAATGCCAAGTTTCCCTGTAATGGCAGACACAAGGAATCTCTCCGCAAGTGCATGCTTTGAAAATTCGTGAAATTTAGTTTGCAAATGTTTATAATCTATTTTGATCAGCGCAAAAACCATTGAAGACATTCATGTCATTCGCTTTCGATAATTCAAGTTCTTAAAAATATATAGTTCCAATTTTCACACCATGAACTCAAAATTATTATTTCCAATTAATCACATGCGGCAACGTCGCTCAAACGGCCTCCCGCTTGACAAATGCCCCTTCCCTTAAAATAGGCGCTCAAGGAAACGGTGATTCGCTCAATTCGATCATCTTTTGTCTCTTTTTAATA
The DNA here is from genome assembly GCA_958502075.1 of Orchestes rusci. Lineage (NCBI taxonomy): Eukaryota > Metazoa > Arthropoda > Insecta > Coleoptera > Curculionidae > Orchestes > Orchestes rusci. Next base: position 52,529,398 of record OY293303.1, on the reverse strand, counting down.
ACGTGAAGCAAAAAGAAAAGAACTCGGTAGCTGATGACATTGGTTCATCGAATCACTCTGAACCGAAAGCGCCTATAGTAAACGTGTAAACGACTGTCAGAATTTATAGTAAAACGGTTTTCATTCTCATTCATAACGTAGGTGATAGACTATTGCCTTTGTAGGGGAATCACGGCTCCATATTTACAAAGTGTTCATGAATGACTGCCTCTGTCTATTTTATTTATAGTCTAAGAAAAAAGCCAATTTTACTGTGAAATCACAAAAAGACTAACAATATTTTTTGAATTTGAATTAATTGTAACTTTTTTAGGTTCCACTGACGACGGAAGCAGATTCGCTTCCGAAACGTTTGATATTGATAGGTTTTATTGTTCACTAATAGACTTTTTTTCAGGTAATATAGAAGATCCGGTATATTAAAACTAAGTTGATTGTTTTTTGATAGGGTGTGGCCAAATACCCTAAAAAATCTGGTGAATCATGGATGCGCCAAAAAACTACAGAGCATATCTAAAAATAACGGAGTTCTGCCTTATTAAACTTTTCAAATAAATGGAATTTAAAATTTTGACATAATAATTAATACATATCGGTTGCCGTATTTAAAGTATTTTGTTTGTCGAATCTTGAAACAATAGTTCGCGGGAGAAATCCTGAACATGTTCGGGATTGAAATGCATGCGCATTTGAATTCTGTCGTTTGCGGGATACAAAAATCCTCGTTCGGAGGTAAAAATCCGGCGTTCGCGGAACAAGGATATTGTGTTCAGAACTAATTCGGAACATGTTCGATATATCCTAGAGTCTAAGCAAGAGGACATAATCCTGCAAACGGACTAGTTTATGTTTTACAGTGATTAACGTTGATCAAACTACAGACACGATTGTTCATGAGTGGAATGCATCTGTTGAAAGTGATTCGTATATTTTAGATCAACTGTTTAGTGATTTTGATGAATGTTACATGAAATTGAATAATATTTTGTTCAATTAAATGTTCAGATTTGATTTTTAAAATGATGATGCATACTTTAGGCTCCAGCGTTGAGGATTTAGAAGAAATGCTTGCAAATCATGAGGAATCAAAAGTACGAATTATTTGGGGGATACTCGGTTTCTGAAACGCGTTCGCGGGTTACCTAAATCCCAAATTTGTTCGGGAGGATACATGCGCAATGCAGTAGTATGCTTACTAGTCCGGAATTAGTTCTGGATTTCTCCCGCGAACGAAGCTAATATAATAAATAAATGAAACTTGTTACTTTGACGTTTATAAAATATTCCTCTTAAGTCGAGGAAAATACGCATGACTCCGTTATTTTTGGTTTCAGGAAAAAAATCATAGTAACCTTTAAGGTTCAGAAAAGAGTAGCCAATCGATTATGATAAAAATATACATAAGGAGTTCCGTTTAACAAAAATACCATTTTCCAAAATAAATCGAGAACAAGATATTCAATTGTTTATTTATTAGAATAAATACTACTAGTTCTCTCATTTAACCGACCTTGTATCTTCATAATAAAGAAGTTAGCAATAGTGCAGACTTACGTTTGATTACTTTACGCTGTTTGAAAAATCAAACAAAAGGCTAACAACTTTCCAAGATATTAACCTAACTTATATTTTTTTGAATGGATTGCCCTATATATTATTGGATATTTCGATTCTACTAAAAATTCTGAGTAAATTTGATAGTTATGTAACAGGAACTCGTGGGAGGCAGGCTACTTTAAGTCTTCTTTCTCGTATAATTGACTGCCTCCCACGAGCTCCTGTTACATAACTCTGTTCCGCTCCAATCACGAAACTAGCAACAATAAATTTGATAGAGCATAATATACGGGTGTCTCTCTGCAACTTACCTCAGTCCGAAATTGCTCCGTTCTCGAGATACTGGGTGAAAGTTGAAAGATAAAAATCGATTTTTTTAAAATCAATGAACTTTTTTTAACGTTATACTTCAAAAATTGTTTCCCTGTATATAATCATCCTACCTATTGTACAGAAGATAGGGGAGATGATTTGCAACAAAAAATCTCATATTAACACCTGTCCGATTCTTTACTGTTTTCGAGTCGCTATTGTTGTTTCCTATTTTTGCAGGCTATACGATTTTTTGCGACGGTGTTATTTTGGCTGGACCAAATTATTATTGATTGTCACAGGAGATATCACCTTCTGTATAGAGTACAGGGGTTATCACAATTGCAGTTTTTTTTCGTTTTTTTTTTCAACTACAGTTTTGGTGGGTGAATAAACGTGGCAGCAAAAAAACTTCACTAATGCAGTGAACAATTATTTCAAAAACTCAAGTGGTATGTCTTCTCTCAACTAAAGTTTGTTTGCTGATAATTGGTAACACTGAACAGAAAATAGACACAAAATTAGCGATAACTCTAAAGAAGTAAAAAAGCGGACAGTTGTTCCTATGAAATTTTTTGTTGCGAATGACCTCCCCTACCACCTGTTACATTTTTATCCAAGTATCCCTGTATACAAAATATTTAACCAACAACGGTTTCTGAGAAAATATGCGTTATGGGGTATTAAAACTAGAGGAAATCAGTCTGCAGTATGTACAATATCGTAGGTACAACTAAAATTCATGGTATCACTTCTCAAATGAAGAATTAGAACAAATGCATAGAAGTTAAATCACGACAAAGTTGGCCAATGATAATTTTTGTTTCGAATGTTATAGACCGTCAGATAATGACATATTCTGATGACTGATTTTCTCGTCGCTAGAATTTTAACCACTTAAGATAATATCATTGTTGAGCTGAAAAAATAAAAATTTAGCGACCGGACGTGTGCTAGGCAGATGAAAAGATTGGTTTTTCCTTCTGCAGAAAAAAATTGTTTTTTGTTAATCTTTCGTGTATGGTATTTCAACACATCGAAATAACATAACAATCTTATAGTAAAAACCAGTGCCATGAGGTTCGCACGAAATTAGATTGTTGAAATAAAGGCGCCACCTGGTAAAGATGGTTGTTGATGCATTTTTTCGCTTAGGTCAATCAACAGAATGAATTATATCATTAGAAACCCAGTAAAAATTCACCATAAGCCGGTCAGACTACATTGCGAACAGATTTTTGGTATGCCTATAGCACACGTCCGGTCGATAAACTCTCAGTTTTTGAGCTCAATCAATCAATCAATCAATAAAGTTTATTTATCAAAAAGAAAATACTAACAATTAATTAATTACAATAATTAAATAAACTAGAATAAAACCACCAAAGAAATAAATCTTGTTGGTAGGGGAATATTACAATTATTATAGAATAATCATTGCGTACTAGAAAATAAGTATAAGGTATATTATAACATTAACATTAAACCTATTAAGTAATAAAATGTATGTAGAATGGTAATTGATACAGAGCAAAGAAGTGACATAATTTTAATGCTAATTTTTATACAGAATTATTTATAAATATGCTGTCTTATTTGATATAAATGTTTCAAACTGGGGTTTTGTGTCGAAATCGGGGTTTATTTGTCATGGTCGAAGTTGTAGTCTAAATAAGGTGCAAGTCATATTCGGGAATTAATGTCACGATCGGGTTTTATCATTCTTATATCTCTAGGGTGAAGGGTTTCAATATGATATTAATAATTGTTGGTTTAGTTCACCCAGTGAAAAAGATCATTTATTCATACTTCTTGTTGATAAGTTTATGGATTTTGATTCTTCCCTCCTAAAGCAACCATAATCTTAAACGATATCTAAATAGGTCAAATAAATTCACAATCTTTACATCGAGAGGTAAGTCTTTATGCACATTTAGACTGATGTACGTGAAGGATCTTTGTGCCAATGAGGTTTTCGTCTTTGGAAGGCAACCTGTTAGAGTTTTATATCTAGTACAAAGTTTACTGATATACAATAAGTTAGGTCACTTAGAAGTCGGCTCTTTGAAACCCGTATACAAGCGCGGCCGCGGCGTCAAAGCATGCCGCTCAAAGAAATCCGCCCAGCGAAAATGGTTCAAAGCGACCGACAGACGTTCCGAACTAATGGGAACTGGGCTCTCCAAGAGAAACCAAGTAGAAGGGTGGAGCCGGTTTCGCGCGTTTTCGAAAGTGGTCCAACTGTTTATTATTAGTAAACTTTGTCTAGTATCATGTTCGTGCTCTACAGTTTTAAGGGTATCTTTCTTCTTGTATTGTCTCAGGGCTATACTTTGTACAAAAAGCTGTCTTATGCCCAGAATTTTGGATTCCTCAAACAGTAGCTCAGTTGGATGTAATCGGTTTTTGTTAAAGATTACCTTTAGAATCCACTTCTGAGTGTTTTCTAATGCCTTGAGATGGACATCAAGCACACCTCCCCAAACTATTATTCCGTAAGTCAGGTGTGTCTGCACAAGAGATAGATAGAGTGTTTTCAGATATGGGATTGCAAAATATTTCTTTAATTCTTTGAACTTACGTATCAGGTATGTTCATTCCATTTGAGGTGGGGGTCAAGCATGACACCGAGATATTTTATTTTGAGCTTTGATTTAGTGGAGAAAGTAGTTTTGTTTAACTGAATGCTAAGTTCTGTATAGTCTGGGAGGAAGTCGGAATAACACCCATATGGCATAAAGTACGTTTTAGTTAGTGGTGACAAGATGATTTTTAAACCAAAGGAAGATTTTCGGGACCTCGTTTTCTACTTTTTGTTTCAGTTTCTGCCAACTTTTGTCTTTATATATTATCGCCGACTCGTCAGCAAAGCATATAAGTTCACCAAGAGACTGGATGTTGAACAAATTGTTAATATAAATAATAAACAATATCGGATCCAAAACGGTCCCTTGTGGAACACCGCATTCAACGTTGGCTTCTGTACTTGAACTTTTTCCTATCCTAACACTTTGAGTGCGGTCAGTCAAATAGCTTCTAAACAGTTCAAGCGCTATTCCTCTTATTCCGGCATTATCAAGAATTTCCATTAATTTTTCATGGTCGACCGTGTCGAACGCGTTGGCCAAATCAACGAAAACGCAGAGGACTTTCTCTCCAATATCTAATGATTTATCAATGCTTTTTGTGAGTTTGACCAGTGCATCTTCAGTTGAGTGGGTATCCCGAAAACCAAACTGGTTTTCCGATAAGATTTCACATTTTTTTAGGAAATCAACAAGTCTTTTTTTGATAATTTTTTCCAAAATCTTACTAAAGGTATCAAGCAAAGAAATGGGCCTATAGTTTGACGGTGATGCTTTGTTCCCAGATTTGTATACTGTCTTGATAATAGCTTTTTTCTGGCTTTTGGGGAATTTTCCTGTTTCCAAACATTTATTAGTAATGTATACGAGAGGTGGTGCCAAGAACTCTTTAATTCTTTGAAAGTTTCGCTTCTGATTTCATCTATTCCAGGGGATTTGTCATTTTTGAGGATGTTATAGTATCTGTTACTTCTGTGATGTGTGTCGGAATTAGGAACAAGCTGTGTTTGTTTATAGGTGCAGGGAAACTCATCAGATATTCGTTTAGATTAATTTTGATTTTTCCTGCCATAGTTTTGCCGATAGTGTTAAAATAATGGTTGAAACACTCTGCTATTTCTTCTTCATTATTTAAAATTTGGTCATTGTTCTCAATCTCACTGATTTCATGCTTTCTTGTTTGGTTTTTGTTTAGAATATTTTTGACATTTTTCCAAAGTTTGTCCGATCGATTAAGGTTCTTGTCCATTTTGGATTTAAAGTAATTTATGTAAGCCTCATCAAGGACTCTATTTAGATTATTTCTGTAATCTTTATATTGGCGCACAATCACAGGGTTTGTATGGTATTTCCTTGATCTGTTTAATAGCTCATATTTTGTATTTATCGATTTTAGCAAGGCTGACGTGATCCAAGGATTTTTATTGACCTTCCTGCTATCGTATTTTTGTATTGTTGTTGCTGACTTTACATGAGTTTGCAATATTTTTATAAATATTTCTGTTGATAAATCTACATCCTTTTCGTTGTATACGTGTTCCCATGTTTCTTGTGATATTATTTTTTTAAGTTTATTTTTGTTGATATATGTTTTATCAGATTCAGTATTTTTCAAGTGTTTTTTTCCATAGAATTGATTTTTATCTGCTATATGTATCACAATCGGATAATGATCAGTTATTTGGTTTTGGAATATAAAAGATCGCACTCTATCGATTGAACTTCTCGACTTCAGGAAAATATGGTCCAGACAAGTTCCTGATTGACGTCGTGGTACATCATTTATTGCATATATAAAACCATTTTCAATTAAACAATTTTTGTATTCTTCGATGAAATTCTCGTTTTTGAGTAAGTTAATGTTTATGTCTCCTATTATCATACAGTGATCAAATTTTTTCAGTGTATTTTTGTTTTGCTCTAAATAGGAGTCAAGGTTCTGGTTGAATATATCTACGTTAGTTGACGGGGATCTATACAGTCCGAAGATTTTAACATTTTCATCTTTATGCTTTATTTGTAGGTTGATTATTTTTACGTTATCCAGGGAATAATTTTTAAATTCATATTTCAGGTGTTCTTGAATGTAAATGACAGTTCCGTCGTGTCTGGAAACGTTACCTTCGTTATAAATTAATTTATATCCAGGGATCTCTGAGAGTGATGTATCAGGAAGTACAAACGTCTCTGCTAATACAATAACTTGAAAACCATTTTTTAAGGCAGCCAAATACACCTGTAATTCGGTAATATGGTTCTCAAGACTTCGTATGTTTGTGTGGTAAACTGAGAAGAATTCATTATTATCTGAGAGGTAGTTATTGTATTCATTGAATTTGGTAATTTTAGTGGTTTTAATTTTGTCACTTCTGAAATCTCTCAAGTAATTGTTCATTTTAAAATAATTTAAGAGAATAATCCTAACAGATACCGCACGTTGTTACAGATGAAATGCTTTTACAAAATACAGATAAACAGATATTTACCTATAATCATGCCAGTAAGTATACGTAATTAATTAACAGCCATACTATCCCACACAGTCATAATGTCATCCCAGGGGTGATGTTTCTTCTTCTTCAAATCCGAGTTCTTCCCATTCAATGTATGTATAAAGAGATTAAAAGAAAAAAAAATGTAATTTGACTATGTAAAAAATTTCTTGAATATTTAAGTAGTTTGAAATGTAAGAAGAAAAAAGAAAAGAAAAGAGGAAGTTATTTTAAAAAAGAAATTTAAGTTCCAAGTTTTTCACTTTTTGAAATAGTGTATATCTTCCGCTTCTAAGAGTCTTCTTAAAACTATGATCTTTTGTTTGTTCTGGCGATTCTTCTTGTTTTCTTTTTTTTTGTCCAGGGTCAGCCAGATTGATCACCTCCTCTTCTTTAGCTCTAGCGTCCTCCTTAGATTCCTCCCTTCTCAAGTCTTCAAGAGTAAACCTCTTTCCATCCACAAAAAGATTATAGTTTTTTATCTCGGCTGTTTTATTATTATTTCTTGAAAGTTGTAGGTGTTTTCTCAAAAGCTTTCTGTCAAGGTATTCCTGTTGGGTGTAGTCCACTGAGATAAATACTTTTTTATCTTTAAGTTTGATTGCGTTTCTTAGAATCTCTTCCTTTAAGAAGTAGCTTATCAGCTCAATTGATATCGGACGGATTTTATTATTTTCTACTTTTCCAAAGCGATAGAAATTTCTGGAGTCTTGGTGTGAGCAAGAAATTTGGGTATGCTCTTTAAGTACTTGTGTGAAGGTTCTGAAGGTCGGCAAACTTATCTCCTTTTTCCTTAAGATTGTAGACCAATAATTTATACTTCTTTGAAGCTTTCTCGATCTTCTCTATTTTTTCAAGAAGAGTTTTGTTCTGCTGTTTCAGTATTTCATTTTCCAGTTTGACTTGCTGTAGCTCCTTCGATAATTCCTCTCTCACTGCACTTATCTCACTCTTTATATCATCTTTGGTTTGGGTTATTTGTTCTTTTATTTCTCGATTTGATACAACTAGCCCTTGCAACAATTCGTACAATTTTCCCGTAATCACTTCTTTGTCTTCCATACTCTTACTTCACAGTGGTCAAAATAATACGGGAAAATATAAGGAATACAATGTAGTTTAGTGTATGGACGCCTATATTCCTATTCAGAATTGATAATTATTGTTCTTATCGTCCACGCTGCAAGGTATGAAAAAACTGTGGAATTTATCGATAAGGATCCATTTATTTCACGTTTACGGCTGAATTGGCGGATTTTAAGGTGTTATTGTATCAATTATATGATATCTGCCGAGATACCGAACATTATGTACACACTTGCAATGTCTAACTAAATTATCCCTGCACTTTTCCACTTTTAAAATCACCATTTACCATAGTAAAACTCACTTTTATTACGGAGCCAGGCAGTCTGGCGTGCACACACGTTTGATGTTATGAGGAATTGAAGCTAAACAATGATATTTTTTTCAGTGGTTCAAATTGCAGCGACGAGAAAATCAGTCAGCAAAATCTGTCATTATCTGACGGTCTATAATATTCGAAACAAAAATTATCATTGGCCAACTTTGTCGTGATTTAACTTCTATGCATTTGTTCCAATTCTTCATTTGACAAGACATTAAAAAAGATAAATAAAAAAAAAACTTCTATGTGGATTAACCTGTATTTATAATCTTTGACACTGGTATTTTTTATTTTGTCAGGAATGACAAAACTTTTGGATCTGTCGCCAAGAAGCCCTCAACCGGAAAAAAGTTTTGTGCAGTATTCATTTCAAGGAAGGAGATTTTATCAACCCAAATACGAGAAACCGACTTATCAAAAATGCACTTCCTCAAAAATACGTTGACGACGAAGCTAACCCACAACCAGATTCGCCCGAGCTAAAAGTGAAAACACCCAAGAACAAAAGCATTTATAGATAATGTGTCTGAAATGCCTGAACAATCACCACCAAGAAGAACTACTGTTGAACGTACACTCTTCAGCGGCAAAGATTCCCAGGTAACCAAAGCTAAAAAGAGAACCCTAACTTCCAACCAAAACTTAATGGAAAACAAGAAAAATAAATTGATCTTCAGATTGAAGCGGCAGGTCAAATCTCTAAATAGTTCAAAAAACGAAAAAACCATCGAGAATCTCACCTTCACATCGAAATATTCGGAAGCCTTAGTAAACATGCAGTTGCGTCACAAACCTGGTCAAGCCTGGAGCAAAGCAGAAAAAGAATTCAGCTTACTGTCTTTCTACAAATCACCAGACGCATATAAATATTGGCGAAATCATTTGAAAATTGTGATGCCTGCATTGTCTACAATTCACAAGTGGATAGGCGACATTGATTGCTTGCCTGGATTCAATGGAACCATTTTGAAAAAGATCAGAAGAAAAGTCAGTACAATGGAGGAGTCAACGAGATATTGCACCTTAATATTTGACGGAATAACTATTAAGCAGTTTCTGGAGTACTCGCGAAAATATGATCGAATCGAAGGCAAGATCATGTCGAAGGACGCAGGAAGAATCATTTTGGTCGACAGATTATGTTATTTTTGATACGCGGTGTATATGCCAATTGGAAACTGGCATTTACATATTTTGTTTCTGGCAATACAATGAAGAATGAGGACCTCAACCGAGCACTGGAGGAGGGGATAAGGCTAGTTCTGGATGCAGGACTCAAAGTTATTTGCACAGTCAGCGAACAAGGCAAAAATAACCAATCTGCCATGAGTATGTTTGGACTGAAGAAATCTCATCCGTATTTTCAAATTGGTGATCAACGTGTTCATCACGTATATGATGTCCTGCATTTGATCAAGAACTTCAGAAACAACATGCTCAAAAATAGATTTTTGTACAAAAATCAGTTTGTCCCAAAAAGAACTAGGATACGCATTTTTCTTGAAAAGTAAATTGAATCAAGATCCTATTGAACACAATTTTGCGTCAATAGGACAGCGGGGAGGATTCAACATGAATCCAGTGTTCAGAACCACGTCTCGATTGACATTAGAACTCAACTTGCTTAAACCGTCTCGATCATCGAATTGTGAGGAAGATGAAGATACCAATCTCATATTACAACCGGCAAAAGTATCTAGCACTGAACACCTTCAGTCACCAAGCACAGGTCAGATTGCATCATCTTTAACATCAAGTACGTCGGAAAGCAGCAAAACTAGCGAAAATTGCAACGAACAGAAACGGAAAAAAATTTTCACTATACAAGAATGTTCAGACACTTAATTTGCAGGTTTTTTGGTGAAAAAGACTATTGATTGATTCAATTGTGATAATTGCAAAAATAATTTAATTTGTGAACGATTAACAGGACATTCGCTATGGATAATGAACAGGGCTTACAAGCATTTTCCGTCTGGTCTACACAAACCTGAACCACGCCTAACAATTCTTGTGAGGAGAAGTTTGTCAATAATTTATAGAATATTAATACAATGTCCTCAGAAAGTATACTTGAACAGATACTTGAAGGAAAAAATAAAAAAAAACCCAAAATAAAATGCAATTTTTTGAGGAAAATTCATGTGAAATTCATTTGGATTTATACAGTTTTATAAAATCAAACAAAAAAAAACTTACGCTGATTTTTCATCAAATTTTTTCATCAATTCTCTTATAGAAATTCTTGATAATTGCCCTAGAAATTCTATGTTTAGTTTCTCTTTTACTGTATTTCCAAATTTGCCTCCCAGATTCTTTATTTTATGTATGGGCAGCGTTTCGAAAAACTCAGGTATAGCGTCACCAGGAATAATGGTTTGTTTATTAGGTTTGTTTAGTCCACATCCTAGTTTGGCCAATATTTTATTATGAGCAATTCCAGCAGAACATTTATATCCTAGAATAGAAGCATCGGGTGAACAAGAAAAAACGGGCATTCAATCTACCAGTCACTTTCAACACCTCAGCTCGTATTTCCTCTGCAATAACAGCACCCACAACAAGTTTGTACCCATTTGCATCCATTATCCTGTCTTCAACCACACTTGAGATGAAGTTATCTGTACTGTTACCAACAACATGAGTATTTCGCAGACATCCCACGCTTGGCCTTTCATTCTTCTCACTGATACGCCCCTCAACTTCTCGCGTAATATCCAGATAAGCTTCATCAATTGAAGCTCTTTCCAAAATAGATGTGAAGGTTTGTAGAACATCGGCAACCCTTTTACCGGCTTCTCTGTATCTGAAATATTATTAGATGTCATACACACAAGTAATCACTATTCAAACCACGTTCCTGAGAACTTATTGATTGATAATAATATACCAAAGAAAACATGTGGATAGATATTTCTTACAAAAACTGTAACAGATATTCCTTGAAACGCGTAAAAAGATAATTCAAAAATATATGTATGTACATTATGTATTTCTTTTAAAAATTCAATTTTTTGATTTTTACTTCTGAATTGGCTTATATAGTTCAATGAAATTGTAATTTACTCAGTGACATAGAAAATGCAACACCTGTAGAAAGTGCTTCAATGTTCACTGTTATTTGACAACATGATGATCTATCACTAATAAGTAGTAAAAGTGATATCAGACGGTTCACTTTCTCTTCATTTTTGCCTTTCATTTAGCATCTTTCACTCAAATGAATTCATTAGTGAAGCGATCCAGAGATGTTGGATATTTTCATTCGGCATCTTTCACTCGGGGCCGAATGAACGAAAAATGAACACAAATAGGTTCACTCGACTCATTCCTCAGTCGTTCGCGCTCGGCAAACTCCATCTGCTTCTGTGGAATTATTATTATTATGATTTGAAAAATGGTATTCAAGTGGAATAAGCAAAACACGTTGCTGTTCTCGGTGTTTTTCAAAAATTATTTTTGTCACTGGAACCACAAGCTCGGTAGATATAAAGACAGAACAATACGGCACAATGCTATAAAAGCGCTGATTAAGGACTCAAATAAGTAAGTGAAGTAATGATCGCAAATTATTCGAATTCCAAAGTGCACAACTTCATCGTTCGACGACATATTCGTGAAACTGAGAGGAGAACGTTCATGTTTACTCATTTTGTATCTGCTGTGTGAACGTGGAATGAAAAGAAAGAGAACATCATTCATTCAAGTGAACATTCATCCGGAATGAACCGTCTGATATCACCTTTAGTGAATAGAATTTGAGCCCGAAACTTCAAGTAAAAACTGAGATATCCTACTTCAATGTTAATAGTGTGTTGATGCTCCTCGGTTCGCTACCTCTCGTGGGGTCGTTACGGCATCGATTCGATAAGGTGATTGATGTCTTCTTGTAGTAGGGTATCCCAGGATACCTGAACTTTGTTGCGTAGAGCTTCCAGTGTTTGCGGGGGGTGCGGTAAATTACGCAGCCTTCTTTTGATCATAAACAGGACAATGCAAGACCACATGAAGCCCGTGTAACTGTAGACTTTTTTGAAGCTTCCTGTATAAATGTTCTTTCAAGCCTCCCTCGATCTCCACACCTTTCTCCAATAGAACATGTCTGGGATATGATGAAAAAAAGGCTGCATAATTTACAGCACTCCCCGCAAACACTGGAAGCTCTACGCAACAAAGTTTTAGTTGTCCTGGGATACCCTACTCCAAGAAGACATCAACCACCTTTTCAAATCGATGGCGCGACGACTCAACGAGAGGTAGCGAACAGAGGAGCATCAACGCATTATTAACATTGAGGTGGGATATCTCAGTTTTTACTTGAGGTTTCGGGCTCAAATTCTTATAAATAAATACTTAGTGATAGGTCAACATGTTGTCAAATTACAGTGAACATTTAAGCACTTACAACAGGTGTTGCATTTTCTATGTCACTGAGTATATATAGTGCAGGTCATGAATCCCATGAAACCATAGTAAAGTCAATGGTTTAATTTATGAGGGAAGCCAGCATAGGGACTCCCTCGGGGACTCCGTAACAAAAAGTGATCTATCAGTTCGCATAATTATCGGTCGTTACTTGAATCCAAAATAGCCGTCAAGCAACAGCTGGGCCCGTATTATTCACTTCACCTGATCCAAGTAACGACCGGTGTTCATGCGAAGCGATAGATCGCTTTTTGTTACAGAGTCCCATGGCTAAACGGACAACTCTTGTTTAACCCAATTTTTGAAAACTGTTCTGCAGGGCTGAAAACTGATTTACTAAAGACTCTGGTCATTTCTTATAGACTGATTCCATGTGACGTAGAAAACATATGATTCCTGAAAAATGATGTTACACGTTTACAGTTTTTTTTTTCTTTGAAGTACAGTGACAGTCCAACATTTTAGGTTGAATTCGTTAAGCTTGCCAAAATTGTTTTTATCACAATGATTACAAATTAAGCTGTGATTCGTTTTTTGAGCTATGTGCAAAATGTCTGCTTCAATCGAACTGAATATTTTTCTGCTGCGACATTGAAGTTGTCACAAGAAAAATCATTTTCAAGTTCACCGTCCATATAATCTAAAAACAAACAATTTTCAATTCGGTCTATTTTTAATTAAATGCCAAATTACCGCCAATCAAAATGAGACACACTGTACCTGTATAAAATTATTTCAAGTAAAAAATAAAGAGTGGATATGTTACAGTGAATGTTAGGAATTCAGTGAAAGCTAGCTTTTACTAATTGATGCTAGCAATCACTTGATCCGTTAGGAAATGTTGAATTTTGAAGAATATTGTACACTTTCACTAGTGAATGTTGGAGAAACTTTATCAAATCAACTTTTACTTAAAGCAGTTAGGAAAAGTTCTTGTTAAAACTTATTTCCGCCATTTAACTAACCCAAGGTGCACGGGGCACTAAATAATGTCGCTCACGCGACATCAAAATTTTTGCCAAACCCAAACTAACCCAAACTAACCCAGACTAACCCCTACTGAGAATACTTGAGTATTTTCTATAATACGGTATATGAACAATGTTCACATTGTACACCTGCGAATCATAAGTCTCGTATTTTCCAGAGCGTCTAATCTGTCGGCGAATTCCAACTCGGACCAATAAGGATATTTATAATTACGATAATAATTTTCAGTGTAGCAGCTTTCACTAGAAAAGTTACGTGAATGCTAACAATTACTAGTAAAAGTATGATGAAGTCGATCGAATTCAACTTTCACTAGCTAAATGTTTCCAAATCAGGAAAAGCTTACTTTCCCTAGTAAAAGTTAGCTTTCACTGATTACCAGGTTTCACTGTGACAGATACATACTTCATAAGATCAGCTTTACCACGAACAACGGGCACTTGAACTAGTGCAATATCGGGACATTGCTCTAGGGCCTCTTTTCCTCTCATTTGTCTCGTTACACCTCTGTCTCTCGCCGGGTAGTTGACAGCAATTATTCTGTAAAACATGAATTAGATAATCTCGGAATTAAACATATTTTGCTAAAAAGGAAACAACCACATTTGTATAGAAACGTTCTCAATTAGATTTATAAATAGATTGAAACATTTTTCGGATTAATTTGATTAAATCAATTTCGCTAAAAACAACTGCTATTGTTTCTCTCAGTATTTCTCTTGAACAAAAGAAAAATCCACGTCGGGATTTTTTCTAAATAGCTATGTGTTATGAAGACCACCCCAACCATAACGCACGATGGTTATCATTAGTCACACCTTAACGTAAAGTTTTTTTCCCAATTTGATTTGACATTTCTTTGATTCAGTGTTGACAAATTCAACTCCATGGAGAGGTACACAATTGAGCAGCGCGTTAGGATTATTGAAGTCTTTTACGAAAAAGGGAGTTCAAATAAATAGTTATTTATACTATAAGGGATGTATGATGAAACATTTACCAGTCGGGAACCAGTTTGCGCCCAAGCGATAGCGACGGCTGGCAAAAAAGCTCGAGACCGGTTAATGTACTTACATACCATATGGTATACAGGGTGCCACAGATTCGAGTGAATGCATGGGAATCTCAGTTATTATGAGAGATACAGGGTCGATTAGATGGATGCAAAGTTGCGCATTTTTATGCTCAACAAAATGTCTTTTTGACAATTGAAAAATACCCACTTCTTCCGAAGATATTCGAAAAAAAAAACGGAATTTCGCAAAAACGTTATTATTATTTCCTGAGTTTATTCGAAAAGATATTTTAAAATGAATTTCACTTTCTCATTGCCACTTTTTCTCCAGAATGTGGCGGTATCAAATCAAAAATCTGACGTTTCGTCTTTGAGCGGCCATCAAGTTAATTTTTTTTTTAAACGTTCCTGAATTCTTCATTTTATTTTTAGTCATCTTTTGACGTCCTTAATGCATTGAGGTAGGTATCGCAACCATCAAAAAAAATACTTATCTGAAAAATAATACCAGAGAAAATCAGTTAGGCCACCCTTGTCTAACACATAGTTTGGTTCATAAATCCTTCTTTATTAGACACGTTATTCTTATGATAAAAACCTGCACAACTAAACAAAACTTATTGACTGAACCAAACTCGAAATAACATCCAATAACGCGATACATTTAATGAAATTAAATTAATTTCACAAATGACATGGAAAATGAAAAAAATTCATATAAAAAACGTAATAAATTCATGCAAAAGTGTTAAAAAATATTGCGATTTCAACAAAATATTGAAAAAAACAATAATAGGTGAATAATAATTGAAAATATTGAGGTTGCTAAGGCAACCCATCACTCTACGTCCTCATCTAATCACCTTAATGCCTTAAGGACGTCAAAAGATAACTAAAAATAAAATAAAAAATCTAGGTCCGTATTTGAAAAAATTAAGTTGATTATGGCAGCTCAAGGACGAAACGACAGATTTTCCACTCTATACCACCATCTTGTCGAGGAGAAAAAGTGTCAATGACAAATTATAATTTATTTTAAAATGTCTTCAGACAAACGCAGGAAATGATAAAAACGTTTTTGCGAAATTCCGGTTATTTTCGAATATCTTCGGAAGTATTCGGAATTTTTCAAATTTCAAAAAGGCATTTTCTTGGGCATAAAAATGCGCAGCTTTGCATCCTTTTAACCGACCCTGTATCTCTTATAATAACTGAGATCCCCATGCAAGCACTCGAACATTTTCCCCCTCCCTGAATTGATTGTTTACAAGAAAATGCTGAATATATTTTTGGATTTTCCTCATTATTACATTCGATAGCATTCTCATCAAATTATGAGGGTAGCCGTGATCCGTTGCCAAAGCAACATAAGCAGTTTACTTATAATAATTTTAGATTATTATTTTCCTAGGAGTTGACTATGGAGGACTGTAACTAGGAGAGTAATCGAAATGCATAAAAGTGGTCCAGGTTTCAAATCGTAATTCGGGTTCGATTGTTACTCCCAGATGGCGAAGAGTCGATAGCGATTTCATGTCGAACAAAAATTTCACCTAGGTAACATAATTGAAACAACGTTACGAATACTCTATCAAAATGCAACAATTTTTATTAGCTAGGTTGCATCTAAACTCTCACTATTTGATGATAATAGGTATCATGAATATATTTTTTGTTATACATAATTCTGAAATTTCTAGAATTTTCATATTTTTTTGTTTGATTGCATTAATTGATAGAGTAACTGAGTGACGTCATATCCTTCATTGACAACAGTCATCATTGAACAAACCATGAGCTTGAAACACGATGCTGTGACGATTCAACCTCAATTTTTTGCCTTATAGAGAATGCACTGCATGTGGAATGTGAAGTGGAAATTGGGTAAAAATGAATGGAAGTGATAAAAGTATCTTGACTAGCAATAAACGTTACCATGACAATGAATGAATAAAAGCGCTACTAGCTGAAGCGCCCTCAAATGAACTAACGAAAAAGAGGGTCAGAATTTCAGGGATATTCGTATGTCGATTCGTCTCCTAGTTATAGTCCTCCATAGAGTTGACTCAAGGTTTCTATATAAGAGGTTGCCTCACTTTTACGGTCACGACGTCATTTGTGTCTACATAAATAATACTAAATTGTAGCAACTTTAAACTTCGGGAACCGTATCGTACCGCCGGGTTACTTTGGGTACCCTGGAGGGTAACTTTATCACCTACGTTTTTTATGTTTTTTTTTATTTTTGAAGGTTTTCTGAAATGTGTCTCTTTGTTACAGGTCCATAACAAAGAGAATCTTCTAAAAAAAAAACAGAAAACCTTCAAAGATCAAAAATAGCCGTTGTGACAAAGTTACCCTCAAGGGCCAAAGTGACCCGACTTGGGTACAGTGACCGGAAATAACATTCGAATAACCTCTCTTCATGAGCAAATAAGATTTTTTTTTATCTAAACAATGGTCTGGAAAGTTTTCAAGATACAGGGTGTCAAAATTAAATTTCAATATCTGTTTTTTTTTTAATAACTTTTGAAATAATGAGGTTATCTTGATGAAATTCGGTATATGAGGTTGGTTTGAAATGCAAGATTGAAATATCACCTTGATATTGCTTTTACTTGTAAGGGGCGCCACTAACACACCTTTTCACTCATTCAAATAGTCATAAGTTTTCTGTACGCACTCGTGCATTTTTTGTTAATTGAAGAATTGATTTTTTTCTGTCATATTTACATACAAAGGTATACCTTGTAAAAATGGCTAGGAGACGATAATAATTATTGCACTCAAAGTGATCCAAGCAATGTGGTTTCAAATGGCAAATTTTGAAAATGAACATGAGTGGTTCAGAAAACGCCGCAGTTATGGTAATTTTGACAAGTGTCTCGATGTTCAATGTTCCTTACCAAAAAAAATAAAAAAAAAAAAAAACAAAAAATTGAATATATTATTTTTATACAGGGTGTCGGTAAAAGGTCTTTACAAAATCTCATCACATATGCCTGAGGTCAAAATAAGCCGATTTGAAGCAACTAACCTTTGTCCGAAACTGCTCCGTTACCAAGATACAAGGTGGCAAAGTTGAAAAGCAGAAATCGAATTTTTCAAAATTTGTGAACATTTTTCAAAGTATTACTTCAAAAATTGTTACCCGGGAATTTTCTGGGATGCGAAACCTGAGTATGGACACTTTTTCATTGAGGCCGTTAGAGGGCGCTGCACACTGCACTTCTGATGATTTAAAATGGCCATGAGTGTAGTTTTTCACTTTTTCTATTGAGATAATGAATTCCTAGGCATTTTTAGACAACAAATGTGATCCTGTTATAACCCACCAAAGTGATCCGTTTTCGAGATATTTTGATTTTAAGTGTTCGATGTCGCACCGGAATATTCAAATTACTTTGAATTAAAAAAATCGGACGAGCCCGAACTTTACTCGAGCGCAGTTCTTATCCATCATATGATTTCGCGCCGCCTTCTTAACTAGCACATGCAAACGCGAAAATGATTCGATAACCTCCTATGAAACTATCATTATTTTTCACATTTCAACCTGTCTGCAAGCGTATGTATGCAGCTCGTAGCTCTGTGATTGTTGATTGTTGTATTGTTATTTTGCCAAAAAAGTTATTTTTTCTTTTAGATAAGTAGTTATGATAGCTATTGTCCAATCTAAGTACTTTGTACTTGGTAATTTCTTTTGATTTTATTAACTTTGTCAAGAACAGAAAAAGCGGAGTAAGCTAGTTTGTCATTTTCTAGGAAATAGAAAATTAGCAACAGTTTTTTATTCCAGTATAAACATGAACCTTTCCTTACCTTAAGCTACAGTAATCATCATAACATTCACGTCAAGTTAACGTTTAGGTTGAGATTGTTTACTAATGCAAATGTTCCATTTGCTAACAGCGTTACCATGGTGAAATTACGTTAAGTTAACGTATCCGTTCAATCATAGCATTCACATACCGGCGTGTTGTTAGTGTTGCCATGGAAGGAAATGGCTTTAATTTTTTTTCCAACCGATTAAATAAAATTTAGTTCAATATTTTGCAGAGGGATGAAAAAAAGTTTCAAATAACAGTTACTTCTTTATAATGAAGAATAAGATTCTGCACTGAAAAATATAACTTTCCATTTAAAACATGATTTGACCTTGAAATCATGGTCAAGGTTTGAAAAAATATGTTCGTTGTCTTTCCCCCTTGATACTGAACAACTTTTGTTTGAAACATTTTTTTCTTTAGTACATAGTTTTTGAGATAATTCACTATCTCAAGTTGAATGCCTCACCCTGTATATTAAGCACTGTACCCATAATTTACTCAGTGGCATTAGAAGTGTCGCCGACTAATTTCCCATGAGACTCAATGTGAACATGACCTAATACAAAGCTTCATATCTCCTTTGAAAAAAATGAATGAAACTTTAATATTCCAGCATAGAAGAAATTCCATTTCCACCAGGAAACTCTGTAAAGTGTTTCAAAATTTTGTAGTCATACTAGCAATGCAATTGGCATTGGGTGGGATGTGCCAGAAAGTCAAAACACTCTATAGAGTTTTCTGGTAAAAATGGAATTTCTTCAGTTTTATTCATTCTGAACATTTTGCTTTTTTGGTTAATTTGATATCTTGATTGAGTCTTATGGGAAATGAATCGGTGTAACAGTAACACTTCTTATCTCACTGAGTATATTATGTTAGATGTAGTTTTGAAATTGAGTTCCAAAACTCACTGTACGTGGATATAGCGAATTCAATCGAGGTGAACAATAAATAGATATTAATAACTTTTACCAGATTTGTATTGTGAGTGGACATGTATCACCGCATAATATATGAACTAAAAGAAAATTTTGCGGTTACATGTGCTGGATAACGATGTGTGTTGGACATAACATGTGATATATATAAGCTGCATTCGAGCTCAATCGATTCGCGATAGCGTGTGATAGTTATAAAAATGCACACCGGGCACTAAAAGCCAAAATATCTCGAAAACTACTTACTACTACTTAATCTAGCAGATTATAACAAGAATATCCTTTTTGCCGAAAAATGTCTATAAGAGCATTTCCTTCACAAAAAAAGTAAAAACCGTACTGAGAAAAAAGTTATGACCAATTTAAACCATCAGAAGTGAATTGTGCAGCGCCCTCTAACGGCCACGAGAAGGTGTACATATTCAGGTTTTGCATCCTAAATTAACCTCCGGGTACCAATTTTCAAAGTATTACGTTGAAAAATGTTCAGACAATTTGAAGAATTCGATTGTTATTGTTTAACCTTACCACCCTGTATCTTCGAAACGGAGCAATTTCGGACTAAGGTAAGCTTCTTTAAATCGGCTTATTTTGACCTCAGAAATATGTGATGAGATTTTGTAAAAACGTTTTACAGATACCCTGTATATATGTAAATTAAGTACTCGTTAAAATTTTAAGAGGTGGGTCTTTGACTAATTTTAAGACACAAAGTTCATATAAACATGGGTCCACAACGGCTTGGACTCTGAGATACAGCGCGACTAAAAAAACTATTTTAGTTGGTTTTTTGCTTATATTTTTGTTAATTAACATGTCAATTGAACAAAATTTGTGATGATGGGGATATTGATGACGAGAAACTCAAATAACTTAGTTTTTTGTTTAATGTTAGAGTGTGCCACATATAGTGTTGGCCCGGAATTTAATTAACCAACACAAAATTTTGCATTATAACAAAAAATTTTGCTTTCAAATGCAAAATTTTGCATTATTATGCGTTATATGCGAAATTTTGTGTTATAACTTATAGTTTTAGAATAAAAAAATAAAAAAACGGGATGGCCCTTAGACGCCTTCGTACATTTAGGATACAAACAGTTTAAATCAAAGATAAATATTATTAAATCTGCACAAGAATGAAAATAACCGTTTATTACAGCGGTGCCAAAGTTTGCTTTTAAGTTTTATCTTGCGCGACATTAAATGATTTGAGTCTACAAATTTGGAATATTTAAATCAAAGGCATAAAACATATTGTGCCCACAATAAATATCAACAATAATATTTTAATACAGCCAGTAGGATAGAGTGATCGTCAATTTCGGGAAATACATTTTATAAGACATTTATTTTTAGCATGTTTGGGAGGCACCCATAGTGGCTTAACTTGAGTTTTCGAGAAAATCGACGGTGAACTACACACGCGCCCTTATTTTTGAGATGGCATGACGGAGTAAGCTCACCCTTCGATTTTCCCGCCAGCTCAGAGTCCAGCTATTGAGAACCCCCTCCACAGGTTGAAAAAAATGTATGCGTATTTTCCAAAATTCTCAGGAAACGCATGGATTTACTGTTTATCAATTATGGATTAATTATTTATGCTATAATAATCACCAAGAAGCCGATATGCCGATAAACAGTATGTCCAAGATAAGGATGTCTATCATAGGGATCTTGGAAACCATAGGAGTTACGAAGATGCTCAAATTGGAAAAAATATGCGCATTTTCAAGCCTATAATATAACAATATGCCGTTCAGAAAGTTTTGAAATTCCGAGTAATTCTGGAGATATGCCTAAAGAAAACGATATTTGCCGATTTCGGTTTTATTTTTTTCTGACGTTATTAAAATAGATATGGAAAAACAAAAGAAAGTGTATCGTGGCGACTTTTTAAGCTCTACAAAACAGCGTTGGGAGATTTTCCGTACGACATTTCGTTTCGAAGAAACCATCATCAACTTTATTTTTTGCTATACGTAAAAAAAGTATACCCTGTATTAAATGGCATATTTTATCACGAATACAACGATGTATGATACAATATGATTCTGCAATATTTCAATTGGAAAAAATGAGTTTTTTTCAAATTTCAAATGTCTTGGTGTAGTTGGCGGTGAAATAATGGCGCTGAGTATGGACTAATTTGAATCACGTTATTGACGTGTTTGGAAATCATGAAGGGATTTTTTGGCTATTTTTGGAAAATCGGGAAACTAGAAAATTTCTAAAATTTAATTTTCCGGGAAAATTAACTCCGATTTGTATTTGATATTTATCAAAAGTCGCTCACAAATTTTCAAATTAATCGATTAATGATTTCAATGATTTTTCAGCCCGACCCAACCGCCCTACTCTTGGCCCTACTCCTACATTTTTGGTAATTCAAAAATCGAATTTCTGGGAAAATCACCGGATAATTATGTAAAAAATATTATTTTAACGTAAGACAGACGTGTTTTCAAAATCATTACTTGGCAGTTTTTGAAAAATCGGGAAACTCGGATTTGAATTTGATATTTTTCAAAAGTGACTCATACACATTTTCAAATCAATCGGTTGTTAAAAAAACGAACATAAAACTTGCATGCAACAAAACCTTTGTTCACCAGTGTATTCTATCAAGAATAATAATTGGTAGAAACCTATGACAAAATCAAATTGGGAATCCAGCTAAAGTCCCCATCGCGAAATCTTCAAAATATCAGATCAAAACATCGAACCCATATAATAATTCTCAGACTATCTGCATAAAAAAAAACTTAAAAACACGCTTTCGAACTAAAAAGTGAAAAATCATTTTTAAGTTAGGAATAAAATGATTAACGAGAAAATGTCATTGTGGTAAAAGCATGCGAAGCTTTGAAATATATTTATACACTAAAACTTGGATGAATGGATGGTACGCGGGAGATTTGAGCTGGTTAGTAGTGATTCCTAGAGTGATTGTGTAGCGTTAAAAAAAGAATAAAATGATACACGAGTAAGAAAAAAAACTGTCTTTTATAAGAGTTGTGGGAAAATCTACATACCTGTCATAAATTGGAATATACAGGATTAGGCATAAAGTTATGGCAGATCAAAGTTGCATTTTTGCCCTGTATATCAATGAATATTTCAATTCTTCCTCGCATTTTGAGCAAAAATTGTAATATATTGTAGCAAATTTCGCTATAGAAAACACTGTTCAGCTTTAACCAATTTATGTTACAAGTCACTATGTACAGAACTCACTATTTACAAACAAGATCACAGCTTATTTATGTTTTACGATTAATATTTCACGACGTATTCAAAACTGAACTGAACTCGCTAAAATGACGGATCTCATTATATATCCTCGCCAGGATTGAAACAACATTCCAGAGATTTTTAGAAAAGCGAAGAATATTCGACTCCATCTAGCCTCGCTATAATGTACCAGAAGCCAATCGATTCAGCGCATTCGCCATTTACTGAACAACGTTTCGTCACATTGCCCCCACAAGGCAATTCGTCCCGAATTGCCCTCATGTCGGTATAGGCAACTGTCCCCAAACCGGCAGCCTGATGTTCTATGGAAGTAGCAGTCCACTGTCCTTTGGTTCGTCCTCCGGGAAGGATAGCAGCACACCAGGATGTCAATACCGCTTTCTTTGAAGATCACCTCCAGCATGCTCCTTACTACTCTCCAGTCCAGTTGGACGTTCGTCATCTTCGGAATTGCCAGATGGGTCAGGTCCTGTGACAGCATTAAGCTTCTCAGCTGATAAAGTGCCCTTCAAACATCACTATAGCTGGTCCGATGTTGTGGAAGCTTCTTTGTCACCAGGTAAAACAGGTATCGGGTCCTGTCGTGGCTTGAAGCGTCTTCCCAACCTCTGGCCTTTGTCGTCGCAGATGGTCCATTTGCCCGAATTTAGCCTTGAAAGCAGCAGCAAGTCCAGTCCTCATGCTGAGGTCTTCAGTGACCAAGTTAGCTAATGCGTACTCTGCCGGTGCGTTGAACAAATCCAGCTGCTGTTCTCGAACGACGCCATGCAAGACTTCCTGGCCGTTGGGTGACTTGATTTGCCTCACGTCAGCTTCCTGATGGTCTCCAGCATACGGGGCCAAACAGTTGGAACAAACAACCTTCGGCTTCCCTCGTGGTGGTTTCTTTATCCGGTAGACGACGCCATTGATTCGCTCCAGAATCTCATACGGGCCTTCCCAAGAACTTTGCAGTTTTGGGGAGAATCCACGTCGTCTCTGTGAGTTGTTAAGCCAAACCAAATCCCCAACCTGGAACCCTTCTTCTTCGGCCTTCACGTCGTATGCCTCCTTCATCCTGTCGCTGGCACTTTGGATGTTAAGTCGGACTCGTTGATGGATATCGTCCATCTTTCGACGAAGATCACTTGCGTACTCTTCCCCAGCCACATCTTCACCAGGTGGACAGCCAAACTTCAAGTCGCAGGGCAGCCGGAGTTGACGACCCATGATGATCTTGGCAAGTGTTTCGCCCGTCGATTCATGAACTGCTGACCTGTACGCCATGAGGAACAGGTGGAGATGTTGATCCCAGTCTCTTTGATGGCCAAGTGTCGATTGATGGTTCGGTTCAATCGCTCTACCATGCCATCTGATTGTGGGTGCAACGCCGTTGACCTTTTCTTCTTGATCTTCAAGACATCCCAGACGTTCTGGAATAGCGTCGATTCGAAGTTCCTGCACTGGTCCGAATGCAGCTCCAACGGGACACCAAAACGGCAAAACCATTCCCTAATCAAGACATCGGCAACGGTGGCCGCCTCCTGGTTTGGCAAGGCATACGCTTCAGCCCACTTGCTGAAGAAATCCATGGCGACCAAGATGTATTTATTTCCTTTGTCCGATTCAGGGAACGGTCCAGCCACGTCGATTGCGATTCTTTCAAAGGGGCTTCCTACGTTGTATTGGCGCATAGGAGCTTTTGGCCGTTTCTGGGGTCCGTTACTTGCCGCACATACGGCACATTTTCTGCACTATTCCTTCACATCGGCTTGACAATTGACCCAGTAGAACCGCTCTCGCAGTTTTCCCAGCGTCTTCGTCACTCCTAAGTGCCCACCCTTGACGCCATCGTGGACTTCCCTCATCACTTCTGTTTGTCGGCTTCGGGGAACCACTACCTGCTTCCAATCTTCTGTGCCATCCAGATTCTTCACCACTTTCTTCAGCATGCCGTCAGCAAGAACCATCGAGTCCCATTGAGCCCAGTAAGACTTCACGGTGGTCGAGAGTCGCGCGACTACTTGCCAGGTTGGTCGTTGGCTCGCCTGTTTCCATCCGATGACAAGCTTCAGGTCTTGATCTTTCTCCTGGTCCTCTCGAAGTGACCTGGTCTGCCAAGAATCATCCACCACAGTCGTCCTGCAAGTGCTCGCTTCCTTTTCATCGGCTCTTTGACAGTGCTTACATTGTTCTGGACCCTGGACAGAGCATCAGCGTTGTTGTGGCTGGATCCAGCTCGATGTTCCGTGTCAAAGTTGAACTCTTGAAGTCTCTCAATCCAACGAGCAACTTGACCCTCCGGATTCTTGAACTGTAGGAGCCATTTGAGCGCGGCGTGGTTGGTTCTCAGCAGAAACTTTCTCCCGTAGAGGTACTTGTAGAAGTGCTCTACCCCTTTGACTACTGCCAGTAGTTCCCTTCTCGTGACGCAGTAGTTTCGTTCCGGCTTCGACAAGGTTTTGCTGAAATAGCCGATCACCCTTTCATGTCCCTGCTGGATCTGGGACAGCACTGCACCAAGTCCTACATTGCTGGCATCTGTATCCAGGATGAAGTTCCCCTCAGAAAGTGGGTAGCCTAGGATGGGCGCGCTGGCAAGTGCTCTTTTAAGCGTGTCAAAGGCCTCCTGACAATCCTCGTCCCAGTGGAAGCGTCTCTGTGCCTCTGTAAGCCTGTGGAGAGGCCAGGCGATGTTCGCAAATCCCTGGACATAACGCCGGTAGTAGGTGCACCGACCCAGGAAACTTCTTAGCTCGTGGAGGTTCTTTGGTACTGGCCACTCTTTAACTGCCTCCACCTTTTGCTGGTCAACGGCTACTCCCTCAGCCGACACGATATGACCCAGGTATTGTACTTCCCTCCGGAACAGTTGGCATTTCTTTGGACTCAGCTTCAAACCGGAACTTCTGAGTCTTTGGAATACCTCCTCCAAGTTCTTCAGATGGTCTTAGAATGATTTGCCAACCACAATTATGTCATCCAGGTACCCAAGACATGTTGACCAGGATAACCCTTTGAGTACAGTCTCCATAAGCCGCTCGAACGTAGCAGGTGCGTTGCATAACCCAAATGGCATAACAGTGAACTGCCACAGCCCAGCTCCAACGCTGAAAGCATTCTTCTCTTGATTTTCGGGGGCCATTTCTACCTGCCAATATCCGCTTTTCAGGTCCAGGGTTGAGAAGATCTTCGATCCGGCCAAGGTGTCCAGAGTGCTGTCGATCCGTGGTAGTGGGTAGCTGTCATTCTTCGTCACGTTGTTCAGCTGACGATAGTCTACACAGAATCGAGTTGAACCGTCCTTCTTTTTAACTAGAACAACTGGCGATGGCCACGGACTACTGGAAGGCCCGATGACACCGCCTTTCTCCATGTCCAGGATTATCTTGTCCGCCTCCTCCTTCTTGGCCAAAGGTAGTCTTCTGGCTGTTTGGCGGATCGGTCGTGCTCCCTCTGTGTTGATGGCGTGCCGCACCACTTTCGTTCGGCCCTTCTCCCCAGTCCCGTTGTCGAATATGTCGCCGTACTTCCTTATCAGGCCTTTCAATCTTTTCCATTCGGACGACCCCACAGGATCATCCCGCTCCTCTCTGGAATCGAAGCATCCCCAGCTAGCAGTACACGAACCATCTCCTCCTCCTTCCCATGTAGAATCACCTCTTCGTTGTTGACTCTCAAGATGCCATTCCTGAAATCCAATTGGAAGCCTTGGGAGTTCATGATTTCCATCCCGATGATGATTTCTTCTTCAATGTCAGCAACCCGCATTGGATGTTTGAAGCTGGTGCTTCCCAGAGTCACTGTCGCTTCCACTTCACCATGCATTCTTGCCAGGTCTCCTGTTGCAGTTCGTAGTCGCCACTTAGTTGGTCTGATCATTGTCGGTGTTGTGACAATATCGGGCCTGATGATCGTCCTCGTCGCACCTGTATCCAGCAGCATGGTGCGCTGTTCTCCATTTATCAAGCCATCCACAAACACGCTGTTCTGTTTGGGTCGTGAAGAGGCGACTATTGCGGTTTTCCTTGGGGCATACTGGCTGTAGCGATTGCCCCTTCGCATCCACCCTCTCTAGTTTTCCGACGTCGAAGAAGGTGCCCGACCCTTCTTCTTGCATCGGCTACGAATGTGGCCAAGCTCTCCACAGTTCCAGCATCGCAGCTCCCTGCGTTTGGAGGACTCCACTTCCTTGATAACTCTCCTCACAGTAGCTTCGACGGTCTCCTCCTGTGCGGGATCCTGCTCTTCCATCCTTCGCACGCGCGCAGTTATCCTCACGGACTGCTTTGCCGCTTCAAATTCCAAGGCTTTGGCCAGAGCGTCGACTAGTCTGTCGGGTATCATGGGTATCATGGACTGCCTTATCTCCTGATCCCGAAGACCATCCAAAAAGGCCTGTACTGCCAGCCTCTCTATCACATTTTCTGGCGTGGTTGGATAAGCCAGTCTTGCCAGGCGAGCAACATCCGCTTCAAACTCCTGCATGGTTTTGTTGGACTTTTGAATGCGGTTCTTCAACTGGGAATGGTAGACATGCTCCAAATGAGTTTGACCATACCGCAGCTCCACATGCTTCACCAGAACATCGTAGTTCTCCTGTTCCTGGGTGTTCAGCGTCTGCAGGATTTTCGTCGCCTCCACACGAAGTGCCAGTGTCAATGCCAAGGCTTTTCCACCCCATCCATTTGCCCTTGCTGCTGCCTCGAACTGGCGATGGTAATTGTTCCAGGACAGCTTGCCATCAAACTGATGGGCTTTCATGTGGACTCTGACGGTATCAGCCTCTATCTAAGCACTCGCATCTTGGCTCCCAAATGTCACTTCTGGTTGTTTCTTAATCACTGCTACTTGCCTTCGCACTGCCTCGATTTCTTCTTCCTAAGTCTTCATTGTATCTCCAAGTTTTGCTTCAAATCGTTGCTCAAGGTTCTCAATTTCCTCCGTTACCTGATCCTTCCAGAAGTTGTAGTTGTCTGCCAGCTTTTCCTTGATTTTCTCCTCCATAATTCTAGAAGATTCTACAAACTTCTCTTCCAACTTCCTGGAATTCTCTTCTATTTTTCTGGAGTTCTCTTCCATGGCTCTAGAGGATTCTTCCAGCTCCTCTTCCATTTTTCTGGAATTCTCTTGCACTGCTCTGGACAATTTCTCAACTGCGTTGAGATCAGGAATCTCGAATTGGAACGTATCGGGATCCCCATCAGCTTTTTTCCGCTTGCATCCAGGTCACGCTCTCCAGCTCCCTCTTCAAGTCGACAACCTTCAATCCGGTTAAAAACACTAGTTTCGCAGCCATTACAGCGAATATTTATGTCCGTTTCTATAGCACACAATAAATCCCACTTTTGACACCAATGTAGCAAATCTCGCTATATAAAACACTGTTCAGCTTTTACCAATTTATGTTACAAGTCACTATGTACAGAACTCACTATTTACAAACAAAATCACAGCTTATTTATGTGTTACGATTTATATTTCACGACGTATTCAGAACTGAACTGAACTCGCTAAAATGACGATGAGATCCGTCGTATATAGAAAAGCGAAGAATATTCGACGCCATCTAGCCTCGCTAAAATGTACCAGAAGCCAATCGATTCGGCGCCTTCACCATTTACTGAACAATGTTTCGTCACAATATGTACATACATATTGTTCCTGAACTCAACCGTAATCGAGATATCGCTATTTAAGAATGACATTTTTGCTCTTTTGACATGCTATGAAAGTCAAACGGTTTCAGTTAAAAAAAAAATGGTACACTTTTTCACCTTAAATTTTCAAGAGCTATTATTCTTCCATTTTAATAGAAGGTACTGTCAACTGTCAATATTTTTCGACACCTTTTTACCTTTTTTGACAAGAATTAATTGGGTAGCTCTTGAAAAGCTAAGACTAGAGAGTGGAGACCGTTTCTCTCTATCTCCAACCGTTTGGGTTTCATAGTATGTCCAAGATGCAAAAATGCCATTTATAAAACGCGATAACTCGAAAACGACTAGATTTAGGAACATTATGTATTTCGCAATTATTGCTCAAAATCAAAGGAAGAATTGAAGTACCTATCCATTAATACAGTGTGTTCCAGATTCGCTTCCCTATACAGGGATCTTGGCTCCTATTATACCTACAGCAAAGGTTAAATGGAGAAAGTTTTAGAGGAAACCTGGTGCATTCGATATCCGGCTTCGAATTTACGATCGGTCAATTGGTTTAGGAATTATCGGCGAAAAACCAAAAATGGCGGACCTCGTTTTTTCCCAGTAAATCCGAAACGGCTGATTTGACAGCTGTGAAAATGTGACATTATCCGGACACCTTTTCAAGACGAATAAACTGACATACATCACATGTCTCAATCGTCTTTAGTTTTCCCGTGACCCGTCTCAACTTTCATTTTTCTTGTGGCTGCCATATTGGATTTATCGATTTTTGGGCAGAATGTAAAATTTCCAGTCTAGTGATGTCTCACAAGTGCATGAGAGATTTAAATATCATCGAAATATCACATTTTGTAGTTATAAAAGAAGGCCATGATTTATTAGTCTGAAATTGGTCTATAAGCAAAATCTTATTTTTGCCAACAGGGGAGACTCTGAGCTATCGTTCAATAATTCAGTATGACAGTTGTGTTTTGATAACGAGTACGCTTTTCTCTCATCAAAATCATAAATCTGATAAACAAATTGTCGAAACCTGTTAAAAATGCCCGATATTCCCTATTCAAACTCAAACTCAAACTTAATTCTCAAACTCAATTGAATTCAAATGAAGTAAGGTTAGACATGTTTGCGCGGTACTTGCAGCACAGAGTTTTGCAGTCACATACAAAAACCTTAGCAAGGTCAAGGTATTTGGAGATGTACCCCGATCAACGGAAGCCTCATAAAACGCAATTTGGAAAACCGTGATTAGTTTGGTCCACAAGGTATAAACAGCAATACACTTGCAAGGGTTGTATGAAAAACAGTCACTAATTGTCAAAAATATCTCGATGCTTGTCTATGTTCTATTGAAAATTCAATGAGTTCAACACATTCGCTGCACACCAAATGCGTTGACCTTAAGTTGAGGCGAGTTACGGGAAACCTAAAGACAATTGAGACATGTCATTTACGCCATTTTATTCGCCGGTGTCCGGATTATGTCAAATTTTCACAGCTGTCAAATCAGCCTTTTCGGTTTTAATGGGAAAAAACGAAATCCGCCATTTTCGGTTTTTCGCCGATATTCACAAAACCAATTGACCGATCGTGAATCTGAAGCCGGATATCGAATGCACTCAGTCTCCTTCAAAACTTTCTCCATTTAACCTTTGCTGTATGTAAAATAGGAGCCAAGGGTCCCTGTATAGAGAAGCGAATCTGGGACACAGTGTATACAGGATACAGTTGGTTCCATTAAAAAAAATGCAACTTTGATCTGCCATAGCCTTATGCCCGACCCTGTATATTCCAATTCATAGATATGTATATTTTTAAAAGCATCACAACTTTTATATAAGATATTTTTTTTTACTCTTGTGTCTGTAGTTTCTCCTAACTCTTTATGTCTGTATACTTCCTATTACATAAAGACACATAATATGAGTAATATAGGACAGCCACATTTTTTTTTCGAAATAGACTAGTATTTCCGTCGATGAACTAACCACAAAACATATATTTCGTTTGTTACTAGCCAGTGGTGTAGCATTTTGTTCTTGTCATTTCAGGGGCTAAGTACTTGAAAAGGAAGTAGTAAATATCGAGACTACGATGAAGAAGCACTCCAGCGCGCGTTACAATGGACAATTTGTTTTGCTTTTACTTCAAGTGAATGCTACATTGTGTAGTTTTCACTTCGTCAAATTTGACATTTACTCCACATAATGCTCAAGAGAAGACTTAAGTAAATATTAGGAGTATTTACTTCAAACTTTGCTTTATTTACCTGGATACATAGAAGTTAATACTGTAGTAAGTACTAATTTTCTCTAGTATTGCGTTCACTTGGAAGTACATATGTGCTTTACATTATTCACTTTGATAGAAACGATGTTGAGAATAGCTTAATTAACAAATTTCAACAATCCATTGTCTCTTTCTCTTGTCCATTCAAATCTTTTGGACATCCTTGTTCGATGTTAAAATGTTGCCAGTGAAATGTTTGTTTATTTCTTTATTTTCTGTGGTCCGGTGAAAGAAGTGGAGGTGAATCTTCAGATGACATCCTTTCAACCATACTCCATTAAGATCAGTCAGTCTTCGTTTAATCGTTTATACTTTTATAAATTTGATTGTCCGTTTGATTGAATACATGATCAGGTTTTTTTGATGCCAGTATTCAGCTCAAATTCTCAAATCTTTCGAAAATTTCCGATAAACACAGTAGTTTGCACCAAAATCCAGCAAGAACATCTCACAAATGCCGATTGAAAGTCGTCATTATCAATGTCTGTTTACGTTACTGGCGAATGCGTTTTTGACGGAAAAAAAGAATTGTGTGTTTCATTTTGATTTTGACTGAAAAGGGAAAAGTAACAAGAACATTATTTTGTGCATTACAAAGTGCATTATCTACAGTTTGGTTGGTATGGATTTGAGTTGACATTTGAGTGCGGGAAAAAATTTTTCCGCACTAGTGCAGGGAAAGGTTACTTTGCACACGCAAATGAGTGTGCGAAGTGGTTACTTTGCGCACGCTCGTAGAAAAAGTTACTTTACCGCACGATTTTTGTATTGTTAAAAATGAAGATATTCATGACTAATCAAATGATTTTTGTTACTTCAAATAAGATGGACAAAAACACTCGAATGTGAAAAAAAGCATACATAACAATTTTTTAGAAATAATCGCCAGAACAGGTAAACTGAGAAATGGATCGAAGTTTTAAAATTACGTACTTCTTTGATAACTGATGCAGGATCCAACAATTCAAATTTTATCAAATTTTCATTATTTTTTTTCATTATTTTACACATGCACTTTGATTTGGGTGGTCCCAACTTTTTTGTCCTACACTGTACGCGACTTTTGAGTGAATATTTTTATTCTCGTAACCTTCCGACATAGAAAAGGATACTATTTTGTTTTGATAAATCTAACAGTTTTCGAGAAAAACTCTAAAATACCTAACTTCTTTGCACGAATGTGATCAATACGAATTTTTTAATTTATTTTTAACCTGGAATGCTTGGAATCATGTGCCACAAGTTGGTTTAATTGTTTTTCCATATTGCATGCTTCTAAAGCATGCTATGTTTGTGTTTGAAAATGAAGTAAAATGATTTTGTATTCATCACTTGCAAGCAGAGTTATTTTAGAGTTTTTATCGAAAACGGTTAGATTTATCTAAACAAAAGTAATAAGTATACCTTTCTATGTCAGAAGATTAGGAGAATAAAAATATTAACTCAAAAGTCGCATACAGTGTAGCACAAATAAGTTGGGACCATTTAAGTATATAGGTTCGTATGAATCGTGGTGCCCTCTATAAAATGCGCAAAAACGGTGGGCAACATTGAATTCCTCGTCCCAATAAAGCCCCAAATACGAAATTTCATTTAAAATATTATGAGCGTGGCAAAAGGCATTGCCAAAAAACTGCAAATAAAATTTAATCAAGTTTAGAAAAAATGTTTTGGAAAAAAGTGGCATTCATTTTTGGGCTAGACTGCTCCGATCATTTTGTTGGTCATAATTTCCGGACACTCTGTATGTATATCTACACTTTTTGGTATTTATATAGGATCGAGCACAATTAAATGACTTGAGCAGCTAAATTTAATCAGGTGACTTAAAAAAAAAATGTTAGTTGATAGATCTCTATCACCTTCAATGCATTAGCATTAGACCAAATTGATTTGACGTTCCAGTTTGATGCATTCCCCGAAACATGATGATTATTTTTTAAGTGTATGTATACTAGAGTAAGAATCAACCAAGAAATATACACAAACGTCAAGGCGCAGTCTTCGTCTCTTTCTCTAATAAATATTTCTTTGTAAATCTTGTGAAAACAAATCTAATAATTTATTCGATAATTTTAAGTTGAACAGAAAAACTTCTTTTGTATAAATGATCTCATTCTTATTCTACAAATGTTCATTCTTATTTTTCAATATTCTTGATTTATCGAGACTCCTTCACCTTAATCATCAAGCGATGTAAAAAAACATCTAGAATGCTGCTAATAAGAGTATGATACTTATGAAAAATGTTTAAACCTATAAATAGAAAAATATATAGAATCCATAGTGCTTTTTTTAAGCCGCCCTGGTTCTAATCCTGGGTACGCCCTTGATTTACATTATTCTATACTAACAAACCCCTCGTATTGTATCGTCTGAATTCAATGTTAACTGAAATATGACACATACATACAAGTTTTTTGCATGACCTATATGGATCACAATCATAGTCATTTGTATTTAGGAAAGGTCCATTTCATTCATGCAGCTTCATATCCGGACGAAATTAGCTTCAAAAATCTTGAAACCGCATTAAAATATCTCTTATTTCCCGTTGAAAACATTGGATTGAATTTTACTTGAAAATGTATAATTTCCAGTGTCGAGCAGTTTAGTTCATTATTTTTGTTTTTAATTTATTCCAACAATCACTAGACTTAGTTTTTCTTTGCAATCATTTGTGTGTCAATTTAATGGGTCCAACTCTCGGTCCAACGACTGCTTGGATGTTTGTGAAAAATCGAAGCAACCAATACCTACACTTTTTTATTTTTTATGTTCATGAGAGTGATTAGATGACAAAACACACACAAATGATGATCGGCCTGGATCGAGTTACTCTTTCCAAAAGCGCCACACACTTTTTAATAGATAAAAGGTAATTCATAACAAGATCATGTCGATAAGCTTAATTCTATAATCCTTTTTATCATTGTACTTTATATGAACATTGGCAACCTTGCTTGGAAATCGTTTTATGAATGGAAAAATAAGAGAAAATCATTTCATCAAACTGGTCATATATCTATCTCTCAGTCGATTTCACTCTGATGCACCAAAACGGGATTTCGGACAAAGAGGATATTCGAAGATTCACGAGCATTCCGATCTCACTCGAAGCGGTGATAAATGGGATTTCGGATAAACGCGATTTCTGACAAACGATGGTATCTCGTTCAGATATGGCAAGTCGTTTTACTTTTTATTCATCTGTGCTTATAAAGTGTCATAAAAATAGTTCTTATCGAGGAAAACTGTTCACTGGAACAGTGAAACTTCTCTAACACGATGTGTTCTCCAAATCGATCATTTTTTACAAATATATTATATATAACATTACCACCTCAGCAGGTAATTTTTTCTCCATAAGTCGAATTTATTTTTTTTAGGAAGGTAAGTTGAATAACATCTATAATAAAATGAATTAAGGAGCATTTTTCGGAAAACCACCAATTTAGTGTACCTATTTCGGGAAATTACCGATTCTGAGTGTTTGTTTTTAGTTTCTTCACAAATGAGCCAAAAGGAAATGAAAGAAGGAAAAATATTTGAACAAAAAAAAATACTTTTTCGAATTGAATTTCATGCCCTTGGGATATTCTAGGTTGAGGAAGTTTCACTGTACTGAGTTTGTCAAAATTTCATATTATCAAATATAATATCAAACATTATGTCGCTCAGTTGAAGTAAAGTTTGGAATTCTTTTGTAATTTCTGATGAAAATAAGTCTATTGCAAAGTGTAAGCTATGTGAAAATTGTTTTGACTGAATAGATTAAAACATAAACTACTGTCTTGTGTTTTATTTCCGGTAAAATCATAGTACATTTCTGTTATCAAAAATCCGACCGAACTTGTTAGAAAATCCGGCCGGACCGGACGTCCGGTTGGGAGGCCGGACTGGCCGGATTCGGTACCTCAACCGGACGTCCGTTCCATCGCTAGTTATTTTCAACACTTTTTAATTTTTTTTATTTTCAGTATTTTTTTCATTGACCTGGTGGTAACCACAAATTTTCAAAAAATTACCAACTTTTTAAATTTATTCTTCCCAAACTAACCCAAACTTGTTTCTATGTACATGTTTCCAAAGCATGGTATGTTTAACGTTGAAAATAAATAAAAATGATTTCGTATTCATTACATGCAATCAAAGTTATTTTAGCGTTTTTCTCGAAAATGGTTAGGTTTATCGTAACAAAAGAAGTATTCCTTTCTTATGTCAAAAGATCGAGAGAATGCAAATATTCTGTCAAAAGTCACATACAGTGTAGCACAAAAGTTGAGACCATTCAAATCAAAGTAAAGGTACGTATGTGGCGCCCTCTACAAATGCAAAAAAACGGGGGGCAAATTCCAATTCCTCATCCCGAATTCCCGAAAAAGCGCCAAATACGAGGTTTCATCAAAATATTATAAGCGTGGCAAAAGGTATTGCAAAAAAACAGCAAATAAAATTTAAATTTAACACCATGTAACTGCCTTAATAATCAATTTTCGAAAAAATATTAAAGGAAAAGGAAGCATTGATTTTCGGTCTAGAATGCTCCCCTGATTTTTTTGCCCATCATTTCCGGACACCCTGTATAATATATTTGTAAAGAATGTTCCGTTTGGAGAACACGTCGTGTTAGAGAAGTTTCACTGTACCAGTTAACAGTTTTTTGGAGTCGCCACGAAAGTCACATCAATTTTTAAAAAAATTATAGAATTCATAGGTCCGGCCGCATCCGGTAGTCCAGCCTAATGTGGGTCCGTCATCTCTAGTTTTTATGAAACTTTATGAGCAGGGTTGAATAAAAAGTAAAACGGCTCGCCATACCTAAACGGTTAGTGTTTGACACTTGTATCACACTCACACCGGGTTTGACGAACTCGCTCCGTTCATTGGTTACCATTTGTAGTTTATCGTTAGCCCCGGTCGATCAGGGGTGCGTTCACAATTGTTAACCCGGAACTTTCGTCAAATGTCAGTTTTATCTGACAGATGACGTATGGTAAATTATCCTCGTTCACGCTTGTTCGACTTGTTATGGTTTATCATGGGTTCATCATAACCTTTAAAATTTGGAAGTGTTATGATTGTTATGGTCATTGAATAATAATACAACCATTTTTTTTTTGTTTTTTCAACTTACCTGACAGATGACGTATAGTAAATTATCCTCGTTCACGCTTGTTCGACTTGTTATGGTTTATCATGGGTTCATCATAACCTTTAAAATTTGGAAGTGTTATGATTGTTATGGTCATTGAATAATAATACAACCATTTTTGTTTTTGTTTTTTCAACTTACAATTTTTTACCTTCGATTCCGTTTGATAATACCATTTTTCTATCGTCTGACATAATTGGAAGATTGGTATTCGCATCTACTACAAGATTTTGAAATTCTGACGACATAATATTCATTTTTTAATTAAATTATGGCTCCGTCAAGTTTCCCCCTGATATCGAGGAATGCGGGTTTCAAGTAAACAAGCATTATGCACGCATTTTGCACAATTTTGCACACATGTTTTCAAATTGTGTACACCTTTTCCCGAGAGACTAGAGCACATTTTTTGATGAGGGGGAAACTTGACGGTTCCCCCCCGACATCGCCCAAAACCATTTTTTTTATACAGATCTCTCCTCTGAATTTTGCACAATTTTGCACACATGTTTTCGGATTTTGCACATCCTCCCTTACCGATCTATGCCCTTATGTAAATGTCAAGTTTCCCCACCCGACATCACCCGAAAACATTTTTTTCTATGTAGATCTCTCCTCTGAATTCTGCACAGTTTTGCAAATCCGTTTAGCGGTTTCTGAGATATTCGACCGTTTCCAGACTTCCGACTGTATATTTGGAAAAATCCAAATTGCCGATAACTTTTTCACCTGCCCCCGTATACATATTCCTGAAACGCCATAATATTATCAAAAACATGGTGAAGAAACTTTTGTTTGTATAGGTTAATTTGAAGATCGAGAACTTTTTGATATTGCCCCGTATCTTTCCAGCGATAAAAATTTAACCATTTTGATTGACCCAAGAAGAGGACATGAAACCTACATATTATTATATTTCTTTTCGAATAGCACTAACAATTATTGCGGAGTGAAAGTATCGAATATGTGATACCCAGTAGCCCTATACAGTATAAATACCAGGTGCCAAATTGAAAATTACCAGTAGGCATAGATTAGGAAGTCTATCGGTCAAAATAATTTACCCGTAGAATGGGGATTTGGGGCATTATTTTGATTTCCCCTAATTATTTAAAAAAACAGTTTACAGATTTGTTTATGCATGTCTTTGCATTTGTCAGTTATGCCTACTTTTGATAATTTTGAAGTTACCACTTTGTTATCATTTTTTGTATCTACCCTAACATAATCACAGTATATAAAAGAACATACCTCATTATTTCTTTACAGAAACCTCAATGGCGAAAATTTAACCGTCTACGCGCGACAAACGAATAATAATATGCACTTTTTATCTAATATACTAAAAATCACACTTCTTCAAACTAATTTCAGAATCAAATCCTAATTATAAAAAACATTAAAACGTAAACATATCTCCTTTGGAATTGATTCCAACTTGAGAGTTAAAAAGTTTGCAAAATGGATCATTATCAAGTACATACATTATATTATTCTGAAGTACCTACACCTACCTCGAAAAACGCTCGAGTTCAAAAAATCTCATGGTTATATCGATGGTTTAAAGCGCAAATATTGTATGTCCACGTATTTTCGTATGGACTTACAATATTTGCGCTTTAAACCATCGATATATCGTTCAAAGAGACCAACCTATAAAATTACGTTCCCACTTGCATTAAAACACCGAACCAAAGCCGTCGCGAACACCGTTGCAAACGCCGGCGTCGCGAACCGTGCAACGGGGTTTGAGCGGCGTTAGCGATGGTGTTTTGTTGCAAGTGGGGACGCGCCTTAAGGAAACTAGCGCTCGGAGCATGTGCCAAAAAAATATATTAGAAGCTGGCGCGAGCGTCGGTATTTTACCTAAACGTTGAATACGTCTTTTGAGAAAAATCTCATAACATAATATAGTGTCTGTTGTCAGTTTTGAAAAAAGCTTTTACTGAAAAACAGTTATATATTCCTACTGCGTGCTGTATTGTTCAAGACCTGGAGAGAGACCAACGATAAAATAATATTTGGCATAAAATAAAAGCAAATTTGACTTCAAAGCAAAGTTCAGAAAATAAAATGGTTTTGGATGATTTTGGGGGAGAAACTTGATATTTTCAAAACAAACATCGATACAGGAGGGTGTGCAAAATTTGAAAATGTGAGTCAAAATTGTGCATAATTCACAGAAGAGATCTACATGAAAAGAACTTGTTTTGGGAAATGTCGGGGGGGAAACCTGACAAGGGCATAGATCGATGGGCAAGGGTGTGCAAAATCGTGCAAAATTCAGGAAGAGAACTACGTAGAAAAAAATGGGTTAATGTCGGGGGGGGGAAATTGACATTTTCATAAGGGCATAGATCGGTAAGGGAGGGTGTGCAAAATTCGAAAACATGTGTGCAAAATTGTGCAACATTCAGAGGAGAGATCTACATTAAAAAAAAATGATTTCGGGTGATGTCAGGGGGGAAACTTGAAATTTTCATCAGGGCATAGGTAAGGGAGGGTGGGCAAAATTCAAAAACAGGTGTGCAAAATTGTGCAAAATTCAGAGAAGAGATGTACATTAAAAAAATGATTTCGGGTTATGTCGGAGGGGGA
The DNA here is from genome assembly GCA_958502075.1 of Orchestes rusci. NCBI lineage: Eukaryota > Metazoa > Arthropoda > Insecta > Coleoptera > Curculionidae > Orchestes > Orchestes rusci. Next base: position 52,490,901 of record OY293303.1, on the reverse strand, counting down.
AACTTGACATTTTCATAAGGGCATAGATCGGTAAGGGAGGGTGTGCAAAATACGAAAACATGTTTGCAAAATTGTGCAAAATTCAGAGAAGAGATGTACATAAAAAAAAATGATTTCGGGTGATGTCGGGGGGGAAACTTGACATTTTCATAAGGGCATAGATCGGTAAGGGAGGGTGTGCAAAATTCGCAAACAGGTGTGCAAAATTCAGAGAAGAGATCTGCATAAAAAAATGATTTTGGGTGATGTCGGGGGGGAAACTTGACATTTTCATAAGGGCATATTATATTGGTAAGGAAGGGTCTGCAAAATTCGAAAACATGTGTGCAAAATTATGCAAAATTCAGAGGAGAGATCTGCATAAAAAAAATGGTTTCGGGCGATGTCGGGGGGAACCGTCAAGTTTCCCCCCATCAAAAAATGTGCTCTAGTCTCTCGGGAAAAGGTGTGCAAAATTTAAAAATATGTGTGCAAAATTGTGCAAAATGTGTGCATAATGCGTGTATACTTGAAATCCGCATTACTCGATATCAGGGGGAAACTTGACGGGTCCTTAAATTATCGCCAGCCCTAATGTATCAACGATCAGCCGTGTGGTTTGTTGTTTTTAGTTTTTGGTTAGGATCACACATGGCAATTTGTTTATACACACAACGCAGGCGTGACAAATCTTCGCCTGCTAAAAAGTGTGTTGAAAAGTTGATCGCTCGAAGAATATTTACCCGAATTGTGAATTAGTTTGAATGTTACTCGGCGAGAATTGTGAACAGCCGCCAGCGCCGGATCTACGCATGGGCTTTATGGTCTTCAGCCCAGGGCCCCCTAGCTCTAGGGGCCCCAAAAACCCCGAATTAGAAGCGATGGATATAATATAAAGATGAAAAAAAATCTCTGTCATATCGTACAATTCGGTTGAAGGCAAGGTACCTAACATATCATCAAATTATGAATAAATTGCATCCAGTTCTGTAGAATACGAGAAAATCGTACAACGCTCTAGTATCAGAGAAAAACCAAACTAGTAGAGAAGCGACAAAACTCGTCGGCTCCTTTGATGTCGGTGTTCCGTTTTCGGCCGAGCCATTTGACGACCCTACCACGTTTAACACCGAGAAAAGAAATTGGTGGTAATAGACGGTGGGCATATGTTCTCTGACTACACGGCAACACTGAGAAAAAGTGGGTGTTCGACATAAATTTGATTTTTAATGGACTATTTTTCAATAGCCATTTATAGGATATTTTGTTATATCATTTGGGGAAATATTTTAATAAATGTATTCGCATTTGTACTTTATTTCTCATTCTTAATTTCATTTTCATTTTACAAAATCGACGGAAACTCCAATAAATCAGTACATATTCAGTGTGTCTCACCAAGTTGGAAACATAGTGACAACTTTTTTATTAATAATTTTAGAAGTTATTCTTCATAAAAAGTTCTGCATGTTAGACATTTGATATTTATCGTAATTTTGTTGTGGTTTTTGTGTGTTAAAAATATTTCAAAGTTTATTTTGGTGGATTTTGGAGCAATTTTTTACTTTAACGTGACGTACTTTGAATGTATGTTCACAGGCACGGGTACGCTAAATTCAATGTAGATGGTAGCATAATTATGCTTCTCGTTTTACTAATCTGTCACTTCCAATTCGAAGTCAAATTGAATGAAGATCAGGGCCACATTTGATTGGAAATAAGCTTATACGATTAGTTTCACTTGAAGTGATCTGATCCGAAAGCCCTTGATAAAACTATTGACATATACATTAACGACGGATCAGCTCATCATAATTTTTTTTTTTTCTAATTCTTATAAAACCATCTTTATAAAAGTTAGTTTTCACGGTTTTCCTTCGTAAAGGAAGATTCCAAAGATTTCATGTTTGTTTATAATCATCAAATCAAGAAAAATAGGAAAAAGTTAGATTATCAAATGATCAATCCGAACTGCTAAAATATTGGGAACATTGAAAACTGATCTCAGATCAGTTCAGAGGTTGTGCAGATACTAAACCATTTCCAATCAAATACGGATCATATCACTTGTAATAAGTTCGATCGATCCAATCATGTCAATCAAAAATACGCCTCGGTCTCGGTCAATAAGTCGAATTGAAACTGAATAAGCTCACGGACTAAATGTTTGCCGGTGGGCAGGTACATTGTACCACACATTTGAGTCATGCGTATACAAAAACGGAACCAACGCTGTCGCTTCTCTACTAGTTTGAATTTTTTTGGTTTTTCTCTGTTAGCATCGTGAGTGGGCCACTTCAACAGTGCTTTAACCCGTTTGACGTTTGGCGTGATGTGATGTGTGTGATTGTGATGAACAAATCTGCACAAAAATGTAGAAGAGTATATACCTACTATGTGATAGGTAAATAGGTACTAAATATACATTTTGTGTTTTGACTATTTTGTCAATTTTGTTTAATATTTGTGTTTATTGAGAATTTATGAACTCAAGTTATTGTTCAACCCGTTGTTTACCGTTGATTAAGATTATTGTACCTGTCTATTCTTTATTGTTTCCTAATGATAATAGTACATTTTGTATCAAGGGCGGAAAGTAGATGATTTTGACGAGGGTATAAGTAGCAGCACGAGCGGAGCGAGGGCAGATATTAGCCGAGTCAAAATCATCTTTCGTCCGTGGTGCAAACAGTGCTTGTTGTACAACCAGTTTGTAATCATTTGAAAAAGAATAATTATAAAAATCAAAAATAAATAATCGATATACTGCACTACACTGCACAAAACTACACTGCTGACAAGTCGGACAACTGACAAGTGACAACTGTCAATCATTGTTACAATTGGTGTGTTCCCGTATTCTTTTGTGGTGCGGATTCATTGTCACCGAGATTGTCACGTGATTAGTTCATTTTAGTATGCTAGACTGTCACGTGGTTATTAGATTCAGAGGCGTTGGGATCCAAGGAACCGTTGCTAAGCGACCTACTTTTGCGCCCGCGGGGCGAAAGTACTTTTAGGCCCGGCTGCCAAAATAAGCGACTTTCCGCCTGCTTTGCATGCATTGAAAAGTGGAGTTTACGAGTAGGTTGTAGAAAAAATATGTATTTTATTAAACTATTTAAATAAAGAATGATTTAGGTTTTCATTGTTTTAATTTTCACACATCAAATATTTTTCCAGAAAAAATCAAGTATTCGAATTATTGGGGGCCCCCCAAATGTCATTAGCCCAGGGCCTCAGAAAAGCATGGTCCGGCGCTGACAGTCGCGAAAGATCAGAGCGTCGCCGTGCGATCGCTCGACGATATTTGTGAACGCACCCCAGTGGATCAATCATTTGTGGTTTGAAAGTTTTTTTTGTTAAACAGCATCAAATATCCTTCTACGTATATCTATATCAAACCTCAGAATATCTCTATACTATTTTTATTCTGGGCCCGGACGCCCGGACTATAAATATTATTTATTCTCGTTGCCCCGCGTTTGAAAAGTTACATTGGATACGATGAAAGTTGTCAACAATTTCAATTTCAAGGCCAAATACTTAAATGCGTTCCCATTGAAGCGATGAAGAGAACAGGTTTTTTTTCGCTTCTCATTGTTATTTTTTTCTTGGGTGGTGGGGATTCGTGATGAAGGGAGTGTAATATTTCAAAAACTTTTCTATGATCACTAGTTTTCATGTCATTAATCAGGAACACTTTCTATATCTACACACCAAATTTCAAGCAACTTCGTCCACTACTTAACACACCTCATGAAAAAAAGTCAATTTTTCATCTGTATACTCCACAGAGTGTTTCAAAATTGTCGAGCCAAACTAGAAACTTTGATATGCATTGGGTGAAATGTCCTGGAACTATAACAGTGCTGTGGAGTAAGTAGGTAAACAGATGAAAAACAGACTTTTTTCGTGCCAAAATTATTGTAGCTGCATTGCATTCATTCTAAACATTTTCACTTTTGAGTTGACAGTGGACGTTATGGGTTCTTTTTTCAAGGGAGATATTGAATATTGAACATTGTGTTAGAGCATGTTAACATTGAACTCTTATGGAAGATAAATGGGTGTTGCGTTTTCTATATCACTAAGTATATTTGGAATCAGAAGAAAAAGGTTTCTCATTCTAGTCAAAAATATACAGGGTGTCTCATTCAGAAATTACCATGTTGTGAGAAATTTGTAGGTTTTCGAGTATCGAATTCTCTGATGAACGTCCATGACCAATACAAAACCAAAATTAACGGAGATATCATATCTATTGACTATTGAGTATTGAGTAAAATATAAACAATCACCCTGTTCCAGACCCGAATTTAATCCTGATAAGTTTTGAATATATAAACTTACCCTCCACCACGCCATTGGTTATGTTGCACTACAGCTATCGGTTTACCCCTCAAAGAGGGATTCACATGTTCTTCAACTTGACAATAGAAACAATCCATATCGATTAGAAGTATTACTCTGTTGTTAATACTCATTTTGCTTGACTGCAATCAATATACGTATATATGTATCAAATATACAGAAAAGACATGAGATGAGACTACCTACTTGGCGTGTATTAAAAATAATAGTTGTGATTGCACTTGCACAGGCACCAAACCCAAGTGAACCAGTGACAGTGAAAGTGAAGAAGACTTGAACTCGATCCTCGATTTGCCCTGTTTGTATGAGTTTCCCTCCAAAATTTTCAAAACAGTAAACAGACAAGCAATCAAACGTGAGGATTTACTTTTTGCAGAGTGCTCCGGAAAAGTATGACAGATATAATTGCTTCAATTTCGCGCATCGTTGCCAAGTTGGTTGCTGTAAATTTGTATATGTAAATTCTTAGTAAAAAGTAAAGCTTAGTAAAGCAATCTGTACACATTCAGTACTATATTTTGTATCGCGATTCGCTTGTCGATTAAAAGACATTGCTTTTATTTTTTCGAGTTTTTCGTCACACCCTATCAAAAAATTCTCACAAAAGGAACTTAGCTAGAAATCTGAGCAAAAAGGGCCAATTTACGTCATAAAAAAGCTTTTTGCTGATATACTTTTACTTATTCACGAAAAACTTCACATCAGGAAATATGTACTTTTTTGGTTTTGCACTAATCAATTCTTTTTTAATTTCCACTGAACAAGAAAGCGGAAACTCTCTTTCGAATAGGTAGGTTTTTTTTTTAGAAAACAAATGAACATCATATTAGGCGAAGCACTACATGGTTTGCGGTTTGAATATTTTTTTTAAGTAAACAGTCACTTATTAGCCTAGTTTACACCGATAACTCGTTTAGTTCGGTCCGATAGGACCAAGTGGGTGGGGATAGTACGGTAGGACCAATGCTTGCTTCTCGCCCGTTTACACCGTCTTGCAACGCGTGAACTAAATGTGTACGCCCGCAATTCGTCAAATGTCAAAAACAAGTCGAAATTATTCATCAACACAATTCGTAACCAAAAAAAAACATGAGTAAGTACGCTCAGATTGCCTTAGAAACTCAGAACCAACACAATTCACAATAATAACAATAAACATAACCTCATAATTTTGATCCAGATCGAACCAAATTTAGTTCGGTACACTTGCTGGCGAGTACCGAACCAAGAGCGGACCAGCTTAGTCCGCAACTGTTTACACCATTCGAACCAAATGTTTGGTTCGGATATAGTCCGAATTTGGTACTTAGTCCGCGGACCAAGTTGTCGATATAAACTAGGCTATTATTGAATAAGTCTTAGACTATACCTTTTCAAGTTCAAATTGGCACTAATCAGAATCAAATGGCATTGAGTCAATTTCAAATTGGCAATAATCAAAATTGAAATGTCATTTTGAAATTGATAAGTGCCATTTTGGTTTTGATTATTGTCAATTAGAAATTGACTCATGCCATTTTTATTTTGATTAGTGCCAATTTGAACTTGAAAACGACTTTCTATTGAAATTTGCGTCAAGCTAAAGTTCCTTTTGTGAGAATTTTTTGATAGTGTGGCGCAATAGCCAAAAAAATCTTCCTAAGAGCATATCTTTTTTTGAAATTAAAGCTTGATTTTTAATTGAGCGGAAAAGTTCTGGGAACATTGATTGTTTCTTTTCTGAAGGATCAATATCACATTTTTTAATAAGAACCTATTTACAAAAAAATATCTAAATGTTATGGCGAATGTTCTTATTTTGGATATTATTGTGTTTTTCAGTGTTCCTAATTACAAATCAATTTTTAAATGTATAAAGTATATAAGACTCTACCTACTAGTCCTACTTTGTCTTTTTCAATAGAAATTTGCGCAATTTTTGCTGTGCTATATCACATTAGCACTACTTTATACAGACACATTAAAATCTTTTTCACCTAAATGGAAATATTTCTTACGTTGTTATGTGCAAGCTTTCAAAATGGATATTGGCTTTCATTCTAGCCGTTTTTCTAAGCAAAATGTCCGTTTCATGAGTTGATGTGAGATTATTATAGCTCATAGAATAGAGGAAGGATATGCCTGCTATACGGGGAAGTTGCACGTATAACATTTAATTAGAAATGTATCTGGTACCATTTTATAATAAGACTATATAATAAAATGCTGGTACAGAACAGGGTACGTATCAGAAGCTAGAAAAAAGGGCAGTATAATAATTATTATAACAAAAAATGTTCAAAATACCGACCCCATTCTATGCACAAATCAATCAATCTTCTGATAAAATGAATTCTCAATCGTATTAAATTTCTGGAGAAATACACAGCTGGTGAAAAGTGGTGGTCTAGCTATGACATTTACTTGGCAAAAATTAAATTAGCTTGACTATCCTTTGTCCAGTTATTGATGTGAAATTTTCAGTACATACATTTTACTCCTCTTTCGAATGGTGCTAGCCATTTTTATCAAAAAGTGGCATTATATCTAGAGCTTGTTTCATTTGATAAAATCGAGTTAGCCTTGATTGAAATTTTCTAAATTTGAATAACAATTTCTCATAACTCAAAAAGAATTGAAGCAAGTACATACGGTCTAAATTAGCACATTTCATGGTTAGCATAAACAAAAAATCCCAATTCTCTAACTCTAAGGATAAATGCGATACTTATTCAATTTTTTTAAACATCAGCTTTTTCAAAAAATAGCGATTTGCGGGTGAACGGTTCATTTAAGATACCATGTGTGGTACATGAAGTCAATCTAAAATTGTCTGAGGAACCCAAATATGTTATAATATACAGGGGGTTCCATTTAAAAAAATGTAACTTTGATATGAATCACCCTGTATACGCGATGCGAATGAAGTAAAACTATTTTAGGTTTGTAGCCTTAAGATCTGTCTAGCATGCCTTGACAACGTATTTCAAAAATTTGCTTCTATAAACCGACAATATCCCGTCCACGCACAATTGGCGCACCCTGTATAATTATTATTAAACGACAGTTCAAAAATTAGAGGAGTTTAGTACCTATCTTTTCAATGTCTCTGTAATATGGATGTGTTCGCCGTATACGCGAACGCGTCTACACCCGCATAGATTTCTATCGGACATACAAAAATATGTGGTTACACACAATAACGCAAATATTCACTAATATGGACGCGGCTCTAAATCATGATATTGAGATAGTTTGGTCATAAGTGTTAACATAGTCGTTAGTTCATACAGCATGTCTCTAGCCATAATTACCAGATACACAGACGATATTAACAAAACAAGCATAAAGCACCAAAACCAATTTCGATTCGTCAACCGATACTAGCCTAGTTTATACCGACAACTTGGTCCGCGGACCAAGTACCAAATTCGGACTATATCCGAACCAAATATTTGGTTCGAATGGTGTAAACAGTTGCGGACTAAGCTGGTCCGCTCTTGGTTCGGTACTTGGTTCTGAGTTTCTAAGGCAATCTGAGCGTACTTACTCATGTTTTTTTTGGTTACGAATTGTGTTGATGAATAATTTCGACTTGTTTTTGACATTTGACGAATTGCGGGCGTACACATTTAGATCACGCGTTGCAAGACGGTGTAAACGGGCAGGAAGCAAGCATTGGTCCTACCGTACTATCCCCACCAGCTTGGTCCTATCGGACCGAACTAAACGAGTAATCGATGTAAACCTTAGATCATATATATGATCTAAGATGTAAACTAGGCTACTGACGCAATGACGAGTATAAGAAAGTTTATGCTATCGCTCGGACATATTGCTAACACCATTTATTTAATATTAATATGGCTTGATTGGCTTGACACACCGTGATAGTAATATAAACACAATAGAATAACACAAAAGCCCGCCAAAAGTGATAACACGCAAGAATAGTCGACCACGCCACATCACTAATTTCCGCCGTTTCATTTTCGGGATATTTGAATTTTGCATAAATAACGCATTAGGATCGGTTCATAAATCCGTTACAGGACATAACCAAGTAAATAATGATTTTATATTTCATCCCTGAACTCAATTAAGGAGCGTCTCCATTCAGGAATCTACATTTCATGGATATCATCTTACATGTAATTGTGAGAAGTCAAGTGTTTCGTTGTAATCAATGAAAAAAATCAGAGAAATGTAGTAATATATTTGACCTGGCAACGCCTAGTTCCAATGATACGCATGACATATGTCATACTTGTCTGGAGCACTCTGCAAAAAGTGGATCCTATGGAACGTGAAGTTATGTAAGGTTTACATTGTATTTCATTAGCCTAGTTTACACCGACAACTTGGTCCGCGGACCAAGTACTAAATTCGAACTATATCAGAACCAAATATTTGGTTCGAATGGTGTAAACAGTTGCGGACTAAGCTGGTCGTTCTGGATCAAAATTTGGAGGTTATGTTGATTGTTATTATTGTGAATTGTGTTGGTTCTGAGTTTCTAAGGCAATCTGAGCGTACTTACTTATGTTTTTTTTTGGTTACGAATTGTGTTGATAAATAATTTCGACTTGTTTTTGACATTTGACGAATTGCGCGCGTACTCATTTAGTTCACGCGTTGCCATACTGTGTAAACGGGCGAGAAGCAAGCCATGGTCCCACCGTACTATCCCCACCCACTTGGTCCTATCGGACCGAACTAAACGAGTTGTCGGTGTAAACTAGGCTATTTAGTGAAACTGTCAAATTTCTGCATGTCAAATTCTATCTGGGCAAACAAGAATTATACGCTAATAGGTGTGTCTGTCATGCTCCACTAGTGCACACTTTTCTACACTACAACACTTAGTGTGGCTTTATTTGTGAAATGTTTGTCTGTTTTTTAGAATAGAATATCTTGACTAAGCTAATAAAGATATTCTATCCTAAAAAACGGACAAACGTTTCACAAACAAAGCCTGAGTGTTGTAGTGTAGAAAAGTGTGCACTAGTGGGGCATAACAGACACACCTAATATCTACATTGTATTTATGTTCAAAGTCATGCTTACGTCAAATTCAATGTGATTGGTAGCATTGAATCTGGTTTGCCAAGCGGAAATTTGACAGTTCCACTTTGAAATAAAATTCATGTAAACCAGAGTCGCTTTCCAGCTAGTGCTTCAAGCTCAAGCGCCGATTAACACCATGTTTGGAACGCAAAAGTGATCCTGGAACAACGATTATAAACTACACAGGATTGCTCAGTTCCATTTAACGTACGTTTGTCAGTTTTTGTGACGTCACCATTGGTTTTTCTATTTCATTGACCTCTAACCAACTTAGAGGTCAATGGTTTATTTTCATTTAGCCGTTGATCGTGTGTCTCGACTATAAATTATAGTCTAAGGTGTGTCTTGTGTTGTGAATTTGTCCAATAGTTTCAGTTTTTCCAAGTACTTTTAATGTAGTTTGAGTTGCCGAAAATATACAAATACATATTTTATTCGTTTCGTTGTGTTAACGATTGAGGGTGTGTAGCAATAATTCGATTTAGCACAAGAAGGAGCATTTTGTTCACACGAAGGTAAATTAAATGGGCACTACTCTCTGAGCAAATAGGCTTCTTGTTTAATAATAATTGACTCCAGTGGTAAACATTATTTTAGTTCATTATGCCTGGGAGAATATGTGCAGTTGCTGTGTGCAAAAACAATCAATTAGCTCTTAAAAAGCAATGCTCAAGCAAAGTATTCCATTCTTTTCCAAATGGCGAGGATTTAGTGTCATCTACAATACAAAAAGAGTGGGTGCATCGCTGCAGAAGAAAAGACAAGTTTAATATAGATTATTCGACAGTTTGCTTCGACCATTTTACAGTTAGTGACTATGAAAGAGATTTACAGCATGAGTTATTGATTAAGTTCTTCTCAGATTATTAAACTGCTGTCAATCTAGTCAGGTATGTAGACGGCGAACTGCCTGTGGAGTTCCCAAGCGGTCACCCATCCAATTACTACCCACGCCCGACGTTGCTTCACTTCGGTGATCGAACGGGAACCGGTGTTACCACGTGGCTGGCAGTCGCCCCAGCATCAGTGGTGACGTCACAGCGAGTTTGACCTTGCCAGACAGATTCGGCAAACTGAGCAATCCTGTGTAGTTTATAATCGTTGATCCTGGAACACGTTTTGAGGTACTCACATACACAAACGTCAAAACTATCGATGGAGTATTCGTTTACGTTTGAGCCAAGGCATCTCGACATTGTGATTATTGTGAAAATCAGTTAAAATATTGTTTATAAGCGACTCTGAGCTGAATTTGGTATGTTTAAGCATGGATCCAGTCAAAAAAAATCAAACTTGCCAATGTTTTGCTTTTAAATATGACAGAATTTTACTGATTTGACGTTTAGCTAGTTTTGCGCTTCAAGCCCACATTTTCCGGGTGGTGCTTCAGGGGAAACACGCGTTTAGTGTTTTGGCGCGCTCAAAAGCTCGATTGCGTGCACAAAAAGGGCAGCTGGAAAGCGGCTCAGGCAGTATAGTAAGGTTAATGTAAGGTTTACATTCAATTTGTTTCCGAATTAGAACTGTCAAATTTCCACTTGGCAAACAGGAATCATATGGCACCTTCTACATTGAATCTGGGTTCAAAGTCACGCTTTCGCCAAATTAAATGTGGCTGCTACCAAATGATTCATGTTTGTCAAGCGGAAATTTGACAGTTCCACTTCGAAATGAAAAGGCATAATGCCTGGGGCCCAATCCTCGACTTAGAAATAACGGCTTCCTCGTACTTGATAGAAGGGAGAATATTTTTGAGGGAGCAGACGAGTTCCCATCGCATTTTCTCCATCCATCCCTTCCCAGACTTTCGCCATTCTTGAAACGTGGGAGGCTATAGTTAAGTGGAACTGTCAAATTTCCGCTTGCCAAACGGGAATCATATTTTACTATCTACATTGTATGTGTGTTCAAAGTCACGGTCACGCCAAATTAAATGTGGATGGTAGCATATGACTACCGTTTGCCAAGCGCAAATTTGACAGTTCCACGTAATTCTACTAACTACTGACTTAAGTCAATAGAACAGACTTCTATCAAAAATCAGGAGAACATTTGTGATCCCACTTTCAAGAATAGGCATCATTATTTTCGAGAGAACCACGCCTTATTTACCTCGAACTTGATAGAAGGGAGAATATTTTTGAGAGAGCAGACGTGCAGACGAGCTCCCTTCGCACGATTTCCTCGCGTCCCTCCCTTTCCATTTCCATTTTCCATGTCTTTAGCTATTCTTGAATCGTGGGAGGCTGCACGGTATTGCCGATCGACTGTTTTATTCGCATTAGATTAGGGCCTGAATCAAGACCTTCCACTAGAAGCATCATAAAAACCCATTAGAATCTATCAAAGTAAATAAAAAGAATGCCGCAGGCGAAACATTTTGGTCTAGTAGAAAATCTACTAGATTTTCCAAACTATTTTGGAGAGAATTTTTTTGTTCTCGTTTTCCTTGATAAAACATATGGAAACAATTCACTCACCTAACGGTTTGTATAGCCTAGTTTACACCATAGACTAATATTGGTTTACACCAACAAATTGGTCCGCGGACCAAGTATTAAATTCGAACTATATCAGAACCAAATATTTGGTTCGCATATACAGGGTGTTTCAGAATAACATGCTAATAATAAAGGGGGTGATTCTTGGGCTCATTTTAAGAAAAAAAAATCATATGAACGTATGTCCTAAACGCCTTAACTTTTTTCCCAAAAAATATGCAAACCAAAACCCGCATGGACGGCACTGGTCAGAATAATTAAATTGTTGGTGCATCAAAGAATGAGTATTAATGCCTAAAATACATGACTCAAATTTCATAAAGATATCTACAGTAATGACAAAGTTATTGTAAAAAAAGTATCTATTTTTTAAAACTTTGACACCCTGTATCTCAAAAGTTAAGGCGTTTAGGACATACGTTCATATGAATTTTTTTTCTAAATGAGCCCAAGAATCACCCCCTTTATTATTAGCATGTTATTCTGAAACACCCTGTAGTGTAAACAGTTGCGGACTAAGCTGGTCCGCTCTTGGTTCGGTACTTGCCAGCAGGTGTACCGAACTAAATTTGGTTTGATCTTTATCAAAATTATGAGGTTATGTTGATTGTTATTATTTTGAATTGTGTTGGTTCTGAGTTTCTGAAGGCAATCTGAGCGTACTCACTTATGTTTTTTTCTGGTTACGAATTGTGTTGATGAATAATTTTGACTTGTTTTTGACGTTTGACGAATTGCGCGCGTACTCATTTAGTTCACGCGTTGCAAGACGGTGTAAACGGAGGAGAAGCAAGCATTGGTCCTACCGTACTATCCCCACCGACTTGGTCCTATCGGACCGAACTAAACGAGTTATCGGTGTAAACTAGGCTTATGTAGCATTGATTAATTATGACACCAAGGTTTAGATCGGAAAGCTTTGCCTTTTGACTGAACACTCTTTATTGTCATAAGAAGTTCATTTAGCGACAATGGGATGTCACTACAATCGCGGTCTTATCCGCTTACGATAAATTCTACAGATTCAGCACTTTGCCGCCGAATAATTGATTCCATTTTTGACAAGGGCGGAATTGTGATTTAATTTAGCCCATGAAAAATACAAACAATACAACTATTTAATAGGAAGTTTTCGAAATACAAATATATTTAGCAGTATTTATGGTAACATAAATTTCTAAACATGGTGGTAAGATTCGTAAGTCATCTGATACATCAACTTTTGATATTCTTAGATGTAGCTAATTATATAAAACGAGATTTTTGGCTGTCTTTGGATGAAAATATGATTTATTAAAGTTGATTTACCTCGGGAACGTCGCGTTTGTCCGGAAACCCATTTATCTCCTGCGCGTGTCACGATCGGCAACGCTCGTTTTTATTCGGATCTTCCATTTATCCGAACGTCTTCTGCAATGAGTTAAAAAGAGAAAAACGGAGAGTGAGATAGATAAATGATCCCAGTGAGGTGAACCGTTTTTCCACTTTTGCGATTCCTGTCCATCTGATCGCAATTGCCAAAATTTAAAATTCTACGCGTAACGGCTATATGTGTGAGTGCATAATATATTTATCATTTATCTCTCTGTTTGAGAGTGTCAACTTTGGAGTTTAACGGCTAATCCTGCAAATATTGAATTGGATCGTGTTTAGTTTGATGTGATTGTGAGATTGAAGCAGAACATTTTGAATGTTGACTATTTTTATTAGTGTTGATATTGTTATAAGTTGTTGATTATACCTAAGTATATTGTTTGCCTTCATTGTCGATTGTTAAGGATGAGTGAGGTGAGGTTTTCATTACTCATAAATGTATAATACATATATTTTTCACTACCATGCATGCATGGGTACCTAGATTTTATACAGTGCGTTTTTTTTAAGACGGAACATAGGGATTCCCATGTTAAATTTTCAGACCCATGTTAGCAGTACTTCTATTCAAAATACACAGCTGAAACTTGCCGTGCATAAACTTTGGTTCCTATAGATTGTGTTATTCCAGCAATTAGCACAGAATAAATTGAAAAAAGATTTAAAAAATGCTTTTATTAATTGGAAAGTAATACCTTTTTACTAGCCTCGTATATGACACTGTCAACTAATAACTTTGTTGTCAAATTGTGATGACATTTATTTCTAACAGTTTAATACATGTAATTATTAATCAAACATCACTTCTTGGATAATCTGTTCAAAGTGTCCCCGATTCACGGCCAAGCAGTATTCTTAACGGTCATAAAAATGAAAATGATTTTTTTTTGTTGAAAAAATTGACAATGAAGTTAGTCACGTCAAAAAATGTGTTGTCGTCGTCATATACAAGGCATGTGAAAAGTATCACCTGCTGATAAATTAAAGCATTTTTTAAGTATTTTTCCTTGTCAATCAGGCGTAATTGATGAACTAACTCAATTTCGAAGCACCAAAGTTTATCTGCGGTAAATTTCAGCTGTGTATTTTGAATAGAAGTACTGCTAACATGGGATTGAAAATTTAACAGGGGAATCCCTATGTTCCGTCTAAAAAAAACGCAATGTACATATACGGTTCAAAAAAATATTGGTAATAAATACCTATTTCTATTATAATTTTTTTTGTGCCTACTAAAAACCTAAACTCAAGAGTCAGAGAGCAAGAAAATAAAATAAGATGTACCTACCTAGGTATAGGTACAAACCACTATCATAATTTCAGAAAAGTAACTAAATAATCTTTTTTGTAACCCAGAATGCAAAATCCCAATCAAGACAGATTCACAAATGCTTTTTGGTGATCTTGATTCTTTGCGGGTTCGGTTAATTTTGGTCTTAAACATATGATTTCCGGGCCTTTTTTTTATGCATGTCGCGAAACAATTAAAATAATTGTAAGACATGCTTTGAATTTGCAAAAAAGATAATTACGTACAATAAAACTAAAAGAGAAATACTATTTTACAAAAAATATCGATACCCCATCTGACATCCGGTAAGAGAGAGAGAATATAGTGATAGAGATCTACGGGATTTGGGTCTGAATGAGTTTAAATAGGTTTAATTTTCTCAAGAATGAAAGTCTCTATAGCTGTTAACCATAAGCGTATTATGCAAAAATGTTTATCTGTGTAAGCTTTAATCTATTTAGTCAAAAAATGCATATCAATAGTTTACAAAACGATTTTTCTTTTATTATACTACATATCATTATTATAAGAAATGTCCACTTCACAGACTGTCCGAAAATGATGGGCATAAAAATGAAGGTATAGCATTCTAGACCAAAAATAGATTACACCTTTTCCCATGACATTTTTTGGAAACATGATTATTAACTGAGTTACTGTGTGTTGAACCTGCATTTCATTTGTGGTTTTTTGGCAATGCCTTTTATATATATAATATTTTGACAAAATCTTGTATTTGAGGCTTTATCGGAATGAGGAATTCAAATTTGCCCACCGTTTCTTCGCATTTTGTAGAAGACGCCACATACGAGTCTACATGCACTTTGATTTGAGTGGTCTCAACTTTTTTGTCCTACACTGTACGCGACTTTTTAGTGAATTTTTTTATCCTCGTAACCTTTTGACATTGAAAAGGATACTACTTTTGTTTCGATAAATCTAACCGTTTTCGAGAAAAACTCTAAAATATCTAACTCATTTGCTTGCATGTGATCAATACGAAATTTTTAATTTATTTTTAACCTGGAATGCTTGGAATCATGTGCAATAGGTTTCCGTAATAACAAGCTTGGGGAGACTCAGTTTTGACAGTTGGTTAATTATGTACAATTTTTTTTAATTTTCAGTATTTTTGTCGTTGACTAACATCAGCGTAACAACAAATTTTAAAAAACACACCAGCTTTTAAAAACTAATAATTCCCAAACTTGTATTCACGGCAACTATAGCGCATGTTTCCAAGGCAAGCTATGTTTGTGTTTGAAAATAAAGTAGAATGATTTTGTATTAATTACTTTTGCAAGCAAAGTTATTTTAGAGTTTTTATCGAAAATGGTTAGAAAAATATTAACTCAAAAGTCGCATACAGTGTAGCACAAAGAAGTTGGGACCATCTAAATCAAAGTATAGGTTCGTATGAATCGTATGTGGCGCCCTCTAAATTGAATTCCTCGTCTCAATAAAGCCCCAAATACGAGATTTCATTGAAATATTATGGGCGTGGCACAAGGCATTGCCAAAAAACTGCAAATAAAATCTAACCAAGTTTAGAAAAAATGTTATGGAAAAAGGTAGCATTTATTTCTGGTCTAGCATGCTCCGTTCATCTGTTGGTCATGATTTCCGGACACACTGTACTTATGTATACCCTCACTTTTTGGTGTTACTATAGGATCGAGTACAATTGAATGACTTGCGCAGCTAAATTTAATTAGGTGACTTAAAAAAAATGTTAGTTAATAGATCTCTATCACCTCCAATGCATTTTAGCATTAGACCAAATAAGATACCTATTGATTTGACGTTTCAGTTTAATGCATTCCCCGAAACATGATGATTATTTTTGAAAGTGTATGTATACTAGAGGCGCAGTCTTCGTCTCTTTCTCTAATCAATATTTTTGTGTGAATCTTGTGAACACCAATCTATTAATGTATTCGATAATTTTAAGTTGAACAGGAAAACTTCTTTTGTATAAATGATCTCATTCTTATTCTACAAATGTTCATCCTTATTTATCAATATTCTTGATTTATGAAGACTCCTTCATGCACCTTCATCATCAAGTGATGTAACAAAAACATCTAGATTGCTGCTAATAAAAGTAAAAGATACTTATGAAAGATGTTTAAACCTATAAAAAGAATAATTTATAGAATCCATAGTGCTTTTTTTTAGCCCTGGTACGCCCTTGATCAACATTGTTATTATACCTTTGGTTATACTATACAGTGTGTCCCAAATTCATTTCTCTATACCGGGATCTTGGCTCCTATTATACCTACGTCAAAGGTTAAATGGGGGAAGTTTTAGAGAAAACCTAGTGCATGTGATATTCGGTTCCAGATTTGCGATCGGTCAATTGGTTTTGGAAATATCGGCGAAAAACCGAAAATGGCGGATTTTGTTTTTTGGCTGTAAATCCGAAACGGCTAATTGGACAGCTATGAAAATGTGACATTATCGGGACACTTTTTTAAGACGAATAAAATGGTGTGTATGACTTGTCTTAATCGTCTTTTGTTTTCCGCAACTCGCCTCAACTTAATTTTTTTTTATGGCATTGGATTTTTTGATTTTTGGAAAGAGTGTGAAATTTCCAGTCTAGTGATGTCTCACAAGTGCATAAAAGATTTAAGTATCTTCGGAATAGCACATTTTGTAGTCAGGACTCAATCTTTTCTAAGGAGGCCATGATTTATTTGACAGAAAACTGGTTTATGAGCAAAATCCTAGGAAGAGCTCCTGATATGTCGTTCAATAATTCTGCCAAAAGATGGCGTTGTGGTCTATAACACCCCGCAAATAATAATTCAGTATGAAAGTTGTGTTTACGTAAATAGTAGTACGCTTCTCTGTCATTAAAATAATAAATCTGATAAACAAATTGTCGAGACCTATTAAAATTGCCCGGTGTTCCCTATTCGAATGAAGAAAAGTTGCATGTGTTAGCGCTGTACATGCAGTTACAGAGAAATGCCGACATTACCTCAGCAAGGTATTTGGAGATGTACCCCAAACGACGGCAGCCTCATAAAACGCAATTCAGAAAATGGTTGTTAATTTGACCAACTTTGGGGCCTTCGAACAACCTAGAAGCGGATACAACATTGAAAAAGAAAATCGCAACAGAAAGATTTTACAAGCTGTCAACGAAGACCCTAGTAAATCGGTAAGAACTGTAGAACGGAAAATTGGTATGTCAAAATCAACAGTACAGAGAGTGCTGAAAAAAGGGCCATCCATACAGACCCACAGTAGTTCAAGGACTTAAAGAAACTGATTTTGCAAGACGAATGCGCTTCTGTGAGTGGTATACAAGGAAGTGTTTTGACAATCCCGATTTTGTAAATCATGTGTTGTCGTCCGATGAAAGTAGGTTTACGAATTGTGGAGTTTTTAATAAGCACAACACTCATCATTGGGCTGTGGTTATTATTTTTGTTTTTAATTCATTCTAACAATCACTAGACTTAGTTTTTTTTTGCAAGCATATTTGTGTGTCAATTTAATGGGTCCAACTCTCGGTCCAACGACTGCTTGAATGTTTGTAAAAAATCGAAGCAACCAATACCTACACTTTTTTATTTTTTATGTTCATAAAGCGCTTCCGGAGAGTGATTAGATAGGCCTGGATCGAATTACTCTTTCCAAAAGCCCCACACACTATTTCATAGATAATCATAACAAGATCATGTCGATAAGCTTAATTCTATAATCATGTTTATCATTGTACTTTATATAAACATTGGCAACCTTGCTTAGGAATCGTTTTATGAATGGAAAAATAAGAGAAAATCATTTCATCATACTGGTCATACATCTATCTCTCTCAGTCGATTTCACTCTAAGCGGGTTCGGCATCCCAATCAGCCTTCTCCGATTGTTCTGAATCGTTCGTTTATGACATCTAGATGTGTCAGAGGTAAATCGGAATCGTTCGATAAAAACATCTGACAGATCGGATGACGATCTTTTTGCTGGACGTATTGGGACCGACGAAAGCGATTGATTTGATCCCAGAGAGCACAAATAAGTCCTGAGGACGTTCGAAGGACATTGGGTCAAGATATTCGGACGTCCTGGATAGGTCTTGATTGGGTCCTGAGACATCCCCAGGACGTCCCAGAGAGACCAGATGTTACCAAATTGGTAGTCCCGAGAAAATCTTGGAAAAGTCGTCCTCAGTACCGCCTTAAACATCATCCTAGGTACGTTCTCAAAAATCATTCTCAGTATCAATAATTTTTTGACACAATAAACTCGCGGCTTTCACATTAAAGAAGCATGCGACGAGTGAACATTGCTACTAGGTTGCCACGCTTACAACGTCGCATGCTACATGTCATGGGCCGTTTTTGACCTACGTTTTTTTTTGTTCAATTATTCTTGAGATTGAGGATTTTAATTCTGTATTATTGAGTTTGTGCGCAAAAATACTCACAGGTTTCACATTTCATTTCATTTCAGAATGACTATTGCGTACTTTGTCATCATCTCTTGGTTCATCATAACGGTCTGAAGTTAGCCGACTTTTGAGGTAAGATTGTTTGCCGTGGGCTTTTGCCACTTTCCATGCATATTGTCTAAATTGCGTTACTGGTTGCATTTTCAATCTTGATTGCAGTAAGATGTACTGCGTGGAATTACACTCTCTTTTGGTTGGGACTGTTATATGGAACCAAATCGACTTTTCTTGATGCTGTTTACGTTTTCTTAATCAATGGAAAAGTGGAGACGGTGTTTTGTTTGCAATGAAATCCCTGCCTTCTACACTGTTGCCGTTTTGCTACCGTTCTGGTACTGGCTGTTGGTACTGGTCCTAACCTCACACTGTCATGAGAATTTGACCATGATTTGCGGCTTACAACCCAGAAACCCTGCAGAACTCAGGTATTTTACTGATTTCTTTGCATGTTTTTTTTATCGAGTGATATTTGAAGTAGCAATTGATTTTCATGATTTATCTGATCATTTGATTTAATTTTTCACCACCAAGAGTAATGATTTTTTGAGGTTTAAATCAAACATAAATTATTTTTCTTGTTTGATCTATCAAATTTATTGTTGTCAAAATTTATGATCGTAATTTTCATTCGAGTTTTTTTTTTAACTAAGAAGACAATGTTAAAACCGTATTTCTTCTTAGGGTTTTTCCTTTTGGGGTTAGCAATCACAATTCAGGCGGATAGCTTGTTGGTCTGATTAGCAGCCCGACAAGAGCTGAGACTGCTACGACATCATTGTTCAGCAACTTTCCACTGAAGGAAGGCTGTTTGACCGTGATTGACTTATTGGTATCGTTATTAGATTTAAGATTTTTAGTATCTATTTTTGTTTAAAAGAGTGATCACTTGGGGACTTTACTTTAGGGATTGTTAGAAACGGGAATTTAGAACAGTTTCCAAATATTTTAATTTTTCACCTTTTGTATTTTGAAGTTGTCATTAGAAATTTGTCAAAAAGAAAAAACGTCTTTTTGAGAAGAGATAAAAGTTTTACTCCATTTTCCAGCCACTCCTCAATTGTCTGATTTGATATTACTGTATTATCGGTTAGATATTACGTAATAATTACATTTGGAGGCCCCGGCGAGATAATTATTGTGATAGGACATTGAGAGGAAATTTCCCGATAGCTGAGATATGGAGGTTTTGATAAGAAAGTTGGATGTATCTAGAAATGCATCTCAACGAATCCATGAAGATACAGTGAGGATTTTGAGATCAGAGAATCCAAATCTACATTTAATTAAAGGTAATTTGACAGTACTTCAAGAGAAGTCAAATTCCTTGAAAGATTTGGATACCGAGTATATGAATTATATATTAAAGAATGATCTTGAAGGCATTGATATTGATACTAAAATGACCGTAGCTGATGAATATTCATGTAAATATCACACCATTAAAAATAAGGTTGAAGAAATGATAAGTATGTCAAAAGTGACAGAGTCTCCTCAATTTAAGGAAAATTCACATTCATGTTCGTCACATAATATCCTGAAGTACAATTTCGGAAGTTTGGTGGAGATATTCGTGAATGGTTATCATTCTGGAGTCAGTTCAAAAGGATCCATGAAGATAAGACTCTACTGAGTGGAGATAAACTACAACTTTTGATTCAAGCAACAATTCCCAAATCCCGTGCACGACAGATTGTTGAAAGCTATCCACCTATTGCAGAAAATTATCCAAAAGCCATTGAAAGTTTGATTCAACGTTTTGGAAGACAAGATATACAAGTAGAGGTATATGTACGTGAACTTTTGAAGCTGGTACTGAGTAATTTAAATAACCCGTCTAAATTGAGCTATTTATATGATAAAATTGAGACACAGCTTCGATCATTGGAAACATTGAATGTGACGTCTGAAACTTGTTCTGCAATGTTATTACCTTTGATAGAGTCTTGTATTCCTGAAGAGATATTGAGAGCATGGCAGAGAAATGCAAATTTTCATGATGATGATAATTCAAAAATACGATTGGATAATCTTATGAAATTTATACGGAAAGAAGTAGAGAGTGAAGAACGAATTGCTTTAGCATCCACAGGATCTGGTGAGAAATCTCGAAGAAAAGATGTAATGAATGAAGTATCTTCACGTTCATCCATTCCAACTAGTGGCTTAATCAACAACAGATTAAAGTGTGTATTTTGTACCAAACAACATTTCAATAGTGAATGCCCGGATGCCATAGCATGGACGTTAATTGAACGGAAAAAGTTTAATCTGAAAAAGGATGTTGTCATACATGTTTAAGATTTGGACATATATCACGAAAATGCAGGGTTGCAGCCAAACTTGAGTGTCAACACTGCGAAGGTAATCATGTAGCTTTGATGTGCCCACGAAGTAACAGTCTTTCAAAACCAACTGAAACAATTTCAGTTTCTGAAGGTTTATACAATGCCTCTTATAGCGAAGAAGTGTTCCTGCAGACTTTAGTGATAATTTTGAAAGGCAGGAAGAAAGCACGTCCAGCTAGAGCTATAATTGACACTGGATCTCAGAAAACCTACATAAGCAAAGATCTAGCTCTGGATATGAAGTTTGAAATTATCAGGAATGAAGAATTAATCCATGGAATGTTTGGAGGTGTTTGTTCAGAAGCTATTAATCATACATGTTACAGAATTTTCGTGGAAAATCCGGAAAGCCATTATCAATGTCATTTTGAAGCATTAGATCAACCAGTTATATGTAAAAATGTCTCAAGTGTGAAAAATGGTCCATGGATGGAAGAGTTGAAAAATTTGAATATCAAAGTAAATGAGTAGATAAGCAAGGGGGATTCTGGAAAAAATTCGACCATTTTTACATGTAAATCCCCATAAGAAAATCCAAGGTCCGTTCTATCAAAAAAGCGACCGCGTCGGGCCACATCGGAGATTATCGGGAAAGTTCGACTCGTGATATGTGGGAGTGTGGATGTGGATATCAGTATGTCAGGTGCCTTTGATTGTTGAGCTATGCGAGCTATTGATGAAATATAATACTTTTCGAGATACTTCTGTCGGATAGGGAGGAATTTTAGCCGGTGTTCTTGAGGGCTTCTGGCTCACCGGCCAATCAGCGCTCAAGTGGGCGAGGTATATTTTTGACAGATGACAGCTTGATTTAACTTTTGACAAATGGCAGTTTGATTTGATAGTTGACATGACGCTTCGATCTGGACAGCTTTGACAGATGGCAGTTGACAGGGGATTTTTATAGCTTTATTCCTGGGATCGAGATGGGGGGTGGGGAGGTAAGATTTTATTCTCATCAAAGTCTGAAAAAAGATTTGCCGATAGCGAGATTGGAACCCATATCCTTTGGATTTGTACGTGACAGTCTAAACCAATACGCTACCAAGGTGCCTAAAATAGAATGTAGATTTGTGGTTCAGTTGCAACCCCGATGATCCAAAGCCTGAAAAAAGATTATCCGATAGCGAGAATTGAACTCACGTCCTTTGGATTTGTATGTGATAGTCTAAACCACCTACGCCACCTAGTCATAGGAATTTATATAGATTTTAGATACCGTTTCGGTGTGTTTTGGTCTTGTCTTAAATTGTGTGTGTGTGTGTGTGTGTGGGGTTTCGGTGTATTGTGGGGGAATTCGGGCCCCCTGCGCACAGGATTCGTGGAGCAAGATAGTTTGGGGGCTTGATGGGGGGACGGGGTATTAGGAATTCAGGTTTTAGGCCGCCTTTCTTTGTAGTTGTTGAGTTGAGATGGCGCTTCGATTCTTGGATCGTTTGCTATTAGAATGATTAGATGGCGTTGCCGAGCTGCGATTTTTAATGGCGTTTGAAGCAGGAATTGCATATCGAATCGATGATGCTGTGTATGACGTCATAGGGTTGCCTGTTGAATGATTCCCACTCAAAGTAGACAGGTGTTTGGTGCGTACTATTTGATTCTTTAATCGTTTGCTATAAGAATGATTAGATGGCGTTGGTGAGCTGCGTTTTTTTGATGGAACACCCTGTTAGAATGATTAGATGGCGTTGGTGAGCTGCGATGGAGATGTAGATTTCTTCATAGTTTTTTGAGCTAATCGTTGATGACGCGTACTATTGATTCAATATTTGAAAAAAAGCATAATTTATATTGTCAATCATCACAGCAAAAATTCTTATGCGAGAGTTATGGCAACAACAAACCGAATGGGATGAAGATATTCCGTTAAATTTGAAACAACGTTTTACAGAATTCATATCAGAAATTGAAGTTTCAAATGAATTGGAAATCAATCAACACGTTTTAATTCTCGACACGAAGAAATCTGGATTATATGGCTTTCTCGACAGTTCGGAAAAGGCATATGGAGCATGTTTATATTTATCATCAATTCATCATCAATAAAAACGGAAGAAATCAAATACGCCTTTTCACTGCTGAATCAAAAGTTGCGCCAATCAAGAAAAAAAGATTTTGGATATATTCAAAATTGAAAAACAAACATAGTCACTATATTTCCATGAATTGAAAAACAGACACGCGCGTAGTCGCGCGTACTATCGATTCAATATTTGGAAAAATTTTTGATTCAAAAAATTGAAAAACCGACATACTCACCATATACCCATGAATTGAAAAACAGACATACTCACCATATTCTCATTGCATATCCAATCGAATAAATTAAACACATAAAGACACTTCAAAAAATCATATATTTTCAGGAATACAGATTCTATCCAAAGTACATAATTGTAGGTACTTGAGGAACATAGGGTACATAAAAGATTACTTTTACGATGATACAAGAACTAATAATATAGATATATTGATCTTTTCATATAAAGATTGATAGCTCCTTGACTTTGAACTCTTGTGCCAAATTGAAGCCCTGCATTGCGATGATCTTCATGATGGATAGGTTCTAGAAAAAATCAAACAAAAATAAGATAATTTTGAAAATGATAAATGATGTTCATTGAAAAATTATCAAAATTAAAAAAACTTAAATTTTAGATACACTAACCCGATTATGTCTTATCACGACGTTATGCTGTTGAATCAATTGACTAATTTTGTTCGACCATTGAAATGTGGTTAGAGAATTCTTCAAAAATAAAATTATATTTGCAGTTTTTCAGCAAGTATAACATGGTTAAAAAAAATATAACTACCTTAAACTAGTTGCTGTTGCTGTCAGCTGCTGGGTGCTTAACGAGCTCAAACAGGGTCTGCGGATTAGGCTTTCTGACGTCCTTCAACCCCCGAAAGACAAGAGCATACTCCCCTCCAGCAAGATCTTCGAGGTTCTTTTCCAAAATTGATGTCACTCGTTTTGGGAGAAAGACAACGCTCTCTTCCAATTCCAGGAGTAAGCACTCCCTGAATACGCCATTGGTTTTTTTCCCAGCAACAATTTGTTGAGGGATGTTTAGCGGAAGGTTTTGAAGCTTCTTCACAGGCTTGTCGTTTTGGGCCAAGCACACCGCATTAACAGTAGAAAGGTCCATGCTATGATAACAAACAAATTCTATAAAATAATTATTTTTTAAAAAAGTATTTACCTACCTTTTATACAGGGTGTTTCCTAAAGATTGGTAAAAAATTCGTTGTGTGATTCCTGGGGTATTTTCATGAAAAAAAGTTCCTATAAACATTTGCCGAAAAATGCTTCCTAAGGGAGCTACGCCCCTTTAAATAGGGCACCCCGAAGACGGTTTTTCCTCAATATTTCCGAAACCTTACATACAAAAATCATGAAATTTGGTACATCATACAAACTTTTAATGCTGAATGAGAATTTGAGCTCAGAATTTCAAAATTTTAATCAGGGGCGTACCATACTGGCGGGGTTAAAGGTTAAATTCTTTTAATTAAAAACGGTTAAAGGTTAAAAGAATTTAACCTTTAACCCCGCCAGTATGGTACGCCCCTGATTAAAATTTTGAAATTCTGAGCTCAAATTCTCATTCAGCATTAAAAGTTTGTATGATGTACCAAATTTCATGATTTTTGTATGTAAGGTTTCGGAAATATTGAGGAAAAACCGTCTTCGGGGTGCCCTATTTAAAGGGGCGTAGCTCCCTTAGGAAGCATTTTTCGGCAAATGTTTATAGGAACTTTTTTTCATGAAAATACCCCAGGAATCACACAACGAATTTTTCACCAATCTTTAGGAAACACCCTGTATAACGCTCTTAACACACCTCCTCACACACAATGATCACAGATAGTATTACTGTTCTTACGACGACCAAGGTTTTGAATAGACTAAACTAATAGAAACACACATCCTTTGTCGTTCCGAACCAGATTGCAAACCATGCAATTTATTATTATAATAATGAATGCTTATCCACATCGGTTACACGAGATTCGATAAACAATGGTGCCTTGTTTTCTGTAATTCCACTGCAAAATGCATCTATTAGCACATCGAAACATCGAAAAACATACTCATTTTCGTAAATTTTATTCAAATCATCAATAATTTCAGCAAGAGAATACCTTTGATACTCTTCCCTTTGGACACTATTCAACTTTATAGCGTTTTTTAAAAATATAATTTCAGTATTGTCTCTGAGTGAATAACTTTAATCGATGTGCCGACTGTGCAAACTTCAGTTGAATCACCGTTCAGCCGACCAAACCTTGTAGATAGTGAGAATAAACTAAAGAACTCACCAAATGGGGTCACGTTGAAACAAAATAAACGCATCATCCATTAATCTATTATTGACGTCTTTATGAATCAAATTAGTTATTAAACCGGTTGATACTCTTCCTTTGAAGCAATTAGCAATTTTTTCCTATTGAACATTATTGTTTAATTTTGATTCTTCAACTAACCCCATCTCAACTCGCTTATTTTTCAAAATCAATAATTGCCCTCTAATAACTTTAAGATGTTGCAAATTGGTCTGAATCATTCGAAGAATGTTTCTGGGTAAATTATCATGTAACACTAATTATTAAATTTACAGTATAACCTACTTATTCTACGAATCCAATGGCTTGTCGTTCTCTCACAAGGCTCGTCGAACAGAAATTTCTTCATTTTCTGCTTTTTTCAACAACACCTTGTATGAGAAAGACATATTGGTTGAAAAAATAATCAACTTACAACTATTCAACGCCGTTGATTTGGTGCTGGTTTCAACTCAATTTGGGAGGATGAACTTGTGTGATGTTCTGTGTGTAGCCCTCTGATTTCGAAGGTGTGAAATAGCTTAGCAGGTGATTGTCGGCTATAATCCTTCTAGGCAGGAACAACACACCTCCAATTGTAGTAAAATAACCACCAAATCCGGTTTGTTGTTTTCTGGAAGACAGTAAGTGTTGTTTACTTGATTATAAAATAAAAACGAAATGTGCATTGATGAAATATCCTCAAAATTTGAAAAACGTGAAGTTTATTTTTACCTGATTTAATTTCAAACGATGGATTTTCAGCTGAAGTTCGAATTGATATTGTTTTTTTGAAAAGTTTCGCAATCAACTTTTCGCGAGGAACCAACTCCGGTTGCTTTGTGGATTTCTGTAAAACATTTTATGTTTAGTGCGATTACATAAAAATTAAAATTGTAAAATAGTCAAGTACTCCACATCATTCAAAGATTAATTGAAGCCCTACATTGCTATCATCTAGAAAAGATCAAACAAAAAATAGGATAATTTTTAAAATGATACTAACCACAGTACTACAAAAACCTACAGGCATCTCCTCTTCACAGTACTAACTGCTAAGTCTGGTCTGCGCTGCTGAAAGCTTAACCTGAATTGGTTGGGTGTATCGTTGTGGAAGAAAAACCATATTTTTCTCCAATTCCACTAGAGGTTCATCATCAAATTTGGATAGAACTATACACATTCCAATGATTTATTTGTGTAGGATTCATTTTCTAAAAATGATAAGGTGAAACACTATATAGTTGAATGGAGAGTCAACTTACCAATGCAACAGCCACTAACAATCAAAGAGAACTAGTTTTTCAACTATTCTAACGACGATGTTGAATGCTTTGAATGAATTAAGACTATAGTTCACTTAATAGAAACACATCCTTGTTGTTCGAAGCAAAACGCATACCTTGCAATTATCATTCTAACAATGAAAGCTTTTCCCCATGGATCGAAATGTGTGTGTGTGTGTGTGTAAAGAGATTCAAAGTACTTACAATGGGACATTGTTCTTGTGATTTCACTGCAAAATGCCTCTATAAGCACATCGAAATAATAAAACATACTCATTTTCGATAAATTTTACTCAAATCACCAATAATTTCCCGAGCCTGTTCCCGAACTAGAATTTTTTGTGGACTATAGTATAAGAACAAGAAGAAGGGGTTGAGAGATAAGCCTGTGAAGAAGCTTCAAAACCTTCCGCTAAACATCCCTCAACAAATTGTTGCTGGGAAAAAAACCAATGGCGTATTCGGGCAGTACTCCTGTAATTGGAAGAAAGATTTTTCAATGAACATCATTTATCATTTTCAAAATTATCTTATTTTTGTTTGATTTTTTCTAGAACCTATCCATCATGAATGTTGTGCCGATTGTTTTTCAACATTTATCCGGTTATGATGGACATTTGTTGATAAAAGATCTTGCCAAACGTAGTCGCGTGAGTGTTCTTCCAACCAATAATGAAGTTTATATATCTTTCACCCATTTCGTTGACGAAAACAATCTAAGATTTAGGTACATCGATTCATTAAGATTTTTAGGCGCTTCTCTCGATGATTTACTATCGACAATGAAAAAAACCGATTTTAAAATATTGACAGAAGAGTTTGCACATCTAGATGAGGCAAAATTTCAATTGTTGACGCGGAAAGGTGTATTTTGTTATGACTATATTGATAGCTTGGAAAAAATGAACGACACCCGATTACCTTCGATTGAACATTTTTACAATAAATTGAATGATTCCAATTTATCAGACGAAAATTATCAACATGCTCAAACTGTGTGGGAAGCCTTTGGAATCCAAAATTCAGGTGAATATTCAGATTTGTATCTAAAGACTGATATTTTGGGTTTAGCTGATTTATTTGAGAATTTTAGACAAAGTAGCATTCAGACACATAAATTAGATCCAGCATGGTATTATACGATGCCTGGCTTCACATGGGATTGTATGTTGAAGTTTACAGGTTGTAAATTGGAACTTCTTCAAGATATTGATCAAATCATGTTCATTGAGCAGGGAATTCGTGGAGGTATTTCAACTTGTGTTCATAGGTATTCTGAAGCTAATAACAAGTACACCGATGATTACGATGCATCGAAACCATCGAAATTTTTGCTTTATCTAGATGTAAATAATCTGTATGGAAAAGCAATGACTGAACCTCTCCCTTCAGGAGAGTTTGAGTGGATTAGCGATGTATCTAACTTTGATGTTTTGTCAATCCCGGATAATTCACCCATAGGATATATATTGGAAGTTGACGTAAAATATCCCACCGTCACTCACGACTTGCATAGAGATTTTCCATTTTGTCCTGAACATCGAGTTCCACCCGGATCAAAACTATCGAAATTGATGTGTACTCTTTTCGATAAAGAGAATTATGTTGTTCACTATCGAACCTTGAAACAAGCATTAATGAATGGTTTGGAATTGAGTAAAATCCATAGAATTTTAAAATTTCGACAGTTGACATGGTTAATATCGTATATTGAACATAACAATAAATTAAGAACTAACGCGACAACAACATTTGAAAAAAATCTTTTCAAACTATACAATAATGCTGTTTTTGGTAAAACGATGGAGAACATCAGAAACCATCGGGCTATCAAACTGGTGAATAAATGGGATGGACGATATGGGGCAAAGAATTTCATTGCAAGTCATCGATTTCACAATCGAACTATTCTTGACGCCGAACACGATCTTATAGCTATTGAAATGAAAAAAAAAGAATTAGTTTTCAATAAACCTCTGTATATTGGTATGTCCATTCTGGACATTTCCAAAACATACATGTTTGATTTTCATTACGCATATATGCTACCGAAATTGGGTATTGATCGCTGTAAACTTATGTACACTGATACGGATAGCTTCATCTATGAAATTCAGTGTAATGATGTTTATGAAGAGATTATCAAGGCTGATTTACATAAATTTGACACCTCCGACTACTCCCCTAATAACCCTTATAAAATCCCGTTGGTCAACAAAAAAGTTCTAGGACTAATGAAGGATGAAGTTAATGGAGAAATTATTACCCATTTCATTGGTCTTCGATCGAAAATGTACACTTTCAAAATTCAGCAAGGGCAAAAAGTTGTGAAAAAGGCCAATGGAGTCAAGTACAACGTTGTAAAAAATAAATTAACGTTTGATGACTACTGGAATTCTCTACGACATTCAAAAATTATCAGCGCCACTCAGCGTTGCATTCGTTCCTATGCTCACAATGTTTACAGCATTGAGCAAAATAAAGTTGCGTTGAGTGCAAACGATGATAAAAGATTTGTACAAGAGAATACCTTTGATACACTTTCCTTTGGGCACTATCCAACTTTATAGCGTTTTTCATATATAATTTCAGGAATAGTTATTATTGGGTAAATTACATTAATCTGTTAATATTATGAATACTTAATTGTAAGATTATATTATTAGTATTGTCGTAGAAGAAATTGTATGTCCCCCAAGTACCTACAATAATGTACTTCCTGAAAATATATGATTTTGAAGTGTCTTTGTGTGTTTAATTTATTCGAATGGATATGCAATGGGAATATGGTAAGTATGTCTGCAATATTGTCGAGGTAATTTCATCTCTTTAGACTTCATAGAAACCCAATGTTTGAATTAAATTAAGTACCATTAAACCGATAAAATTTACGAGTATGTTCTATTATTTCGATATGCTTGCATATTGCAGTGGAACAAGACACCATTGTTCTCTGAATCTCTTTACACATATTCCGATGTGAACAAGCATTAATTGTCGTCTAGCTGTCAACTTTGAGTGCGAATCATTTTCCACAACAGGTAATCCTATGACATCATATACAAAGCGCTCCGTCAATACTTTTTTCCCAATGGGCACCCCTGTGACGTCATACACAATGAAACAGCGCCATTTATTCGATTAGACTTCAAACGCCATCTAATAATTTTAATAGCAAACGATCAATTGAATCGTACTATATTAAATAACTCGAAAAACTATAAAGAAATCTGCATCTCCAACGCAGCTCACCAACGCCATCTAATCATTCTAATAGCAAACGATCAAAGAATCGAAGCGCCATCTCAACTCAAAAACAACTACAAAGAAAGGCGGCCTAAAACCTGAATTCCCAATACCCCCGTCCCCCCATCAAGCCCCCAATCTTGCTCCACGAGTAGGGGGGCCCGAATTCCCCCACAAAACACCGAAACCCGAATCATTCAACAGGCAACCCTATGACGTCATACACAGCATCATCGATTCGCAATTCCTGCTTCAAACGCCATTAAAAATCGCAGCTCGGCAACGTCATTCTAATAGAGAACGATCAAAGAATCGAAGCGCCATCTCAACTCAACAACTACAAAGGCCTAGAACCTGAATCCCCAATACCCCCGTCCCCCCATCCCAAACTTGCTCCACGAGCAGGGGGGCCTGAATTCCCCAACACCGAAACCACACACACACAAGACAAGACCAAAACACACCGAAACGGTATCTAAAATCTATATAAATTCCTATGACTCAGGTGGCGTAGGTGGTTTAGACTATCACATACAAATCCAAAGGACGTGAGTTCAATTCTCGCTATCGCGGATTTTTTTCAGGCTTTGGATCATCGGGGTCGCAACTGAACCACAAATCTACATTCTATTTTAGGCACCTTGGTAGCGTATTGGTTTAGACTGTCACGTACAAATCCAAAGGATATGGGTTCCAATCTCGCTATCGGAAAATCTTTTTTCAGACTTTGGTAATAAAATCTAACCTCCACACCCCCCATCTCGATCCCAGGAACCAAGCTATAAAAAATCCCCTGTCAACTGCCATCTGTCAAAGCTGTCATCTGTCAAAGCTGTCAAGATCAAAGCGTCATGTCAACTGTCAAATGTCAAGATCGAGATCGAGCGACGTTGCCAGATGACCAGTCTTCGAGCGACGTTGCCAGATTCATCAAAAATTCCCTAAAATCTAGGGAAAAGTCAAAAATATGCCTCGCCCACTTGAGCGCTGATTGGCCGGTGAGTCAGAAGCCTCCCTGTTTATCTAGTGTACTCCCTTACAATTTGAGGATATTGATCAAGGTAATCCTCTGGCAGCGTCACATCTTCCTCTGCTTGTTGGTTTGGTTCTTCAAAAACATCATCATCATCAATGACAGAATCATCCTTGGCTACAATTTCATGTAGAAAAAAAAACTTGACCTCTTTTTTTGCCGTCTTTACGTTGTCCGCTGACGTGTCATCATGATCATCTGGTTTTATGGACATTGGCGTGGGTTGTATTTGGTGTTTTTTCCTGTTGAACTTGTTGTTGTTTGACAATACGTTAAAGAGGAGTTGTAACGGAATTGAGAATCCGGTTCAGTGACTCATCCTTTTCAGCTCTATTCAGCTTGAGTGCAAGATATTTTTTTCGGACATCTCTAGCTAAACTTGCTACTTTCGACTTGCGGTTCATGTCATCCACGCTGAGAACCTTCATTGCGCGCGTGTGTGAGTGAGTAAATGACTTTAGTCTACAACCCTTATATACTCATCAAATCCTCTACGATAACGACCATGATTCAAGTCAAAATCCTTAACAACCACTAGTGCACTAAATTTATTTTCATTCCAACATTTGCTACACATCATTTTAAATGTCTCGTAGGACATGTCAGGTGTTACATGTTCATCGTATACATGCTTCAGATTGATGTCATCCTGTTTGAATAGTAAAATTGTGTTACAATTATCTCGTATGAGTTGTTTGGGGATTTTTGAGTAGGTCTGACATATATTAACAACATCAATATCTCTATGTCTACCCATGCAAAAATAGGATCGAATCTTTTCTTGCTTCTCACATGCTACATCATCAAATATGAAAAGTGAATTTGTTCTTGCTGTCGTGGGATCTTCAATCAAATCATTGTCACCATATGGATAGAATCCCACACCCTTCACACTCTTCAAAATGTCCTGAGGGTTGAAAGAGGTATTTTGTATGCACGTAGACATTTTCAAATCGCAAGCCATTTCTACCGAATAAAAGTGCAAAAAGACTGTTGGTATTCTCACAACCACTTGGGCCACAAATAATCACTCGAACATAATTTGGTAGTAATTTGCTATGTTTGCTGTTCTTCTCTTTTTGAACTGTATCGAAGTATTCCACAGGGAGTCTGAGGCTTTGCGCTTCTACCTGCATACTGTGGGAGGACGAAACAATTATTGTCCTTTGTGGTGATCACGCGTACTATTCATAGAAATTTACATGATAAAGAAGGTCTTCGCAGAAATTTGGGGAAATCAGTCTCATGCTGACTTTCGAGCATAGCGATCGAGGTGTAGTCAACTCTCTCGTCAATAGACTACCATTCAAAGTGCATATACCGGGATATCAGTATTGTGTACCTGGTACAAAATTGGAAAAGCGTCTACAACGAGGAGACGCTGGAATCAACCCACACGACGCTGCCTATAAACAACACTGATTTAGAGTTGTAAAATCGAGCTTGGGAACGAGTAAAAGCTAAAGATTCCAGCTTTGATGAAAAAACAGCTGCTTGGTTCGTCACTACCGGAATGAAAGAAAATGGGTATGGGATGCAGCAACCACGTCGTCCCATCACATTCAACAACAATGTGGTAAAGCCTGTTATCAGATCTCTGAAGAGATCTGGTGATGAAAATAATGTGCGAGAGAGAAGTTTGTTGGCGTTGCGGCTGGCACGGTCAGCAGTGAAAAAAGCTGGTGGACGTCGAAAAATCAAAATTCTCAGAATTATACCCATACAAGCTAGATCGGGTGGAATTTTACCCCTGATACCGATTTTCTCTGCATTGGAAGCTCTAGGATCGCTTGCTGGGTGTGCTTCAGCCAGAGCTAAGACAATAGTAGATGTAGAAAATGCAAAGAAAAAGTTTGACAAAGATCACCGACATAATCAAGCAATGGAAGAGCTTGGACGAAACGGATCTGGACTGTTCTTGAAAAAAAAAGCGCGATGAATTTGGATCATTTTAAAGAAGCAGCAGCCAAAAAACTACCAGTAAAGCTACCCAATAGGGCATTGTATGATTATGAAGTGAATACATTTGTAAAGAAATTAAATGTACCATATTTTCGGGGCGTATTCATGAGAGACACTCTTCCAAACAGATCTAGATCTAAGGAGAGCGCTGTGAAGCCTACATCAAGCGTGCTGCTAACGTGCTATACTTTGACAGTTTTGGTAATTTGAAACCACGTGAAGAACTTGTGAACTATTTGAGTGAAAATGTTAAAATCACCTATAATCGAGAATGATATCAAAAATTCAATTCAAACAACTGTGGACATGTATGCATTGACTTTTTCTATAAAAATTGCTTGAGACAGTAAAATCATCATCAGTCATGTCAGTGACTTTCACGTTGAAGGGTCGTGAGTCTATTCTTTCTACTGATTTCAGTAATCCCATTCGATTGGATCCAAATTATCAATACGGATTAGCTTTGATTGGATCTCACTCATACAACTCGATTCCGAAAATTTATAACAGTGGTCGATTCTACTTTTATTATAGTCGCAACGGATTACACGGATTAAAATCTATCAAAATACCCTCGGGTGCTTACGAAATCACAGATATAGAAAACTATTTGAAAAGTAAATTAAAAATATCTTTGAACAAAAATACCAGTATAGAAGACGTGTTCTTCCTACGACCCAACAATAATACATTGAAGTGTGAAATTTTTCATCGAGATTTTCCCATCCATTTTCCTGAAGAAAACTAGCTTTCAAAGCTATTGGGGTTTTCAAGTCGTACTTTTAAAGCCAATATCGTGCACGAATCAGATCTACCTGTGACTATCGTGGAAGTCCAAACTATCCATATTGATACTAATATAACCAGTGGAGCGTATTGCAACGACAGACCATCACACACATTGTATGAGTTCCCCATAAGTGTCGATCCTAGATTTGCTATTGACGTAATACCAAGAAATTCAATTCATCTGCCAGTTACCACAGATGAAATAAACAACATGAAGCTGAACATTTTAGATTAGAATTTTGAAGTTGTGGATTTTCGAGGCGAGGAGATAATTATCAGATTGGAGCTGAGAAAATGGTCGTAGTGATTGAAGTCTATAAAACAAACACCTCCACACAAACAGAGTCAGTGTTGATATCATTCTCAACAAGTAAGAAGATCGCGCGCAGAAAATTAGGTGGACATTTAACCAGCGCAAATAAGCACTTTCTACAAACGCTTGGCTATGTTATCAAAACGTCTTCTCGACGTCTATAGGAAATCCCAGGATGACGATTCAATTAACCACATTGAAACGCGAACATATCTACCGTTTGTGATATCATTTTTGAACAATCATAATGTTGAGATAACAATCAACAGGAATGACGTTTGGCTACAGATGTCCGATGCTGCTCTAATCATTAAAGGAAAAGTGCTGAAAAATGCTGTAGGAACAGGGACAGTTCAATTGGTTAATAATGCAGGTGGATTCCTGTTTGACTCAATCACCTACGAATTGAATGGAATTGAGATGGAGCATGTTAAGAATCCTGGCATCGTAAGCTTGATGTGGGGATATCTTTGTTATGATACTGATGTCACCAAATATCTCCATATAGCAGGTTGGAGTTACCCCAAAAATTTGAAAAAAAACGACAACAGTTTCCATATACGTATCCCACTACGCCATTTCTTTGGTGTATTCAATGACTACAAGACGGCCATTTGTGGAAAACATACAATTCGATTGGTGAGATCGCGAAATGATAACAATTGCCTACAAACATCTCAAGATGACACTTCTGCTGAAATCTCCATTGAAAGTATCGAGTTGAAAGCGATTCGCAGTGATCGAGCTATCCATGTTCCTTTTAGAAATGGAAAATGCTCTCACCAAAAATTCAACAAAGGAGATTTGGAGTGTGAAAACCACTCCAACTATGGATTGCCCAAGATATGCAGTTGTAGCTTTTCAAACTAATCGAGCTGATGTTTCCGGAGCAGACGCTACGAAATTCGATCACCTGAATATTTCTGAAATCAAAATTTCCCTGAACGGCGAATATTACCCAAACGAGCGGATGAGTCCTTATTTTGAAAAAACGACCATATGGAAGTGTTCCACAACTACACCGAATTCTTTCCCAGTTTTAGTGGCGTTGATGAAAAACACCCTCTCGTGGCATACATATAGTGAATTCAAAAATCATGCACCATTTGTCATTGACTGCTCACGGCGTGACGAGTCCTTGATATCGACAGCAATCGATGTGAAGGTGGAAATTGAGGGACCCACAGGATTTTCTGCTAAAACCAAAGCATATTGTCTAGTTATCTACGATTGCGTCATGGAGTACCGCCCTCTTAGTGAAACCATCAGAAGATTATACTGAATTATTCATGATTTGATTTTATATAATAAAGAATATATTCCTTACAAACAGTTTTTATTTCCACATCTTGTTACCTGTATGCTGATAAAAGCAAAACAACGATTTTTTTTATATTTTATTGATATATGAGTGCATACAATTATTACAATTCAAATTGAATGAATGGTAAGGTCCATCGGGCACATCGTCATCACTGTTACCATTGTGCGAATCCCAGCATGTCTGAAGAATATCAGTCAATATGTTCCCGTGAATCAAGAGTGTGAGGAGTGTTTGAAGAAAGCCGGCACGAACTACTGCTGGGCCAATATGCTCAACCAAATCTCGCAGGGCTTCAATATCCATCTTGGTGATGCTTATCGGTGGCAAAGACATGTCGACTGTGAGCGCTCGTGGTTTTGTAAAGTATTCTCAAAGCAAGTGAGGTTATGATGACAGAGAGGTACCAAAGCAATGGTACAATGGGTGTTATTGCACAAATGTTGTCGCCACACCCTTTCTGCACACACTCAATGCTAGGGGGCATGAGATGTTGTAATCTATCAAAATACTTTTCCAGGAAGTATCTCCATAGGTGCGGTTCCAAAATAGAATTCGTAATTCATAGGGGATTATATTACTGCTACCGTTGTGTGGTAGAGGCATCTGGACTAGTTTTATATCATCCAGTACAGTTCATGGTGGTGACATTTTCCACCAAGAATCCGACCACGCTTCATTTGTTCTATTGAAGCAAATGTATATTTCTTTGACATTGCACGTTCGTTGCACACAAAACACATTGTTCACGAGCGTCGTCAATAAAATGAAAGATGAACCCAACTGGTAGGCACTTATTAACCCATTCACAAATTATTGCACAATTTTTCAAGCTGCACATAAAAACACCACTACCTTAATGACTCATACATGTTGGCAAGTCTTTTTGAAGTTTCGGTGGTGGTGACGGAATCTGACTTTGATCAAATTCCTCTATGTTGATGATCTGAGGTCGATCGTTCCACTCCAATAGCATTTTTTCCAGAAAGCTCTTCTTTTGATGGCCTCGCACATAAACCACATTAGAATTCCATAAGTGCTGTTTCAGACTGTCACCTATCTTTTTATAATCAACAAATCCCGCTGATAAATAGAGTTGTCCATGAAAATTATAAGTTAGATAACTAATACTTTGTTTATCCTGTGCTGATAACGAATGATACGAGTTATTCGCCGTTCAAGGCAGGATCATGCTGACCGAGCATACCTATCCAATTCCACTTTATAATTAATGCTTATGCATTGCTGCCTTGAATTAGTCAGTCAGTTGATAGACGTTGTAGAGCTTTTATGCCATTTTCAATTTATTGTAATTCAGAAGTGAATAAGATTGTTTCAAAAACAATTTCGAGAAACGTGTTACTTAATTGGCGCAGTCCTATGGATGTTCGGAAATTGATACAATCGTGTATTAATTTTTTTCGTTTCAACGAATTGACCAAAAGAGCCTACAGTTGTGACATCGGAACAAAAGTGTGACAGAGTGGACTTTTCTGAAAATCGCAAATTCCCAATCTATCGAAAAGCTGTGAACACCTTCAACCCCCTGAACATCGGGGGATAAGACATCAGATTTGGAGAGGACTTCAATTGCCAAACGGAAGCTTCGCCCTTATACTATGATGAGCCAAGGACTCCAAGTGCTAATGTGAGTGTTTTGATTATTGACCTATGTCTGTTGATGACCTCACGAATCTACTTGAAAACGTCAAACTTGAAATTCCTTCAACTGACTCTGTTTCTAACAATGTGGTAGGAGCATTAGATTTAAGAAAATCAAATAATTCACAAGTAGATATAGATTTCGACTTTTGAAAACATGGCGCAACAATTTAAGCCCGAGTAATTAAATTGTGTCCCACAATACGATGGGAACCCAAACGATTTAAACAGGTACTTGTCAACTTGTCAATTATTGACAGAAACCTTTTATGATAGACAAAATCAACAAAATTTTCAAAATGTTTATTAGCTGAATTCGCTTGTTGGTAAACTTACTGGTCAAGCGAAATCGGTCATAAATATTCAAAATGCCAATACCTTTGAAAAAGTGAAAAATCCCCTTATTAGAATTTTTGCTGACCAAAGAGACAAAGCATGTCTTAATCAAGACTTGGTCATGATGAAACAATTCCAAAATGAAAGTCCCAATGTATTTTACGACCGTATTCTACATACTTTGAATCTCTTGTGCTCGTATGTAGATGCTCATGAGAACAATAATGAAGCAAAATTTGTAACCCAAGAGCATAATACGCACTATTTCCAAAATCAACCAAAATCTTTGGGACAACCAGGACAATCGAATGGACTCCAACAAACCCAAAATTTCCACGGTAACCCACAAAACCCTTTTTCTCCCCAGTTAACCCAAAACAGTTCTATAAGACAAAACTTCCCAACTGGGCCTGTTAACATGCCTCGACCCCAGTTCAACAGACAACCAAACAGATTTTTTACTTACTCACAAGTTTTTGGACGATCACATTCCCGAAGACCAAACAATACAAACGTTCTAGACCAAACCCACAGAGACAACTCAGGACCCCAACACCTATGTCAGGAATCAAAAGTTCTCGTTTTGAACCTCCCCACAACAGAAGTTATGCTCAACCTAATCAAAACCGAAATTTCAACCCAAATCATCAATTTCAACAAAATCAGCAGCCAAGACCACCGAAGTATACCTTTGAACAGTTATACAACACCGAAACGCAAAACTCTCCTTACCTGGAACCCGAAGAATACGAGTATTTTGATCAAAATCAATATTATGATCAGTATCAAAGCCAACCCTGTGCTTCATACCCAAATGATGACTATTGTGAACCCGACGTTGAACCCCGGCTATACGATCCAGTCAACGAACCAAACCTTGACGAACCCTGCCACGTACTTGATTGTCTTTCGTACTCGATATGAATTTACATAAAATAAAGGTTAATTGATCTAACTCGTGGTTTTACGTACGTGCAAATTAACCCTAGCTCATACACGGTTCGGAGAGTTGGGTGTGGTAAAATGTTGAGCGCCACCAACTTGTAACAACCCAAATTGGAAGATCTCTCAGTTGTTACGAGACACGAGTTAACATCAATAACCCAAAACAAAACAAATGATAAAACATCAACTAGACAATACTCAGTGAATCAATTCAACAACAATATTCATTCAACAGTGTATAATATG
Source organism: Orchestes rusci (assembly GCA_958502075.1). Classification (NCBI taxonomy): domain Eukaryota; kingdom Metazoa; phylum Arthropoda; class Insecta; order Coleoptera; family Curculionidae; genus Orchestes; species Orchestes rusci. Next base: position 52,452,055 of record OY293303.1, on the reverse strand, counting down.
AATAAAATAAATAAAATGTGAGCAGGATCGAAAGCGTTCTAACTAAAACTTCGATAAAATTATAACGCAATAAACGGGCGAGTGTGATCACACCTAACAATAAGGCCGCAATGCGTCAATTACTCACTTCTATATCAACTGACTGTTATCAAATTGGAAAATGTGAAACTAAAATGAATAATAATATACACTGCTGTTTAAATAATAAAAATCAGAATCTCTTAGCTGTTTCTCGACTTCTAGCTCTGGTGGTATTCTCGTCTAGTCCAACATTGACTCAGAATGATCTCCCATAAACCTCTTGCACTCGCAAATAGTGAACTATACTGTCTTCACTGACAAGGTTCAGATCAGGGAAAATACCATTCAATAATTAGATGACATGAACATTAAACCATGAACATTAAACCATGAACATTAAACCCATAAGATGTTTGGGTTTTGAGTATTTATTCCAAATTCACCGGCACGCTTTCAGATTACTTAATTTGGAATGTTTCTGAGTTGACTTGATCAAAAAAAAAAAACTGACAGATCCTTGATAAAGATAATTTCACCACAATGCGCCACCAAAATCACCAAAATATCAGACTCTCTGATAATCGACGCCTCAAGTGGGAAAAATTGAGCAATCCGCTTCTAATCCGTTCACGACGACGATAAAAGATGAAGCGTTTCGCTCTCCAGTTTTTTTTTTCTTTTGAAGTGAGTGTCACAGAAACGTAGGTGACTATTGTCAACCCTTCGGTCACCAGATCAAGGTATGTTCATAGGAACATTGTTCGGAAATAATTATTGTGCCCAGAACCCGGAGGATTGTTGTATAAAAATAGATGAGTGGCATGAAAAATCACCTGTTACAACTCCCCCTCTCCTTCGATAGGAGGGATAATTCCTAGAAGAATTGACCGACGAAAATCATCAAAATACAATAAAAAAAAAACAGAGATAAACTAACACCATGAAGAAACAAATTAAAAGTTACTGACAATCACGTAGTTTATAAAATGTATGTAGATATCTCAATTGCTTCAACTAGGATAAGTTACTGGACCTGCTCAGTCTCTTCGTCAGATGGCTCCTCATCCACTGAATTGTATGATTTCAGGTCCTGAACATGCCATACTCCTTTAGGACTTCTCGACTCATCTTCCAACTCATAAGTCCAAGAACTTATTTTCCGACGTACGATGAATGGTCCAATATACAAAGGTGCAAGTTTAGCTGAATAATAATTCACAGCATCAGATAGAGATTTGTTCCTTCGCCACACCTTATCTCCTACAACGAAGCTTAAAGGACGTCTGCGCAAGTTATATCGTTCGCGATTACGATTTCTCGACTTCTCTATCTTCACTTTCACATCTTGATATAGCTTCTTAAATCCTTCCTGCCTTTTCTGAACGTAAGATATCACATCTGGATCTTTATCAGGAAGCTTGCTTGTTCTTCCAAAAAGTCTGTGTTCTCTTCCATACAGAATATAAAATGGCGTGTGACCAGTTGTTTCACTCGGTGATGTTCTCAGAGCACATCCAATGGCTGCCAAATTATCATCCCAGGTCCTATGATTATCTTGGTTCACGTAACTTCTGATCATTGTCTTCAGAACCCTATTAACTCTTTCTGTGGGATTTGCTCTTGGATAATATGAAGCTGTGTAAAAGATGTTGGTGTTGTACTTTTTACATAATGCTTGAAATTCTCTCGACCTCATTTGTGCACCGTTGTCACACATCAGATTATCGGGCACTCCATGGACAAGAAACACGTCATTCTCTATGTATTGTACTAAAGACTTTGCATTAGCTTTACGACATGGAAACAGAATATTATATTTACTAAAATAATCTGTCACGACAAGAACATATGAGTTACCCTTCCGAGAACGAGGTAGTGGGCCAATATAATCCAAACTGATTGTCTGCCATGGTTCTGAAATTTCTGGACGGTCACCCATGAGTCCGGGAGGTGCTTTTTGTTCAACTTTACTTCTTGCACATGTCGAACACGCTCGCACATACCTTAGCACATCACTCCTCATCTGAGGCCAAAAGTGATTCTGAAGAATCTTAGCATACGTTTTAGCCACTCCAACATGACCAGCGGCAGGTATGTCATGACATAATTTGAGTATCTCTCTTCTCTGGTCTTTCGGCACTATCATCTTCCAATCACTTGATGTCGAAAACTCAGGATACTTATTCTTCACATACTTAAGCAAAATTCCATTCTCAACTCGCCACTGTGGAAATTTACAGGGATTCTCCTCAATTCTTCCCATCATCTTGCAATACCATTTGTCAGTCGTATCTTTGAATTTTGAAGTGTCCGGAACAGGGATTGTAACTGAATTCACAGCTACTGGCACTGACCTACTTAGCATATCTGGCACTACATGATCTTTCCCTTTTCTGTGGATCAGCTCGAAATCGTATGGCTGTAATCGAAGTTGCCATCTAGCCAATCTACCTTGAGGATCCTTCAATCGGTGCAACCATAAAAGTGAGTAGTGGTCGGTGATTACTTTGAAATGTGCGCCTTCCAGATAATGTCGAAGCTTTTCGATAGACCAAATAACTGCGAGGCATTCCTTCTCTGTAACCGTCAGCTTCATCTCTTGCTTTGTTAGTGACCTGGACAAATAACAAATAACTTTTTCGCCTTCATCAAATTCTTGCGTTAATACTGCCCCGATACCATAATTTGAAGCATCTGTCTGTAATACAAATTGTCTCTCAAAATCTGGACATGTTAAAACTGGTGCTGTAACTAAAAATTCTTTGAGCAGGTTGAACGAATTTTGACATTCCGATGTCCAGTTCCATTTAACGTTTTTCTTAATTAAATTGAGTAATGGTGCAAGGAGTGTGGAGAATTCAGGCACAAACCGACGATACCACGATGCTGTACCAATTAGACGACGAACTTCAGATGAGTTTTTAGGAGGTGGAATATTAATTATGGCTTCTATCTTTTCCGGATCTGGTCTCAATCCATGTGAATTTACAACATAACCAAGATACTTCAATTCAGGCTTACAAAAATTACATTTTTCGAATGATACAATCAGTCCAGCTTCTTGTAATCGATCGAATACAGTTTCCAGAATTTTGAGATGATCTTCAAAGTTGGTAGAGATAATAATGATATCATCCAGATACACAAAGACTGAAGGCTCTAATTCGGGTCCCAATATGCAATCGACGATTCTCTGCCAAGTTGCAGGTGCATTAGAAAGTCCAAATGGCATACGACAAAACTGAAAAAGGCCTCTTCCTGGTACAGTAAATGCTGTGTACTCTTTTGATGACTCGCTCAAAGGTACTTGCCAAAACGCTGTCTTGATATCAATTGAACTGATGAATCGAGCATTTCTCAACCTATCCAATATAGCAGATATATAGGGTATCGGATAAGCATCCTTCTTTGTTACAAGATTTAGTTTTCGAAAATCTATACAAAACCTGTATCTTCCATCCTTCTTTCGAGCTAAACAGACAGGACTCGACCAAGGACTTTTCGATCGCTCTATAACTCCCAACTTCAACATTTGCTCCACTTCTTCATCTATGAACTTCTGCTTGATAGGTGCTACCGGATAATATCGTTGCTTGATCGGTCTGGTACCAGGCTCCACTTCAATGATATGTTCCGCGACTCTACAACGACCTAGACCCTCTCCCATCATGGCTATTTTTTTCACCAGCTTATCCAACTTCTCTTGCTCTTGTGTAGTTAAAACATCGACAACACTACACATCAAAGGATTTTTTGGTGACTCTGCAAAATGCCAAACGTCTTGATTTAGGTCAGGAACAATCTTCATTATCTTCCAGAAGTCGACACCAAGAATTAAGTAATGTGAAAGTTCTAGTATCACTAACACATCCAAAACTTTTGTTTTGTCCATTAAAGTTATGGGCGTGGAAATATAACCAATACTGGTACAATTTTGACCATTTGCAACTCGACAACTACGATCTTGACGTTGAAGTTTTAAACCCATTTTGATCAAAGCTTCATATCCAGGCTGTCCTACTAATGTATGGCTCGCTCCAGAATCTAGCAATCCCATCATTTCATATCCAAGTATACTAACTTTAAGAAATGGGCGTTGATCACCATGAGCATGACTAACTATGAAATCTAGTACAGGATTATTGATGAATTTGGTCGTTGCGTCAACTTCTGGGGAATTTACCAAACGACCTAATAGCTTCCCCTGTATCCGTTTTCCGGATTACATTTGCGACAATTTCTCTTCATTACATTAGGAGCTCCACAACCAAAACATTTCTTTGACTGTCTGCAATCTCTGCTCACGTGTCCTTCTTTTTTGCAATTATAGCAAGTGAGTGGTGACTTGCTCAAAGGTTTTTGCGGGCGTTTATCCACATGAGCCTCAGCAACTGAAAATCCTTCCTCTACAGATACGAAGGCGAAATCTGGCTCAACAAAATTTTGCCTTTTACGACTTGGTGGAACATAGTGTTCTACCCTGTATTTCTTAGTCTCAAGCTTTAAACATTCATTCTCCAACTCTTCTATGTTTTTGACTACTGGTAGTTGTGTCGAATAGAACGGTGAAAGGTTACGAATGACGATGTCCAGCTGAACTTCATCACTAAGCTCATTGTAGCGACGAAACAAGGCGTTCATACACGAAAGATAGTCAACTATAGTCTCTCCAGGATCTTGAGTACGATTGAGTATTTCTTGAAATAGTCTCGGCTTATAATCAGGTGGCTCAAAATGACGTTTAAGCAAATCCGACAGACTTTGCCAGGACGTAAATCTGTTTCTATTGGCTCTGAACCAATTAAGCGCCTTTCCTTCGAAAAGATCTATGGCAGTTTCGAATAACTCTTTCTTTGAAACGTTGCGTGCTAGACACAGCTCAGTTACTCTTTCCAAGAAACTGTGTACTGACATATGCTTAGATTCGCCCGTGAATTTAAGATTCCACTTCTCCACTCTTTGTGATTTGAAATAATTGTTTGACGAAGTAGAAGCTGTATGCTGCAAATCTTGAGTTGGCTGACTAACAAAAGGATCAATCTTACTGGTTGATGGATTCACTTGATTCTCTGCAGTTGGTTGAAAACCCGACGCCTCATGACTCAACTCAATGTCTGTATTTGGTTGATCAGTCTGGTGGGTTGAGTTCAATAAAGGTATATCGATAGGAGTAACAAATGACTTGTTAGCTGATTCACTCATGGTCATTGCTTCCAACATGTTACTTAGATTTGGATCATCACTACACATCTGCTCTAGCTGATCCAAGGCTGTAAGAATATCCATCAGGAGAGAAATTCTCTTCTCTTCTTGCTCCTTATCCTTTTCAGACTGTATATTTTCACAAACTGGAATTCGCTCTACTCTTCTCATAAGATGCACCAATTGGGAATGACTCCGTTCTACAAAACTGCATTGATTTTTGAGATCATCGCCACCAATAATCTTCCACTTTGCTTGGATATCAACCAAGTGATCTCTTACAACTCTTTCCTCATTTTCGAATTCTGCCTTATACCTTGGGTAATTTAGTGATCTCCCTTTCTTTTCCAATTGTAGAAGGGGTCTTAATACTGCCTTCAATTGATCAACTGTCTGCTCACTCTTCGTAACAATACCTCTAGCTGACAATTCATATTCGAGCATTTCTTTCTTGAGGTGCTGTGCCTTCATTGTATAATCCATATTGGTTTTAAACAGTTGTAGTTTTTTTTTTTCTAATAAAATTGTTTTATTCGCGGAAATTAATCAAAAATAAAAACTTTAAGAGCAGGGAAAATAACGTATTTGATTATAATAGGCGCGAATCAACAGTAACCTCACAAATAAAATCAAGAAAAAGTATCGACAAGAAACAAATTGCAATAATAAGAACTATGACGTGATGAAACCAAAAAGATGAAGTCTATTGATTCACTGATTATATTCGTCTTTTCTTTTCTTCTAGTGGCCCCACGTTGGGCGCCAAAAATTTGCCACGTACTTGATTGTCTTTCGTACTCGATATGAATTTACATAAAATAAAGGTTAATTGATCTAACTCGTGGTTTTACGTACGTGCAAATTAACCCTAGCTCATACACGGTTCGGAGAGTTGGGTGTGGTAAAATGTTGAGCGCCACCAACTTGTAACAACCCAAATTGGAAGATCTCTCAGTTGTTACGAGACACGAGTTAACATCAATAACCCAAAACAAAACAAATGATAAAACATCAACTAGACAATACTCAGTGAATCAATTCAACAACAATATTCATTCAACAGTGTATAATATGAATAAAATAAATAAAATGTGAGCAGGATCGAAAGCGTTCTAACTAAAACTTCGATAAAATTATAACGCAATAAACGGGCGAGTGTGATCACACCTAACAATAAGGCCGCAATGCGTCAATTACTCACTTCTATATCAACTGACTGTTATCAAATTGGAAAATGTGAAACTAAAATGAATAATAATATACACTGCTGTTTAAATAATAAAAATCAGAATCTCTTAGCTGTTTCTCGACTTCTAGCTCTGGTGGTATTCTCGTCTAGTCCAACATTGACTCAGAATGATCTCCCATAAACCTCTTGCACTCGCAAATAGTGAACTATACTGTCTTCACTGACAAGGTTCAGATCAGGGAAAATACCATTCAATAATTAGATGACATGAACATTAAACCATGAACATTAAACCATGAACATTAAACCCATAAGATGTTTGGGTTTTGAGTATTTATTCCAAATTCACCGGCACGCTTTCAGATTACTTAATTTGGAATGTTTCTGAGTTGACTTGATCAAAAAAAAAAAACTGACAGATCCTTGATAAAGATAATTTCACCACAATGCGCCACCAAAATCACCAAAATATCAGACTCTCTGATAATCGACGCCTCAAGTGGGAAAAATTGAGCAATCCGCTTCTAATCCGTTCACGACGACGATAAAAGATGAAGCGTTTCGCTCTCCAGTTTTTTTTTTCTTTTGAAGTGAGTGTCACAGAAACGTAGGTGACTATTGTCAACCCTTCGGTCACCAGATCAAGGTATGTTCATAGGAACATTGTTCGGAAATAATTATTGTGCCCAGAACCCGGAGGATTGTTGTATAAAAATAGATGAGTGGCATGAAAAATCACCTGTTACAACCCAACGACAATGGAAATTTTTCCTTGAAGCCTCCGAACAATCGCGAAACCTAGAATCACCCATCATTTTTTTAAATATGTCTTATTCGAGTGAATTAGCATATATTGTCTTCCCTGAAACTAAATTGAAAATCTTGATCGCCTCAGGTTCTACGAGATCATTTATCGACCCAAATTTAGCAATGAAACTATTTTCCGATAGAATTTATAATGATCCATTTATAGTCTCAACAGTTTTTCAAAAATCATCGAATCAATATAGCACGCTGATACCATCACCAAAAATGGTTGATCTTCCCAAAGATAAAAACCTAAAATTCTATTTATTCAAGTTCCACAATGTATTTGATGGACTTCTCGGACTTGATAATCTTAAATTACTTCAAGCCAGTCTAGACTTCGACAAAAGACTCTTAATAACACCTCACACTAGTATCAAGTTACAATTTCACAGAACATCGCCTGAAATAAATTGTGTAACACTAGCCCCACGTATGGAACAAATTGTCAAAGTAAGGACTTGTGGTAAAAATGGAGAAATCTTGATACCTCATCAGAAAATGCATAATTGTGAAATCCCTGAATGCCTTTCTGTTGCAAATAATGGTTTTGCATTGAATTTTTCAAAATTTCGAACTGATCACCTTTACAATTGAGAAAAATACAAGATTGTGGCATCATTAAAAGAATATTCAGACATTTTCTACAATGAGAATGAACCTTTGACCTTCACTAGCAAAATTAAACATAGAATAAAACTGTGACGAAGTACTGTGACGTGCCCCGAGATTTTCCGGGTTTGATTCCCGACGGGGATGAGGAAAATCGTTTGATGTTAAAAAAAATGCACGAGCGTCATTCTCTGGATTTATGTGGTAGAGGGCCCACAGTCCCTATCGAGTAGCTTTTATACAGTGAAGAAAGTCCAGGCGTTCGTTATTTCCAAAAAAACTCCGCAAATTTCCGCTCTGAAATGGATAACTGAACTTTCTTAATAAAAACACGATGTTAATGAGAATAAATCAATCAGTCTATTTGTCCCAATCATTTTTACAATTGGACTGGTTCTCAACCAGTCAATAAAAATAACCACCAAAATCAACTATAGTCTGATCTTCGATCAGCAAAAAGGAAAATCAAAAATATCACTTAGGAAATAATCTACAGAGAAAAATCAGTCTAATCTCTCCCAGCGGAGAATCAAAAGTACAGCTAAATAATTCGCAAATCAATGGCAGCCTCATATCGGCAAAATAGAACGTGAATCGGCAGTGTGTAACGAAATAATTTTAAAGCGACGGGTCGGGTCTTTCACGGCGAAATAGTTGAACAGAAAAAAATAGTGGTTTAAAGAATACGATTTTTCCGACGACGTAGAAAAAAGGTATCGGGAAAACTGCCGCGATCGGGTTATATCCACGAGAATAGAAACGGATCCAAAACACGAAAAATAAAAAAAAAAATGTTATACTTGCTCATGCGGTAACTCCAGGAGTCTCTCCTTATTTTTTCTTTTTTGTGTCTGTGATTTTCCATTCGACAAAGTTTGTTCCCCTGAACGCAATCATTCAAGTGATCTAAAAGAAACACAAAACTTCTGAGTTTTCTCAGAAAAAGACCCGCTTCATAGGCCATACAGGTCAGTGAAGCCAAAGCCCCTTCCAATAAAACTTTCCTGATATCCCACCCGACAGAATTCACTCCCCTGAAATCCCATTATTTAAGCAAATATATAAGAATATGAATTTTCTTCGGTAACAGACCCGCTTCATAGGCCATACAGGTCAGTGAAGCTAAAGCCCATTCCAAGAAAACTCCCCTGATATCCCACCCGAAAAAACGTTCCCCTGAATTCACATCACAGAATGTCTCACCTCGTGGTAATAGAAGCAGATGAAATTGAAATAGAAAATTGTAAGCTGCGTCGTTCTCGCAACGGGCCGGGTCGGGCACTTGATGCGGGTTCTTACGTGGTACCGCTACTCTTGGTACTCTCGGTACCCGTACTGTACCCGTTCGGCGCTTTCGACGTTCCGAATTCAGACCAAAAAGTGGGCACTGCTTGCTTGAATTATGCGCGAAATGAGTCGTTGGCGGTTGGCTTGTGAGTTAAATCATTGATTGTTCTAACGCGTGAAAAACTAGGATGGAATATTACCTACAGAATTTGATTAATAGATTATTAATTATCTCACGGTCACGATTATTATAGGAAAAATACGGGATCTTTTGATAGATAAATAAAAGAGTTATGTAGAAATATGAATTAATCAATAAGGGACCGGAAATGAATTTGAAAATTTTGCAAATTACGGTAGCAAAAATCCGGAAATTTTGTAACCTCGTTACAGTACCCATATACTTCAAGTCGTACCGTTATCCTTTTGTACACAAACCGGAAGTTGAAAGACGAGTCAGAAATATGTTGGACCAAAAAATTATCAGACCTAGCGGTTCACCATGGAGTTCCCCCATATGGCTTGTCCCGAAAAAAGAAGATGCATCCGGTCAAAAAAAGTGGAGGGTAGTTATCGATTCAAGAGGATTGAACAGCAAAAGCCTAGACGACAGATACCCCCTACCGAATATAACGGACCTTCTGGACAAACTTGGTAGGTGTCAGTATTTTTCGACCTTGGACCTGGCCAGCGGTTTTCACCAAATACAAATGCATGAAGATGACATCGAAAAGACCGCCTTTAACACTGAGAATGGACACTACGAATTCCTGCGGATGCCGTTTGGATTGAAGAACGCGCCAGCGACCTTCCAAAGGATTATGGACAACATACTTCGAGGTATCCAGAACGAAAAACGTTTAGTGTATCTTGACGATATAATCATTTTTTCAACCTCACGTCAAGAGCACTTAGAACGATTAAAAGAAGTTTTTGAACGTCTACGAAAATCGAATTTTGAAATCCAATCGGATAAATCTGAATTTTTACAAAAAGAAGTAGCTTATCATGGTCATGTGGTGACAGCAGACGGAGTTAAGCCAAACCCCGACAAAATTGATACCATTAAAAGCTTTCCAATTCTCAATACCACCAAACAATTAAAAGAATTTCTAGGACTCTTAGGATATTACCGCCGCTTTATAAAGGACTTCGCAAAACTCACGAAACCGATGACCAAATGCCTAAAAAAGGGAGCGAAGATTGAACACGATGAAGAATTCCGTAAATGTTTTGAAAATTGCAAAAATCTGTTGATAAACGATCCAATACTGAAATATCCAGATTTTTCAAAACCATTTAATCTCACTACCGATGTAAGTAATGTCGCAATAGAAGCCGTGTTATCTTAAGGAGTTATTGGACAAGACCTTCCCGTGGCCTACGCATCCAGGACACTGAATGACTCGGAAAAGAACTATTCGACTACCGAAAAAGAATTATTGGCTATAGTATGGGCCACAAAATATTTCCGCTCATACATTTTTGGAAGAAAAATTAACCTCATCACAGACCACAAACCTCTGCAGTGGCTCTTCAACCTCAAAGACCCGAGTTCCAAGCTTACAAGATGAAAAATAAAATTTGAAGAATTCGACTACAACATCATATACAAGAAAGGAAAATCAAACACCAACGCAGATGCACTCTCAAGAATAGAACCACATACTAAAGAAACAATACCTGACGAACCGAGGCCACTGGTCCAATCCATCAATGACTTCGGTGAAGAACTAGAAAATCAAACAAATCTAGATCAACTGTTTACCGTACCTCAGGTTGACATCACAGAACCTGATAGAGAATTAGCAAGTCAGCACACAGCTGATGACGAAGGCAACATGAAGATTCATACAAACGCAAGCGAAAACCCAATTGTAGGCGTGCCAATTGCAGACTTACCAGTAAACTACGGTGCGAATCAACTGATCATAACATCTGTTTTACACTCACCAATGAAACCCAAGACGATAATATTATTTGAAAAAAAAAAGACGACACATCATTCAACTCTCAAGAGACAATTTTGAACAAAATATAATCAATTTCGTCAAAGAGCTTATTATCCCGGATAAACAATATCATATGTATTTCGGAAACCCAGAAATATATGAACCATTTTGTGAAGCTATCCGAAAAATCTTCAAGTGGCCTTCAATAAAATTAAAACGATGTTTAACCAAATTGATTGATGTGACTGACAAAAAAGATGTACCAGAAATTATTCAAAATTATCACGAATCCAAGACGAATCATCGTGGAATATATGAAACCCTCGAACGAATAAAAAGCGAATATTATTCGCCGAATTAAAAAAAAACAGTTCAGTCATTTATAAATGAATGTGAAATTTGCCAACGTAGCAAATACGAAAGACACCCAGTAACGATACAGATGAATGTATCACAAACACCATCAAAACCTTTTGAAATCATACACCTCGACACCTACACCTTAGATAAAACAAAATTTTTGACTATCATAAATAGTTTTTCCAAATACGCACAAGCGTACCCGCTTTGTTCATCGTCAGCAACTGAAATCAGCGACAAACTTTTGATATGTTTCTCACATCATAGTGTTCCAAAACAAATAGTCGCCGAAAATGCAACAGAATTCAAAAATACTGTTTTAACTGAAATGCTTAGTTTGCATTAAGTAAGTCTCCACTTTTGTTCACCTAACCACTCACAGTCTAACGAAAATATAGAACGACTTCACTCCACTTTGTCAGAACACATACGACTATTGAGCAATCAAGATTATAGTAGTGTACCAACCAGTCAAAAAATGATCTACGCTATTCTAGCCTACATTCACTCAATCCATTCCACAACAAATATGAAACCAATTGATGTAATCAATGGGCACATCTCCCCAAACGACCCTTTCAACAAAAAAAAGGACCAACTAATATTGAGCGACTATGTGGACAACCATAAAGAAAAATTAAAGTTGATGTATTCAGAATTGAATAAGAGATTAATGGACAAAAAACAAAAATTAACTTCCAAAATCAACGAAAACAGAGACATCCCCGAAATATTTATACCAGACAAACAGGTATACCCCAAACAGTTCATTCGACAAACACTATCAGACAAATTCCAAAAACCCACAAAAATCATTTCATCCAATCCCGACAGAAAAACAGTTACTACCGAATCCCGTGATAAAATCCATATGGGTAATTTAAAACGACCACTACGCAAAACATACAGTTTTGACTAAGACGAATATTATTTTCAGGCTTGCAGGTGCCGTAATCGTAATCGGAGACAGAATAACACTCAGGAAAATTGATGACAATCCCGGAATTGTACCGATAAAATTGGAAAACGCAAGACTAACAGAATACACCTACACACTTATACACTACTAAGACTTGAGCTCTATTATTGACGAAGGTGATAAACTGCACAAACGATCTTTAGATGTAACGGATTCCCTTATGAAACATAGTGAATATTATGCTGAACTAGTAGATTACGTTACGCTAATGACAATCACCCAAGAAAGAGGGGGAAGCAAAATTAAAGGCTTATTTCCTCACCCACAAAGATTCAGAAGAGGATTGATCATTGCCATTGGATCAATTTTCAAATCGATCAGCGGAAATTTGGACGCAGCTGACGGCGAACGTTATGACAAGATTATAAACAATCTTGAGAAAAACCAAGACAATTTGGCAAAATCCATCCAAAAACAGAACTCAATATCAGTAAGCGTTATCGATACATTCAATCGAACCATTCAGCAAATAAACCAAAATGAAAAAGTTATTGAAACCAAACTCAAACACATATGTTTATTTGTTCAGAATAGAACAATCAGAGACAATATGTACTTCACCAGAAATGTCTTGATCCGAATTATTAATACCTATGGAGTCACTGATTCAATCCTACAGGATGTTGAAAATTCAATCACCTTTTCCAAATTGAAAGTTTCACATCATAGCATAATGAAAACCAGTGATCTTTTCAGGGAACTTTCAAAATTAGAGCAAGTCATAGGAAAAAATCGTTTGCCTCTAGCAATAAATTTGGAAAATACGCTTCTACTCGAAATAGTAATAAAAGTTGATTGCTACGTATCAAAAAATAGAATAGTTTACCTTTTGAGAATACCCATCACCTATGTCAATATCTCTGATTATTATCGACTATACTCATTTCCTATCAAAGATCAGAGTCTGTTTAAGGTAGTTATTCCAAAAAACAAATACATGGTCAAAAATCAATCACACTATGCATATATGGGATCACCCTGTTAAGAAGTCTTTAACAATCTATACCTGTGCGAGAAGGAAGAAAAGCTGGAAGAAATTCAACCAGAATGTCCTTGCGAAGTACAGTTACTAGGAAACACAAAAAGCATTTCCACCTGTCATCAAATCGAAGTTTCCATTGCCAAGTCTATTATCAACCAATTGGATGACTCTAACAATACATCCTAGTCTCCCCACAAGAAGACGTCATTGAACTCCAATGGAACCAGCAGTGGCAAACACAGAGAATCCTTGGGAGCTACCTACTACACCTTCCCATAGGATGCCAGTTTAAAATCAATAAAACTTCGATCATCAATGAAGACACGACCAATAGCGATAAACAAGCAATCATCTTTCCCGACATCGACACCCAGCCCAGAAGTCTACCAACTCTGGACTTACAACTTCAACTCCAAGATATACACCTTGATGAACTTCACGAAATCAAGCAAAGAATCGAAGAAAATCAGCCACACCTAATTTTCGACGATATCAAGACGGTGCCCAGTCTATGGACAATACTAATATATTTTCCAGTATTGTTGGCCATCGAGTACCTTGCTGTCAAGATGCTGATCAAGAAGTGGACGGAGGGAAAGAACAACCAGTCAGCCCTTCAACCAGAAGAAGTCAGCCACCCTCTCCAACTACTTCTTAACAGGATGTGTTGAATCTAAGAAGGTAGGAGTTATCCGCCGTCCAAGCCAGGATTATGCTGTCCGAGCATACCTATCCAATTCCACTTTATAATTAATGCTTATGCTTTGCTCGCTTGAATTAGTCAGTCAGTTGATAGACGTTGTAGAGCTTTTATGCCATTCTCAATTTATTGTAATTCAGAAGTGGATAAAATTGTTTTAAAAACAAACTTCGAGAAACGTGTTACTCAATTTACGGTATTGGTGCTTCAAAAACAAAATGGGCTATCGGTTTTCCATTCGTTATTGACATTTCCTTCACAACAAATTGTCGTTGTTGATCACTAGTGATGTTAAAATCCTGAATGTCGACGACAAAAACCTTCATGTTTGAGAGCCGATTCAAAACTGAACTACTTTCTCATCAGCAGCCTTCCATCCAACGAGCTACTCCCACCCAACATGAAAAAACTACATCCTTTTTGCATTGTGCACTTGATGTTGGAATAAAACACAAATAGTATTTTCAACTGTTTATTGAACGAGTTTCAATCCATTCATGAAGAAGTATACAATCACGTAGGCTACACATATAAAAATTACTCGATAGATGTCCAAAACAGGTTGGAACGTCTTTTTGAAACACAGGTGGATGTTGCCAATGGTCATCAAAGTCCTCGACGTTTATGATTTTGGAAGTATGCGCTGTTGTAGAGTCCTGCAGAATGTTGCTGTCCCCGAACGTAGACTTTATCCACAAAACATATATGTGATTTGATAATTGAATGGAGATCCCCATAATTGATATATCCAAATGAAAACTGGATGCCATGTTGTTTTATGGTTGCTCTGATCGCTCTTTGTTTGTCCCATAAACGTAACGATTCATTTGGTTCGGATATGTAATGGCTAGTTTGTGTCCTGTTCGTGACTGCCAACTCTTTGATGATGAATTCGTGAGGGAGATTGAATCCTTGAGAATCCATTGCAATCAACTTTATGATGAACTGATTCTTTGAAAAAAAACAAAAAACATTAAGAATGCATATGATCTTGGTTGAAAATACTAACTTTGTTTTTCATAGCAACTATTGCCGTACGCGTCATCTATTCTATTTTGATTTGCTTATAGTAACATATTGCAGTGGAACAAGGCACCATTGTTCTTAACACACTCCGATGTGAACAAACATTCATTGTTATAATGATTGCAAGGTTTGCAATAAAGTAGATGTACGCGCCAAACACCTGTCTACTTTGAGTGGAAATCATCTTCCACAACAGGCAACCAGGTCACAATGAAACAGCGTCATTTATTGGCAATTCCTGCTTCAAACGCCATCTTATTCTGATAGCAAACGATCAAAGAATCGAAGGCGCCAAACTCAAAAAACTATGAAGAAATCTGCATCTCCATCGCAGCTCACCTACAACGCCATATTATCATTCTTATAGCAAACGGTCAAAGAATAGAAGCCGCCAAACTCCAAAAACTATGAAGAAATCTGCATCTCCATCACAGCTCACCTACAACGCCATCTAATCATTCTTATGGCGAACGATCAGAGAATCGAAGGGGTCAAACTCAAAAACTATGAAGAAATCCACATCTCCATCGCAGCTCACCTAAAACGTCACCTGGATTCCCCCGTCCCCCCACAAAACACCGAAACTGTCTTGCCCCACAAACCAAAACGGTACCAACTGTATCCCAAACCTACATAACATCCTGAGGCTCCGTGGCGTATTGGTTCAGACAGTCACGTACAAATCCAAAGGACGTGGGTTCCAATCTCGCTATCGGAAAATCTTTTTTCAGGCTTCGGTGAGAATAAAATCACCTCCTCACCCTCATCTCCTTCCTGAGAATCAAAGCTATAGAAATCACCTGTCAAATGTCAAAATGATATCTGTCAAAATCACAACCTGTCAACTATCAAAATTATATCTGTCAAGACCGAGATATCTGTCATGTCAAGATCGAAGCGTTAAGAGACCAGTCTTCGACCACACCCACTTGCCGGTAAAAGTGAGGTTATGCACAGAATCTTAGCCAGAACCAGCTTTGTTTATCTACTTATTTGCATGAACACTTAATGTATTATCTAGAGGTTGTCAGTGCCTCAACCAGTGAAGCTTTTCCCGCTGTTTTGCTCCTCCATATCTACTCGCAAGCCCCTCCATATCTACTCTGATAATGATACTACCTTTGTGGGGGCAAACTCAAGCATGCAAAACTTCCTCCATACAAATTCTGATGAAATTGTATCACAACTATCAGCGGATGGTATTACATGGCACTTCATGCCACCTAGAGCGCCCAATTTCAGAGGTTTATGGGAGGCCGGGATCAAAAGAGTGAAGTATCATTTAAAGCGCGTTATTGGCGTCACTAGATTTACTTTCGAAGATCTCAGCACAGTTTTAATTCGAATGAGAGGAATTTCAAACTCCATACCATCATCTCCGTCATCATCAGCCTGAACAAAATGGCAAAAGCTTTCCGGAGCACAGCGAAGTCACGGCACGGGGATGCTGAAGTAACACCCAGTACATCAACTGGGAAAACATACATGGGAGCTCAGGGGGCAATCAGTGGCTTAGAGTGGCTATCACTTCCGAGAAGTATCCGGATGAAACCTTTACTGAGGAGCAGTGTAGAGGCCTACAGCAGACTCTACTCCGGGAACTATTCAAATGCAAACTCAGAACTGGGCCTCAGTTCAAAAACAGCAGCTCCAGAGGTGGTGTGATCTATATCACTTGTGCCAATCAAGCTGGCAAGACTTGGCTGTTGCGGGTGGTTCCAGGCTTCGGCCCCCACAAGGGAACCAGTCTTCGGATTGGCCTGACACACAGAGTGGTGCCAGTCGTGAGGGATACCAACAAAATCCGCGGGAGTCAAGGAACCGGCACAAGCTTTCCAGTTGCTCAAAACCCAGAACATGGAGCTGAAGACCGACGACTGGAGAATTATCAGCCACAAGACGGACAATGAGGGCATGACACTCATTGTCGGTCTTGACAGTAGATCTCTGAAGGAGCTGCAAAACCGGAATCTCCGGGCCTACTTTGGGTTAACGCAGCTGACCTTCAGACTTCTCAAGAAGGAGGCTCCCGATGCTGAGGGTAATTCAAATAAACCTTAAGCACAGTAAGGCAGCATCTGCTGCCCTTTGCCAGAGCTGGCAAAAACTACAATAGACCTGGCTATCATACAAAAACCCTGGATTACGAAGGGAAAAATAGCCAGTCTAGGAAACACTGGAGGTAAGATCTTTCACAATGAGCAATCAACAGGTAACGTGAGGGCTTGCATATACGTGAAAAACGGAGTGCAGGCTCTCAATATTGAAGAACTAAATTCCAGGGATCAAGTAGCCGTCCAACTAAGCTACAAAGAGAAAGGAACCCAGAAGGACATTAAAATATCCTGGGTTTACCTTCCCTACGATGCACCCAGACCCCCACCATCGGAAGACCCGGAGAAGCTAGTGAATCACTGTCGGCAGAGAAACCTACACTGTATAATAGGTATGGACGCCAACTCGCATCACGCCATCTGGGGGAGCAGCGATATCAACAAACGAGGTGGATCTTTATTGGATTTTATTATAACCCATGATTTGGAGATCCTAAACAAGTGTGACAAGCCCACTTTTGCAAACCGCATACGGTCGGAAGTTATTGATGTCTTTCTGTCCACCTTCCGTATCAATCCCAGTATCCAGCGGTGGCGCGTATCCGACGAACCATCCCCGTCGGATCATAGGTACATAATGATGGAAATCAATAGTTTTGACAAGCCGTCAGAAATGTACCGCAACCCACGCAAAACAAACTGGGCTGAATACCGGGAGGAGCTGGAGGCGGGGTTGAGCGGGGTCAAGGAACGTATGCTTGACAAATTTGATGTTGAGGTGGTGGTGGAACAGCTACGAAACGCCATAATTCACACTTACCATCAAAGTTGTCCGCTAATCCGGCGTTCTTCATGCGAGGACACAACCTGGTGGAACAAGAGACTTGACAAGATGAAGGGGGAAACACGCAGACTCTTCAATGTGGCGAAGAAAACCGGTGAATGGGATGAATACCACCATACTCTGACAAAATACAATAAAGAAGTAAGGAAGCCAAGAGGAACAAATGAAAAAAGTTTTGCACTGAGGTCGAAAAAACCACGGAAGGCGCACGCCTTCAGAGAATCCTAGCTAAAGATCCCTTTCCACCAATGGGAACACCAAAGGAACCAAATGGAAGATACACAAAAAATGGCGAAAAAACCATCGAGATATTACTCAGGGCACACCTTCCAGACTCGACTATAATCAACTCGAAACAAGGAACCAACTCCCTATCTCCTGAGATCCTCCTGATGAGAGGATCAAGAGATGATTGGGTCACAGACAAATTGTGACACCAAATAGAATTGAATGGGCTATAAACTAATTTGAACCATACAAAGCACCTGGATGCGATGAGATGATACCGGCTCACCTGTAGCAGGGCAAAGACCAAGTCATATCGATGCTTTGCCAACTATTCAGAGCAAGCCTGGCAACGGGACACATACCCATGATCTGGAAACTCTCACGAGTGGTCTTTAAACCAAAACCCGGGAAAGATAGCTCTCAGCACAAGGCACTCAGACCAATAAATCTATCGTCGTTTCTACTCAAAACGATGGAGAAAGTGATTGAAAGGCACATTAGGAAAACCTCCCCGATAGAGAGGCCACTACACAAAAACCAAAACGCCTATCAACCTGGTGAATCATGTGAAACTGCTCTGCATGAACTTGCTCATAAAATAAAGCAACCACTGAACAACCAAGGAATTGCCCTAGCTGCATTCCTTGATAAAGAAGGAGCATTTGATCATACCTTCAATTCAATGACCATCGCAATTAACCGAATTGGAGAAACAGTTTGTAGGTGGATAAGAAACATGCTGAAAGGAAGAAGAATCCAAGCAACTATGCTTGACTAAACTGTAACTATAGAGGCAGCTAAAGGCTTCCCCCAGGGTGGAGTCTTATCCCCTCTCCTCTGGAACCTAGTCGCAGATGAATTACTGGTGGAGTTAAACAGTGAGGGGTTTTATGCCCAGGGCTATGCCAATGACGTAGCAATACTTATCACTGGCAAACACGCCAAGACAATATCAGAATTGATGCAGACAGCTCTGACCATCGTAGAAGATTGGTGCGGAAAGATGAACCCGAAGGTCAATCCTGAGAAAACCTCCCTGGTCAGCTTTACGAGAAATTCCCCGCTATATTCCCCATAGCGGAATTATTCAAACCCAAATTCTTTGGACCAGATCTGCAGGTGTCAAGAGAAGACAAATACCTAGGCATCATCCTGGATGACAAACTCACATGGAATTGACACCTACAGAAAATAGTCAATCGAGGTAAAGCCACATGGTACACTGGCTCTACTGTACCGTGGTAAGACCCACTCATGCTTACAGCTCTGTTGTCTGGTGGCCGAAATTCGAGATGCGACAAGCAGCCACTGAACTTGCAAAATTTCAGAGGCTAGCATGTCTATGTGTAACGGGACCCATGAAAACTACTCCAACACTTGCCATGGAGGCCATGCTTAAACTACCTCCTTTAGATATCTACAGTGTGTCTGCTTAAGTTGGTCACATATGGGAAACTTTTTTATTATAAATTTTAGGAAAAAAAGTTATTCTTTATAAAAAGTTCTGCATGTTCCAAAACCTAAAATGCAACCATCAGATATTACATTTTTTCATTTGAATTAATGCATTGATTTAAATGTCCAATAATTAAAATAAGAGATTACTGTTTAATATTAATTTATTTATAAAATTTAATAAATTTAAAAAAGAAAAAAACAATCATTTTAATGGTAGTGTTCATTTTTCTTTATAACAATTTTCGATATTGTCAAATTTTACTCTTGAGTGAAATTCATATTTTTTGACAAACCTCGTATACGACTGAAAAAATGTATTATCTGATGGTTGCATTTTAGGTTTTGGAACATGCTGAACTTTTTATAAAGAATAACTTTATTTCCTAAAATTAATAATAAAAAAGTTTCCCATATGTGGCCAACTTAAGCAGACACACTGTATATCAAAATGGAACCCAGAATGGGAGCATATAGACTTAGCAACACCGGGAACTGGAGCTACTCAAACTTCCAAGAACACACTAAGATAACCAGCACAATCACAAATCACCTAGTAACAATGAGGAGTGATATCATGCTGAAAAAAATTTACTTTAGTACGTCTCCCAAGACCAAGCTAATATGGGAAGAGGAAACGGTGAATGGGGCAATATGGTACACAGACGGCTCCAAAACATGCCGGGAAACTGGTGATGGAATCGTAGTAGAAAAGCCAAAGTGGGAAACATATGAATCACTTGGGATGTACGCTACAGTTTTCCAGGCAGAAGTACATGAAATAAATGTATGCGTGCAAGAGAATCTTGGGAGAAGCTACAGAGGAAGGAAAATCCTTAGTGACAGCCAAGCTGCAATCAAAACCATCTCCTGTCAGGAAACCAAATCTAAACAAGTCATGGACTGTCAGCAAGACCTTGTCACACTGGGAGTATCTAACGATGTTACTTTTGGATGGGTAACAGGACACACAGGGATAGCTGGGAACGAGTGGGCGGATTTACTAGCACGCAAAGCTGCAAACACACCACTTCTGGGTCCAGAACCTGCCATTGGTATTACAAAATCCTCTGTAAGGGGTTGACTGAACTGTTGGTCCAAAAAAAAACAGAGATCTATATGGTGCCAATCACCAGGACTGAAACACAGTAAATTTATGATGGCAAACGAGATCGAACCATCATTTTCTGGAAGCCTTCTGAAACTCAGCAGGAATCAGCTAAGGAAAGCAACAGGTACATTAACTGGACACTGCACTCTAAGGAAACACATGCATGTCATGGGCCTTTTCAACGAAGAACACATATGTAGGCTGTGCAACGAGGAGGAGAAAACAGCCCACCACATTGTATTTGAATGTGAAGCGCTGGCGTACTGGAGAAGAGATAACGGGGAATTCACAACCACTCCTCAAAGGACGGACAGGGAAACAGTAGAACAAGTTAAAAACCTTATTCGGGCAATGGAACTCTTCGACCAAGAGACAGGCACAGAGAAGATACAATAAGCCCAACTAGAGGCTGCGGTGTCAGGGCTAACAGCTCGGAACTTGTAGCGCCTGTACTTCAGTAATCAGTAATCAGTAATCTCCGTTATCGTCGGATCCACAAGATATGACATTCTACACGCCTACTCACTTTCTGGTGGGAAAACCAATCACATCCATGCCTAAGGCCGATTTTATGTCTGTTCCTGAAAACCGACTCCGCAAATTTCAACATCTGCAGCTCATGGTGCAACAGTTTTGCGACGTTGGAACAAGGAATATATTTCTGAGCTACAGTGTCGAATGAAATGGATAAAGAATTGTTATGAATTATTGAAGGTTGAAAGCTTAGTGCTCATCAAGGAAGACGATCTACCAGTTTGCAGATGGAAGACTGGACATGTTACTCAACCTCATCCAACATCCGACACTTTTTCTTCAGGAGTTCCAGGTACCTCAGTGAAATATTGATCAACAAAATTCTCAGAGCAAAAATCCAAGTGGGGCCCTCTCACCATAGATCGTGTCGTGAAAAGGATTCTGCAGAAATAACCCTGGAAAGACAATCGGCTGGATTATCCGCTGCCTTGACATGAAACCAATCATCAGGACTTGATATATCTTGAATCTGGATGACTCGATTCGCCACAAACGTTTTCCAGCTTCTTTATTTTTGAATTGTTGGACCAACATGTTGTACGTCATTCGAGGATAGACCACTGTCACTTTTAGTCGAAGCATAAAGACGACTCGAACTTTCGTCGTGAAACTCGATTTCTTAATCACAGGATGATGGGGCAGATAGTAACATGGCTTCGTATCACTAACATCAATAGAAAAGTCAAGAATCTTAGACATGTGGCCCAAATTCACATATTCACTGAGAAAATCGACATATTCCTTTTTTAAACTTTCGTTTTTATTCAAACTTTTTTTCACAAAAAATAATCGCTTAAGAGCCATATTTTTTATGAACTCAAATTTCCATTATTTTCCTTGAACGAAAATTTGACAACGAATCGTCCATCCACATGTTGACTAGAATTATCAACAAAGTGGTCCTCACAAAACTGTTCAGATTTGGACAAACTAGAGTGGTCATTATTTAACTCTATTTCATCATACTTCAAGGAGACTGGTACTCTATTTTTCATATAAAATATGATGTTACATCAGTACAAAAAATTATTTTTCATAGAGTGTCTGTCTACTTGACATTAACACATTAAACCGTTCAAAGCATCCTTCTCATTCCTGGAATGATTGTCAGGATTTCGGATGTGTTACGAACAAACAATAACTGAGCTGCTTGACCCTCTAAAGAAAGGCACGAATAATTCAACTTATTGATTGTAGGAATGGATTCATGTTTGTGTATGAGTGATCCGAACGTATCTCTAAAAAAAAGCCACTGCTCATAATTTCCTCAAATCAAGGCAACGTTATCGAAGGAACTTTGACAATTTTATTATAATAATTATTATCGTTTGTTCGTGCTGAGTCACCAGCCCCAGCATAAGCATTTGATAACGGAGAAATATTTTGAGAATTGTTGGAAACTATTTTGTTGCTTCTGAAAAGATTTTGAAATAAAAATCCTCGAATTCTTGACGAACAAGTTCATGGGCTTCATGTGACGTATCGGAGTCCAAAATCTCGATACTTGCTTGAATTTAATTGAAATTGTCAAGTGCTTGTTCGAGTTCACTTAAACAAAATTCCAGCTGAATTAAATCTGGGTGCTGATCTGCTTTGATGACATATAGATTATTTTGAAGCGAGTTAATCGACTTTGAGAGATTCTCTTTTGCTTTGCAATTTTTCAAGTTCATTATGTTCATTGGAATTTGTCATGGTTCTTGACAAATAATGATAATAATATAATAATAAACACGTTCATTATTCCAAACCCATATGTACAAAATTCCTACTTACTATCATTTTCTTGAATTTATTGGAATAAAAGGCCCCATATGCAGCGTCCCTCATAATCAAGGGTGCTGTTGAAGCCTGCTCAATTGGGAGTAGAAAGAACAGCAATCAATGGGTAACTCACTAATCCACTAGGTCAAGTATAATAAAATTATTATTCAAAATGAATGCGGTGAAGGAGAGGACGAAGAGGAAAGGGGAGTTATGCGTTGTGGTCATGTTTGTGCAAGTAACATATTTGTAATTTTTTTTTTAAATGATATAACTGAAAGGGAACAATTGGTAATTTTTATTTATCCATTAAGAATGCGCTCTGGTTTGTAAAGCTATTTTTAAAAGATTCTTTTTTATGGTAAGGTATTGTCAATAAATTCTGTCTACGTATATTTATGTTATGTACGTCAGTCCGGACCGTTAGTTTTTGTTGAAGATAAGGTGGACATTTGAATTTGATCACTTTATAGAAAAAAACAAATCGAGTGCAATGTGCGGCGTTCAGTCATAAAGAGCCATTCCAGTTCACGAAGTTTGTGGAAAACTGGATTTTCACGCTTCATTCCATAGATCAGCGTTATACAGGAATTTTGAACCTTCTGAATCCTTCTGACGTCCACAGAATCCAAAAAAGGACTATACACGTTATCAGCGAAGTTGAAATGACACACAGATGAGGGTTTAACACAACGTAGTTTTTTTTGATAATGAGTGGCGATGTGAGTATATCTAACAGTTTTAGCATGGAAAATGCTCTTTCCATACAAAGAGTGATATGTTCTTTGAACTCCAATTTTGTGTCAATGATAAGCCTCAAATCCTTTTAGCTTTTTTAAGTGGGATGACATCGATCCCTAGTTCAAGTTGAGTTGTTCAAGTTGATTCCGGACAGTCTCTCTGCAAAACAACATCGCCACAGATTTCTTTGGATTCATTTGAAGTAAATGTGCATTAGCTCTTTTAGGAGGTCATCCAGATCAAAATTTAGCAGCTAATTTGCAGATTTAGCTTTGTTAGGAGTAAAAGATGTATATATCTGCGTGTCATCCGCATATAAGTGATATTTGTAATGCTTGGGTGAGGTTATGAAATTAAAGGTTCAAATACTGTACAGAAGTGGACCTAAAATACTTTCTTGAGGTACACCCGCTGTAATCAGGACTGCATCAGAATGTTTTCCATCGACGGTCACTCTTTGTTTCCTATCGGTTAAAAAAGATGACACCAGGGAGACTGCAGTCTCACTAAACCCGATATATTTCAATATGGACACCAGAGCAAATATTGATCCGAATGAAAGACAATGGTCCAATTTTCTATGGATTCAAGGCGGAAATGAAACATAGATTAGTATGAAATAAGAAAAATTGCAGTGAAAGGAATGAAAATGGAGAAGGGAACGCACTGACTTTGATTGTCAAATTTTCTTTTGCGAGCTGTACCTCTCGATCATGGAATAAAGAGACATTGTTTTACGGTTTTCCGATGTTAAACGGAAAGATTGGCACAGAACCGTAATAAATGTCTAGAGTTACATCCATGTGAGTAGTGGCCTCCTTATACCGGTTTCGTCCCGAAATTGGACTCATCAGTAAGGCAGCTGGCACCACTCACACCGATGCAACTCTAGCCACTACCCTAATCTGGGTAAATGTGCAGTGGTTGTTTTTAGACAACCACTGCCATCTATTGGTTCGCAAGTCTGCGAACGCAAATAGATGTGAGGTATGTTCGAGCTGTACCTCTCGATCATGGAATAAAGAGACATTGTTTTACGGTTATCCGATGTTAAACGGAAAGATTGGTACAGAACCGTAATAAATGTCTAGAGTTACATAAAGAATAAAGAGACATTGTTTTACGGTTATCCGATGTCAAACGGAAAGATTGGTACAGAACTGTAATAAATGTCTAGAGTTACATCCATGTGAGTAGTGCCCTCCTTATACCGGTTTCGTCTCGAAATTGGACTCATCAGTAAGGCAGCTGGCACCACTCACACCGATGCAACTCTAGCCACTACCCTAATCTGGGTAAATGTGCAGTGGTTGTTTTTAGACAACCACTGCCATCTATTGGTTCGCAAGTCTGCGAACGCAAATAGATGTGAGGTATGTTCGAGCTGTACCTCTTGATCTCAGACATTGTTTTACGGATAACCATCTATTTGCGTTCGCAGACTTGCGAACCAATAGATGGCAGTGGTTGTCTGAAAACAACCACTGCACATTTACCCAGATTAGGGTAGTGGCTAGAGTTGCATCGGTGTGAGTGGTGCCAGCTGCCTTACTGATGAGTCCAATTTCGGGACGAAACCGGTATAAGGAGGGCACTTCTCACATGGATGTAACTCTAGACATTTATTACGGCTCTGTACCAATCTTTCCGTTCAACATCGGATAACCATAAAACAATGTCTCTTTATTCCATGATCGAGAGGTACAGCTTGAACATACCTCACATCTATTTGCGTTCGCAGACTTGCGAACCAATAGATGGCAGTGGTTGTCTAAAAACAACCACTGCACATTTACCCAGTTTAGGGTAGTGGCTAGAGTTGCATCGGTGTGAGTGGTGCCAGCTGCCTTACTGATGAGTCCAATTTCGGGACGAAACCGGTATAAGGAGGGCACTACTCACATGGATGTAACTCTAGACATTTATTACGGTTCTGTACCAATCTTTCCGTTTAAATACACATCATGTTATCTTTTCAGATTGTTTATTGAAATATTCTATTATATTTTATAAGGAATTGTGAAGAGTTATAATGCGTGATGTGACTTTTAAACTGACACACTCTAGGTGCAACAGGTTGAATACTTGAACAAATACTTTGCTTTAACCACACACCCAGTGGCGGATCATGACTTTATGAGGCCCTAGGCGCAACCTGACCTGGAGGCCCCCATTATCATCATTGTCACCACTCACCTCTAAGCGGGGTATAATTTATATAGTCACTAAAATGAGCAATGCAGAAAATGAACATTCTTTATTTTTCGAAACAGCACAAAATTTGAACGCACGAGAATACTTAAACTTAAGTACTAAAAAAATAGCAGACACTAAAAAAAAATCACATTCTTTGGTCATTCACAGTTAAAGTTTTTATTTTTATTTCGCTTAAAGTGAAACTTTCCTTGCCTTCATTTTGGCGAAGTTATCAATAAGGGATTCATAGTCTAACGATTGCACAACATCATTTTCAATAAACATGAGGGATAGACTACTCAAATGAAGTTGTGTTAATGGATTACGTAAATAATTCTTAACTCTTTTGAGTACGCTAAATGAACGTTCCCCGCTTGCATTGCAAATAGGCATTGTTAAAAATATTTTTAACATAGTTTCTACATTAGGAAATGTAGACTGAAGCCCATCGACTAATAATTTATACATATCCACAGGATCGGATACGTTATTTTCTTTAGCGTATTTGATGAAGTGTAGAACTTCATCTTTAAAATAATCGATGTCAATGTCGTTTTGATATTTTGACGATAATCTGTCAACACATTCTATGATTTCTTCCCTACTCATTTTCTCATTGAAAAATACTTGGAAGTCTTTCAAAACCACGCCGTAAATAGAAGACCTTCTGGATATCTCAGATATGAGTACATCACATATCACGTTATGTATGCCAACTATAAAAGATTGCCTACCATCGAAATGTGTATCATTAGCGAATGTTTCTCCAAACTGCAATTTCTTTTTCTTAATTCTACCAGAACTAGGTTTATGGTCTCTATTCTCTGTTAATAAACTAGCTTCTTGCTCAATATCTTCAAATTTGTCTCTCACATCTTTTATGAAATCGGAAAGGGATTTGTAAAGATTTTCTCCATGGAGTAGATTGGACTGCACGACTTGCAAAGATTTGCTTGCAGTATTAATCCGTTGCAACAGTTTATCCCACAATACAGTTGTTAATGCCGTTTCATAATCATCAAATTGTTTTGCTAACTTATTTGCCTCCAACCTACTTATTGGTTTCTCTGTCCCGCTCCTGCTAATTTTAATTAGAGACTCCTTTATATTTTTATAATTTAATCTTAAGGCTGAAACCGCATCTGCTCTTGCCGACCACCTAGTATCGCTTACTCTCTTCACAGTCTTCTTTTTGGATCTTTTAGCATCTGCTGCTAGACTATCCTCCAAGATATTCCATCGTCGAGTGGATGAAGAAAAATATACATATATATTTTGAACGAAGTCAAAGTAGTGCAATGCCCCCGAACATGATTCAGCAGCAGAATTCCCAATCAAATTCAAAGTATGGCTGGCACATGGTACGTAGGTTGCTGTTTCAACGTGTTCTCTCAATCTTGCTTGAAGCCCGCTGTATTGACCAGACATATTAGCCGCATTATCGTAACTTTGGCCTCTACAGTTTTTTATATCAAGACCTAGATTGTTGAGAGAATCCAATACCACTTTTTCCAAATATGCTGCATCATTCTTCTCGATTTGAAAGAATCCAAAAAATTTTTCTTTGATATCTCCTTGCTTATTGACAAACCTCAAGAGTCAATTGATCTATATGGGTTATATCAGGAGTAGAATCCACAATTATCGAGAAATATAACGCATCTTGAGCCTCAGCAATCAAAAACTTTTTGACTTCGCTCCCCATCAAATCAATAAACTCGTCACACACCGTGTGTGACAGATAATTGAAGTTACCTCTACCAGGGTGATTGAATTTTTGTAAATGATTATTCAGGAAACTATCATATTCAGCTAGGTAGTGTATGCAGCTCAGAAAATTTCCTTTTCGATCCGAATTCGTGTCTTCTCTGTGGCCACGGAATGCTACGCCCAAACTTGCTAAAAGTTTTACTGTTGCAATAACCCGCTTCAAAACCTCTCGCCAATATTTCTGTTCCGCATCTGTTTTCTGAGCCATGAGTGAGTCAATACGTCCAGATAGTGACAATCGCTTTTTTAGACTTAGCATATTTTTGAAATGATCTTCAGATGATTCATGTTTTTTCAAACAATTAGCCAAATTTTTCCAGTCTTTCAATCCTGTTATCAATTTCGTTTGAGATTTGGAAAAAAGTTTGCATACATAACAGTAAACCGATTTACTTGTATCTGAAAATATCAACCATTCCCTAAATTCTTTACTGCCGTTTGCTTTCAAGCGATAAAAGTTACACTCAGAAAGATTTCTAAAGTATTGTAACGAGTTTCGCTATAGAAAACACTGTTCAGCTTTAAATAATTTATTTTACAAGTCACTATGTACAGAACTCACTATTCACAAACAAAATCACAGCTTATTTATGTTTTACGATTTATATTTCACGACGTATTCAGAACTGGACTAACAACTTGAAATGACGGATCTCATTATATACCCTCGCCAGGATTGAGAAAACAATCCAGATATTTTTAGAAAAGCGAAGAATGTTCGACGCCATCTAGCCTTGCTAGAATGTACCAGTAGCCAATCGATTCCTAACAATTCTACACAATGTGGTGGCTTGCGCATTCACCATGTTTTTGTCACAGTATGATCGGTTTCTTTCGACATATTCAACTTTGAGTTTTGAGATATCACCAGTGTTACAAGGTTTATTTATTAAATAATATTCTACCATCTTATCAGTTAGATGCATTGGCCACAATACGATATCATGAGGAAACTCACTGATTTTTGATTCTTCACTGGATTGATTCTGCCCCGTTGATTCTTCTTCTTGCTTATTTATTTCCCCTTGCAGTTTATCGATATCGGTATCGGTAGCTCCATCATCGTTATCCACACGATCATTCTCTGGGAGTATCTGATGGTGTTTTGGATGAGTTGTCCCCCGAATTTGAAGTTAGAGGTCGAGGTGTTAAAAATGTGGTTAGAGCATTTTTTTGTTGTATTGCACATTTCTCCCTCTCTCGAATACGTTTTCGTTTTTCAGCACCGGACTGAAATGTTCTTTTCATCTTGATGTCAAAAGTCTAGAAAAATTCAAAAGAAATAATACAGTAATTCGGTTTGATTAATATTTCTTTACCTATCCAAAAAGCAAAAAACATTTTCATTTAAATTATATATCTATTAGGTCTCAAATAGTTTCATTGCTTTATCAATAATGCTAAGCTACGATATCTAGCTACACAACACATATCATAACTTACCTCACGATGTGGTCCTGTTCCAAACTTCAAACTATAGTAATTTAATTACTGTTCAACCAATCAAGCAAAATCGCGAAAGGATGTATTTTATTAACTACAATATCTCTCCTACGAGTCTACGAGAACTGGTGCAACACCAACACTGCAACACTGCAACCTGCAACATCTCATCATGACCCAGACGACACACAAATATCCATTAGATCTCCACAGGATGTCTCCCGTGGATATCCAGTATATCCAACGGATATAGTTTTATGTCCTATAGACTTCGCATGGATATCCAAATGTCCGCCTATATCCAGGATATAGAGGTTATCCATTGGATATACAAGAAGAATATCCAATGTATGTCCTACAGATAACTGATCGATATCTTATCTACATCTCATGATATCTATCAGATATATATTCTGACTTCCAGTGAACATCTAATGGGTGTACATTTGAATAAAGTAAAATTTGTTAGCCTTGAGCCGACGTTTATTAGAATTTTTTTCTGGCGTTTCTTTAGCGCGAGTGTATCTGAGGTCTAACGAATAGTTGATTGTGACAGTCGGAGACTGTCAATCTTCTGAAGCTATTTTATAATCACTTGCGCTAGAGAAACCTCAGGAAGAAATTCTAATACACGATGGCCCTTAAGCTTAAGAGATCCTACTTAACACGTTGACAGCAAAAATCAACTACTACAATTGAAACTTTTCATGATTAACTCAAAAATTATATTTATTTCTCATAAGTCACTGCGCAAGATGTACAAAAAATAAAATATCACAATCCTCCAGTCGTATAATAGATTACTAACTATAAGTAACTAACTAACTAAACAACTAACTATAACTAACTAAGTATAACTAACTATCTTAATCACATGTTTGATTAGATAACACAACAAGCATGAAAATTCTTATTGACTCGGCTCGCGATCTTTATCCGGTTGGTTCTTATTCTTATCTCTGTATAGAAAACAAACTAATATTTATTCATAACTGAATAAAAAAAAGACACTCACTGAATTTTGTTTTTATTGTTGAGTCGGGCTGTGGCATGCCGCAACCAGTTTCTTATCGAACTTATGATCTCTTGTTCCGTTGCCTTCGTATTTGGGTTCTTCGCTGCTGCTTCTGTAACAAATAACTAATAAACTTAGCCAATGTTACCGAAACGAACCCAGTCAAAATATCCAAATCAATAAATCTACCAAAACTTAACAAAATCAAGAACAGAAAACAAATTGGTGCGTGAAAATAATATTTTTTTTATTTTATACAAAGATGTGGATAGTTTGTAAACTTAGGCTTTTACCTAGGTACCCCAGCAACATCTAGGTACATCAACCGATATTCCTCCGCGCTAACGGGGTAGGTGGTAGAGGTATCATTTGTTCGCATGCAAAAAATAACACCAACTTAATTAAATATCATATATACCAATTAAAAATCTGAAATTATCCTCACTTTAATCTAAAAAAAAAATATTTTCAGAGCAAATAATAATATGATGATATTATGTTTATAGAAGATCCGCTATTTTCAGTTGCCAATGTTGCCATAAAGTGATTTGTAATCCAGGGTCCCAGGGGGCTCCTTTAATTTTTTTATCATCTTTATCAATTTAGAAGATCGTGAATTCGCGAACATGGAACTATAACAACCGTCACTACACTACCCTTGTCACACCATACCGCCACAAGTTTTCTTTTCTACTGCCACAAACCACAAACAGAAATAAGTGAAATCATGTCCACATACCTGCTTCTTGCTTATAAACCAATAAAACCGAGAGAAACTACAGACACCGATCCAAAATACCAGCCAAGCCGAAAACTCAAAATGGTGGTCAGGTCGTTGGTCGTTGAAGTGATCTTGTT
This sequence comes from Orchestes rusci, assembly GCA_958502075.1. Taxonomy (NCBI): domain Eukaryota; kingdom Metazoa; phylum Arthropoda; class Insecta; order Coleoptera; family Curculionidae; genus Orchestes; species Orchestes rusci. The sequence goes on along the minus strand of OY293303.1, from coordinate 52,420,925 downwards.
CCATTAGTTCCTCTTTCTGCTTCCGCGGCTGCCGCTGCGCTGCTTGGCGCCTCCCCACTACCTCTATTGTATCGCGCCGCACGCATCGTGGTCGTGGTCATACGGTCATACAATGGATATCTAATGGATATCCCTCTATATGTCATAATATGTCATCGATATTTTCCGTTTTTAGTATATCCACAGATATCTATGGGATGTCTATTTGGCATTGAGATTTTAGAATTCATTAAAGTGATTGTCTGTAGTACAAAGTTGCAAGATATGCGTGTTTGTTTTTTTTAATTTTGCGTAAAATTACGAACTGATATTTCGTTTATCTAATATCCGTCAGAGATATTCTAAGTATATCTAATGGATATATGCCTTGTATATGGATATGCCGTGGATATAGGGCTATCCAGTAGATATCTAAGGGATATTGTGTGTCGTCTGGGGATTGTCATGTCACAATGACAATGTGACAGTTGACAGTGAGCAAGCAGTAACGAATGACGGCATTGTTGCCGCTGAGAACATGTTTCCTTGTTTTAGAGATTTAAATCCATGTTTATAGCGAATTAAAGTTTTGTTAAATTATTTCATAAGCTTTTTTTAACATGAATAAATTTTAGAGTATATTGAAATTGAAGTCTGCGGAGGCCCCCGGCTTTGCCGAGGCCCTAGGCGCGCGCCTACTGCGCCTATTGGGTAATCCGCCACTGCACACACCCGATCTCTTGAAACCTCTTGTTCATAAATAGATCTTCCAATTTTAAATTATATATGGCTCCATATCTACGGGGTATTTAAGATATTCTATTTAGGAGGCGATACATCCTATATTGTACTCCTGAATAGAATATCTTTCCCCTAATCAAGAAGATTCTGAATCAACTTCACAGCTACATTCTACATTCAACGAACCAACTGACGACAACACATCAAAGCAAAAAATAAACTACCATAAACAGGGTGTTGATTGATAATGCGGGATAATTCAGGTTATTTCATTTCTTGAAAATAAGAAGAAAAGTTCTCAAAACCAAATATCCGGAAATGCTTCATTACAAGCTAAATTTTTTTTTTCTAAATAATAATATTTGAGTTATTGTTCATATTTCTCCCAAATAGAATCAAATCGTTTTTTACTGAAAAATATGGAGCGATGATACAAAATACTAATGACTTCTAGTAGTGTATCTCTGCCATCATTTCAACATCACATGTCGATGGTCTAGTACACAAATATTGTAAGTGACAAAAAGTTAGTTTCAAGCTATATGAAGTTTAATGTTTAAAAGTTTGCCATGATTCACACGCTTCTTTTTGGAGATCAAATATGCTTCATTAAATTGGGCTGTTGTATTGCCTTTAGCCTGACAATGCTCATTTGTGGTATTTGATCGATAATGTATCAAAAATTTTGAAAATAATCTTGAATGCCACATTTGCCGCTATACAATTTTTTTTTCAACAGAAATAATTGTACCACATTTTGCGATATAATTTTAGTTTGATGAAGAAAAACACAACATGAATTATTTTGAACTCATGTGACATACTACTAAATAATCTTGTTGTAACCTCACTTTTCACTAGACCCAAATGTGTTAAATACAGCTGGCGCAGTTTGATTTAGCACACACTATGCTGGCGTATGGTTATTTACCCTAGAAACAAGGTTTACAAGTACTTAACAGTTTCAACACGACTGGAGGATGGCACTGGCACCTCAGCTTTGCTGGAAAATGCACTTACAACATTTCTGCGCTAGGCCATCGATGTATTGTATTATTGATCATTCCAAATCCAAACATCTCGAGAATGGTTGTTCGTAGCTAGTGCTAGTGTTTCCTGAGTGAAAAATGCTAAATAAATCTGTTTTTTCACTTAAAAATGATGTGAACTTATGGCTGAACATAACACTAAAAATGTCAAATTCGGATTTCGCATGACAAAAATAAACTCAAATTCCAATATACATTGAAATATCGACATCCTTTCAAATTGTATAGAAAAAAAAAATAAGTGGGTAGTTGAATTCCAATTCCCAAATTTGATACACATCAGGTTTGTCAATATGTAGTTGTGTAAGCTCTTTGCTGGGACAGGACTGACAGTACTTTAATATGATTTTTTAAATAGATCCAATTCGTGGAATGTCATCACTTTCAAAAATTAAAGGATACAGACCTAATAATTTGAACTTTATATGAGTACGATGTTTAAAGAGGCGAGAAGAGAATACGGTTTAACGGAAGTTTGTTTTCCTGAATTTACTGATCTTTCATTTTTTATAATTTTTCTCACTTCAGCTATGACCTTTATGCTCCAACCATCTCAACAATCGCACTATTTTTTTTTATTGCCGTTATGTTCAGACTCTAAGGTGGGTATTCATTGGTCCGTTATCCTGACGGTTTATACGGACGTGCTCATACGGAAGTTTAAGCCAGCCACTCATTCTCAAAGCAAATACGTCCGTATAAGCACACTGACTATCCGTTTTAACTATTATACTTGTATAGACGTCGGGGAATAAGGACAAATGCCTGGCATAACTCCGACTAGACCTACGAAAAAAAATTTAAGAACTCTTTTTTTTATTTGATTCAATCAATAAAATAATAGTTAATTTCCAGATATAAACACTCGGAGAAAATGTGAGTGTGAGTATTATTTCAGGATATCATCATCCTATCGCTGCATGTGCAATCAACAGATTTTGAAAACGCGATAGAGCGCATGAGTCCTGCATATCAGCTCCTGAATACTGGAATAAGGTTTCGAGCTAGTGCGACAAACGTTTAGTTATAGCTGCAGCTAGCTGCGCGTCAGCCCGTGATTTTGTCTGGCTGCTTTTTTGCGTGTTCTATGGCCAATCCTTGAGATATCTATTACGAATAATTGTTTTGTGAAAAGCCATCTGTTCAGAAGTGCTTGGTAGTGTTCCACATTTTGTTGAAGACTCTCCATTCACGTGAAGTATGGACCGACCATTCAAGAGAATATGAGCGGTACGGGTATTTAACATTAATTTGGAATTCTGAAATTGAGTCACTAAAAATACTGGCGATTATCGAGGCTTCCGCAGAAATGGTTCTGGTTGAATGATCTCAGGGCTATTGCATTGAGAGAATTGATAGGCGGTGGACAACAATTATATCTGGACCACTCCATATTCTTATCATCCCATCTTCAAACTGTTTCACATGATAAACTTATTAGAAATGTACACGAAATCATCAACTAAAAATCCTTTATCTAACTAGTGGTCTCATATAATGTTCTACTGATTGGGTGAATGATGATGGATTGAATAAACTATTGAAAAAAATTGCATGATTATACATTTTTCAAAAAAGTTTGGTAAAATACTATATTTCGCCCTTTTGAAAAATTGTTCCTTCAAGTTTTTTAGTTTGGGGAACCTTTTTTGCATAAAACTTAGTCATAATTTTGACCGATTCGTTGAGTCATTCAAAAGATGTTTGAAGAACTAAGAGAGTTATAGAAATTATACTAGAATTTAAACTACCGAGCTTGTAGCCTCTGGCCCACTTTTATCCGGCAATATTTAAAAATTAGATTCTACTGATAAAAATGGACGATTTTTATTCTATGATCATTAGATATTTTTTACAATCCCTGGTTATGTGTTAGCTTTATCATGTGATGTGGAATATGTAGGTACCGCCATAAACTGGTCTCATAACTATTCATAATAAAAATCAGAATAATCACTACTCCCGATAGGTAATCGGATAATGTATACAGGGTAACGAAGTTTTATCCTGCATTATTCAAAACTCAGATTCTACTGATTATAATGAACAATTTTTATTCTATGAACATTTTTTCAACTCCTCGTCAGTTTCGAGATATACCCCTTTTAAATATTTTTTAACATCTATTGATTTGATACAGTTGAATATTATTTTTTTATGAACCAAATTAGTTGAGACTTACTTTTGGATCTATTCTGAAAGAAGATGAAATGTCCTTCCGAACCATGACAAAAACCTCTCAAACAATTGAGGCTATGTCCATTTTGAGAAGCTTGTTAACTCATGATTGTATTTTTTTATTTCTCCAATTTTTTGGAATGGTTGTTAGCAAGCAGTACAAAAATTTACGAACTTGTCAGTTTCGGTAAGCGTTCAAAAAAATTCGATTTTTTTATCCTCCAGTTGGTTATACAAATTTCAGAATGAGCATTCTGTTTATCAGAAAATACGACTTATTACATATTTTTGCTATAGCAACCGGAACATGATCAAATTAATTAGATTAAGCGAGGTAATTTCGGAAAAAAAATGGACGAAGGAAGGCAGACTTGCCCAGTGGTTCAAGAACCAAGTAGGTAACCGTCAAGTCAAGAACAGTATTGATCAGCCGTTCATGGAATGTTTTCGTGGCTCAATCGTCACAACTGCCTTGATACGAAATGATTTTTTCCAAAAGATAAATAAAAAATGAACACCATCAATACTACTATGGGGACCTATTCAATTTTTGATCTTTATAATAAAAAAACGCTTCTTCTTATCTTATCTGACTAAAAGTATTTTGAGACTACTTTTTATCTCAGGCCTCTTCTTGAAAAAAAATGCATGACGTATCAAGGATGTAATCTGTTGTGTCGATTGAGTCACGAAAACAATCCATGGACGGCTGACTTTTCTTGACTTGACGATCACCTACTTTGTACTTGGACCACTGTCTTCCTTCATCCATTTTTTTTCCGAAAATACTCCACTTAATTCAATTATGTTGATCATATTCCAGTTACTTAAGCAAAAATATGGAATAAGTCGTATTTTTAGATAAACAGAAGGCTCATTTTAAAATTCTTATAACCAACTGGAGGATAAAACAATTGATTTTTTTTAACGCTTACCAAATAGTCTAAGAGCCAGCTACACTGGACCTTTCTTCATAAGGAATGTGAAAAAAAAAGTTTTAGAAAGTGGTTTGTAGAGGGGGGAGTATAGAATCACCATATCACCCAGGCATATCCTGTGCTTTGTTAATTAAAATAATGGATGCAATATTAAAAAAAAAAAGTTTTGTAATCGGGAATGTTAAAAATAACTATATGGCATTGCTGTTAGTAACGAGTACATGAAAAAAATGTCGGCTGGAAGCAAAAGGGCTGTTTTATGAAAGAAAGTTTCGTCATAAGGGATGTAGACGTTTTTTTTAATGAATCTTTAAGTCTTCTGAACAATAACAAATTTGTCGGCCAGGCAGTTTCTTGTGCTAACATCATGTTGGCCAGCGTTATGAAAGGGTAAATTGTGAATATGTCCCAAACTAATTTTGTTCTTTATTTCAAAAATTAATAATTTTTGACAGTTTAAATTTGAAAGTCAAAATAATGTTTCCCATTCTTCAATATGATGTCTTTAACTTGTGTATATGACGCAACGTTCCGTATTCAACCACTATCATCTTCATTTTTTTAAACACGGATCTGGAGTTTTTAAGATCACATATGACAACTTTTCTCATACCCTTTCCAATGATTGATGTACTACACAAAATGAAACAAATACTATTGCTGACGTTTCGACCCTATAAAATTACGTCATTGAGAATTATCACAGGACCGCGGCTCTGAATTCATCATATTTCAAAATTTAAAGGGCTTAAAAATATTTTATTTAATTGAGACGGTTGTTCGAAAAAGGTCTCAAGTCGGGCAAATGCAAATGGAATTTTACAGAATCAACTCTCTTATCATTTTGTATTAGATTGGGAGAGTGATAATATTTTACGGGATTGTGTATTGGAGTGGAGAATGAAGGTCAGAGATATTTGTGTCTCATATCAACTGAAAAAGTTCCTGTTTTTTCGTTACAAATATTTTCAAGTGACTTAGACCGATCTTGCGGCTACCATATATATTTTTTATTATTTTGGTAAAAAGAATACGCTAGAATACACAATAACGGCATTCTTTATATCAAAAGTTAACTATCAAAGTAAATTAGGTACATACTTAAAACTCACCCTTTTTTTTGAGCGCCGTCTTTTTTTAATATTTGCATGCGAGAACCATGACTTGATCATTTATCAATCAAATGGTGACTCAAACAGGACACATCTTTTCACGAACCAAGATATATATTTGAATTAAATAAACTTTCACGAGGGTTGACGTGACTGATGGGCCTGTTTTCTTGTCACAAATTTTATCAGATCATAAAGAGTACGAATCTGTAAAGAAGTGCATTTCTGGAAGATGCCAATTTGGCACTTTTTCGAATAACTATTTTAATTATAATTTATGTTTGAAACATGAGAAAAAATGTTTTGTTTTGCTTCGTATTTGGACGTCAACTTGATTTTTCAAAATACGGACCTGGATTCTCCATTCTATATTTTGAAATATGAATAATTTCTTAAAAATCATGTTCCACTCGAGAATGCTTTCCTATTTGATTTAAAAAAAATCTTTTGTATAGCTCGATCTTTTGAAAATTAAATTATTTGGCGCTATGTATTTGAAGTAGGAATAAACAGTGAGGACGAGTAGGTTGGAATACATTTATTCAAAAATCAAGGGTTGGTTTTGTATGTATACAAGGTGAACCAAATAAGTAACGACAATCAACTTCATTTTTTCAAATGGATACCTCCTTTTTTATTTCATTTTTGAATTCTACATCAAATTCTGAGTAAGTTTCATGTACCATGTACTTGACCTAACCCCAACAGTTATCGAGAAATTTAGAAGGCCTCGTCGAGCCTTTTTAATATAAAATCAAACATAAAGTGGAAATCAATAAAATGTGTTAAAGCCTTTTTGAATTTTAAAATCTGATAAGATCAGAGAGTACGACTCAGTGTGTTTGAGCCAAAGTCTAAACGTAGAATAAGGTTGTAAGGCTTGGCAACCGCGCAGAGAACTCTTCTTGAGAATTTTCGTGCGTGAGAGCCAGGAGTCTACAAAATCCCGTCGCAGGTCGCGTTGAAAATTAAGCGTGCCGAATTCCGTCAATGTAAAAAATGTAAAAAAAATACAGTCCATAACGGATATAAAAATACATAATAACGGATATAAGTGCCAACGCATAAGACGTACTGTTTAAGGTATTCCCGATCATCCCTTTCTTCCTATTCCCTCCCCAACCCCTATTTCTTCCCTTAGATACCAACAAGATCATTGAAGCAGCGAACCCAGAATTGGTGGGTGAGTTTATCTTGGTATTTAATTTCAACACTAGTTTGTCGGATCGATTGAAAACAAATAATACATTTTTTGGTCCTATTCGAGACGGATTTGATTTTGGTGTTTAGCGGTGAAAATAGCATCTTTGTTCACGAGAATCGGTTTGGTGAAAAAAGTTGCTCGGCTTATCAGTAAAGTTTTTGCGCCCAACCGCTCGACGGATTCATTCTCTGGGTGCGGTGTTGCCAGCTTCTCGGTTAAATACCTGAACATTGGAATATATTTTAGAAATAGTACGTTTTCGGTTTGAGGTTTTTTTTTGAACTTGTATGGGATTCGGTAGATTCATCGAACGGCTTTTAATTGGGTAGGACTTTCGGAAGTTGTTTTTTAACGCGGTGTTTTTGCGGTTTCCGGAAATTTGTTAAATTTTGGCCAAACATACCTCAATAATTAATATGGGTGGGACAAAAGCGGAACGGAAAGTCAAAATGCTAACAGCAAAAAAGGAATCGTTATTTTTGATTTTGCAGGAGTTAATTGATTTATCTAAAAAGCTTACGACTAGAGCAGATAAAGAAAAATTTTTAGTGTTGTATCACTCGGTAGATTCAACGCGGGAATCTTTGGTTGGCGTAGTAGATGAAATAAATGAGGCAAGCTTCGAGGTGGACGAAGAATTTACACCGGATTATAAATTTCTAAGCACGATAAATGAGATGTGTTGTCACATACATTCGTCGGCAGCTACATTGAAGAGGTCGGAAGAAGATGCGAGTCAGGTTTCGAGAGGTCAAAATCAAAATTTACCAAATAAAGTCTTACCTACTCTCCCAAGAATAGAGTTACCTGAATTTTCCGGCGAAGTTCGCGAATGGGAAACATTTTATGAACTTTTCAAAAGTATGATTCACGAAAATACGACATTAAATAACACGGATAAAGTACACTATTTAATCGGACGACTTCGCGGTGCTGCGCTGAGTATTTGTTCAGGAATTGCGCCTACAGGGGACAATTATGACATTCTTTGGGGCGCCCTGGTAGATAAATTCCAAGATAAGAGATATTTGGCGAATAGTTATCTAGATCAGATTATGAATTTCAAACCGTTGACGATGGAATCATCAAGGAATTTGAATCTATTTTTGGAGAGATTTGATTCGGCCGTGAATGCACTTAAAAAATTGAAGTTGCCCGACTTAGCGGATTTTGTTTTGTTTTATGAAGCAAGAAACAAGTTGGACAATGCAACGGTGAAAGCTTTTGATTCGTTCAAACGAGGTAAAGACGTCCCCACGTATGACGAGCTTGTATTATTTGTGAAAGAACAATCAAAGATACTCAATGTGAATAAGCTCTCAAGTTCCGGTCCACCTTCAGGAAGTAAACAAAATTTTTTTGCGGGTCAAGTTCGCGGGGAGAAAGAAAGTTGTGTTTTTTGTAAACAGACAGGTCATTATTTGGCACGGTGCGAAAAATTCAAGGCCCTTACACCTACCAAGAGATATGAAGCAGTCAAAAATAATCATTGGTGTTACAATTGTCTAGCTTCGAATCACGGGGTTCGAAATTGTTCATCGGAAAGGACGTGCGCGGAGTGTTCGAAAAAACATCACATTCTGCTTCATCTAGGCAAACCCGACTTTAGAGAAGCGGTTCGAAATGAGGAACAAACGGATGCGAACGGAGATACTGGAGCGCAAATTCTTTGTACCACGTCAGTGAGGGCTACTTATAGGTTTAGCACGGTTTTATTACCCACGGTAGTGGTGAACATTTTAAATAGCGGACTCCAATGTGCGACAGCAAGGTTTATCTTGGATAGCGGTAGTCAAGTGAACTTACTGACATTGCGGTGTTGTAGAAAACTCGGTTTGAAAATCAGCAGGACATTGTCATCGGTTCATGGACTAGGTCAAAATCTCCAAACGGTTAGAGGAAGGACCAATTTGGTGATTGGTTCCAGATATGAAACGGATCAAATTTTCGATATCTCAGCGACGGTTGTTGATAAAGTAACCGATAAATTACCAAGTTGTTCGGTTCAATCCAAAGAGTGCTCAGCGGACTTTAAAAATATTTTTCTGGCGGATTCCAATTTTGCGGAGCCAAGTGACATTGATGGCATAATAGGAGCGGAACTTTTCTCGTGTATAATGCGTAAACGAACAATACGGGGTAAAGGAGGTTCTCCGGTGGCTCTAGAGACCGCGTTTGGTTATGTGATTACGGGTCGGGTGCCAATGGACTCTCCCAGTCACTCTTCGACGTTTTTCACGCAACAAGAAGAAAACAATATGGAGGACTGTTTGAAGAAATTTTGGGAACTGGAGCAAGTGCCAAGCCGTGCTCTTGCGGAGCCGGAGGATGCAGAATGCGAGGAACTATTTCAGGCAGCTCTTGTACGCGATGAAGTCTCCGGCAGGTTCCGTGTTGCACCTCCATTCAGATATTCAGCAAAAAATCTGGGAGATTCAAAACAAAACGCGGTGGTTCGTCTATTTTCGCTGGAAAAAAGATTAGCTCGCTTTCCAAATTTACGGCTTGAGTATAACAAGGCAATGAAAGACTTTATCGATCAAGGCCATATGCAGCTTGTGGAAAATGATTGTTCTAATGATCTTGCGTATTACATAGCTCATCATGCGGTCATCAAAACGGAGAGTTCGTCTACGCCTTTACGAGTGGTTATGGATGCAAGCGCTGCTTCTGATTCGGACGTATCATTGAACGACCTCTTGTACAGCGGCCCAAAGTTACAGGCGGACATTTGCACTGTGTTGTTGAATTTCAGATTGTTTGAGGTGGCGTTGACGGCAGATATTCGGCAGATGTACAGACAAATTGGAATTGTGAAGGAGCATTGGCCATTTCAGCGACTCTTATGGCGTAGTGATCCTGGTGACAAAATCGAAACATACGAAATCACGGTGGTGGCCTTTGGAGTAAAATCTTCTCCTTATCTAGCCCTAAGAGTGGTCCAAGAGTTGACGGAAAGGGAGAAGTCACGTTTCCCAATAGCGGCCAAACATATCGGAAGGGATCTCTACATGGATGACCTGGTGGCAAGTATTTCTTCGGTGGAATCTGCTGGGCATCTTTATCAGCAGTCGGTGGAACTTTTTGCAGCTGGTGGCTTCGAACTAACCAAATTCTCCACAAACTCCGGGGAGGTTCTGGGGAAAATTCCAATCAACTCAAGACTATCAAAAGATGTGGTTTTCAAATCGGATACCAAAATTTTAGGGATGCAGTGGAATCCAGAACTGGATACTTTCACCTTCAAGTTGGATAAACCTGGAAAAAAATGTACAAAACGATCAATTTTGTCTGCGGTGGCTCGGTGCTATGATCCAATTGGTCTGATTGCCCCCTTTATATTATTTTTAAAATTGCTGGCCAAGGAGTTATGGAATCTGCAGTTGGGTTGGGATGAAGACACTCCGGAACATGTACGGTGCATATGGGAAAATGTCAGATCCGAATGGAGCAGTGTCCTGGATTTTCAGCTTCCGCGATTTATCGGAGCGGAAGAAGGTAGCCCAATTTCGATATTAGCGTTTGCAGATGCTAGTCAAAACGGTTATGGAGCAGTAGTTTATACGCGAGTTTTGAAGCAGTCCGGAGAGATCCATACTAGTTTGACTTGTGCAAAGTCTAAAGTGTCACCATTCAAGTTGGTAACCATTCCGAGATTGGAATTATGTGCCGCGCTGCTCTTGTCAAGATTGGTGAAACATGTTGTGGAGACGTACCAGAGTAGGATAGTAATCTCGAAAGTCTTCGCTTTCTCAGATTCTTCGACAGTTTTTTGTTGGTTGCAGACCCCATACAATAAGGACATTTTTGTGGCAAATCGGGTAGCTCAGATCAAGGAAAACATTCCAGGAGCATCATGGTTGCATATATCAGGAAAGGAGAATCCAGCAGATTGCTTATCGAGAGGCCTCACGCCCAAATAACTGGTTGATCATCCCTTGTGGACGTCGGGCCCAGAATGGACGAGGTATCCGGAAGACGAGTGGCCTCAAAATATCACAGAACAGGGAACAGCACAGGAACTTGCGGAAGGTCCCAGGATGAATATTTTGGTGGCGGCGGACGCGTTGGAACTTCATCCTTTGTTGGAAATGGTCGAAAGATGTTCCTCGTATCCGAAGATTTTGCGGATAACAGTAAGAGTGTTGCAGTTTTTGAGACTTGTTCCAAGACGGATATTTATTTCTGTTGGCGATTTGCATGCGGCGGAGTTGGTTCTGTTCAAATTGATCCAGTTGAAACGGTTCAGTGCGGAAATTCGGGTTGTGTCGGACAATAAAGAGTGTTCTCCGAAGCTGAGAAAACTCAAACCATTTTTACATGAAGGGGTATTGAGAGTTGGAGGTCGGTTAGGTAACTCATGTCTAACTTTCGGTCAAAAACATCAAATAATTTTGCCATCTAAGGAGACTTTGGTAGAGAAATTGATAGATTTCAATCACGTTTTGAACCTTCATACAGGGGCATATCTTCTGGAAGCTATATTACGCCAAAAATATGGGATCCTGGGCGGCAGAAACTTAATTCGGAATAGAGTTCACCGCTGTAACAAGTGCTTCAGGTTAAAGCCTTTGAATCAAACTCCAGTAATGGCAGACTTACCGGTGCATAGAGTGTCTCAAGCTAAAGTGTTTTTGAGAACAGGGGTAGATTACTTTGGGCCTATAAATATAACACTCGGTAGAAAAAGAGGCGCGCAGGTGCATAAAAGTTACGTTTGTTTGTTTATATGTATGAGTGTGAAGGCGATACATTTGGAATTAGTAAGCTCCTTATCAACTGCCCATTTTATCCAGGCCTTTAAGCGGTTTCTTGCAAGAAGGAGCCCCTGCCAGATGATGTTCTCCGATCAAGGTTCGAATTTCGTTGGAGCGAAAACTTTGTTGAAGGAAATAAATGAATTGGTAACCTCAAAAGAATATCAAGAGAAAGTGCAGTCGGAGTTGCTAATGGATGGGGTTGAGTGGCGGTTCAATACTCCCCATAGTCCGCATCAAGGTGGTCTCTGGGAAAGCAATGTAAAATCCGTTAAGAATCATTTGCACAGGATCGTGGGAGGGCAGCTGTTGACCTATGAAGAATTTACAACTCTCTTGACTCAAGTCGAAGCGCTGCTAAACTCGAGGCCATTGTGTCAACTATCGTCCGATGCAACGGCTCCAGAGGCTTTGACTCCCGCACATTTTCTGACCTTGATGCCTCTGAAAGGTTTCCCTACAGTGGATCTCTCGGAAGTACCCATGAATCGACTGGACAGGTTCCAGCTACTAATTGACCGGTTGGTCCAGGATTTCTGGAAAAGATGGCGCTTGGAATACCTCACCAATCTTCAGACACGCCAAAAGTGGACGACAAATACACAAAATGTGGAAGAGGGTACGGTGGTCATACTCAAAAATCACAATTCACCTCCACTTCATTGGCCGTTGGCAAGAATTGTGAAAGTTCACCCAGGCAAGGATGGGGTCATCCGAAATGTCACCGTTAGGACAAGTACCGGCAGCATCTTCGCTAGACCAGTGGTGAAGATATGCCCTTTACCATCTCAATAAGTTGGGATGGCTAGTTAAGATCTAGATTGTAAGTTCGGGTAGGAATTAGTTTTTTTGTAATTTTAGGTTGTCTATTTTGGGTAGAATCAAAGCATGTCATGTTCATGTAAGGTTAAACGGACTTTGGTTTGCGAAACATTTCAATGTAGACTGAAAATTATGTTTCAGGGTGCGGGGTATGTTTGAGCCAAAGTCTAAACGTAGAATAAGGTTGTAAAGCTTGGCAACCGCGCAGAGAACTCTTCTTGAGAATTTTCGTGCGTGAGAGCCAGGAGTCTACAAAATCCCGTCGCAGGTCGCGTTGAAAATTAAGCGTGCCGAATTCCGTCAATGTAAAAAAATACAGTCCACGATAATTATTGTGATAAAGCGGGCAGCAACCCCAGGAATAACGGATATAAGTGCCAACGCATAACACGTACTGTTTAAGGTATTCCCGATCATCCCTTTCTTCCTATTCCCTCCCCAACCCCTATTTCTTCCCTTAGATACCAACAAGATCATTGAAGCAGCGAACCCAGGGGTGTGGGTGAGTTTATCTTGGTATTTAATTTCAACACTAGTTTGTCGGATCGATTGAAAACAAATAATACACAGTGGTATTTGTGTAGTACATAATTGGAAAAAGTACCTATATGATGGAAGGTTTTCGAAATGATGATGAAAAATCCAGGTCCGTATATGAAAAAATGAAGTTGAGAAGTTGATGATGGTTATTCGAATTCGAAGCGTCGTATACACAATTTGAAAAGATATTGTAGAACAGAAGAAGTAATGAAATTCTCAAATTTGAACTGTGTCTTGAAAATGAGAAGTTTCTGGTATATTCAACAAAGATATCAATTGAGGCTATTTTCAAAATCTACCGTGTATCTCGCAAACTGGATAAAATTTCGCAACACTGTGAATTAATCTTCAATGTTCAATGAGAATTTAAAACGGAAACTTTTCTTCTTTCCAAGTTCAACCGATCTCGTAGCACCGACCGATTCGGAGATAGCAATAGTGTAACATATACTTACACGCTATTTAGGTCACCTTGCATTTATTAATCATTATAATGGACAATTTGCAAATTCGTTTGGAAATATTAAAAATAATAAGGATCAGTATGGAGTATCATCGACGTGTGTACACGCCAGACTGCATGGCTCCGTGATAGAAGTGAGTTTTACTATGGTGAAAAGTGATTTGAAAAGTGGAAAAGTGCAGGGATACCATAGTTAGACATTGCAAGTATGTACATAATGTTTGGTGTCTCGGCAGATATCATATAATTGATATAACAACGCCTTAAGATCCGCCAATGCAGCCGTAAACGTAGAATAAATGCATCCTTATCGATAAACTCCACAGTTTTTTCATACCTTGAAGCGTGGAAGATAAGAACAATTATCATTTCTGAATAGGAATAAAGGCGTTCATACACTAAACTACATTGTATTCCCTATATTTTCTCGTATTATTTCGACTACTGTGAAGTAAGAGTATGGAAGACAAAGAAGTAACTAAATCAAGAAATAAAAGATCAAATTATCCAATCCAAAGAGGATATGAAGAGTGAGATAATTGCAGTAAGAGAGGAATTATCGAAGGAGCTACAGCAAATCAGACTGGAAAATGAAATACTGAAACAGCAGAACAAAACTCTTTTTGGAAAAATAGAGCAGATCGAGAAAGCTTCAAAGAAGTATGGATTATTGGTCTACAATCTTGAAGAAAAAGAAGATAAGTCTGCTGACCTTCAGAATTTCACACAAATACTTAAAGAGCAATAAGAGCATACCCAAATTTTTTGCTCACACCAAGACTTCAAAATTTTTTATCGCTTTGGAAAAGTAGAAAATAATGAAATCCGTCCGATATCAATTGAGCTGATAAGTTACTTCTTAAAGGAAGAGATCCTAAGAAACGCAATCAAACTTAAAGATGAAAAAGTATTTATCTCAGTGGACTACACCCAACAGGAATACCTTGACAGAAAGCTTTTGAGAAAACACCTACAACTACAAGAAATAATAATGAAAAAGCCGAGATGAAAAACAATACTCTTTTGTCCTGACATCCAAGAACCGTCAACCATTTACTTACACGAGGACAAGAATCTTTAACAAAATACTCTTTTTGTGGATGGAAAGAGGTTTACCCTTGAAGACTTGAGAAGGAAGGATTCTAAGGAGGACGCTAGGGATGTAGAGGAGAAAACCAGAAGAATCGCCAGAACAAACAAAAAATCATAATTTCAAGAAGACCCATAGAAGCGGAAGATATACACTATTTCAAAAAGTGAAAAACTTGGAAATTAAATTTCTCTCTTTTGAAAAAGCTCCCTCTCTTCTTTTTCTTTCTTCTTTCATTCCAGACTAAATATTCAAGATTTTTTTTACATAGTCAAATTACATTTTTTTTTCTTTATACAGGGTTTCATTAATATTGCGAAAAAATTCAGGGTGAGTTTTCCCACTTAGAAATAATAAGAAAACTTCATATAAAGGTGTGTCCGGAAATGCTTCGTTAGAGAGCTACAGGGTGTTGAACTTTTATTTTCAATTTGGTTTTTTCTAAATAATATTCGAACCAATGTCTATATTTCCATAAAAATCGGTATTTGAGGGTTTCTTTTTATGCGGAATTCGAATTTTATTTCAGTTTGGCTCTAACTTGTAGAGGGAGCCACCTACACTCATTTGTCCTGACATGTACAGCCATAACTTTTTTGGACGTAACCGTATGACATATTTGAGTGAAAAAACATATTTCTCCTTTATTTGTATGCAAAAAAGGCATACTTGATAGAAGTCGCTACGTGGAACCATTTTCGAGATATTTGGATTTGAAATAATTAATACATGGGATTTTGAAATTATGGCGAAGGTAACCTGCTAGAAGTTATAACATATTACGCATTAATGCTTCATATTTTCAGTGAAAAAGATAAAAGTCGACTTGTGTGTGACGTTATCAACAACTTTCATGCAAATATTATTTAAACAAAAACAAATAAAAAAACTGAAAAAAAATAAATTAAATAATAACTTTAACACCCTGTAGCTCTTTAACGAAGCATTTCCGGACACATCTTTATATGAAATTTTCTTTTTATTTTCAAGTAAGGAAACTTATCCTGTATTTTTGGTACTATCAATAAAACACAATGCTCGGCCATAATTTCATTATCATATGTATTCATTATTTCAAATCTAAATATCTCGAAAATGGTGGCACGTAGCGACTTCTATCAAGTATGCCTTTTCGGCATAAAAATAAAGGATAAATATGTTTTTTCACTCAAATATGTCATACGGTTAGTTCCAAAAAAGTTATGGCTGTACATGTCAGGACAAATGAGTGTAGGTGGCGCCCTCTACAAGTTAGAGCCAAACTAAGATAAAATTCGAATTCCGCATAAAGAGAAACCCTCAAGTACCGACTTTTATGGAAATAAAGACATTGGTTCAATAATTATTTAGAAAAAACAAAAATAAAAATAAAACTTCAACACCCTGTAGCTGTGTAATGAAGCATTTCCGGACACACCTTTATATGAAGTTTTCTTATTATTTTCAAGTGGGGAAACTCACCCTGAATTTTTTCGCAATATTAATGAAACACCCTGTATACATACACTGAATGAGAAGAACTCGGATTTGAAGAAGAAGAAACATCACCCCTGGGATGACATGATGACGTATACGTTTACTTACTGGCATGATTATGGGTAAATATCTATTCATCTGTATTTTGTAAAAGCATCTCATCTTTGACAACGTGTGGTATATGTTGGGATTGTTCTCTTAAATTATCTTGAAATGAATAATCACTTGAGAGATTTCAGAAGTGACAAAATTAGAACAAATTAAATTACCAAATTCAATGAATACAATTACTACCTCTCAGATAATAATGAATACTTTTCAGGTCACCACACAAACATACGAAGTCTTGAGAACCATTTTACCAAATTACAGGTGTATTTGGCTGCCTTAAAAAAAAAATTCAAGTTATTGTATCAACAGAGACGTTTGTAACGTGGATATATTCAATCAGAACCTTGATTCCTATTTAGAGCAAAACAAAAATACACTGAAAAAAATATGATCACTCTATGCTAATAGGCGACATCAACATTAATTTACTCAAAAACGAGAATTTCATCGAAAAATACAAAAATTGTTTAATTAAAAATGGTTTTACATCTGCAATAAATGATGTTACACGACCTCAATCAGGAACTTGTCTAGACCATATTTTCCTGAAGTCGAAAAGTGCAATCGATAGAGTGCAATCTTTTATATTTCAAAACCAAATAACCGATCATTATCCGATTGTGATACATATAGCAGATAAAATCAATTCTGTGGAAAAAAAACACTCGAAAAATACTGAATTTGATAAAACATTTATCAACAAAAATATATAATAATAATATCACAAGAAACATGGGAACAAGTATACAACGAAAAAGATGTAGATTTATCAGCAGAAATATTTATAAAAATATTGCAAATTCATGTTAAGTCACCAACAACAATAAAAAAATTCGATAGCAGGAAGGTCAATAAAAGTCCTTGAATCATGCCAGCCTTGCTAAAATCGATAAATACAAAAAATGAGCTACTAAACAGATCAAGGAAATACCCTACAGACCCTGTAATCACGCGCCAATATAGAGATTACAGAAATAATCTAAATAAAGTCCTTCAATGTAAACATGGGGGAAAAACAAGCTCCTGGTTTGCCATATTTACTTCCTTGAAATTCCTTTCACCAGATTTTTTATCACCAATTCAATAACAATGACTTGAAGTTCACTATAATCGAATAAATGTATTTCTTCTTAATATACGAGAAGAGTGTAGCCTTTTTTCATCACTATCACTACTTGTCGATGAATACTCGAACGATTTTCCTTGATCTTTCAAACTAAAAAGTTGATAAGAGGAATTTTTTTGACAAACGGCAACGTTGGGCATCAATCGAGCTATTTGAAATGCGTTGCCATGACGTTAATAGATGCTTCAAAGTGACGGTTGTGTCATTTTCCAGTTTAAAATAAAATAGATTTATTTGTGCTCGAGAAGAAGATTCAGTGTGGCAATTATACCAAAAAAGTGCTGTGTTTGTGGAGCTTCTTCATGGACGGTTGGATTGTACAGATCTTATCACAAATGAGTCAAAATAACATCACATAAATATAAACAAAAACAGAATGTTATCGACTCAAACAAACCGCGTACGTTCGGGGTGCTATGCTTGTTCTAGTGGTTCAATGTTCGAAAGATCGGACAAACTTTCAAAAAATGTCAAAAATATTCTTAACAAAAACCAAACAAGAAAGCATGAAATCAGTGAGATTGAGAACAATGACCAAATTTTATATAATGAAGAAGAAATAGCAGAGTCTTTCAGCGATTATCTTAACATTGTCGGCAAAACTATGGCAGGAAAAATCAAAAATGATCTAAACGAATATCTAATGACTTTCCCTGCACCTATAAACAAACACAGCTTATTCTTAATTCCGACAAACATCACAGAAGTAGCAGATACTATAACATCCCTTAAAAATGACAAATCCCCTGGAATAGATGAAATCAGAAGTGAAACTTTCAAAGAATCAAAAGGGTTCTTGGCACCCCCTCTTGTATATATTATTAATAAATTTTTGGGTCAGGAAAATTCTCCAAAAGCCAGAAAAAAAGCTAATATCAAGCCAGTATACGAATCTGGTAACAAAGCATCACCCTCATACTATAGGCCCATTTCTTTGCTTGATACCTTTAGTAAGATTTTGGAGAAAATTATCAAAAAAAGACTTGTTGATTTCCTAAAAAATGTGAAATCTAATCGGAAAACCAGTTTGCTTTTCGGGATACCCACTCAACTGAAGATGCGCTGGTCAAACTTACAAAAAGCATTGATAAATCATTAGATATTGGAGAGAAAGTCTTCTGCGTTTTTGTTGATTTGGTCAAGGCGTTCCTCCCAGACGATACAGAACTTAGCATTCAGATTAACAAAACTACTTTCTCCATAAAATCAAAGCTCAAAATAAAATATCTTGGTGTCATGCGTGACCCCCACCCAAATGGAATGAACATACCAACTATATTACCTATAAGTTGAGAGGTCTTATACGTGAGTTCAAAGAACTAAAGAACTATTTTGCAATCCCATATCTGAAAACACTCTATTCATCTCTTGTGCAGACACATCTCACTTACGAAATAATAGTTTGAGGAGGTTTGCTTGATGTCCATCTCAAGGCATTGGAGAACACTCAGAAGTGGATTCTAAAGGAAATCTATAACAAAAACCGATTAGATCCAACTGAGCTATTGTCTGAGTTCTGGACGTAAGACAACTTTTTGTACAAAGTATAGCCCTGAGACAATACAAGAAGAGAGATACCCTTAAAACTGTTGAGCACGATCCCAACACGATACTAGATATAAAACTCTAACAGGTTGCCTTCCAAAGGCGAAAACCTCACTGGCACAAAGATTTTTCACGTACATCCGTCCAAATGTGCATGAAGACTTACCTCTCGATATAAAGATTGTGAATTCATTTGACCTATCTAGATATCGTTTGAGATTATGGTTGCTTCAGGAGGGAAGAATCAAAATCCATAAACTTATCAACAAGAAGTATGACTGAATGATCATTTTCACTGGGTGAACTGAACCAACAATTATTAATATTATATTGTAACTCTTCACCCTAGAGATATAAATATGATAAAACCCGATCGTGACATTAATTCCCGAATATGACTTCCACCCTATTCAGAGACTTCGACCATGACAAATAAACCCCGATTTCGACACAAAACCCCTGTTTGAAATAGCCATTTATACCAAATAAGACAGCATATATAGAAATAATGGTGTATAATTAGCATTAAAAGTGTCACTTCTTTGCTCTGTATCCATTACCATCCTACATATTATTTAATAGGTTTAATGTTAATGTCATAATATAATACTTATTTTCTAGCACGTAATAGGTATTCTGTAATAATTGTAATATTCCCCAACCAACAAGATTTATTTCTTTGGTGATTTTATTCTAGTTTATTTAATTATTGTTATTAATTCATTGTAACTATTTTCTTTCTAATGAATAAACTCTATTGATTGATTGATTGATGGAGGAAGTACTAATGCCATTGATGTTTGAAAAATCAACCTACGACATCTGTTAATGTAGTAATCACCGATCAAAGAGCGCCAATCAACATCCACGACGTCACAGCAGTGGCGGCTCGTGCCGCCTTTATTTGGGTAGGCGGAATCCAGTGGCGTAGCGGGACTAAATGATGAAGGGATGTGATTGGCAGAGTTTAGCGCCACAGGCGAATTTTTTGTGAGATTTCTCCTCATTTATAAATAATTTCCCCTCATTTCCAGTAAGTGGAGAATGCGCAGCAGACAAATCATTGTTCGAGACCCTGCCCAAACTTTGACTAATAATTATTATTGCGGTCATTTTATTTTAATTTTGAAATATTACAAAGAATGTATCTTGATTGCGTAAAAATAAGGCCTCCTCCTCCCCATACAGCCTTCCTGAACCTCACCATACACTAATATTATCATAGGAAAAAAAGAATTTATTTTTTATAAATAAGATTTATTCTCCTATCCTTTATAAGCAAAAATTTCTGGATTATATCAGCTTCAAAACTTTCACTGGCCTGGATATTAAGAAACAATTCTTTTTCTGTAGCTTACAATGCCAGTGAAGACAAACGTTCATATTTCATGGAGTTACGACTGTATGTTTTGATACGTTTAAGGCACGAGAAATGACGCTCAACAGCGACGCTTATTACGGGAATCGTGGCAATCAAAACAAGAACATATTTGTCGGAGTTCGTTATTGACCAGGTTTTGTAAAATTGATTCTAAATTTGACTTTTCGAATTGTTCATCCTGATAGATAACAGACAACTCATTTATTAATCTTTGCTTATCAAAAACATCTTTATAAAAATCGACCAAACTAGTAACCAAATCTTGGGAAAAGTTATTATTAAAATTTTTAAATTTTGACGAGTCAGCTAACGCAAAAAATGTCATTTGTGACAAATTCGCAAATCGCACCTCTATTTGCGTTACGACGTTATCTAAGATTTCATAAAATAAAATACGCAATGAGGCTTTTTTGTTATCTGGGATAGCATCAGATATTCTAGCTCGTTTTTGTGCAGGTGGTAAGCACGCAGATGTATTTATTCTCCCCTCCGCTTTTTCAAAAATCTTGTTAAACTTCAGTTCTCAGCAGTTTTATGCGATCCCTGGCAGGAAAAACTTGATTTTTGCAGTAAGTTATATCCAAAGACTTTTTTTGTAAAATGTCAAATAATAAATCGGTAATATCAAATATACTTTGAGAGCAGCCGTTAAAAATGAAAATTCAATATCTTCCAAAAAATTTAAGTAGACCCTTGCGCCAAAAATTGACTCTTTCCCTGATGACGTATCGTTAATAATTTCAGTAAAAACTGTACGCAAATTTCCCCACTCTGAATCTATGATATTGATGGTTTTAGAGCGGGAGGACCACCTTGTTTCCACAGAGGAAGGAATTCTCCTAGCCATTACCGAATCTGAAACAAATGTTCGTTTCGCTGATTGATTAAAAAATCACGGTAATGAAGTAGCGCTGGCAAAATAGATACGACAGCTTTTAATGCTTTTTGTTTCGTCTTGCAAAACTAAACTTAATCTATGAGCACTGCAGTGTGTAAATGAAGCGTTTGGTGCATCAGATTTGATTTTCATCTGTAAGCCATTTAATGAACCAGCCATGACACTCGCACCATCGTAACACTGACCAACTAACTTGGCTTTATAGTCAAACGGACGCAAAACGGACGATACCAGTTCGTACATTGCAAGAGCTGTTCTATCTTGGCTCACGTCATAAAATCCTAAAAATCTTTCTTGAATTTTTTCCCGATTCATTGACAAAACGAACCGAAATTGCACACTGCGATTCTTCAACTATATCGGCTGATCATCCGCCTGTACCGCAAAAAAAATAGAAACTTTGATTTTCCGGTTAATGTGTTCCATAACATGCTCGGAAATGCATACAATTAAATACAATTCTGAATAGTTCTAGATTATCCCGTAAATATGTTACCAATTTTTTTCAAATGTTCTTGCATCTCCACATCACGTTTAATCAGAACCTTGAAAAATTCTTTAAAATTTCCAACGTTTAAAGATTCATTTTCTCGTTATGTCCCCTAAATGCCAATTCTTGCTTTGCTAGTAAACATGTTACGTCTATTAGATACATCATCAAATTTCTATTTTTTCGAAAGTCTTCGTTATAAAGTTTTAAAGAAAGAGCGGTTTGAGCGTCTTTTATCGTTGAAGAATTTGTCTGTAATCGTTTTAAAGTCAAGTAACTGCTTAGATGTTCTTTGGAGCTGTCATGTTTTTTTATACTTGCAGACAAATTTTTCAAATCTGTATATCCTTGCACTCCTTGCAGTACCCAAACGTTATTCCTTCCTCTCGCGAGCACTAAACAGGGCCAACAAAAAAGGCTCTGTTTATAGAAACTACCGCATAACCATCCGTGGCTTTTATACCATTGGGTGTTAAAAGTGCGAGAAAAATGTTGCCCTTGTTTTTTATCCGGTTTCAAAATGTCAAGTGAGGGTGTAGGGCGACCTACAGCGATTATTTGATTTCGATCTTCAACCTTAAGCCTAGAAAACGGTTCCTCCAATGAGGAACAAATAACGTCATGAGCTGGCAAAGTCATTTTGAAAATAAAAAGAACTTCCGTAAAAATGCCAAAAATAAATAATGAATATCCTGAAAAAACGACAACTACTAAACAAAATAAAGTATACCTCTATGTGTGGACAAATCCTGTCCCAAAAAATGAAAATATCAAAACAAAAATTCTAATTTACCAATTTCTAAAACTTATCTGATAATCTGTGATCATATGAATAATTGTTATCCAAATCTTGCTAGTTCCAAAATCACAAAACAAACACCACCTGATAAAGATAACAATACATTCTAATTTAGTTTGGTTTTTCTCGGGCTCAAGCAGGCCTAGGATGGATAATCGCAACCGATATCCCCAATAACGACTATTTATTGCAGTCATCACTGCAATTACATAAACTTACAGAGTATAGATAGAATAATGGTCGGGCTCACTTTTTTATGCCAAAAGTGTTTTAAAAAAGTTTGATTATCTGTATTGATGAATTAATTCATAATCGCTAGCTGTGAAAAAAGTATCGACTATCGATATATTTATACAGGGTGTCCCAACGATAGAGTAAAGTAGGTTTTATCATATAGGATATGAAAAATATCAATATCAATATGCGCCACAGGTTAGGGGTGTAAATAGCGCACATTCTGAAAATATTTGGAAACATACAGGGTGCGTCACAAAAGTATGGCACGAAAAAGTATGATTTTTTTAAATGGAATATTAATTGATATTTCAATTCTTTCTTCAATTTGGAACAAAAATTGTGATACAACTAATGTTCCTAAATCCAACCGTTATCGAGATATCGCGTTTTAAAAATGGCATTTTTGCAACTTTGACATGCTATACAACTCAAACTATTCAAGTTAGAGGAAAATGGTTTGCACTTTCCTGTCTTGACTTTTCAAGAGCTCTTCTGTCATTTGGATAAAAGGTAACGTCAACTGTCAACTTTTTTCGGCACATTTTGACATTTTTTCACAATAATGGATTTAATCTCCTTGAATAGCTCTTGAAAAGTTAAGATAGGAAAGTGCAAACCATTTTTCTCTAACTTGAATAGTTTGAGTTTTATAGCATGTCAAAGTTGCAAAAATGCCATTTTTAAAATCATACTTTTGTGACGCACCCTGTATGTTTCCAAATATTTTCAGAATGTGCGCTATTTACACCCCTAACCTGTGACGCATATTGATATTGATATTTTTCATATCCCATATGATAAAACCTACTTTACTCTATCGTTGGGACACCCTGTACGCTTCATTCGTCTCATCCCTATGCTTCATGTGGGATGACTGATGGTTTTCGCGCGTCGGCAGCAAAAGCACCCGAAGACGCCGAAGGCGGGAATCGTGTCACCTTGATGTGTGATATATTTTGCCTATGTTCGCCCTTGCCCCACTCTTTAGATCACCCCTTCTCATGCCCACAAGGACCGGCAACTGAGGCTGTCGCCTATTTTGAATGCGCCAGCGGTCGGTTTCGGCTAGGACTTGGTCCTCTTGTGGGTGTTTAGGAATGAGTTTCGCACCACTGGTAGGTAGAATTAATGAAGAATATTTTAAGCATTGTTTTTGAATGGAAATCTTCTTGATTAATTGTGATTCAATTATTTAATTCACAATAATAATTTATTTCGGTATTAACTGCGGTAAGGCGGCTACCTTGCCTACCCCGACCAGCCGCCACTGAATCATAATTTATATAAATGCATGAAATTCAAGGCATTATCAGTGCATCAGAGGAAGCAATTTGTTTTTACAAACCATTTATGTTTCAAGTGCTTTCCGAACCATTCACAAAAGCGGTGTGATTGGAAAAATTGTCCCATATGCGGTGAACCTCACAATTCATTGCTGCATTTTTCAGATAACAGAAATACAAACAAAACAAGTTTTCCAAAAACCAAACTTAATCAAGAATGTGTAAGTTCTGAGTCACAAAACTCCAAATCAGAATCAGTTTTTCCAAATCAATCCCATGATGAACCAACTTATGAGAGCACATCAAAGACTTGCAATTTTATTGATCAAAAATCTCACGTATTGCTGGCTACAGCTAATGTTAGCTTGCTTAGTAATGATGGTGTTTTTATTCAGGCCAGAGCTGTTATCGATTCAGGTTCTCAAGTGTCGTTAATTACTCATCCGTTAGCTAAAAAATTGAATTATCCTACACACAAGCAGAATATGTTGATTTCTGGTGTATCTGGAAGCATGCAGTGTAATGAATCTGTTGAAATTGGAATGGTGTCAAATGTTGACAAAAACAAGAAATTCAAGGTCATTTGTTCACTTATCAAGAAGATTTCGTCAAAAATTCCTCAGTGTCTCATAGATTTTTTCAAGTTGGACATTCCAGAGAGTATCGTTCTGGCAGATACGAGCTTTTATAGTTCAAGTCAGGTTGATCTTCTGTTGGGTGCTGATTTGGCATACTTAATTTTGTTGCCTGGTTTGATAAAACTTGGAGATAATCTTCCTGTATTGCAAAATACTTGTCTTGGTTGGGTCTTAGGTGGTCAACTACCATCCATATTTGCTTCAAATTTGTTCATGCATAATGAAGATCAGGATTCCAGAATATCCCTGTTCTGCAATACTCTACATATTGATGAGTTGATGCAAAAATTTTGGAGCTTAGAAGAGGTACCTAATGACCCGATTTTATCAACGGAGGATGAACTTTCTGAAAATGTTTTCAAGTATACAAAAAAACTTCTAGATACTGGTCGATTTCAGGTTGATATTTCTCTTAAAACAGGGAATGAGCATCGAAAATTGGGCGAATCTTTTTCGTTGACAAAAAGGCGTTTTTTTTCGTTGGAGAAAAAACTTCATCAGAATAGTGATTTGTTTGAGCAGTATTTTGAATTCATTGATGAATATGTAAACTTGAGTCATGCTAGGTATGTTCCACTTGATCTAAAAAATCAGCAAAACGATCACAAGTATTCCATTCCACATTATTGTGTGATCAGAAACGACACAACTAGTACACGTTCAAGAGTAGTTTTTGACGCTTAAATTCCATGAATTAGATGAAGCGTTAGATGTTATTATTCAGATTCTTCAAAACCATTATTTTTGTCGTGAAATTGATTTACTAAGAAAAAATAAGGTTTTGCCAAATAAGAAGTTACAGTCTTTGAAACCATTTTTTGATCATAGCGGAATAATACGAGTTGGAGGAAGATTAACCAATTCTCATCTACCATTTTCTCAAAAACATGCAATACTTCTTCCTTCCAAATTTCATGTTGTCAAATTGTTTTTGAAAAGCTCTACCATGCTGGTCCACAAACTGTATTCGTACCATAAAAAGTATAATTCACAATTGTACGCCCTGCTTCAGATTTAAAGCAAAGTCGGCAGAGCAAATCATGGACGATTTGCCAAAAGACAGAGTCTCCATTTCCAGACCATTCTTGAAGGTAGGTGTGGATTACGCGGGTCCTGTCTTGCTAAAATCTTCAAATTTAAGACGAGCACCCAAAATCAAGGCTTATATCGCTATATTTGTCTGCATGGCGGTAAAATGTGTTCACATTGAACTAGTTTCATCATTATCAACTGATAATTCTCTTTTGATATTGAAGCGTTTCATTGCAAGACGAGGAAACCCTGCGGTTATTTATTCTGATGATGCTTCAAACCTTTGGGTTCAAGTAATCAGCTGAAAGAACTGCATGAATTTTTCAAAAATCAAGATAACGTTAAGTCAATTGGGACTTATCTTTCAAGCAATGAAATTCAGTGGAAATTCATTCGGCCGCATTCACCTCACCGGGGAGGCCTCTGGGAGGCAGCGGTCAAAAGTGCAAAACATCATATTATCAAATCTATAGGAGACACTGCCTTGACGTTTGAAGAGTTAAGGACAGCTTTGGCTTCTGTTGAAGCAATTATGAATTGAAGACCTTTGTCAATATTATCAAACGATCCCACAGACTTGAGTCCATTGACTCCTGGTCATTTTCTAATTGGTGATAATGTATCGGCTGATCCAGATAAATCTGTTTGTGATATTCAAAATAACAGATTAAACATTCATCAACAAATTGTGAAACTCCGAAAACTGTTCTGGAAAAGATGGAGTCGGGAGTATTTGAACCGACTGTGCTAGAATAAAAACTCAAGATGGAATTTACTTTAGGTCTATCACAAAATTGTGTCCGTTGCCAGAAATTGTCAATGATTTGTAATATGTGACCTAGATTAGGAGTTCTTACATTTCAGTTATTTGGAGTTTTTGTCAAAAATCTCCAAGGTGGGAGTTAGGTTCAAATTTTAATTATAATAAAATGTAAGTTACGTAACATAGCTTTGCCAGGTGTGTTGTCATGATTTGACAAAACGTCATTCATAGAAAATTCATAAAAAGTCACAAAATGACTCACATAAATTCTATCCAAAACTAGCACGAAGCTCATACTTTGCATAGCTATGTTGCTAAAATAACCCTTAGTGTTTATACGTTGAAGTATCTATCATTAGTTGATCCCAGTTGTACTTCAACAATATAGATATATACGTAAATTCAAGTTGGGTTTTAATATACAGTCCATTCAAGTTATTGACATCAGAGAAAATCCATAGAAGCCATTGAAGCTGCTTTATGAATGAGCCTTTTTTGTGTTCATCATAAACACCTACAGCAAAATGATCCCTTGTGAGTAGTGTAATCCCTCTCATCCTGAGTACTGTTACCCCTCTTACCTTTCGTCAGCCTCAAAGAACATGCTCGTCCTATTGTTATGGTGGTGAAGGTAGACTGTACCATAGATAATAATAAACTGGAGTTACCATTACCGAGTTCACACGCTGCTAAACCCAGCTACGCGTCCAACTGAAAGCCCATCCTAATACCACCGAACAAATAGCAATAAGAAGGCACACTCTACTGTGCGTAGCAGCATCAAACGACAGCCCGCCGAACATTCGGGAGCTCATCGTTTTTGTAGCATGATTATAAAATGGTACCACAGAACATACGTGCCTGATATTTGAAAATCACGAGTTAACCGCGCTTCGTATAATAAACTGATAACGTCGGTCGCTGAACAGGCTGGTATTCTCGGACCAAGTGGACGTGGTGTTGGAAACGTCGGTCATATTCGGTTCGGTTTGGTATCTATTCGGTGCTAACATCTTACGTAAGATATGGCCGGGGACCGTGTTCAATGAATGTGGATTCCTGGCGATTTTTTGTAGTTCACAGTTGGATGATTTTGGGAACCGGTAGCCGTTACAAGAAAAACAGAAAGTACTAATACATCATCCCTAACAGTATAAAGACATAATATCAAAAAATACACAATAACATCCCATATTAAAATTATAAACATATACCCACTAGTATTTCTCGGAAGCGGAGATCTTCGTGAGGAGACTGCTGACGAGGGAGCACCCGTCATTTCTTGGATGAGTCTGTTTTCTTCCCCTTCCAATAGATTTTTTCTGGAACAGATCTCTTATCTTTTGCTCTATACAGCATCTGCCAATCACCCAGGTTGATGTACCATGGGTCGTTTCAGGGGGTTATCGTCTCCCTCACGGTAAAAACTTGCCAACGCCGTCCCTTGGATTTTACATAAAAGTATAGATAATAAGTCATAGGAAAATAAGTTCCTAGTAAATAGATAAGAAGAGAAAAACAAATAACAATAATTTACCTTACCAACTCTGTTACTAAATACTAAATGATTACTAAATACTTTAAATTTTTTATATATATCTTTAACCGAATCTCTTCAACGATATGCAATTGTGATCTGGGTGGAGCTTATGACAATCGCTCAAATCCGTTATAAATTATACAAAAATCAATACTAAAAATAATCCTAAAAAAACCTCGTTTATACTCTAGTGAAGCTTTGTTTCTACAACTTAATATACTTGACTTAAAAAAACTTTATCAGCTTGAAGCAATTTGTTTTATTCAAAATAAAATACATAAATACGAACATAGAGCGGAAGGGTAGTCTTGACTGACTAGTTAAACATCAAGCTTATAGTCTTGGGGATGCAGTCAAAATTGGCCTTAGGTTTAGGTAAAAAAACAAAACCCTTTTTTGTTTGTCGACCTTTCGGAAATGTTTATTTCCTTCATCAGGACATCTATAAATTAAGGTTCATGTAACAGAAACCGTGAAATACAATTTTATAAATAATCTACTCACCAAGACGAGTTTATAACAAAAGATAGCATCTTATGAAGAACATACTCTCTTCTAATTGAATTACAACAAATTTATCTACATCTTATTACTGTCGTGAAAGTGAGTTAAATGATGGTTAAAATACGAGAATTCACATGCATCGGTTCATAGTTGTGCTTCTAAACAACCTCACAAAAACCCTTTTACTGTTTAACAATTCGATAAGAGAGACTAAATGCTAGACATAATATGTTAGAAAGAGACAAAGACACTCCTGTGACAAGTTTGCCTATTGGATGTACACTGCTCACCGCTGTTCGAACAAAATATACACTGCTCTAATTACTATAAAAGTTAAAAACAAATCATTACGTTTAAATATAACATGTTACTGCCTGGTTTGAGGTTGTTTATGCTCATTATACAGTTGGATGATGTAATTATAAATTGAGCTCAAGTTCTGAGTGTCACTTTTTCGGTTCATGGAGTTTTTACATGTGATTATGTGAACCATTTCCATGAAAAGTCTTTTGTTGTAGGCGCTGACTTTGTCTAACACAATCGTACTGTCCCAGTCCACACTGTGATTAGTCTGGTTGGTGTGGATACTAAGAGCACAAGAGTCTTTTTGGGTACGGCAGTCACTTTTATGAGAGGTTAGTCGGCCTTTCAGACTTCTTGATGTTTGGCCTATGTATTGAAGAGGGCAGTCCTTGCAGTTGATTCTATAGACGACATCCCATGTTGCCAATTTGCTTATAGGCATTTTAGTTTTAGTATATAACAGGGAAATAGTTTTGATTTGTTTTTTAGCTATCTTAATATTATTGTTTTTAAATACATTAATTAGTTTCTGGGTGAGTACATCAATAAATGGAAGGGAACAATAGAAAACCGTCTCTTCTGAATGAGGTGTGTTTAAGAGGTCTGAGTTGTTTATGGGTGAGATTATTTGACTTTGAGACAGATCTGTGGACGAGTTTTGAAAAATGATTTCAGGAATTTCATATTAGGTGCTATAAAGTATTTTGTTAATTAAAGAATGTGGATAACCATTGTTTAGTAGTATTTTTTTTTATTATTTTTTAGGTGAAGAAGTGAATCATTTCTGAAATCTGGGTGTGTAAGTTTAACGACTCTATTTTTCATCCCCAATACCAAGTTTATTTTGGTTTTCATTGGGTGATAGGAGTGAAAATGTAAGTATCTGTTAGAGCAATATGGTTTCCGATACCATTTGGTCTTTAATACGTTGGTAATGTATTTAAAAATAATAATATTAAGATAGCTAAAAAACAAAGCAAAACTATTTCCATGTTATATACTAAAACTAGAATGCCTATAAGCAAATTGGCAACATGGGATGTCGTCTATAGAATCAACTGCAAGGACTGCCCTCTTCAATACATAGACCAAAAATCAAGAATGCTGAAAGGCCGACTAACCTCTCATAAAAGTGACTGCCGTACCAAAAAAGACTCTTGTGCTCTTAGTATCGACACCAACCAGACTAATCACAGTGTGGACTGGGACAGTACGATTGTGTTAGACAAAGTCAGCGCCTACAACAAAAGACTTTTCATGGAAATGGTTCTCATAATCACATGTGAAAACTCCATGAACCGAAAAAGTGACACTCAGAACTTGAGCTCAATTTATAGTTACATCATCCAACTGTATAATGATCATAAACAACCTCAAACCAGGCAATAACATGTTATATTTAAACGTAATGTTTTGTTTTTAACTTTTATAGTAATTAGAGCAGTGTATATTTTGTTCGAACAGCTGTGAGCAGTGTACATACAATAGGCAAACTTGTCACAGAAGTATCTTTGTCTCTTTCCAACATATTATTTCTAGCATTGAGTTTCTTTTATTGAATTGTTAAACAGTAAAAGGGTTTTTGTGAGGTTTTTTAAAAGCACAACTATGAACCGATGCATGTGAATTCTCGTATTTTAACCATCATTTAGCTCACTTTCACGACAGTAATAAGATGTAGATAAATTTGTTGTAATTCAATTAGAAGAGAGTATGTTCTTCATAAGATGCTATCTTTTGTTATAAACTCGTCTTGGTAAGTAGATTATTTATAAAATTGTATTTCACGGTTTCTGTTACATGAACCTTAATTTATAGATGTCCTGATCAAGGAAATGAACATTTCCGAAAGCTCGACAAACAAAAAAAGGGTTTTGTTTTTTTACCTAAACCTAAGGCCAATTTTGACTGCATCCCCAAGACTATAAGCTTGATAAATACGAACATATAGAACACATCTATCATACTAGAACTTTAAACAACCAAAACTTATTAGTACCAACATACACCAAAACTCACAATCAAAACTTCCTGGATTATCTAGGCCCCTATTATTATAATAAAATACACCTAAACATCAGAATCTTACCCAAATAAGAAAAAACCTCAAGCAATATTTGATATCTAATAACATTACGCAATAATATAAAAATATGAATTTCACGAAATAGCACATGAACCCTCCCCGGTGTCTCTTCAGTCCATTTAACACTATTGTCTGGTTAGCAATTTTGTTAGGATTTAGATTTAGTTCTATAAACATTTTAAGCATTCAAAATAATTTTTATTTATATAAATTAAACCCTGGGCACAATACAAGCTCAGCTTGGGTGCTAATATTTCCGTGATCAAGTATTTTATAGTATGTGATTACTGCCTATTAATTAGTAATATATGCTTTTTGATTTTGATTTTTTTTTGTTCATCATGTACATTCCACGGTATATGACGTATACAATTGTGCCCTCGCTGAATCCCTGCTTGAATGGTACACGTCTGTAGCCAGTGGAATGAGCTGACATCCATACTGTCTTTTGCTTTCCCGTTCAGCTGTCGTCTCCAGATAGGACGGTGGAAACCTTTCCTTGACTCTGTTAACCTTTTCGTGGAATAGGTCACCACAACACTGGAGGAATGGACTGTAGCTTTCTCCGTACGCATTTAAGGCCTCGCCGGCATATTCCAAACAGTAAACACACCAGGACAAGGGAGAGTGCTACACACTTCAACAGAAAACTATTATCGCGGCGACGCTGATCTGCGAGGCATTGTGCCAATGAAAGCTGGACGGTGGCCAGGGGCGTCCATTGGTTCATCATCATCAGGACCCCAGTCTCTTCATGTCAATTACAACCACCGATGCGGCTTAGACTTTCATCACTTGACGGATACCACCGATAAGATAGTCTCTCGAAACTTGGGGCATCCAGTACTTGTCCAAGCTACAACTCATTAAACCAAAT
This sequence comes from Orchestes rusci, assembly GCA_958502075.1. Lineage (NCBI taxonomy): Eukaryota > Metazoa > Arthropoda > Insecta > Coleoptera > Curculionidae > Orchestes > Orchestes rusci. The sequence continues at coordinate 52,388,963 of OY293303.1, read as the reverse complement.
TTTTTCTTAGACCTTCCTGTAGACTCAACCTGGCAGCCGTGATGATCTTCGGCGCATCCATCAAATATCACGCAAAGTTTTAGATTGGGCCTTCAGTTGGACTCACACCTGTAGTTCTCTAGTGAACGTAGCTGGGTTGAATAGTGGGGAAACACGGTAATAGTAACTCCTGTTTATTATCGTCTAGGGTACAGTCTACCTTCACCATCATAACAATAAAGAGCATTTTCTTTGAGACTGACGAAGGGTTGAGAGGGGTTACACTTCTCACAAGGAAGAATAGTTGGCTAGGCCAACCACCCAGAATCATCTTGCTGAACGTGTCGATTTAAAGCGACTTAACTGCTTGTTCAGCGATTTCACTTGTGGCAGATTGGGTAGATTAACACTAAGTTTATTTGCCTCCGGTACTAATATGAAGATATTAGAACGAAATTTGGACACAACATATGTAAGGACGTTCCGAATTTTTTGACATAGTAGTGACAGCTCGTAATGTGAAAATAACAGCTGTGCGCCACTTTGAACGAAAACATCAAATGGAAAAGAAGGTCGAGTGATACCTTATTTCAAAGATCTTTTCATCATCATCACACCCTGGAAGTTTGAAGTCGCTATCTTTTTCTATTTTTCCAAAATCAAGGCAGTATTGTTTTTGATAATATCGCCCAAAAATCCCCAGCTGTCACCACACTGTGCTGAGAAATGCAGAACGTGCTCATATATTGGGGATAACATCACAAAATCAATTCTTTGATGTACCTTCCCTAACTTTGAATCGTTTAATATACCAGAATGAAATTTGGAGGCCCAGTATATATGAGCACGTTCTGCTTTTCTCAGCACAGTGGTGCAAACTGAGGATGTCAGAACGGCAATTGAACGACATTTAAAAAAAAAATACTGCCTTGATATTAAAAAATTGGAAAAATACTTCAAACATTGAGGGTGTAATAAGGATGAAAAGAACTTGAAAATGAGGTATCACTCGACCTCCCTTTTCATTTGATTTTTTTGTTCATAGTGGCACACAGCTGTGATTTTGACATTTTTAGCGGTCACTACTATGTCAAAAAATTTAGAACGTGTTCACATATAGTGTGTCCAAGGTATTCAAAATACTATGATGTAACGCAACTTACCTATATACTAAGCTATACCCTTCAGAAATTATACCCCTCGCAAGTGAAGTTTCAAATTTTGGAAATTTAAAACTTCACTTGGTAGGCAAAAATATCTAAAAAGGTAAAACTCATCAAGATCATTGTCATTGTTGAATGTCTTTCATTATTTTTTATAATTTTAGAGTGTGAAACGGTGTTATTTTTTAAATTCGGATACAGATAATAACTTCACGTTCACACGATAACCGACTCACTCATTGACCACAAACTCAGTCAAAATGTCAGAAAAACTTGATCCTGATATAAAACCAAATGAAGATAGTCTGTATTTATGAATTATTTTTCGACGACGTAGCGATGGGCTGGCGTGCATGCTAAAAGTGCGTATGTCGATTAGGTACCCCAGTTTTTCTCTTCACTGTTTATGTTTGTCAATTGAATGAAGCGTCTCGACTTCTTTTTGGTCGGGTCTACCCAAACTAGGATCGAGAATATCGAGATTTTCATGCCAAAAGCAGTGCTTTTGAGCTCCATATGAAATTGTTTTGACCAGCTGAGATCGCCTGGCTTTTCTTTACATAGGATGCTTTCTCACATCGAAACGGCGCGTTAGAAAATGAAATAGATTAACGAAAGGTGCATATTATGATTTCGTCAAGTCATTATGTTGATATTGTTCGGTTCACGTTGTTAGTGTATCAAGACTATTAATCGACATTAATTGGAGTCCAATTAAGGCGTTCTAAGAGGTTGACAAGGTATAATGCACCCTTAAAATACGACAGAACTCTGTAACATGTTTGCGACCTTGAAAAATGTTTGTTTGATTCCAAGAGGAATTTCGTTCTAAAACTTTTAATGCTTCTGTTCTTTTTCAAGGAAGTTAGTCGTTTTCATCAAAAATCCAAATGTCCGAAGACACGTATTGTAATTGTCATATCAGAAATAGTCAAAGATGTCAACGTTGGCTATGACCAATGGATCACTGGACTTGACAATTCGGTAAGTGAGTCATTTCATTAGTAATTTTTGCCTTGATTTATCCAAAATGTCCCAATCCAGTTAGAGTCTCTTCAAAACACTCTCCTGGATCTACTTGACGAGGTATCAGTGGTGCCACTTGAACTTAGACAGGGACATCATCATACACGATGGATCATCGTCTCAGTATCACTTTAGAGATATTTTGAACCATCTGTTTCCAAATTAAATAATGAATTGGTAGAGACAATAATTGCTTACAAGTCTGAGCTCCACGATCACCAGATCTCAAATGCAGGTCGTCTTTCTTCAGGAATTTCCGACGATTTTTGATATGACAACTTTAATACTTAAACCCTGTATTTTTGCGAAATTTAAAACCTCACTTGCAAGGCCTAAAACCTCTTGGGGTGCAATATACAGAGTGACCCATTTGAAAGCGGGCCACCCCCATAACATTTTTATTTATGGAGCGATTTTGACGATTTTTTTTTTGAAATGTGGAGAGTGGAAGGTTTATTCTGAGGCGATACGTCGCTCAGTTTTTTCCAAAAAACAAGGCCTACTAGAGCATATTTAGAGGCTGAAAAATCCAGAAAATATATTAGCGATTTTTTTAGAAAAAATTGGATTCGTCATACCCTGAAATGGATCTGTACCAAATTCCATGAAAAATTTTGAAAATTAACGATTATTTTTTGTATGCACCAACAAGTATTTTACCTCGAAACTCTTGCGATAGCAAATCTATCAGAAAAAAAATATCAAATATAAACATTTGATAGATATTTTCATGTGAAAATACAATGAAAACAAACAAACGAGACTGACAAAAAAGAATAGAAACAAAATTACATACAGAAATAATACTTTTGACTTGAATATTTTTTCATGAAATTTGGTGCAGACCCATTTCAGGGGATGAAAAATCCAGTGGCGTAGGCAGATTTTCTCTAAAAAAATCGCTTATATGTTTTCTGGATTTTTCAGCCTCTAAATCTTGCTTTTTGGAAAAAAAACGGGGCGACGTATGGTGTCAAAATACACCTTTCCTCACAAGTTCCTGCTCTGTGTCGGTTCTTATGCGGAACACTTTGAATAACAGTACAACATTCTTGTATTCAATATTTGGTCTCATTGTCATAAATACTTCCTATATTTATTTTTAATTGGTTGTCCAAGTAAAGGCTCAGGAATATTATTTTTGCTAATATTTGAGTAGTTCAAATATACTTACATGAGAACGGTTCAAGTGAGCCATTTTTGAGATATTTTGGTTTTCAGCGTTCGATGCCACAACGGAAAAACCAATTTATTTGGCTGATATGATTGAAGAAACAAATTTTGATAGAAACTGCTGGATTTTTCAATCAATTCATTTATCTCAAAAAACTTCATTTAATCATCATGAATATTTGATAATTGTTCAAAATGACTTCCGTCAACATGGGTATAAAGATTATCACGACCTTAAAAGTTTAAATTTACTATTTGCACCAATTACGCTCCGTTTTCTAATATCTTGACTGTATTTTTGAATTCTTCTCTTGATGCAAATGATTGCGAACATTCAAAAAAAATGTGGTGGGGCAACCGTTATGTTTATGCATGACTCGTCGTTGTGATGACAGATCGCATAAATCTCGTAGCGTATTTTGTAAGGGTTCCAAATAATCCATATCAGTGAACTGTGGCGGTAAAATGTCAGGACCGATAATAACATTGTCACTGATTTTTGCCTACACATTAATCTATAACTAATGATGATAATGAGTTAATTTTATGGCATGCGGATTTTTATCAGCATAAACATGTTCGTTATGTGAGTTGGTTACACCACTTCTCGTGAAAGATGCTTCGTCCTTGAATGAAAATTGCTTGGCAAAATTCACATTCTGTTGTCTTTGTTTGGTAATAAATCGACAGAAGAGTGATCGTTGATCATGATCCGGAGGTGAGAGATCTTGCACCTTTTGGATATGGTATGGATGAAGCTCCGGTTCTTTCACTGTTCTATGAACCACATCCTTGAAAACTTCTACTTCTAAATCCAAGCGTCTGGTGCTAAAATTTAGATCTTCAGCGATTCTCTCCAAAATGTGTTCCTTAACCCCTGGAGTCCTTATCGCACGTTGTCGTCCACAATTGGCAGTAACAGGAGTGAAACTACCGGTTTCGCGAAGGCGTCTCTACAAAGCAGCAATTGTTCGGTTTTGGATACCTTCTCGTATACCGTAACACTTTTCCGTCCAATTTTTTTACAACATCCAATTCTCACTGTAAAATTTACTGTTAACCAAATGAATACACGCAATGTACAATTTTTTTGCTACAACATTATGTCTAAAGAATAATGGAAATACAAAAATTATTAAAAGTAAATAGGGAGTATTAAGACGGTTCTGCCCAATGTTTGTGGTTTGGACAAACATCAAGTGCATTTTTTAATCTATCCTTAAACAAAGAGAGATAAATTGGATGCGGCATCAAACATTTAAGGCCAGAATATCTCGAAAATGACTCACTTTGGCGGATTTTATCACGAGTATATTTTCGCTAGGAAAAGTTCAGTCAATTTTTTTCTCACTGAAAAAAATAAAAACTACATTGAGGAAAAAGTCACGGCCATTTTAAACCATGAGAAGTGCGTTGTATAGCGACCTCTAATGGCCACAGTTGAAAAGTGTCCATATTCGGGTTTTTATCCAAAAAATCCCTGAGTACCAATTTTTTAAGTAAATCGTGACAAAGTAATACATTAAAAAAAAAAACGATTTTTATGTTCTAACTTTACCACCCAGTATCTTGAGAACAGAGCATTTAGGATTAAGGTATGTTGCTTTGAATCGAGATTCCCTGTATAAGGCGTGATCGATTTGAATGTTTTTAAGCGAAGTTGCCGCTTCTTTGAAAAAGTAGCAACAACACTGCTATTTTGATCGAGACACCCTATACAGTGTGGCCATTCAAGTGTACATATGGGATTTCTTTTACTATTTGCAGAACCAAAATTCAAATATCACCAAAAGCTAGTTCATGTCCGATAAACTTATTAGGTGCAATTAGAATGGTTGCAAGTCAAACATCATACTCGGTGAGTCAAAAAATATAAAAATTGTACAAGAGTAAAGAACCCTTATTTCAAAAAATTTGGCTGAATGTTAAAAAGAAAAGTTGTTGTTAGGTATGAAGACCTGAGCTCGCAGTTGTTTGCTGTTCACTTTTTTTGTATTAAAAGGCATTTTTTTCATAAAATTCCAATTTATTTGGAATGGTACAGAAATGAAGTTTTTGTGTCACCGTGGCCATGTTGAATCTCCCTGGTGATGGTTTTGTTTTGTAGTCCTGGCAACCCACGTTGAAACGTTTAATAAGGATAACATGGACTTATACTTAACATTTGCCCCCGACATTCACATGGTCACCATTTCAAAACAATAAATAATTACAATTTAGCAAAATGACCTCTCCATAAAGTGAGAGTCAGTTATAAAAATCTTCACTTATGAGAAGTGGACACAACTTTGTTATAGATCGTTGTATTACACTCTGGCTAGTTTTTACGGAAGCCATACGACACTGGTTATAGAATCCAGGATACACTTCAATCACTCGTCTTAGTCAACTTTAGGGGGTATTTAATTTTCTTTTATAAGGACCAACTCTCCGATCCTCAAATCTTGTTGGGGATATTTCAACGCAGGCTTTTGATGGAGCAGAACCAAGTACTTCCTGGCCCAACGGGGTCAAAAATGCTGATATATCTTCTGGATGATATATGCTGGGGACCAGCATGCAGTAGATCAACATGTTCAAATGAAAACAGCCGCTTTGTAAAAACATGATTGTAGGAAATCACCGCAGAATGTTTTTAGCGTAATCAAGAGTTGCTAGTACCCACCCACTCTCATAACACCATTTTTTAAAATACACATAACATATATACATACAATCCTACAATAGAGGTTCTCCATATAACGTCAATCAGATGATGTTGCATAAAAAACGCAGTTCTGAGCTCATTGACTATGAAATAATGTCTGTCTGAACCGAAGCCAGTACAGCCAGTATAGTTTCGTTTGATAGGCAATTAAAAATGCAAACCATTATTGTCAATGAAGAAACAATTCCTAAAAATACGAGAGACATAGGGCCTTTTTGCCACAAAAAGAGACAGCTACTGTTTCTTATCATTCATTATTACCCGGGATAAAGGTACGATTTTAACAAGTCGCAAGAAACAGTAGTTTTGTCCCATTTCACTCAACTTTCTTGATAGCAGAAACATCTTTCGCCTCTCTAGAGCGTCTTCCTCTATTGTGAACGGTTTGCATATTTTGATGCCTGTTGAGCAAAATTAAACGGGATCCACTTGATTTCAATCATAAGAATAAACCGATCTGGGCATCCAGGTCAAACAAAGGTTTCCAAAAAGCGTCGCATAGCTTCATAGCTCATTTTGCATTTTATCTGCCAATTAGTAGATATGGATTGGTTTGTGTGAGATACGGGGTTTGTCTAACTGACAGCACCACGCCATGTCTTCCGCTCAATGCATAATTTTTCATTTTCCATGTGGGTAGGTACATTACTTGATTACTAAAGCATTTTGTAACATTAATTTAGATTTTGATACAGTTCAATACATTTTTTTCTAACATTGTTATTGTTTGAGTATATGGAATATCATAATTATTTTCTTGTGATGTAAAAAAATACACAGATGGTAAATTTGAAGCTGCTAATTTTTCACGGAATCTACTAAAAAAATGCAGTAAAATTTACGGATATTCGTTTCAATGATCTGGCAGCACTGATCTATACTATACCTACTGTCAATTGAAAAATTGCAATACCTGATACATTTTTAAAAAATGATTTATTTAAAAGACTTATTGAAAGTGGATAGAGGGAGACATTTGCACATTTTAATAAATATCGTGTCGATATTTTTTTTCAAGACCAAGACCAATACGATACTTTCGAGGTAGAGTCTTAATCTTGGTCTGGGTCTTAAACGTGAAGTCTTGATCTTGATCTTGAAAAGATTTTAAGGTCTTGATCTTGGTCTCGGTCTTGTCACCAAGACCAAGAAAAGTGTGGTCCCGCGAAGTTCTAGTACTCAGTAGGAGATGATTTCATTTGTGAAATAATAACTAGTTTTTGTAGAGACTCTTTCAACACCAAAGCTGAGACCCACCAATCCAGTTGTTTTTTCAACGACAGTTGCTGTCAAACCGACAAACAAAAGCAAAGCATCGCTTCAATTTCGAAAAAGTTGAAATCTAGACAAAGTAAAGATTTCTGGAGCTTTACAACATATATTAATTTACCTCTTGACTTCAGGTAAAGAATCAAGTTCAAACATCGATTAGGGCCAAAGTGTGCAATCATTGGAGAGCCAGTTAGGACCTTTTCACCATTCACGGCAACTTATCAGCGGTTCAGGATAACAACCTCGAGATAATATTTCTTCGAGATTGTGTTGAGAATTCATATGATGCCAATCATCTATGGAAGTTGAAGACTGAGTTTGTGATACTCCATTGCCAGCAAATGTTTGTCAAATATGCGGTGATTGGGGAATCCATCCAAGTACTACCAAGGAATTAGTCCAGAGATAAACTTCATTGACGACAGACTGCCTAAACTTATGAAGAAGTTTTGCTGGAACCAATGCTCCACAAAACTCCAAGCGAGACAGTCATTACCTTCAAATGTCCTACACTAGCCTTGGCATAGACAAGGTAAATTTGGGTAAAATTGAAACCAACAATTTTCAATATAGACATGTATCTCTACAGTCAGCCAATATTTGACGTGGGATTCTCAAGTTGTTGAGAAATTTCATCTGCTGTCGTAATTTATGCCATAAACCATATAAATCTGACGGGAATGACACGTTCCATCCTACTTTAGTACATTTTTGCAATATCACCTCAGCTAAGACAATACAAGGTGCAAGTAACCCTAGCGGATCATAAATTTTGGCGATTGTAGAGAGAATGGTTCGCTTCGTGTATTTTTTCCAGGCGATGAATGAATATGATATAATAGTCCTTGTATGACCAATATAGACCAAAAGTTTTATTCTTGGTCTTATCACAAAGATTAACTTTTCCTTTACTCTCGATTCTGTCATTACCAGCGAGTTTTTTCATAACATAAGGTGAATTAGAAATCCATTTTCTAAGTGACAAACAAACAAGCAGACTTCAAAATTTCATAAACCTGTTCACTCAGCTTGATAGCAGTATCTGAAGAACTGCAACCAAACAAAAGATCATCGACAAAGATGTTATGAAGAATAATATAAAAAGCCTCGGGATATTTTTTCTCCAGATCTAAACCCAATTGCTTTAGATATCTAATAGCCAGAAACGACGCAAAAGCTGTACCATATGTGACTGTGTTCAAAGTATACACTTTCAGATCATCACTTGGATCTGCTCACCAAAATATTTTCCGAAAACGTCGGCGATTTTCATCGACCAAAACCATACGATACATCTTAGCTGCACACACTACAACATTATGCAGTCTAAATTTTAAACGACTATCCAAAGGTCATCCCGAACACTAGGACCGATGTACCAAAGATCACTCAGTAAAATGCCATTATTAGAAACAGCTTTCAGTCCGTTAAGCAGTATTGACTCTGATGCATCTAAAAGTGATCATGATATTCCTGGGCCTTTTGGCCACTCTGCTTCGAAACGCCCTAGACTTGACAGTGACGAGTGTCTAGATCGGGAAATTCAACGATATGATTTACAACTGAACTCCGTTATTCTATCACAACCTGATCTTATTCCTGGCAACTTAGCAAGTGGATCACAGCAGCATCATGAGAGACAACCAGATGACGATGATAATCAAGCAGAAATGAAAATGCAGAGATTGATAATGATGAACCAATTTTTCTGCGTGATATATCAATATCAGTCTGGAGCCCACCCATAGGAAATCACTTGGTATTCGACAAAAACTTTGAGGGTGGCATAAAATCCGAATGGCATGCTGCATTACAAGGATGTAAGCCGGAAGAATATTATCTGGCTTTCGTGAATTACCACATTCTAGATGAAATAGCGGACCAACTAATCTTTATGCAACCCAGTTTCTTCTAGAAAATAAGGATATTTGGAATCAGGTGAGGATGCAATCATGGGAGCCAACATCAAGGAAAAAAATCGCAAATTTTTTGGGTTTACTAGGATACATGGGAATAGTCCGAATGACGTGTATTCGAGACTACTGATCAACAAAGTGGCTTTTCAAAAATAGAGTGGCTGGCAAGATCATGAGCCGTAACAGATTCGAATTACTACTGAAGAAGCTTCACTTTTCTGACAATTCGAAGTGCCCAGAAGGAGAAAGACTGTATAAAGTGCACCCTCTTTTGGATAAATTTCTCGAAAACTATAAAGCGATTTATACACCGGGAAAAACATTCTGCATTGACGAGAGCATGATACTTTTTCAAGGAAGACTGCTGTTCAAGCAGAATAATCCACAAAAGGGTCATAAATATGGAATCAAGGTATTCAAGTTGTGCAGCAGACAAGGGTGTACCTGGAATTTATCCATATATGCAGGAAAAGAGAAGAATGACGGGCTAGTAGCAGTGTCTACCTGCATTGTTCTGAAGTTGGCCAAAGATCTTCTAGGGTGTGGTAGAGTTTGTGTTACAGATAATTGGTACACAAGTCTACAGCTTGCTCATATTCTTCTGGACAACAAAACACATTGCCTTGGAACATTGCGGTCTAATCGCAAAGAAAACCCTATAGATGTTATCACAAAAAAACTGAAGAAGGGCGAACTTATCACTCAAGAGGATGATAGAGAAATATGTGTCCTGAGATGGCGGGACAGAAGGGATGTTCTAATATTATCAACTTATCATCATGATGAAATGGTACAACTTCAAAGACGCGGAGAGCCAATCAAAATCCTAAAGCCATAGCTGATTTTGACTCAGGTAAAAGTTCAGTAGACCTATCGGATCAAATGTCAAGCTAGAGCACAGCACTGCGTAAAAGTATCCGATGGTATAAAAAGGTGGCTTTAGAAATATTATTGGTAACATCAGTCGTAAATGCGCACTTCACCATCAAAGAAGTTGAACAAAGCGCTATGTCAATTACTGACTTTCGTTATGCCGTCATAGAGGGCATGCTAAAATTAGATAACCGTGATTATGAAGACATTTCTAAGCTAAAAATAAGTTTGAGGGATCATGTGTTTACTCAATTAGACCGCAAAGCACGTGATAATAGGAAGTTCTGCAAATGATGCTACAAAAGGAAGCAGGAGGGTCAGATTGATAAAAAATAAAGTGGAAAAGGTGATAACATATTGTGATCAGTATGGAGGAAAGCCTAGGTTTTGCCTAGAATGTTCCAATTCATTTCATAAAAGCCGCTAAATAAATGGCGGTGTTTTCTTATTTAATTTTCTTTTTTTTTGTTGTTGTCAAATAAACATGGTTTTTAAGTTCATCGTATGTAGAAAAAGGATAAAATGTTATTTTTCAAACATATTAGTGTTAATAAAAAATATTACATTCGCCAATTTCACTATCACAAACTCAAAATCAGCGTTCAATAGTGCAGGGCCAGGGCTGACACGCTACCATCTTGAGCTGCTCATAAGCGTGTTCTCTCGGCCAGGCAGTATCGATGATTATTTTGTAGTCGGGCGGTTACCGGTGCCATTTCCATCACGCTTTATTCCCTTGACAAATATTGCCTCACACTCATTTTCCTCAGTAGACAAGATTGGCTTAAGAGAGTTTGGATGGAGGTTCTTCCATGACCCAACATTTCTCAAGCAAGTCATGAAGATCATTTTTGCTATATTAGATCACAATAGCAAACATTCACAGTTGATAAAATTGAAGTAGATCCAGAAACAATCCATTCAAAACAAGTTTTCTGCATAGTTGGCCGGCCAAGTCCCAATTTGATCATATACAAAGTGAAGTAAATGAATAAATAATCGTTTATTAAGCAGAGCTTTACAATATACAATAATTTTATAAATAAGATATAGTACAATATAGTTATAAATTTGAATATACAAAACATTTTTACAAAAAATAATCGTTTCATAATGTAACGATCTATAATAAAGGTTCTCAGTCTAGATTTAAAGCTATTGAGATCAGTTGCATCTTTTATGTGTGTTGGCAGGAAATTAAATTTTATTAAACCACTACGAAATAAAGTGCCATGTGTTTTGGTGAGTCGACTTCTCGATATATAAAAATCACTTTCACTTCTTGTCGGATAATTGTGTACTTGGTTTACATATTTTAGTTCCCTACACAGGTATTCAGGTACAAGATGATTTTTCATTTTATATATAAAAATGAAACATTTATAATTCAACGTATCTATAACATTCAAAAGATCTAAGGTATTTTACATAAAATCAATGGACGTATAACGATTACATGACAATATGAAACGTAGGGCTCTATTTTGAATTTTTTGTATCTGATTAATTTTTTCCTTTGATAAGTTAACTAGAATTGTAGGGCAGTATTCGAGATCTGGTGATATGAGCGATTTATAAAGAAGCAATTTAACAAAAGGTGACAGATTTTTTCCTACTCTTTTTATGAAATATACCTTCCTAGACATTTTTGAACAAATTTTAATATAGTCTGCATGCAAATTAAAACTTAATTGTTCATCCAGCATCACATCCAGGTATTTGATTGATTTTTCCCTTTGTATATCTTGCCCACTGATGGTAATCTTGATATCAACATCGTCCAGCTTCTTGATTGTTTGTGCCATTCCAAAAACAACGCATTTGCATTTCTGCACATTCAAAGCCATGTTATTGTCCCCCAACCACAATTCAATTTCATGTAGGTCCTTTTTAATATTCTCAAGCATGGTATCTATATTGGAGCCATAAATGTATATCATTGTGTCGTCTGCGAAGAGTTTGATGGTGGAGTGTTTCACATGCTTGATAATAGCATAGAAATTAACAACACCTGATAAGAGATCGATTATTGGTCCCGGCTTACAAAATCAAGTCTCAGCCAATTTCAGATGCTTCGAAATATTCAGAAAAGAAACATATTTTTTGACTTGGGATTAGGCCACTGTTGTTTGGAATAATTAGACAAGAGATTGATGTTTTGAACGAATTCACTCCATAATTCTACCTGCATATTACATCTATGCTTGATTGTAGAGGTGACCTGATTAATACCAACTATTAAAAGGATCACACTTTGTTTTCTTAATAGTTTCAGTCCAGCGAAGAAATCCTTATTCACAAAATGTATACCTAATTTGTACTAGAGCAGTAGATAACAAAGTATGACTTTCATTATTGTCCCTTTTTTGAACTATGCTTATTTAAAAAGAGCCAAGCGCCAGATTGAGAAAAATGAGTTGAAGGCATCAAGCGACAGAAAACGGTCTAACTTACTTTATGTAAAAAGATCCCTACTCAATAGCCAGTTCTCTGACTATGAACCAAACGACATATTCGAAATGATCAACTCCATATTTTTATAAAAAGAACCAAGCGAGTGATTTCCTTTATATTAATAAGATGTAGTTACTTGGTTCCCTTAACATATTCAAACATGTGTTTTGTTTTGACTGATTAGGTTATGCTTTCACTACTTTTATCAATATTCAATTCCAAATAAATCGTGATTATATCGACTACCAAGATTATTACGTTATTGTTTAGTGGTAATGTAACAGGTAGCTGGATTATATTTTTTTCAATAAAACTTCTTTATAGTTGTTTTGATTAGAAGATTTCAGATATTAATTTGAGAAACCAATCACTGAGGAATGTTATTAGGACAAACAATGGTTGGCTCTTGTTTGATTTGGATGCATCTTTCAGGGATCATGTGGTGAATTCTTAAATTTATCATTCATTTCAATTTTTTTTGCTAAATGGAAGTGAAAATTTTGAAGATAATGTTCAAGAGAATCAAATAATCAACAACAATGTTGACTTTTCTTATGAAGAAGTTTTGAATGCTAAAGGAAGTAGTTCAAATAAGTATACTGGCCTCTTGGACAAAGGTATTTTGGATTTTTTCGCTGAGTTTCTTGTTACAAAAAATAACATACGAGATACTTATTCCAGGATGCTTTCGTATAGTTCAAAGTGTGGAATAAAATTCACTTCCAACAATTGTCAGGATTTATTTGTAACAATAACAAATAAAGAATTGACTGGTTCACCGAGCTCAGCTTCACTATTGGCCAGAACAAACGCACCTGGTATAAAACTTGGGCTGAGTCACCTTCCTTATTGATGTTAACATACATTGTGGTATTCGACAAGTTCAAGATATTTTAATATGGGTTAAACTGAAATCAAAATAAGAGAAATACACCAATTGCAAAATCTATACAACTGTACAACAACTATCAAATCGCCAGGGATAAATGCGATAATCAACCTCCTAATACAATGCAAGTGAAATACAGACCATCCATCATATTATATTTGAGCAATGGTTGACCACCACACATAAAAAATTGGTGTAGCATTATACACATAATCCCAAAGATTAATTGATTAATTTTTTGTCCCGAAATCAAAGGAACTGTTTTGAAAGTTTCTAAATCGGTATAATACACATCAAAAACTAATCACAGTCCCAAAACTATAATATTCAAATAAACTTATTACCATGGAATTCACATTCCCCGAAACACGACCAAAAACATGACCGATCGATTAGTGCACGGAACGTAAAAGACTTCAAGGAAACAATCAGCAAGCCATCGTACTCAGATGACAAATGGTGAGGTAGCTGACGGATCACTCACACCTAAAAGACTTATGTAGGAAATAGGGTGCTTATGAGAGACCCACTACTTGCAGCGTTGTAAAGAGGACTGAATGAGGCAGTTTTGTCTTTCTCTTTCAAGTTCTGACTCGCAGAAGATACGACATTTTTGATGCAATACATCACTCTTCCATGAGAAGATTGCTGGAACTAATCAAAGGAACTGGTTAAGTCTGGCAAAAAAAGTTCAGCACAATAAGCCACAGGGATGCAGTGCAAATCGTGAAGAAAACTGTCTTGATCGCGCCTCAAACACCAACAGCGACAGCTGATTATGAATGTAGTGAGAAACAAACCATCCAACACTTCTAGCCACAGTGAAGCTGATAATTTCGAAAATTTATCTCTCAAAATGAGCGATTGGGAATATTTTTACTATCCCACTTCTGATAAATTATGGAATAAAATTCACTTCCAACAATTGTCAGGATTTATTTGTAACAATAACAAATAAATAATTGACTGGTTCACCGAGCTCAGCTTCACTATTGGCCAGAACAAACGCACCTGGAATAAAAATTAGGCTGAGTCACCTTCCTTATTGATGTTAACATACATTGTGGTATTCGACAAATTCAAGATATTTTAATATGGGTTCAACTGAAATCAAAATAAGAGAAATACACCAATTGCAAAATCTATACTACTGTACAACAACTACCAAATCGCCAGGGATAAATGCGATAATCAATCTCCGAATACAATGCAAGTGAAATACAGACATTCCATCATATTATATTTGATCAATGGTTGACCACCACACATAAAAAAATGGTGTAGCATTCTACACATAATCCCAAAGATTAACAACAATATGGGGCGTCTCCCACGGCGTCCCCAGGCTTCAGGACAACCATATAACTTGGCACAAACAGCATTCTTCCTACGCTTTAGGAAAAGTGCGCTGTAGCAGATCATTTAACAAGTGTCAAACTCTTCAGACTACTGATGGTGAGTCATTCCTCAATCTCCATCACTCAGAAAAAGGGGCGACGGCAGAGAGTCCATCTTCTACAATCAAGATACCATCAAAAGGAATTTAGCTTTCAAATATCACTTTGACCACTGTCAAAAATAATCATCAAGGTACAGAAGAATGATCAGAAAGCACACAAAATTGTCACCAGAAAAATGGGATGCTACAAAAGTAAACAATTGAGCAATCTTATCATATATATATTTTTAGACTGCAAAAATACAAAAGAAAACAACAGTTATCTAGATTTTTCAAAAGATTTTTTCTTCATTGAAGATCAGCAGAATTATCAATGTCCAATGTCAATCAATAATGATGCTCTAGAAGATATAAAATTTCACATATCAGATTGGGAAGCGACGATTTCACACAATTTTAATGGGTGATTTCGAAGGTGATCTCATTAATACCGACGTCTCAACTATTTTGGATATAAGTGGAAGTGCAGATGAAAGTGATGTTTTCAGAACACTTGAACCCATAAGCACTACTCTAGATCAACAGCTCAATAATTGTCATGTGGCAGAAGAGCAGTGTCCTATTACTGAAAATACATTTACATGTTCACTACTGGACGCGCATTTTTCTGATGACCAGAAGACTGATCAAGAACATCCGAAATCAAGTAAAAGTTATGACCTTGTCCCAGAAACAGACCACCTCGAACTTCAGTGTCCTATTACTGAAGATACATTTACATGTTCACTACTAGACGCGCATTTTTCTGATGACAAGAAAACTGCTCAAGAGCAACCGAGTAAACCAAGTAAATGTTAGGACCGTGTCCCAGAAACAGACCATCTCGAAAGTGTTGAAGAGATGAATGACATTGATTTTGATACAGAAACATTCAGTGGCAGTTCCACTAGGCCAGGTGATGCAGAAGTCTTGTCAGAAAACGATGACATAATGATGAAAACATTGAAAGGCCGAAAACACTAAAAGAAAAGATACAAAACTGGAAAGGACGTTCATAAAAAGGTCGTCATAGTGAGAACCCTGGTCAAACATTTTCTACCTGAAAAAAATTGAAAGATTCTAACCTAAAGCATTATACAGTCAGGGGAAGTTGAAGAATAGAAAGTTCACAAACTTTCAATGTGATTGTCCCAAAAACTGCAACCGAAACGTTCCGGTCGTAACTCGTGAGAAGCTGTTCAAAGATATCTGGGATCTAGCATCCTATGAGAGTCAGACAGGCTTCATGACCTCAACAGTGAAAGAATTTCCTGTTAAGAAAAAACGATCTGAAGGTACCAACAAATCAAAATTTTGTTCCAGGATATATCAATTATCGAATATAGAAGTTTGTTGGGACACATTCATGTACCAGATATCCACATAACGTGTTAACACATCATTAACGAAGTAACAGACAGGTTGATTGAAAGATGAACGTGGTAATCGAGGCGGTGATAGAACTGGTTAAAAAAATATATGTCAAGAAACTATCAAGAAAATTATAGACCAAATCAGACAATTTCTGACCTACATAACTCACCTACATAACTCACTACAGCAGAGAACAGACTGAGGCGAGATTTTTCTCGTACGACCTTACTGAATCAAAAATGTATGAGTTGTACTCAGAACCTGAGGGAAATCCAAAAGTTAGTTTCACCTTTTACAAAAAAACATTTCACGACAATTTTAATTTGAGACTCAAACTAGCATAAAAGGACACCTGTAATAAATGCGACGCTTTTTCCACAAAGATAAACAATCCTTTTGACAAAACCACCAAAGAGCAACTTCAAGCTGCCCATGGCAGAAGCAAAATTAGCAAGGACTTCGATGCAAAATGACATCAAAGGAGCGGCTACGAATCCTGTATTGGAAACAGTGTGTTATGGCATGGAAAAATTCTCAGGTTCACCTAAGCTTTCAACCAATTTTGTCTATTATAAGCAACAATTGAGTATTTACAATGGAAGGAAGGTGTGACTGGCATAGTTGCACAGGAAGTTGGGTCCTGCTTGAAAAAAATTATCGAAAATAATCTCAAGGCAGAGGTTCAAAAAATAATTCTCTGGTCTGACTGTGGCGGCCAGAACAGAAATACATATAAAAATCGTACTCATGTTGAAAACAATCTTAAGTGAGCATCCTACTTCGAAAACTATCTATCTCAAATCCTTAGAATCCGGACACAGCTTCTTACCAAATGATACAGACTTTGCTCAAATCGACCGGGCACTTGAACTACAAGTCCGTATCTACACCATGGAAGAATTCAAGTTTATAATAGAGAGATGCAAAGAAGTGATTGCCATGAACACTGAAGATTTTTTTTTAACTCAAGACATAGAAAAAGATATTTCGAATAGAAAAATGAGTGTTGATAAAAATAAGATATCCTGGTTGGAAAAAAAAGTTATTAGAAAAGAAAAAGATAAAGCGTTCTCAGTAGGAATTCAAGATTTCAGCCCATTAACATTGCTTTATCCAGATTGTGAAAAGATTTGCAACAAGAAGACAGAAGCTATCAAATCTTTGATGCGATTTATTCCACTGGATGCAAGATCCTTTTATAAAATGAGCAGCCTTCAAAATTTTCAGGATGACATCGATGGGTCTGGACAGACCGTGGGCGTGGATTTTGAGATTGAGGAAGCAATGAATGAATAATCCATATTCCTTCGTCCCCTTATTATTATAATATTATTAGTTTCATATCAACATTTGTATGTTCTGATTTTGAAAATAAAGCTACATCATCTATTTAAATAGAACCATTCATTGAACATACCCAAGACCCAATTTGAAGAGTTCGATTCACATATTATTTTGACACAACATTATAATCTTCAACCTCCATTATGTCTGAACGTCAATTTGGTGGTTGGTTCCTTTTAAATAAGCGTAGTTCCTTTTATACACAGAAAGTTTCAGGAAGACATCACAATTCTAGATGTTATGAACCACAGACTCACAAATGGTACAACCTTTATTTACTACCAATGTCTTGGATTTGAATTTACCTTTGGTGCCATTTTTTTTTTCAATAGTTTCCAGTAGGTGGTCTGCTTTAGTATTGAGAAAAGCTTTTGAGTTGACCAAAGTAGGCAACTGATCTTTTGGTCTTTGCTCTTACCATTCTCGAGCTGTAAATGGATCTTGTTTACTGGACATGAAAAAAATAATCAAGACGTCCGCGTCTCAAGCATCGACTGGCAACTTAAGAGATTCAAGACACCTCAAGTTTTTGATGATAGTATTAACTAATAATCGAAGACCAATTGAAGGCTCTTGCTGCATATTAGGAAAGAGGAAAAGATCCTTCAAGTGATTTTGAACAAGCATTGAGCATTGACTTATTGTTATACCTTCACACAAAATCTCTCAAGCGATGGAGTAATTGGCAGAACTTATTTCTAGATTCCTGAGAAGATCCCAAGAAGTTCCTTCAAGTGAGTCTCGTAGAAAATGGAGTTTATCAATGTTTGTAATGTTGTGAACTCGCCAGGAAACTTTGAAATTGGTATTAAAGGAGGTTCAGGACCTGGTTGTAGTCTGATTCCTGAATTCGAAATTTGCGAAGGATTATTACTTTTTTCCAAGTGATTATCAGATTTCGTTTCGAATAATTCTGTTCAAGGATGTTTTTTGTGTTTGCCAATAATTCATAGTGATCTTCTATATAATTAAAAAAAAAACAACTTGATTCGTATCAAAATCAATTCTAAATGATTCTATTGTTCCCATTACGACACAAATTATAAAATTGCTTATACTACAAAATATTCCTATTGCTAAAGTGTATAACAAATGATTGTCATTAATCCATTAATATGCTTAAGTCTATGATTTTATGATAGTATACAGAGTGTTTAAACTTGAACATTATAAATTCCCACCTACAAATAATATTTTATATGTTTATATCTTTAATCCCACACTACACCTCTTACGGATAATGAAAAAAAGAGAAAAAAAAGTTTAATCTTACATGTCTATTTACAAAGTGTTATCCGTATATAATTTTACTCGATTCTTTTTTTTTGTTATATTCTCTATTGAAATCGATACATTTGGTGGTGACCTGAATATGGACCGTTAAGAATGTTTCCGTGTTTATTACCGGTCTCATTTCTCATCAGAATCTGGTCACCTTTCTCATAACTTTTTGAATTAACTTTCGCATCGTGAATATTTTTGCGTCAAAGTTTTGACTCAATCAAGTTATTTTTTGCGTCATCCCAAGCTTTTTATACCCTACATCTTGATTCAAGCGGACAGTTATCAAAATTGTACACTGGCTCAATACCAAAATTGATATTTGAAGGTAGTTTGCACGGCTCATCAAAAAC
Source organism: Orchestes rusci (assembly GCA_958502075.1). Lineage (NCBI taxonomy): Eukaryota > Metazoa > Arthropoda > Insecta > Coleoptera > Curculionidae > Orchestes > Orchestes rusci. The sequence goes on along the minus strand of OY293303.1, from coordinate 52,369,721 downwards.
AAGTTCGTATGGAGTATATTTTGTGCTGGTGTGAACTGTATTATTGAATGCAAAACACCAAAATTGAACACAAGAACTTCAACTATCAGGGTGTTCTGCTGTCTGTATTCTTAAATATGATCCTAGATTTTTATGCTTATTTTCCAAAGAACCCAAAGTTTGGTGGTGAAAGGCGGTGAATAATATTTTTTTTTATTTGTTATATCTTGCAAACTTCCTTCAAAGTTGAGGCTATCAATTCCGTTCCTTGATCCGACACGATTGTTTAGGGTATTCTATAACTCAAAATAAAGTTATTGACAAACTGTTTCTGCTTCTTTATTTTTGATAGGGTAACCTTCCACAAATTTTTATAACTCGCATTGTAATGTTAGTAATAATATTTATTACCATCTTCATCTTGATGCAAAGGTCCTACAAGTTCTAAGAATATTTTTTGGAAAGCTGACGAAGCAGTTGTAGTTATTGTCATAGGTTCAGTATTAGGCCGAGAATGTTCAAATATTTGACAATAATCACAACGCTTTACGAAATTGCTAACATCAGCATGTAAACTAGCCCAAAAATAGCACTTTTTATGTTATTATACATTCTATTGATGCCTGTAAATCATTTAATGCAGTCTCACTGGAACGATTCTGAACAACAGGTTATGTGCCCAGTGAGTCTATCAGTCTGGAAAGGTAGTGAGACGGTCACAGTTGCGGAGTATTTAAAGTTGCTTGCTGGTGTTTGGCGCTCAAATAGCGGTTGAATACGTTTTTGTGGAGACAACTAGTCGACAAAAAGATGCTGGGAGCAGGTGGTCAACTCTTTGTGGAACCATTTGATGGAAAAGAATTTGGAAACTGGGAATTTAGAATTAGATTTCTGTTAGAGCACTATGATGTAGTCAACTCAATTGATGAGTCTCCCCCAACTGATGAAAATCTGCTCAATGCCTGGAAGAAGAATGATTTGAAACTAGAAATCTTATTGTGCAATATTTGAGTGATGATGTCTTGGAAAACTGACAAAAAAAATGGATTAGCAACTCAAGTCCAATTGCAAACAAAGCCGAGGATTATAGAGTTTATTGGAAAAGGATACCTGTGTGCTTTGTCAATAAGTATCTTTGATCTTACCACAATAAAGCTTATTTTGAATTTGAATTTGAATTTGAATTTCATCCTGGAATTTGAAAAAAACAATAACTGATTTGAAAAATGGTGGAGGAACGATCAGTGACACTGAAATTGTTACTCAACTCTTGTCTGTTATGCCTCAAAACTACCAGAATGTTACCACAGCGATAGATATATATTTTAGTCAGGACCCTGGTGCAATAACACTGGATTTTGTAAAATTCAGGCTATTACAAGAAGAATCTCGACAGAACAAAGAACAGGGAGATGAGAATCAAGCCATGAGCCAAGTATTTCTGTCTCAAAGGAGAGGAAAATTTTGCATTTTCTCTCAAGTGTTATAATTGTGGTAAGAAAGGGCACAAGAAAGCAGACCGTCAAAGAAAGAAAGAAAATCCAAAGAAAAACCAAAGTGGATACCAACAAAGAAGAGCTCACATTGCAGAGGAAGATGAAGAAGGAGAAGAATTGTGTTTAATCAGCTGTGGTTTGAGAAATCAAAGATTGCTTTAGTGAATAATGTGGACAATTCAGTCGGCTTTATTGTAGACTTAGAATGAACAAACCACCTAGTAACCCAGGACTTTGAGAAGTATCTCGATAACGTCAAGAAAGTGTACCATTCAATCAAAGTAGCCAAATAAGGTGAGACAGTCAAAGGATATTTAAGGGGAGCCATAGATCCTTATTCTGAAAATGGACCAACAACTAAGCGAGGAAAATGTTCTAGTTTGGGAAAAATTTAACTCACAACTCACTTTTGGTCATGTAATTGAAGCCAAGGGATATAGTAGCCCAGGATCTGACGTTAAAAACCTGCAAGAGTTTTCTTAAGGCTCATATATTCAAAAAAGGTTGCATTTTAGTGATGGAAACTCACTGCACAGTAAGCACTTCCCGTACCGGGACACCTGGCTCTGGGACGCTCGCAGAGATGTGATATTATTCAAGCTCCCTGAACTGTTTTCTGAAGGCTCAAAATTTACACGAAGTTGAAAAATGTGATGTAGAATGGGAATTCAATAGTCAGACAGCCAATTATGGGGACACCGGCAGTCAGCGCCACAACATACTTGTCAAAAAAATGACGTCAGTGAAAGTGTTTTCTAAAGGCTGAAATTGTTCAGATCATTCAAATGAAACTATAAAGTACATGTTGGAAATAGTCAGACTTATTTCTAGTGGGACCTCGTTAGTCAGCCCTCGAGGAAAGTGAGAATTGTCATTGCGTGCGGCTTACGGCATCAATTGTTTTGTTGTGCCTTTTCTTAATTCGTTTCATTTGCTTGATGGAAAGAAAATGTATTTTTAATTTTTTCAAATCATAAAATGTGATGTAGAATTAGACTTCAACAGTCAGACAGCCAAATATGGGAAAACCGGGCGTCAGCGCCGCAACATAGGTACTTGTTAAGAAAATAACGTCAGTGGAAGTGTTTTCTTAAGGCTGAGAATTTCCAAAACAATAAATGAAAATATAAAGTATATGTTGGAAATAGTCAGACTCATTTCTACTGGGACCTCGTTAGTCAGCACTCGACGAAAGTGATTGCGCGCGGCAATAATTGTGCTTTTGTGACTTTTCTCGATACATATCATGGCTTGTTGGACAAAAATATATTTTAATTTTTTTTTAAACCAGTATTATGAAAAAAATGTAACATTTGCTTCGATAATAATGAAAAATAAAAGAATACAATATACCGTTTGGAACACAAGTAAGTACCTAGTTAAACTTGAATGAATAAGAAAAACTAGTTCTCAAAATCACTTCTGTCACTCTGTTCTTGGTAACTTTTCTCATCAGATCACAACCAATAACAATCGCCTCCAATTCTTTGACGCCATCTGTCGTGGTCGCTGATTCCGAATCTCGGTTCAAATTGGCAATCTAGTTTTAACCAATATGGTTTTATAATTTAGAAATAGCGAAGCGCTTTGGATCACATAAACAAGTGAAAAATTACCTGTAGGGGCTTCCTGTTGACTCAGGACGTCGGAAATAAAATAAGGGAGTTACCTTCGTACCAACTGAATTCGTATCGTCCATCGATTGATAACCGTTGTTTTCTGGTCTTATTTCATTGAGAACTTTTTGATAAGCATGACTCCAAATGTTTGATATATATGCAGCCCTTTGTACTTGCTTTATTAGTTCCGCCTTGCATGGCGTTAAATTGGAACCATCGACGGTCTTGATAGAAATTTTGAAATTATCTCTGGTGTCCTTGAAGGTATACGCTTTATTAAATAGAATGACCAGAACATCATTCACATTGGAGACATTTCCCAATTCATATATCTGACACACAAAACTTACAATTTCACTAAATATTGAAATGTAGTTCTCTTCATTGATTTGGCTTTTAGTTGTATTCAATGCTTTGGAAATTTTTAGCCTTAAGAAAACACTTTCACCGACGTTATTTTCTTGACATGTACCTTAGTTGCGGCGCTTACGCCCGGTTTCCCCATATATGGCTGTCTGACTGTTAAATTCTCATTCTATCACATTTTCTGGTTTGAAAAACCAAACATTTTTTTTCCCTCAAGCAAATGATACGAATTGAGAAAACGCACAAAAACACAATAATTGCCATAAGCCGCGCGCAATGACTATTCTCACTCTCATCGAGTTGACTAAGGAAGTCCCAACATGTACTTTAGAGTTTCATTCGATGTTCTAAAGATTTTCAGCCTCAAGAAAACACTTTCACTGACGTTATTTTCTTGACAAATATACCTATGTATGTTGCGACGCTGACGCCCGGTTTCCAGCTCCGCGAAGTTGGCAGAACGAGTTTCAAATTTGTGGTCTTTCAAAATACAACTGATAAGTTAGTGATTAGTAGGTATTTGTAAGTCATAAATCAGAATTTGTGAGTCAATAGGTAATTTGTTATTAACGGAACAATATTTTCTGCCAACTTTCCGGAAGCAGCGCAATGTTCGAAAATGTCAGATTTTTTCATTTAAGCAATTACTAAGTGGTTTGTAAGTATTTGTGAGTCATAAATCGGAATTTGTAAATTAATAGGTTATTTGTTATCAACGAAACAATATTCTCTGCCAACTTCCCGGAAGCAGCGCGATGTTTGAGAATGCCAGAATTCTTCATTTTAACAATTATTAGTGAGTGATGAGTGGATATTTGTAAGTCATAAATTAGAATTTGTAAGACAATAGGTAATTTGTTATTAACGAAACAATATTCTCTGCCAACTTTCCGGAAGCAGCGCGATGTTCGAAAATGTCAGATTTTTTTATTTTAGCAATTAGTAAGTGATTAGTAAGTATTTGTAAGTCATAAATCAGAGTTTGTAAATTCATAGGTAACTTTTTAACAACAAAACAATATTTTCTGCCAACTTCCCAGAAGCGCGCGGTATTTAAAAATTTTAGATTTTTTTATTTTAATAATTAGTGAGTGATTAGTACCTGAGTATTTGTGAGCCATGAATAAGAATTCGTGTGTCAGTAGTTGGTTAATTTGTTATTGACATTACTCTATTTTCTGCCAACTTCCCGGAAGCACGGTGTTTGAAAATTTCGGATTTTTTTCATTTTACCAATTAGTGAATGGTCAGTAAGTATTTGTAAACCATTAATTAAAATTTCAAGTCAATGGTTGATTTGTTTAAAACAACACAATATTTTCCCGGGAACAGCGCACAGTTTGAATATTCTATTTGTTTGTTATTTTCATAATTGGTAAGTGATTTTGTCATGAAACAAAAAAGAAACAAACTTTTCTGCCAACTTTCTGGTAGCAGCATGATGTTTCGCTTTTGTGGATTTTTCAATAATTCCGATGAAAATTATTATTATCAAACAATGCACGGCTTCCGGAAAGTTGACAGAAGATAAGTTCCATTGCAGGGCTTATAATTACTTAATAATTAATTACTAATTGTTAAAATGAAAAATCTGGAATCTTCAAACACTGCGTTGCTTCCGGGAAGTTGGAAGAAAACATTGTCATTTCAATAACAAATTAATTACTGCTCGCATTCATGAGACGGAACCAGGGCCGTGCGAAGGTAAAACTGCGCCCGGGGCGAACTCTAGGATCGGCGCTAGGGTTGCCACCTTTTCAATAGGTCAGAAAGCGCCGCTTGCAAAAATGTTCTGGTCGTATTTTCCCTCCTTTATAATTAATTTTCCCTCATTTCTAGTAGGGGAAGTTCATTTAATGTTAGTATGTACGTTTTTTGGCGCCTCCCCACTTGTGGCGCCCGGGGCGTGCGCCCCCTTCGCCCCCCCCTTCGCACGGCGCTTGGCGGAACAGTTGTGGAGCTGTTAACACTCTGTCTTATGAATGAAGCGCCACTTTGGTGACATTTTTGAACATCGCGCTGCTTCCGGGAAGTTGGCAGGGAATATTGTTTTGTTAATAAAAAATCACCTATTGACTTACAAATTCTGATTTATGACTCACAAATACTCACTAATCAATAACTAATTATTAAAATAAAAAAAATTGACATTTTCGAACATTTCGCTGCTTCCGGAAAGCTGGCAGGGAATATTGTTTCGTTAATAACAAATTACCTATTGACTTACAAATTCCGATTTATGACTCACAATTACTCACTAATGACTTACTAATTATTTGTCGTTTGAAAGACCACAAATTTAAAATGTGTTTTGCTAACTTTACGGAGCTCCTGTTTCCCCATATTTGGCTGTCTGACTGTTGAAATCTCATTCTATCACATTTTCTGGTTTGAAAAAGTCCAAAGGATTTTTTTTACCATCAAGCAAATGATACAAATTGAGAAAAGGCACAAAAACACAATTAGCCGCGCGCAATCACTATTCTCACTTTCATCAAGGGGTGACTAGCGAGGTCCCTGTAGAAATGAGTCTGACTATTTCCAACATGTACTCTATAGTTTTATTTGATGTTCTGAAGATGTTCAGCCTCTAGAAAACACTGATGTCATTTTTTTGACTAGTATGTTGGTGCGCTGACTGCCGGTGTCACCATAATTGGCTGTCTGACTGTTGAATTCTCATTCTACTCTACATTTGCTAGCTTCGTGCGAATTTTGAGTCTTGAGAAAACATTTCAGGAAAACTTGATAAAATTACATCTTTGCGAGCGTCCCAGCGCCACGTGTTCCGGTACGGGAGGTGCTGCCTGTGCAGTGAGTTTCCATCACTAAACCTTTTCTGAAAATATGAGCCTTCATAAAACTCTCGCACGTTTTCAACGCCAGCTCTCCGACTATAGGGTTGTATTTGTGAATGGAATGGTTAGTATCAGAAAAAGAAGCAACATTGAAGTAGTTGCAGGAAAATTGATTGTCAATTTATACACTTTGAAAATAAAAATTCCGGAACTGTCATTGAGTCCATGTCATGTTGCAAAAACAAAGAAAGAAGGAGGTGATCTTGGGCATAGGCGAATTGGGTATTCTTCCAGATATCCCTACCCCAAGATCTGTGGAACTTGCATGAAAAGGAAACAAACAAGAAATCCATTCATATCCTTACCAGAAGAAAAAAAAGCAAAGATGTTGCTGAAAGTTGTTTCAAGTGATGTTTGCGGACCCATGAATAGTACTTTACTTAATGGAAAGACGTATTTTATCACTTTCAGTGACAATTTTTCTAATTCTGCTGTGGTGTATTTCTTGACTAACAGAAGTGAAGCTTTTGAGAAATTTAGAGGATATTTAGCCCTTGTCCAGAATAAGTTCCACGTCCTACTTGAAGGACTATGTTGTGACAATGGAGGGGAATACATTTCACATCAACTTTAGAATTTCTGTAGACAAAAATGAATAAAAGTTGAATATACTATACCAAAAAACTCCAGAAAAAAACTTGTATCGGAGAGATAAAATCGTACTCTCATGGAAAAAGCCCGATGTCTGTGTTTTGAATCTGATATGCAAAAGAAATTCTGGAATGAAGCTGTCGCCACAGCAGCCTACCTAACAAGCCGCACTCCAACATCTACATCAACCAATAATAAGACATCTGCCGAAATCTAGTATAAGCAGAGACCCAATCCAGACAAAATAAAAATATTTGAATGCACTTCATATTTACATATACCTGCAGAAAATAGAAAAGGAAAACTGGATGCAAGAAGTGGAAAAATTTTTCAATTGGGCTACACAGACGATGGTTATCAATTGTGGAGTCCCATACAAGAGAAAGTTGTGTCAGCTAGAAATGTCAAGTTTGATGAGTCCTGGACATATGAAGAGAAGACAACCCCACATTTACCAGATGAAGAATACACTGATGAATCTGTAGATGATTCATTTGACAACGAAGATGAAGATTATCAAGAAAATAGTAAACCACCCGTGAAAACACCCGAACATCATAGACGAAGAAAAAGAGTAACACCTAGAAGATTCGAAGACTATGAAATGATGATGGCATTATCTATTGGAGAATTCTCATCAGATGTTCCTGAAAGCTACAATGAAGCAATAAAATGTGACGAGTCTTGGAAAGAAGCTATAGAAGAAGAACTTTCATTTTTGAAGGAGCGTAAAACTTGGAATAAAGTGCCAAAAGACAGCATGCCAATTGAAGAAATAGTCATAGACTTATAGTGGATTTCTCATGAAAAGCAAGTGAAAGGTGTGAAAGTGAAAAAAACTAGACTCGTAGCTGAAGGTTATCAATAAATTGACCTTAGTGGAGAAGTGTATGCACCTATTGCACGAATGCTTACATTGCGTATCTTCTTTTTATCCATGTAGACGATCTCATAATTATTAAAAATGTATCAACTTGCATTTTGAGGATGTTAAAAGTAGACTTATGGACATTTTTGAAATGAGATACTTGACGGATGACAAATTTTTTGAATTTTTGGGTTTGAACATGAGAAAAACCGAAAACGGTCTAACTATTGATCAAAAAGATCTTATTCAAAAAGTTTTGATATGTCTGAATTCAAAAAGTTAAATGTACCCATTCTACCTCAACTAAAATTGGAAAATGATGAAGAAAATGTTTGTGAGAATTTATCATTTAGAGAACTGATGGGCTACCTCATGTATACAGGATGCTACTTAATGGTATGTCATAAATTCAAGAGGGAGTTCCTGGATAGATTTTAAGTCAAAAAGGTCAAATAGACTTGGGTCTAAAACAGAAAAAAAAATAAAATGAAAATAAAAAGATAAAAATTAAAAAAAAGCGTGTTTCTATACCATAATATCCTGTGGCAAAATTCAGTTCAATTTCTCAAACCGTCTTTGGAAAATGTATTAAAAACTGAATATAAAATGAATCTTTAACACCCTGTATCTTAAAAACCAAGCATTTCAAGACCCAAGTTTATATGAACTTTCCGACTCAAAATTTATCCAGGCACTGCCCCTTAAAATTATGAGATATCATTAAGTAACACCCTGTAGCGTGAAATTTGTCTATTACCGAGACAAATTGAACATAAATGTATGTTGAAACATTCCTGTTGCGTCTATTGGTGATATGTATTATGTATGAGTACACCGATTCTTTGTATTCTATATGAGAATTGAGGGGGTGTGTTATTGTCCAGTCCATTTCTTATAATATGTATTCTATTACTGTCATAAGTGTCATATTGCAAAGTGTCAGCTCGAGTGTCAGCAATGTCATAATGACGAAGCACTTTTCAGTTGTTTATGAACGTTGTTAATCGTATATTCCTTCTGGCGCCATTAAAGCAATAAATGGACAATTTGCATACACTTCAAATGACTTGAAATTTTATATACGTATTATAGACAATATTAGAAAGTCATCGTGTTTTTTTTTCCAAAATACCCAAAAATATACTAAATGAATAAAAAAGAAAACGCAAACAGCTTTTTCTATCTTAGAAAATATCACATGGCTTGTACAATAATCAAATTTTTGATCTATGATCACATTATCAAATTCTATATTCGAAATGCAATGAGCTTCAAACGAATTTTTCGGTGGTTTCAAGAGCTCTACCTCCTCTGGGTGATCAAGCCTTTTGTGTGAGGAACTATCGAAACTCCGCCTATTCAACTTTTGCAGCTTGTTGTCTTGCGATAGCAAACATTGTGCTGCTCACGCTGTTTGACATTTTGAGCTCTTCAGAAGAAATTTCAATTCTAGATAATGCATTAGCTATTGCTATTGAATAGTTCATTTCTGCAAAATTTAACTGTCTACGGATTTATGACACAGGCAGGCAAACCATCCCCGTTTGATAAAGAAGCACCTAAAGCTTTATTGAAAGCATATGTTGTCACTATGAAAGTGTTAGATTAAGAAAAGTTTGGATATTGTAAGACTGGGGGCTAATCAAAGCTTGCCTTAGAGTTTCAAATGCGTGTTGACATTCTGACGTCCACAGAAAAGGTACGCCTTCACGAGTTAAATGATTCAATGGAGAAACAATACAGGGTTAAGAGAAATTACCAGAACGGTCGATTTTTCCAGAAGATACACGAGTAAGCAAAAAATGACTTGGATAAAAGCTGTGAGGCTTTCAAAAATATACATATCTGTATTGAATTGGAATATACAGGGTCGGTCATAAAGTCATGACAGATCAAAGTTGCATTTTTTGAAATGGCTTCCCCCTTATGTTATTTGATTTTGATTCTTCGTTCACTTTTGAGCAAAAATTGTGATACAAATAATGTTCCTAAATTCAACCATTATTGAGATATCGCGTTTTAAAAATGACATTTTCGCACCTTTGAAAAGCTATAAAACTCAAACGTTTCAAGATAGGAAAAAATGGTCTGTACTTTCTAATCCTAATTTTTCAAGAGATATTCTGTCATATGACTAGAAAGTATTGCCAACTGTCAACTTTTTTTCGACCCATTTTGACATTTTTCGACAACCATTAATTTCATGTACCTAGATAGCTCTTGAAAAGTTGAGACTAGATAGTGCAGTCCGTTTTCCTCTATCTTGAACCGTTTGAGTTTTTTAGCGTGTCATGGCAAAAATATCATTTATAAAATGCGATAACTCTAAAACGGCTGAATTTAGGTACATTATGTACACAATTATTTTTGCTCAAAATTGACAAAAGAATTGAAATATCCAATAATATACAGGGGATTCCATTTGAAAAGATACAACTTTGATCTGCCACAACTTTATGCTAGACCCTGTATGTTTCAATTTACCACAGAAATGTAGATTTTTGAAAGCCTCACAACTTTTATTTGAGTCATTTTTCGCCAGCACGTGTATCTTCTGAAATAATCGACCGTTCTGGTAATTTTTCCTTACCCTGTATACGCAAACTGTTTTATAGTTTTTTTATAAAAAAATTGCAGACGCGACAAATCTTTTGACTTCGTTCATGGCTACGGGGTAGTTCTGTAGAGCTTGAACTTTTTGAGGGTCAGAGACAACCCCTGTTGCTGAAATGACGTGACCTGAATACAAAAGTTGTTTTTTCATGAAATCGCATTTTCGGGATTTAACTTGGGATCTACACCGCGTAGTCTTTGAAGAGTTTCCAGTGAATTTGTGTTATGCGTTTCTAGACTACGAAGAACTCTGACCCTGATAAAGCAATCGACATCGTAGGACTTATCTTGAGCCCCATCTGCAGTCTCGTCATTTGAAACTGTCCTTGGTCTGTCACAAATGCTGTACAAGCCCTTCTTTCTTTTTCCAGCGCAATTTGATAATACCCCTGCGACAAATCTAAAAGTAGAAAGTATATCGCCCCAGACAAAGAATCTAAAATGTCTGCAATACACGGTAACGGAAACTTGTCATCCTGTATAGTAGAATTTAGGGTTTTTCTATAATCAATTACCATTCTCCATTTTGTATTTCCTAGCTCGTCGTTTTTCTTAGGTACTAACAAAATTGGTGTCGACCATGGAGATCTAGCTTCTTCAATTATTTTATCTTGTAAAATCTTTTGAATATGTTTCTTGAATTCGGTTTTTTGCGAATATGGTGAACGATAAGGTTTAACTTGAACAGGCGATGTGTTGGGTTGTAGGTGAGTTTTCTGTTTGTTTATTTTCCTTGAAGTTAAAGATTCGTGTTTCAAGTGGAATACATCTGCATATTTTGAACACATTTTTGCAGCGAATATTTTTGAGGCTTCTCTAAATGATCTAGTCTTGAGATGTTTAATAATTTGTCTATTCTAATTACGGTCCTGGGGACTGCTTCATAATGACAAATATCGTAATAGTATAACGGCACAATTTCTGGAGCAAAATTCTTTAAGCTTACCTCCTGCTCACGTGTAGTAGGAGTTTGTACCGGAATACAATTATTTTTATGATTGGGTTTCACCACAGAAAAACCAAACTAGTAGAGAAGCGACAAAACTCGTCGGCTCCTTTGATGTCGGTGTTCCGTTTCAGCCGAGCCATTTGACGACCCTACCACGTTTAACACCAAGAAAAAAAAAAAGGTGGTGATAGACGGTGGGCATATGTTCTCTGGCTACACGGCAACACTAAGAAAAAGTTAGTGTTCGACATAAATTCGATTTTTAATGGACTATTTTTTAATAGCCATTTATAGGATATTTTTTTATATCATTTGGAAAAATATTTTAATTAATGTATAGTTGCATTTCTACTTTATTTCTCATTCTTAATTTCATTTTCATTTTACAAAATCGACGGAAACTCCAATAAATCAGTACATATTCAGTGTGTCTCACTAAGTTGGAAACATAGTGACAACTTTTTTATTATTAATTTTAGGAGAAGTTATTCTTCATAAAAAGTTCTGCATGTTCTGAAATCTAAAATACAATCATCGGATATCAATTTTTTTCAGTCGTATACGAGGATTGTCAAAAAATATGAATTTCACCCAAGAGTAAAGGACCTTCATTTTTGACAATACCTATCGGAAATGGTTATCAAAAAAAAAATTATCAGAACCAAAAAGCACGTTTGAATATGCAATTACACTATTTTACTGTTTTGACCAATTTTTCTTCATTTCAAATTATGAATGGAGATTTGGCTCTTGTGATGATTAGAAACGCGATAACCTTTTCGTTTCTCAATTTTGTCCAAAAATTTGATTTTTTTTTCCATTTGGTATTGCCAATAAGAAAATGCATACAAAAAATATTTTCAAAATAAATGGGTGCAATACCATACTAAGACATGTAGGACAGTAAATCCTTGGTTTTCCTGAGAATTTTGGGAAATACGTAAAAAACCATTTCCAATCAAATACGGATCATATCACTTGAAATAAGCTCGATCGATCCAATCATGTCAATCAAAAATACGCCTCGATCAATAAGTCGAATCAAAACTGAATCAGCTCACGGACTAAATGTTTGCCGGTGGGCGGGTACATTCTACCACACATTTGGGTCATGCGTATACAAAAACGGAACCGACGCTGTTGCTTGTCTACTAGTTTGGTTTTTCTCTGGTTTCACCAATATTCCCGTGACAGAAATACCTTCGCAAACCTTTTCCTGGAAAATAACGCATTCTTCACCCGTGCCAATATCAAAGTATTTAATTACTTCATGTCTAGCCGGAATACAAGTGTTATTTTCGTATTTCGAGTGAATAGGTGTTAATATTTGTTTAGCGTTAACAGTGAATGCAATATGCAAGGTTTTGTAGTCCAACTTGGCAAAATACCGCAATAAATAATCGATTCCAATTACACCTTTTATGTTGTCCTCAAAACTGTCTATCAGCAAAAATTCGTGAGACACTCAAGCGTCATTTATATCCAAACATAAATTTGCTGACCCTTGCGAAAATATTTCCCCAACAACACCGGTAATTTTTATTCGCTTTGCTTCATTTATCTACGACGTTTTTGAAAACTACACTTATAAAAGCTCCTGTATCAGGCAACATTTTTAAATTTTTATTTCCATATTTAGCATAAATAAAATGTGTCGCTGTTATTTTAAAGTTTGTTCGGTATAATCATTATTGGTACTATCATTAACCCTTCATTATTCATGAAATACACTCTTTGGTTTAAGGGGATTCTTCCTGTCTGAAATTTCACACAATGCAAGCATTTTTTCTGGAATGCGCAATTTTTTAGTGAATCACCTTTTGGAACAATTCAAGTTCCATAAGGTAGGTGAGACATCAAACTATGCAACCCAATATCTGAAAAGAAAAAAAACGTTGACAAAAACGGTATCTCAATGGTAAAAAAATACGACAAATCTACATATTTTGCCCTCTTGTGAGAGACGTACAATCCATTGATCCATTAAATAAAATGTTTTAACTAAATTGAACCTTTCTGAGATCATTTCTGACAATCTCCGTTTGATATAATTGAACAGAAATCAGTAATACCTTCCACAAAATCTCATGTAATTCACAATAAATTGCCACCGTCTTCGAACAAAATCTATACCCATCTCTTTTGAGGCGTAATGTTTATTTGGTTCGGTTGCGGGCACGATAAATACCTACTTTCTGTTTTCATCACGTCAGCCCACGTGATAAAAACTTTTTTGCTGTACACAAATATAAACAAGAAGTTCATAATTTTTGTGTGCTTATGGTATCTTCAATACGGCAGTTGATAAATTCAATATTTTTATCATTTTATTTTTATAATGAGGCATTTCTTACTTTACTTTTTCGTATATACAATAAAAACAATTTCAAGCACAACTCAAGTTTTATTTATAACCAGCTGAATTACCCGCTCTCTGAGCAGCCCAGGCAAAACCCAGTTTTTAATCACATCCATCTCGAAATTCAAATCCAACTTGTTAGAAGAAAAGATCTGACGTGCATCTTGTGCTTTGCTGGGCTCCGAGTAGCTTAACTATGAGTTTTCAGGAAAATCGAAGGTGAGCTTATCCCGCCATCTTGGAAATGAGGGCGCTATCTCTTTTATCCGTTCCTATTTTAGACTAACGGTGAAATATCATTGGACAAAAATTTTTCGAATTTCTATTCTCAATAACTTTTCTCCAAAACTTTTTTTCTAGAATCAGTAGTTAAAAATCTACATGGTGATACGATGGTGAAAAGAAAGCGTACTGGACAAAAGTTGTGCAGAATCAAAATCCCAGCAACCATTAAAATAAGTGGAAAAAAGTTGCTGGGAATGTAATTCCGCACTACTTTTGTCTTGTACAGGGTGATCAGTTAAGGATAGCGAGCGGCCATATCTCGGAAACTATTGATCGTAGAGGCTTGCGGCAAATAATTTTATGACTAAAACGGCCAAGAGAAATACTTGGAAAATATATGATAACGAATGATAAGGAATATACCCAAAAACTACACTTGATTAACCAATTAACTCGATTTTCAAAAGAATCAATCTATTTTTAACAGAACGTAAAATACAGAATGATTGACATTTTCTTGTTTTTGATCCGTCATCGCCCCGGGAAACGGTCGAATCCCCACTCCAATTTCAGCATTATTCCTGGTTTTGCGTGCGCTGTAGGTTCAGGGTCGTACTGACCGTTTAATTTTGTGCTGTTGCTGACATTCGGCCCTCCTGACTGGATAATGCTGAAACTAAATCATTAATGAGAGACCACAGAGAAATAAATCTCGACGGGTCTCATACAACAAGATCACAGAGACCAGCTTCAACGGCAGTACTTGCACAGAAACTGTCTCGACGGACCAGGAACCAAATGAAATCACAGAGTCTAGTCTCGACGGCCAACATGCTCAGAGAACTAACTCGACGGATTCAAAATCAGCAGGAATCACAGAGTATAGTCTCGACGGCAAACGTGCACAGACAACTAACTCGACGGATTCGAAATTAGCAGGAATCACAGAGTATTGTCTCGACGGCAAACGTGCACAGAGAACTAACTCGACGGATTCGAAATTAGCAGGAATCACAGAGTATAGTCTCGACGGCAAACGTGCACAGAGAACTTACTCGACGGATTCAAAATTCTCATGTTTTCCTCTTTTTAACAGAAACAAACCACATACCTAGAGAAACTTTAGTCTCCAAAAACCACCCATCGTTTCATATGCTCAGTAGCATATACACCTACATAGGGTCGGTTACACCTCTTCATTCCAGGGATATCGGTTACCTCATATCTGTCATTGCCGACGCTCCGGGAAACTCGAAAAGGCCCTTTCCACTTGGGAACCAATTTTCGACCGGACCCAGTTCCAACAATGGACGAAATCTTCACAAGGACCAACTCCCCAATGGAATATTCGGCTGGCTGCGCTCGATGACTGTCGAATCGCTCTTTTTGTTTAGCTTGAGCTTCAGAAATACGATCGGCGACATCCCGACGTAACTGGAGGACATCGATGTCTTCTATCTCGTTGAGTTGATCCACGTTAATTGACTCTGTGCGATAGCCCAATAGCACTTCCGCAGGGCAACAGTTGATGGCACGATTCAACGTGCTGTTCAAACCCAACTGCATATTTGGTATGTTGTCGTCCCATTCATCATCTTCAACATCAGCTCCCATGGTAGCCAAAGCATCCAACACAGTTTTGTTATACCTCTCCACTTGCCCGTTGCCTCTTGGCATGCCAACTGCATTGAGGTGATGACTGATGTTGCGTTGATGACAGAATTCTCTGAACCGCTTGGAATCAAAAGACCTACCCCGGTCGGTTATTATTCGACACGGCACACCAAAAACTTTAATGATGTCACTCAAAATTCGAAGAACATATTTGGTCTTTGTGTTCCTTACAGCTTGTACAAAACAAAATTTTGTAAAGGCATCCACAATCACTAAAACATGAGTATTTCCTTTTCTACTTTTGCAGAAGGGTCCCATATGATCTACGTGGATGGTGTGAAATGGACGCATAATTTTTGGTATGGGGTGCAGGTAACCAGGCCTCTTTCCTGACGGGGTTTTGTGGTACATGCAGTTAATACACGCTTTTACATATTTCTTCACGAAGCGTCTCATCCTTGGAAACCAGAATTTTCCACTGATCCGTTCATAGGTCTTATCATACGAAAAATGACCGATGTCATCGTGATTCATTCGAAGAACTTGCCACCTGCATCCGTTAGGTAAGTATGGTCTGCTGCCATGATGCGTTCGTTTGTATACTCGTCCCCTTTTGAGCTCAAAGTTTTTGAAAATGTCTTTATTTTGTTGGCGTTCGTTGGAATCAAGCACGGACTTGATTTTCTTGATTTCACGATCTCTGTGTTGGGCTGCTAATAACCAGTCATCCTCATTTATCACGGTAGCA
This sequence comes from Orchestes rusci, assembly GCA_958502075.1. NCBI lineage: Eukaryota > Metazoa > Arthropoda > Insecta > Coleoptera > Curculionidae > Orchestes > Orchestes rusci. The sequence goes on along the minus strand of OY293303.1, from coordinate 52,353,436 downwards.
CATATACTTTTTTTTTTCGCAGGATTAGGGTTTCGGCTCAGTGCATCAATATGCATCATATTGGTGCCCGGTCTGTGAACAACTTCAAAGTCATAGCCTTGCATTTCAAGTATCCAACGACCTATGCGTTGATTAAGGTCTTTCTTTAGTATTGCGCTCCGTACTGCTGAGCAATCAGTGAAAATCTTGAACCTAATACCGAATAAGTAGTGCCGAAATCTCTGTAGTGACCTCACTATGGCCAAGGCCTCTAATTCGAAAGAATGGTATTTCTGTTCTGCCAGGCTGGTTGTTTTGCTGTAATACCTCACAACATATTCGCGCCCATCCGCGATTTGGACTAGCATCCCAGCAAGTCCAATCCTACTGGCATCTGTATAGAGTATTGTCTCCCGATTATGATCAAACAGACTTAGAACGGGTTCAGATGTCAAGCTTTGTTTCAGAATGTCGAAAGACGATTGTTGGGAATTGGTCCAGTTCCATGAATTTCCTTTTTTTAAAAGTTCAGTCAAAGGCTTTGATTTGTTGGCAAATTCCGGAACAAATTTACGAGAATGACCAACGAGACCCAAAAATTGTCTAACAGCATGAACATCTTTGGGAATCGGGAAATTTTCTACGGCGCTAACCTTCAAATCACTTGGTTTTACAGTTCCAGCTTTGACTTTGTATCCAAGATAGTCAATTTCCTCGGCCAGAAATAAACACTTACTTAGATTCAAACAAACTCCGTGCTCGGCTAAGCGAGAAAGAACTTCATTCAGCACACACATGCCCTCTTCAACGGTCTTGGAAGGAATGAGAAGATCATCCAGGTATACAAGAACTTTAGTGAATCTGAGTTCACCGAGAATATTGTCTACTGCCCTCTGAAAGACATAGGGTGCATTCATCAAACCAAATGGTACTCTCAGGTATTCGTATTTTCCCTCCGGTGTTATGAAAGCTGTCAAAGGAATTGAGTTTTCCGATAATCTGATTTGATGATAACCAGAACTAAAGTCTAGAATGGTGAAGAATTGGTGTCCAACCAGTCTATCAATCAGATCTTCTATTATTGGTAGAGGGTAGTTTTCCTTCAGCGTTATTTTATTGAGGGATCTATAGTCAACACAAAGTCTGGTGGTTCCATTTTTTTTCGCTACCATGATCACGGGACTTGCGTAAGTAGATCGTGAAGGTTGAATTGTACCATTTTTCAGAAGATCGTCAACCAGGTTTCTAAGAACTATTTTCTCACTTTCAGAAAGACGATAGGGTCGTTGAACTATTGGAACATCGGTTTTCAACTTTATGTCCATCTCAACCCCACGAAGAGTACCCAGCTGATGCGAATCACTGGGGAAACAGCACTGAAATTTCTCGATCAGACGTTGGATTTTCGCGTGACTCGTTTCACTTTCCAATCCAACAGGTATCAGTTGTGAATCATCAACATTCGATTAAAAGAGAATTGACAGTTGAGGATTTGTTGAACAAGAGTTGAGTCCCAATACGTGAATAAGATATGTTCGATTTTTCCGTAACATCTTGACCAATCAAAATGTCCACATCAGGTAAACAAATCTGCACAACTAAAAAGTCCACGGATAATTCGATGTCATCCAGGCATATTTGACATACCACTTTCTCAGTCACAGTTATCTCAAACCCGCCAAACACAGTCAAAATGATTTTCGATGTTAATGAATTGATGACCAATTTTAACTTGTCAACCATATCCCGGGATATTAACGAACACTCACTCCCAAAGTCAATGAAACACCGTTGTTCCGTTCCGCCAATTTTTATGGTTTTGAAAAATCGGTTTTTCGTAGACTGATTGCAAATTCGGAACACTTGCTTTTTCGCGTTCTGGCCCACTTGATTTTCTGAACGAGTTGCATTTCTCTGTCTTTTAAAACATTGGTCAATGGTGTGTCCCGTTTTTCGACAATAATTGCAACGTAACATTTTAGAGTTCGATTCCGTAGCCAATTTGTTGGACAATGTTTGTTGACATTGACCTTGCTTATGCCCAATTTGATTGCATTTATAACACGTGATCACACCACCCGTTTTAACCGCTTGCCATCCAGACCTATCGGAACGCAATAAGCCCGAATACCCTGCACCAGCATTCACAGGCACCAAAATGCGTCGGGGAATTTCCTTCAAATCAATGGTGTCGAACGCTTTTAAATAAACAGCCAGCATAGAAGGATCAATGATGTTCGCAGCGCGTACTGAAAACTTTATGTGTTCTTTATTTAATCCTCCCACAATAAGATTAACTTCGTCTGAACCGGAAAGGTTCAAGTTCATTTTCCGAATCAGCGCAAGTTTTTGGAAGGTATATTCAAAAAAACTTTGGTTTGGCGATGGATGACAGGCTAACATCTGAGTCATAAGACCGTGTAGGTCGCGTGAAGGCGGAAAAGTACACAATAATATTTTTTTCCATTCATCCCAATTCTTTGGAATAACTTTCAACGACTGTTACCAAGTTTCTGCCGGCCCCCTTAATTTATTTATGGCTAAATGAGTAATATTGACTCCGTCCCACCCATAAATATTGGAAAGTTCATCAATTTTATGCAACCACTGAGAAATGTCATCGTTTAAAGGATTAAATGTTGGAATATCGCAGTCTCTATCCGACATATTGAGTTTTGAATGCCGTTCATCTCGTAAATTGCTAATTAAATCTATCAAACCTGTTTCAGTGAGTGTTGGTCGAGGAGGGGTACCTGGAGGCGTCTTGCCGACGATGGACGTTTCTGATTCATCACTGCTGCTGGAGCTGGATGAAAGGACTCTCTTTACCTTCTTTTTCGCCTTCTTGTGGACTTCCTTGATGCTCGAACGCTTACGTTTACCCATTATTGCAGTACCAGCACATTCACTTGACGAGAGTAAATTACGGATTTGTCTTTTCTGCCACCACAATAGCTTAAATCCCACTTCTGATGATAACGAATGATAAGGAATATACCCAAAAACTACACTTGATCAACCAATTAACTCGATTTTCAAAAGAATCAATCTATTTTTAACAGAACGTAAAATACAGAATGATTGACATTTTCTTGTTTTTGATCCGTCATCGCCCCGGGAAACGGTCGAATCCCCACTCCAATTTCAGCATTATTCCTGGTTTTGCGTGCGCTGCAGGTTCAGGGTCGTACTGACCGTTTAATTTTGTGCTGTTGCTGACATATATATAATAAGTTTCTGAAATGGTCGCTAGGGGGCGTAACAACCAATACTTAGTAGAAAAATATGATTTTTATAGAATTTTGATCATTGAAAATATATCGATGAACTCATTTTCAGATTAACTGACTATTCATCTACACTTTTTGTCTAAAACGTTTTTTTCTATCTATCATAATAAACTGTTGGGGAAAGTTCGATTGTTTTTTTAAACAAAAGGAGATTTCTCCCGTTTCGCTTGATCGATATCAACGAACTTGGGCTCATATGAATGATAATAATCTGTGCTATAAAATGCTCATGTGATTTTTAATTTGTGACATTCGCCGTCGCCGCTAGATGTCGTTAACTGAAATGATAGCATATTTTTGAGTTTTTTCCAAAAAAATCCAATGTGGTGTTATATTCATTTCTATATATTTCAAAAAGGGATAGATTTTTCTATTAAAAATTGAGAACAAACACAAAAATTTTATTGATTTTTTTTGTTTGTTTTTTGTTTTTTTTGAATTTTTGATGGAAAAATGTATCTTCTTTGAAAATATATAAAAATGAATAAACCATTACATTTGATTTTTTTGGAATAAACTCAAAAATATGCTACCATTTCAGTTAACGCCTTCTGGCGGCAACGGCGAATGTCACAAATTAAAAAGCAAATAAGCATTTTATAGAGCAGACTATTCTCTTTCATATGAGCCTAAGTTCGTTAAAATCGGTCAAGCGAAATCTTCGTTTGTTTAAAAAAACAATTGAACTTCCCCCTGCACTTTATTATAATAGATAGAAAAAACGTTTGAGACAAAAAGTGAAGGTAAATAGTCAGTTTATCTGAAAATGAGTTCATTGATATATTTTCATTGAGCAAAATTCCATAAAAATCCTATTTAACAACTTGTTGTTGGTTGTTACGCCCCCTAGCGACCATTTCAGAAACTTGTAAATATTTTCCAGGTTTTTCTCTTGGCCGTTTTAGTCATAACAATTTTTGCCGCAAGCCTCCACGATGAATAGTTTCCGAGTTATGACCACTCGCTATCCCTGACTGATCAACCTGTACGTTTTTTTCTCAAATACATGTGATGGAATCACCCTGTAGATGTTTCATAATTGATTCTAGACAAAAAAGTTTGGGATGATAGTTCTTGGAAATATTATTCTGCATAACTTTGGTAATAAGATATTATATCGTAATTCTGATAGGAACGGAGGAAATACATGAGCCCTTATTTTCAAGATGGTTACCTCGCCATCACCTTCGATTCTCCCGAGAACTCAGAGTTAAGCCATTGAGGACCCCCTTCACAAGTTGAAAAAAAGTTTTTGGATATTTCTCGAAATTCTCAGGAAAAGCACGGATTTACCGTACAAACTAATTATCATTGACGCTGTGACTCCAAAATAACACAACACAATCTAAAAACCATCCAACAGATCACCGTCGGCGTCATCTGCTCTGACGTTGCACAATAATGTAAAATATTCTCAACCAGAAGAAAAAACACTAAATCGAAAACCAAAGTGGAACATTCTAATACTATCTATTCAAAACCAAACAAATCCACCTACTAATTATTATTATTTATGCTGGGACTCCAAAATAACACAACACAATCGAAAAATCATCTAACAAATCACCGTCATCCGCCGAATGCCCGCCGTGGATCTGCTCCTATCGGAAATCGCCAATTAGGAATGATTAATGTCAATTATTATTGCAATGTGCTTCATTCTTTTTTCTTCAATTTTTAAAGACGATTTATTATTATTATTATTATCATTTTTATAAATCCAAAAGCGAATGAGCTGAGATTCGAAGTGAAACGCTAAAAAGACAGATAATCTGTTGACATCAAATCATTGGGAAGCTCTTTTTAGAATTATTTCATTTTAATGGGTTTGTACTCACTACCCTGACGGTTGATATTGTGTCACAAAGAGACGAAAATTATCATCATAATAATATAGTGAAGATTTAATCATGAACAAATAAATATAACAAACTTTGAATATCAAGCGAGATTCGAAAAAGCGACAATTTTTTACGCTAGGCAAAACACGCAGTCGCTGACGTGACGCTTTACAACAGCATCACGTTCAAGCGGGCTTCTTATCAAAAAGCTTGAGCTGCTGGGACCGCCTGAATGCAGCCATTGTTACTTCGGCGATCACCATGGCAACGCCATGTCAACCAATCTGACCAATCAGAGATTGCGAGAATGAAGCCTTCTCTCTCCCTCATTAGATACACGCATGATGCTATCTTTTTTACGGACAAACATACCTTTCCTTTTATGAATGTATAGATAACTAACAACCTAATTATAATTTTGAAAGCAAATAATAAACTATAATCTCAAAACTAAAAAAAACACTTTTAAAACTATCTTGGAACTATTTTCACCGTTTTATTTGGCTTGGTTCTTTGTTCAACTTCATCAAAAATGCAAAGAAACGAATATTTTGCTCTAGCCACATCTTCATTGCATCTTGTAGGCTGAAAAAAATCAAATTGTCAGGTACGAATGATCCTTGTTTTAGTAACTACATTGATAGTTTCATGTAACGACGACTCAGATCACACTTTTTTATCGAGATACAGAGATCAAACCAACCAATCAAATCATTAGTAGATAATCTTAATATTATAATGTATTTCCTTAGTTATGGGATGCTGAACAACCCTTTTTATTGTATTGAATTTTAAAATTTTATGTACAGTCAAAATCGTGGACATTCACTTAATTCACAACAATTTAAACCGAATCCACGAATAACCCCTTTTAATCAACAACAAAATGTGAGACCATTTAATTACCAAAATAACATGAATAACGCAAATTTCCAAAGACAAGGTTTTAATCCGAATTCTCAACGAAACTTCAATCATAATTTTCAAAGACCACAAATAAATAATAATTTTCAAAGACAAAGTTTGAACCCCAATTTTCACAGACCAAACTTAAATCATAATTTTCAAAGACCACAAATGAATATTTTACAACATTGGATTTAGCAAGCGGTTTTCATCAGATTGAAATGAAACCTTCCGATATACAAAAAACAGCATTTTCAACAGAAAACGGACATTACGAATTTAAAAGAATGCCTTTTGGATTAAAAAACGCACCATCAACTTTCCAACGTGTGATGGATAATATTCTGAGAGGTCTACAAAACGAAGAATGTTTAGTTTATCTTGACGATATTGTTATTTTTAGTACGTCCCTTTACGAACACATGGACAGATTGAAAAAGGTTTTCAATCGTTTAAGACAAGCAAATTTTAAAATTCAATTGGACAAATCGGAATTTTTAAGAAAAAAAGTTAATTATTCAGGTCATGTTATTACGCCAAATGGAGTTAAGCCTAATCCAGATAAAATTAGTGCTATTAAAAAATTTCCAATTCCAAAAACTCAAAAAGAAATCAAAAGTTTCCTTGGATTGGTAGGCTATTATAGGAAATTCATAAAAGATTTTGCCAAAGTCACCAAGCCAATGACTCAATGTTTAAAGAAAAATAATAAAGTAATTCATGATCAGAACTTCGTAACATCTTTTGAAACTTGTAAAAATTTACTTCGCAACTCCCCAATTTTACAGTACCCCGATTTTTCTAAGTCATTTATTTTAACAACAGATGCATCAAACGTCGCCTTAGGTGCAGTCTTATCACAAGGTCAAGTCGGTTCGGACAAACTGATTGCGTTTGCATCTCGAACTTTGAATGAAAGTGAATCTAAATATAGTACTATCGAAAAGGAATTGCTAGCCATTGTATGGGCATGCAAATAGCTTAGACCGTATTTGTTTGGTAGAAAATTCACAATTTACACTGACCATAGACCTCTAGTTTGGCTTTTTAATCTCCGTGAGCCTAATAGTGAACTCGTAAGGTGGAGATTAAAACTAGAAGAATTTGATTACGATATTGTATATAAAAAAGGAAAATTAAATGTTAACGCCGATTGTTTATCTAGAATTCATATTAATCCTCTTGATACTGAATCAATGATTAATAATCCTGGAGATCCAGAAGACCAATTTGACTCACTCGACTATCTTAAAAGGATCACTGAAAGTTTTGAAACAGAACTAAATAAACCATCTACTAGTAAACATACAATTGAGATTTAAAAAAAATAACAATCTTATCAGACGTTCAAATCAAACCACCCTTTCAAATTCAACAAGAAGACTCAAATTCTCAAATACAATACTCAGACTCAAATACACAACATTCTACATTCAATGAAACAACTAACACCGGAATAAAAATTTTAGACGAAATGAATAATAATAAAGTAAATCAAATTATAGTTTTTCCCCATGTTTTTCCGAAATTAAGTGTGAAACAAGAAAATTATTTACATCATAAAATAATCAGAGTAAATATTCCAAAAAGTGAAAATGAAAATTTAATACTTGAATTTCTCAGAGATTACACAATCACTGGAAAAGTCTATTGCATGTATTTTCATACTTTTGAATTATATACTCAGTTCAACAACGTCTACTTGAGACATTTCTCAGAGAAAGGTCCTAAACTAATCAGATGCACAAAAATGGTAAATACAATAACTGATTTAGAAGAACAAATAATTTTGACTAAAAACCATCATGAAGGCAAAAGTAATCACAGAGGTATCAATGAAACTCTTGAATATCTCAAAAGAAACTATCATTGGATAGGAATGAAAAATACAGTGACAAAATTCATAAACTCTTGTGATATTTGTCAATGACCGAAGTATGCGAGGAAAAATCCATACACCCCTATTATGCTGACTGAAACCCCCTCGAAATCTTTTCAAATAGTTCACATTGATGTTTTCTATTACGACAATCGTAGTTATTTAACTCTTGTCGATGCCTTTACAAAATTTGGACAAGCCATCGAAATACCTGGTAAGAACGCAATCAGTACTTCAAATGCAATGATTGAGTATTTTAGTTTTTGTGGTATTCCCGAAAAATTAGTTATTGATAATGGAACCGAATTTAATAATGAAACAGTGAAGGAAATTCTAAATTTACATAGGATTAAAATTCACTTCACAACCCCACAACATTATGAATCAAACAGTATAGTTGAACGTTTTCATTCCACTCTCATTGAACATTTGAGACTTCTCAAAGAACCTTTTCCCAATGAAGAAAGATTAATAGAATATGCAATTATTGCATATAACAACTCCATCCACAGTTCAACAAAATACACCCCTTTCGAATTAACCCATGGACATACTAATTCACGTGACCCAAATGACATTTTTACTTTAAAGGAATTTTTCACAGACTACGCGGAAAATCATAAAAATAAGTTACACGCGTCTATCAAAAAGTCAAAGAAAATCTTGAAAATCAAAAACAAAAACTTGTTTTTAAACGTAACATCCACGGTGAAGAAAATAAAGATTTTCATATGGGCCAAATAGTTTTTGAACAAAACCCTTCTATAAGAAGCAAGAAGAACAATAGATTTCTTGGTCCTTATGTTATCACTGAAATTCTAGAGAGAAATCGTGTTGAAATTTCCCGAAAAAACAACGAAAACAAAAAGGAAATTGTTCATATTAAAGAATAACGGAAACCTCCTCTTGTTTCAGATTCTTCGTCGGAACACTCGGAGAATTAACAAGTCCTCAATTCAACGACCTCAAAAACAATCCAGGTCTACTTCCTTTAAAAATTGGCAATGCACAAAACACGGTTTATTCATGGTCGTTCATCCAAATTTTTGACATTCAACCCCTAACAAGACAATTTAGAAATATTCAAACTCAATTTAGACGAATTAAAAATGCTCTAGACAATAACACTACAATAGCAAAAAGCTACAAGGAACAATTTGATAACCACTACACGATAGCTAGATCTTTTGAAAACAGAATATTGATTCAAATAGAACAACTGAACCCTACAACAACCATCAGGAAAAAACAAGGCCTAATTAATGGTTTAGGCTCTGTACTCAAATCAATAACTGGTAATCTAGATCAAAATGATGCTGAACGTTTTGAATCAGTCATCAAAAAATTGTCATCAAACCAACAAGACATTTACTCCCTAGTCAAAAATCAAATATCACTTTTTAAAGAGTCGATTGAAATATTTTTAAAGTAACATCAGAAATCTATCGAGAAATGAAATTCAATTGAAACTCCGCATTGATAAAATTGAGGATACACTTTACAAAATTCATGTGACAAACCTATCAACTACTATTTTTACGTCGAGATGATTGTCTCCCAAATGATAGCGAAATTTCAAATACTCTATGACATTTTCGAGAAAGTTGAAATGGCCATCACGTTTGCAAAGTTGAATACTTTTCATAACTCAATGATCAAACCTGATGAGCTACTAAACGAAATCAAGACAATTTCAAAGTACATAGGGTCAAATAAAATACCTTTTGATCCAAAACCAGAAAACATTTTACTTTTTGAAAAAATAATGTCAATTTAAAGTTACAGCAAGGAATCCAAAATTGTTCTAATCATTGGAGTTCCAATTGTTGAAAATGGAAATTATTATTATTTTCATTTGTATCCATTGCCAGTTCAAAAGAATAATTCATTTGAAATGATCATTCCTCAAGCAAAATTTCTAATTTTAAATGAGCAGAATCACATTTTCATTAATAGTCCGTGTAAAGAGATCATTCCTGAAGAATTTATTTGCCACGAATCAACTCCTGAGAATCCACCATGTGAACTACAGTTATTGAAGTATTCAAAACAAGTTACAAACTGTCATGTAACAGCAGTCCAAATTCAACGCCTGAAAGTGCAGAAAATTGAAGAAAACAAGTGGATCATCATCAGTCCTTCAACAACGGTTGCAACCCAGAAATGCGGCAAGAACTTCGAAAATATGCCTCTCCAGGGAACCTACTTACTAGAAATGGACAATAAATGTGAAGTGCGGTTGAAAAATTTCATCATTCAGACCTTTCGAAATTCAAAAACGGAGTTCAAAAATATTGAACTTCCAAAAATTAACTTCGAAAATTTTACCAGTGCTGTAACTACGTCAAAACCTCTGAAATTGGACATCAACTTGAGTGAAATTAGTGCGATAGAAAGTGCCTTAAACGACAATATTCGAAAATTAGACACTATCGGACCGGACTCTTTCACTTTTGAAACTATTTATGGCTGGACTCTTGTATTGTACCTTATTATTGGAATTATGGTTTTTGTACTTGGGTTTAAGATTTACAGAAAAAACCTGAAGTCCACGAAAACCCTCCAAAGGACAATCAAACAACCCGATTGTGACATCAGCAGCCTACACTCACTTGAAGCCACGGTACCAAAAAATTCTGTGCCAAACCCCAGAATTTTCCACTAAGGGCGGAGGAGTTATGGGATGCTGAACAACCCTTTCTATTGTATTGGATTTATCCTTAGTATTGCAATAATTTAGCTTAGTCAGAAATTGTTAGTTTATAAATACAGTAGCCAGCTTTAGTCATTAGCTTTATCATGTCTAAACTCTTGAACCAGTAAGGTCTAGATGTTTTAAAGTTCACTTTTCCAAAATAAAATCTTTTTTAAAAACCGTTCATCTGCGTCTCAACATTTATTTCCTTGTTATACTCACATCATCATGGTATCTGTTATCGATATTGCTGATCTACTCATAGCAGCTGCCTGTTTCTCTTGAACAGCTACAAATTGGAGTTGGATTGCCACCAGTTCCTCTTCAAGTTCAATAATCCTTCTCAATCGTTGGTTTTGCAATTTGGATAACAAATTGAATTATCATAACATTGAGAAATGACCACTAACAGTCAACCAAAAATAGTCATCAAACACAAACACGCACTCTTATTAATTATTGTGTCCAGCCACATCGCATGGTTTTTTCAAATTTTCTGGCCGCCTTCCGATTCCTACCGAACTGAAGGCAGTAGTTTCCGAAATGCGATTCTGAATTGCAACGTACGCAACCGAACCGAATGTTCGACAACTATGCCGTTCGATACTGTACAGAAACGAGCGATTTGGTCTGCAAAAATTAAATACAGAATAAGGCTCCAGACCTTTGTCGTCGCAGATGGTCCAGTCGTCTGAATACTTGTTTGAAAGCTTCAGCAAATCCACTCCTCATACTGAGGTCTTCAGTGACCCAGTGAGCCAACAAGTATTCGGCCGGTACTCCAAACAAGTCCGACTGCTTTTCCTGAACAATGCCATTCTCGACTTTCTGGCCATTGTAGTGAAAGAGCATGGAGGATTTCGTCTTCCAGAGCCTTTGCAGTCTCTCCAAGTTGTTTCTCCAGATTCCCGATTTCCTCCGCTCAGCGGCGGCGCGTGGTTCAAAACTTTGGGGGTGCACAACGTAATACGAAAAAAAATATATGGGTGTCACACGACCACGCCCAAAAATATTCTTTTGCTCTATCAAACCGTCAATCTGGGTTAGCAAATAAAAGGATACCTGTCAAGTAGATATGCTCTGTAGTTTTGTGGCGCATCCATGATTTACCTTATTTTTTGGGTATTTCGCCACACCCTATCAAAAAACAATCAAACTAGTGTTAATATACCGGATCTTCTATATTACCTGAAAAAAATTCTATTAGTAAACAATAAAACCAAACAATATCAAACGTTTCAAAAGCGAATCTGCTTTCGTCATCAGTGTAACCTAAAAAAGAAACAATTAATTCAAATTCAAAAATTATTCTACGTTTTTTTAGGATTTCGCAGTAAAAAATTGTGTTCTTTTGTGTTTTTGGCACAAAATGTCACTTTTACTGACATTGAAATGTTTGGTGTTGATTGTTTAACTTTATGTATGTTCAGTATTTATAATTCATTTTTTTGGGCTATGTTCAATTTCTTAATAAAGGTAACCATGTATTACTTAGATTTACAGAGCAAGTTGCTACACATTCGTTAGAATTTAACATTATACATGCACTTTCTTTAAGTTTACGTTTTTTAGAACATGGTTCTTTTGTTAAGATTTTTTAATTTTCCCAATTTATTCTATGATTATTATCAAATGCGTGTTGACAAATTCCCGATCTATGAAATTCCTTTTTTTTTCATGTATGATTTATGTTTTTTAATTCTCTTTTTTAAGGGTCGTGAGGTCTCTCCAATATAAAATTTATTACATTCACAAGGAATTTTATAAATTACATTTTTAGTAGACTCATTAATATTCTCAGGTCTAGTATTTGTTAAATTAGAGCGAAGTGTGTTATTAATTTTGAAAATGGTCCGTATATTATATGTTTGACCTAAACGTTTCAGTTTATGAGAAATTCCAGGTATGTATGGAATAATTAAATTAGTTATAGGTATATTCTGATCTCTTTGTCTAGGTTGTTCAAAACTATCAAAACACTTTTTGATAAAATTTACGGGATAATCATTTTTTGACAAAACATCTCTAATGAAATCTTTTTCGGATTCAAAATCGTCATTATCACAAATTATTTTTGCTCGATCATATAAACTTTTCACCACACCCTTTTTAATATTTAATGGATGATTGGAATTGAAATTAAGATACTTATTTGTGTGGGTTGGTTTTCTATAAATTTTGGTTTTGAAATTTCGAAGATCTCTTCTAATTAGTATATCTAAAAAGGGAATTTCATTATTTTGTTCTTTTTTAATTGTAAATTTAATCGTGGGTTCTTTATCATTAATGTGAATTAAAAAATCATCAAGTTTTTGTTCATCATACTCATATATAGAAAAACTATCATCTACATATCTCCACCAAATCATTGGTTTGTATCTATATGTTTCTACATGAATTGTTTCAAAATGTTCCATAAAAATATTACTTAAAAGTGGAGATAAAGGAGAACCCATTGCCATTCCAAAGTCTTGTTGATAAAATTCATTATTATATTGAAAATATGTTGTTTTAACACAAATTGTTAAAAGTTCTAGAATTGCATTAATATCTAAGTCTGTTCTTTCTTTTAGATGTGTATCATTTTCAAGTTTATCTCTTATGATCATCAATGTCTTATCAACAGGTACATTAGTGAAAAGACTTACTACATCAAAACTTACAAGAAGATTATTGGGATTATAATTGATGTTTGATAATTTCTCTAAGAAATGTTGTGAATTTTTTATGTATGATTGTGTGTTGCCTGCTAAAGGAGTGAGTATGTTTAGTAAAAATCTGGCTAATGTATGAGTTGGTGAGTTAATACTACTGACTATTGGTCTTAATGGTATATTCTGTTTATGTATTTTAGGCACACCGTAAAAATGTGGTGCTTTACTATTATGTGGTGTCAGTTTAGATCTTTCATTATCTGAAAAAAATCTTTTATGTTTTCTGAGTTTCGAATATATTTGTCTTTCAAAACGTTCTGTTGGATCTTTAGTCAGTTTTGTGTAATTTCCATCATTTATTAGAGACATTATTTTATTTTCAAAGGTTGTGTTATCTAAAATTACTGTTGCATTACCTTTATCTGCAGGAAGTATTTTTATACTATGATCTGACTTCAAATTTTTTATTGCTAAACGTTCTGCATGATTGATATTTTGTTTAATATTATAAGATTTATTTAAAATCAATTTTGATCTGATTCTAAATTCTTCTTGTTGTTCTTCTGGTAAATTTTGTGTTGTTGCTTCTATGGATGATATAATATCTAATTTATTTATAATTTTTGGTGTAACAGCAAAATTCAAACCTTTTGATAAAACATTCTTTTCATCATTCGAGAGAATTCTATCAGATAAATTGATAACTGTTTTTTTTATTATGTCATTGTTTGTAGTTTGTTCTGTATTATGATTTAAACTTTCATTATTCAATTTATTAAATTTATTGACTTGAATATTTTTTTTGTTGAGAAAAATATAATTGAAAACTATTATCTAAACAATGACATATATGATCAAAGTCGTAATAAGCAACTTGCATCTCTATATTCCTTTTTGTTATGTTTATATTGAAATTAAGTTTTTCTATATGAGATCTGTGGAATTGAATTCGTTCTCTTATTAACGCTTTACTAGCTCTTTAAAGTATTCATAGAATAAATTGGGAAAATTCAAAAATCTTAACAAAAGAACCATGTTCTAAAAAACATAAACTTGAAGAAAGTGCATATATAATGTTAAATTCTAACGAATGTGTAGCAACTTGCTCTGTAAATCTAAGTAATACATGGTTACCTTTATTAAGAAATTGAACATAGCCCAAAAAAATGAATTATAAATACTGAACATACATAAAGTTAAACAATCAACACCAAACATTTCAATGTCAGTAAAAGTGACATTTTGTGCCAAAAACACAAAAGAACACAATTTTTTACTGCGAAATCCTAAAAAAACGTAGAATAATTTTTGAATTTGAATTAATTGTTTCTTTTTTAGGTTACACTGACGACGAAAGCAGATTCGCTTTTGAAACGTTTGATATTGTTAGGTTTTATTGTTTACTAATAGAATTTTTTTCAGGTAATATAGAAGATCCGGTATATTAACACTAGTTTGATTGTTTTTTGATAGGGTGTGGCGAAATACCCAAAAAATAAGGTAAATAAAAGGATCTTATCAAAAAAAAGTATGAATTAAAAACTTACCCTGAACGCTTTTATTTATTACGTTTCATTTTGCGCTTAAATCCGACGACTTTTCAGTTTTAAAATAAGCGTTTCATTTTCCTGTTCTCCATCATTCATTTTCTGTTAATATCAAACTATAGGTAACTATCAGCGTTATAATAATGATAATCAATATTGAATAATCTAAATTCTGTATAGGTTCCAAATTAAATAATGATAATGATCTAATATAATATCATAAACTTAAAATCAACAACAAAAATAATATTGTCGAATCTGTAATATCCACTTAACAAAATTGCCTTCTGCGAATACCCGCACTTTTATTAACATAAAATAATGAAGAGCACTCATCTCATGTGCTCGCGGGCCACCTTGAACGTCGGACGTCGCTCTAGACTGCCGCGGTGAACAAGGGAGCGGGCGGCAGGCGATTGACCAATCAGATCTAATATTTCGATGAGCGGTGGTCGAGGAGATTTCGCAATGGACCCGCAAAGCGAACGACTGGATTCAAGATCTTGGCTGGATTTACGTTAATCTTTTGTTACGCATAATCAGCGACTTGCGACTTGTTTACGAAATAGTTGATAGGTTTAGGCTATACCAAAAAAAGAATAATTATTAAATGTCAGGACACAATTTACTTATTTTTTTTTCGAGATGAGGCATTACATTTGGGGTGCACGTGCACATGTGCACTTATTGAGGAACCGCCACTGCCTCCGCTACATGAGACGTCAAACAGTTGTAGTTGTCCGCCAGTTGTTCCTTGATTTTCTCCATAGCTCTGGACGATTCTACGAACTTCTCTTTCAACTTCTTGAAGGTCTCTTCCATGGCTCTGGAAGAATCCTCGATCTTCTTTCCCAATTTATCCTCCAATTTCATGAAGCTTTCTTCCAGTTGATCCTTCAAGTTCTTAGACAATTTTTCCACTGCGTTGGGATCAGGAATCTCGAATCGGAACGTTCCAGGATCAATGCCCCCGAATTTCGCTATAGAAACACTAGTCCGGTTTCAATTTATGTATTCAAATTCACTAAAGCGCAACCAGCAACCACAAATATTTATGTTCACAATAGCAGCTTATTTATGTTTTGCGTTCAAAATCTGAACTGAACTAAAACTGGCCGCTGAGCGCGCCCATTATATAGCTGCCCGCTACATTTTTTCGACTATTCCCAATTGTGGTGATCGCATCTTGATTCACCGTTGACCTTCGCGAATTCCACTGGAGAATCCGCTTCTTGCTCAGTGGTCTCAAGTCTCCGATGAGGATGGGCAAAACAGGTGTCGCCACAGTATTAACTCAATACTTGGAAGAAGGAATGGCAGGATCGTCATGTGATAAAAAGGTGATCTTTTATCGAATTGAAAAAGTAACAACTCGATTCGTATCAAAATCATTTTTGGATGATTTAATTGTTCTCATCATGACACAAAATTACAAAATATTTTTATTGCTAAAATGATTGTCATCAATCCATCAAAATGCTTACGTCTATGATTTTATGATAGTATACATAGTGGTTAAAATTGTACGTTTTAAATTCCTACGTACAAATTATATTTTATATGTTTATATTTTTGATCTAACACTACAATAGTATGAAATCTCAAATTGTTCGCGTTCAAGAAGCTGTTCATCAAAATCTTCAGACCTCAATAAAGGCTTTATAGAGAAGAAACATCTGAAACTTGTCAAGCCTACCTTCCAGTTCCGTTGATTTTGAACGATCAAGACTTTCATCAATTGAAGATAACGTGAGCAAATCAAATCAATCTGTTAAAGGAAGTTACTTTTGCTTTGCATGTTCCCCTCTTTCTAATATTGAATTTAATTCCTGCTTCGTCAGCTATTTCGAAAAATAATGTTCTGAGTAGCAGCATAACAAATTTCTCAAATCAATGCGACAAATTCAGTTCAAAATCTATGCTAATGTAAAATACTACTAAGATCAAAGGGATTTGAGAATAAAATAAAACACCAGTGACCAGTACTCACTCACCACCTGTCGGTATTTTCAATTGACCTACAACCAACAGTCATCCAGTATCTCAATCAATTTGAGGCAGGCGAATTCATTCCATCCAAAACAGTACTTGATTGTTTTTTTGTCACCCACGTAGCTGACAGCTCCAAAATCCAAAGTGCACTTTCTTTCAATGTGAAATGCGGTTGAGAAGGACCATTTTTTATGTTAGGTATAAAGACCTAAGCTCGCAGTTGTTTTCTGTTCACTTTTTTGTATCAAAAGGCCAAATTTTTCGATAAAATTCCAATCTATTTGAAACGATACAGAAATGGAGTTTTCGTGTCTGATGATGATTTTGTTTAGTAGTTCTGGCAACCCACGTTGACATGTTTTCATTAAATAGGGATAAAATGTGAAAAAACTCAACATTTGTTCAGAAGTAACAGTTATGCCTAGATACTAAGATTACGGCGTCCTGATTATTTTTTTCTTATAATTCATCATTGCCCCTATTTTTTTTCAATATTCACCGCGATTCATAGATTGATCAAAATCAAATCAGCTTCGCATGAATTTGTTCAAATTAAAGCATTTTTTAGAATAAGCTTGAATTTTTATTTTTTCAGGGTATCAAATACTTCATCTTTGTTGCAACGATATTGAACACAGCTTAAAAATTCTGCAAAAAATCTTTTCAACAAAGAGAAGGTTGTGGAAAGCAGTCAAAAATGAGTACGTCTGTTCTCATGTATTGTTTAATCGAGCTTCTGGAACTGATTCGTTCCTTCTTCAGAATGACTATAAGTATTTAAGAAAACATGGATATAAATATAAGTGTACATAATAAGAGTGAAACAATTACCAATTAGAGATACATTAAGATAGCACATACAGAATCGTAAGATTTAACATAGTAGTTTTTAGTTGTAGACATACTTAATTAATTGGAAAATAGTTGGTATTTTGAATCAACACCTAGACAATAAAGTATCACTATCACTTGTTAGAACGTTAGCAGTAATATAAATGTTGATGATTAGACGAATTAAAATAGTAAAACAACTAATTAAAAAGTTTGATTGATTTAACCGTAACAAACAGTTTGGTGTGGACAGACTATTACTTGCAAATTTTATATCAGGTTAGAGAACGCCAATATGAAAATCTCATCATGCCAGATTTGTAAAACACTGTAAAGGAAAAGCACTAGTGTGGCTTCATCTGTGTGCGGGAGGCGCAACTCACTGGGATGGGAAAGAAATCTGTAGTTTATATAGATGGCACCCCATGGTATGGACGCATGCTGTTGATGAGCTCGACAACCCTTCTCAAGGCAGATCTTGAAAGTTGTGATCCAATTATTCCTCATCTCTGTGGTCCAGGTTGTTTGGTGTCAAGCCCTGCTTTTGGATTTTGAGTAAGTAATTATAAATCACACTTAAGTCCTTATAGTCATTCTGATTATTCTAATCATTTCCGGTCATCTTAATGTGAGCCATCTCCAAAAACAAGCGTTTGTGATGGACATTGGACCTCGTTAGCACCTTGACCTCTTCAAAATTTGGTATATGGCTAGTGTTGACATGATACTGGGCTGATTCACTCATCTGAAATCTCCTTCTGCAGTCACTTTCATGCGAAGCAAGACGGGCCCAGAGTTTTTGTGAGGTTTGTCCCACATACAGCTTATTACACGCTACACACGGAATGCCATATACCACATTTCTCATCTCTTTAGTTGCAAAAGGAGTTTTGGTCCTTGTTATCCTACCGCTTTTGTCTGTTTTTTCATGAACTCTAAACCTTCATGATTCAAAGTGTTGATTCATTTAGGTTTTAGTTCTTCTAAATGTGGTAAGACATAATATTTGGCTGTAACTTCAGGTGTAGCAACTGGTGGGGTACCTATTTGGGTCTGTGGGTCATCATCCACTTGAAAATCATGTCGGGTGCTGAGAAGGAACTTGTTTATCATCGTCCATGGGTTTGAATTTTCTTTCAATATCTGGCCCAGAAGCCAGAATCGACCAAAACTTGCTTTTATTTCGAAAACCCGCATAATTCAGATACGAGGACATTCCATATCATTTGAAAGGCAATTTAAGTTTCTCTGATAACATTGGATAATATACAGTATTCGGTTCGAAAAAATCAAGTTTTTGCTATTTTCATATGTAACGGTAGAATCACATGATTTTAACGACACTGTACAACGCCAAAGAATATCCTATACTCAACATTAACATAATCCAAAATGTTAGCTTCTTCCTCTATTATCCAATATTATTAAAAACATCTAAATTGCCTTTCAAATGATATGGAATGCATGATGCGGGTTTCCGAAATAAAAGCAAGTTTTTGTAAAAATCGAATAAGCTTAGTATATTTGTATTAGGTTGTCATGAGATCAGAACGGAACGTTTGGAGTCCAATGAGCGCCATTTTAAAAATTTGTTGTGTATGTTATTGAATTTTTGCGCCTAATATGTCATCAAATTATAGTTATCCCAATATCTTTAATTGAAGGGGCCGGTGCAAAAACCGGTCTACTCAATTTTTTTTTTTTTTTTGAAAATCAAAAAAAACTTCATAATTTTTTTATTTGCCTAGAGATATTACGTCCAAACTTTTTTGGTGACTAGAAACAGTCCCAAGATAATGATTTGATGTGAAAAGTATTAAATGTTTCCCAAAATCTATTCGAAAAAAAAATATAAAGTCATGGAGTTGACTGCACCGAAAAATTCTAAAATAAAATGCACTGAAATATTTTTACACCATATTTATTTTTATAAAAAAAAAAAAAACAAAAATATACATCTTGGGAAAGCATCAGCTTTTCGTGAACACAAGAGAAAAAGCAAATATCAAATCATTTCTACAAAAACCTATAGAATAGGAAAGGAAGCAACATAAAATGCATTATTTCTAAAGAATATATTGGTCATCGGTTTCAACTCCGTCACTGTCAACATTTGTTACCTGCGGCTTGTCATAATTGGCGGCTCCCACTAGATCATAGTACCCCATATGTATCGGCGGTACATATTTATCTGCTAAAGACATGACATTTTCTATTTTTTTTCTCAGTTATTTTCATTTTGGACCCGTTTTTTGCCCTTTTTTTCTCTCAGTGACGTTACGGGACTCGTTACACAGATCTATCTTGTTACCCTTCATCAAAATCAGTCGATAAGTTTGGTTCTATTTTGGGATAAAAATGTATACTTCTTTCGCCTTCGACTAGGGCTCGGAACATCAGGATCAGATGAACGATATTCACTGCCGGAATCTTGAAAAGGTTCTTTTTCACTTGACGATCTCTCCATGACTAACGATTTATTTAGATACGTTGCGACGTCCAAGACTTGAATTTTACACAAACTAACTGACACATCGATCATCTAACCTCTAACCTTTAACCTTCCAGACAAGTCAACGGTGTTGCCACGTGTTCTCGTAGCAGGAAACAGTCATCTTCCGGAGTTGACCGTTTTTTACGCCCAATCGCTTGTACAGTCAACTTCATTTTGTATTTATTCTGCTTTGTATACGTTGAATAAGGCTAATTTTTGCATCAAAAGATGCGGAATGAACGATTTTATATGTTCCGTACGAAGACAAATTTTTGGCAAAAAGTGGAGTTGACCGGTTTTTGCACCGGGCCCTCCAATTATTGCTTTATTTTGATATCATTGCGACTCAGGACGATTTTGTCAAAATATATAATATGATAACTATCACAATTCAGTTTTCGCCTTTTTTATATCTAACGGTAAAATAACATTCAACCGACCTGACCAACGCAAATACAGATATCACACACACAACTTAAACATTGGATATTGGTGAACTATTTCCAAGATAGTTTCAGAGCAGTTTGAAAACAAATTATTGGAAAACCATAATAGCTGAGCGAAAAATACAGTGACCGGCTAAAATACGGAACATCTCATCAGTGTATCTAGTGAAATCTGCAGGAGAGAGACCATAACTTTCGCTGGAGCACTAGATAGTGTGATAAAGATTACATACTTTCGCTGGAGCATTAGATAGTGTGGGGGTGTTAAAAAACTTTCGCTTTCAGGTATCTCCAAAGGAAATAGTCGCTTGGTGAGAGATCGTGTGTGAGCACGAAAAGTTATTCGAGTCGGAATCACAGATTCGTTATTTTTGCATACATGTTTTGATAACAAAGGTATGATGCTCGTTTGTCCGATTCGCATGATGACAACTGAGATGGCAAAGCACAAGCTACCAACCGACTACGCGAAGCTCACTATCTGTTGAGTGGTTCGGGCACAGTGGCGGTACAAAATGTAGGAGATCATTTTGCCGGACCCTGTACTTGCTTTTTTGTCACTTACAGGGTATGCTTGAGTGAATTTGGTGAGTTCATCTGGAATGGTCAGGGCATGGTTGCAAGTGGGACACTCAAAAAGGCCAATGTCTATTCTTTTGATTGGAGTTTTTGGAGTTTTGGTAATGACGAGGTGAGTATTGAGGTTTTCTCGACAGATTTTCACCTTTTGGCAGCATACGCAACTTTTTATTGTTCTTTCTGTCTTTTCTCAAACCAGGCATAATTTGATTTAATGATTGCATTGATTCCACGGTATAACTTGGTTTTGCCAGAATGACATTGGTCTTTAATCATAGGTCTTTCGTCTTCATCGGGATTTTTTATAAAGTTTTGATGTACTTGGATTTCCATATCTTTATCATTAAAAATGAAAGAGAATATTTCAAGGATTGGACTTTCTAGATTATTTTCCACCTGATAAATTTGAGAGAGGCGCATCCACCAAATGTCACGATAGGTGTGCAATTGGTCCTTCGTCTAGACCCTCATACTTATCGTGCTCCAGGGCCGTAGTCAGACGGGAATAAAATTCGGGCAGCACATAACAACATATATTGTCTTCACAAATAAAGCCTACAGCACACACAGTGGGATGAGTATGTTGAACCTTGGCCAGTCCGGGTCTTAACAGTTATTCGCTGCGGGGGCGGAGGTGTAGCGTGAATACGAGAGGTCTTCTTATCTGGCACTGCTTGCGAGAAGGAAGATGGGAGTAATCACTGCTCTTTCAACTACTTGACTGGCGTTGCTGGCTTCTATTTATACACGAAAATGTGCTGACTTAGCGCGTCGTTCATTTGAATGAGTTTGTTTACTCTATGTTCCTTTGATCCGTTCGTACTCACATGACAATATCGAATTTGTCACGGAACGTGTACAACGAATAAAAGAATGATTCAATAAGAAGTGCTCAGAAGTTTCATCATCTCCGTTCTCTATTAGTAGGATGAGCAACCCAAGTTATTCAAGGACTTGAGACAACCGTGGAAAATCACTTCATTGTATGGGATATACTGTGTTCAAGATACGACAATGAGCGCGTGTTGATTAAAAATCATATCAAGTCACTTATCTACCCAATCTTTCTTTAGAATCATCCACTGAACTTCATAAATTGATTGATTCGGCAGGCTTTTCATCGGTGTGTTCGTTGTGCAGAAACTCACTTTCTATTCTAAGTTGTCCGGTGTTTTTGAAATTATCAGTCTAGTCAAGAGTAGCCAAAATCCAGGAATTAAAATTGTTTCAGCTGTCCTATTCAAGGCATCATACTACACTACACTACAATAAGTTTCCTGGAAAATCTTTTGAGAAATCCCACCCTTAAAATAAAGCAAGCACGTCGAAAGCTGAAAATGAGGTGACCGAACAGTGTTTTCATGAATCAAGTGACATAGGTTCAGATTAAACAACTTATGTATTGTTGCAAACCGCAGTGGTAGAGGTTTTCGTAGGTTCCGAAGTCCTTCGGAAATGTGGAGCGTTATTGGATAGTGCAAGTCAGAGCAGTTTGATCACAAGTGACTATTGGGAGCGCTTAGGTCTTGATAAAGTCAATTTACCACTAACAATTACAGGTGTAGGTAGAAATGTTTCTCGTTTCAAGCATAGGTGCTCTATGAGTATTCAATCCGGTGTCAACAAATGTGCCTTGTGTAATCTAAAATATTCCAAACATAAGTGGTGTATACCCGTCCCTTTTGTGAATGCTTCTTTTTGGAAATTCCAGATAACATAAACTTAGCTGATCCTGGCTTCTACAAGTCTTCAGAAATAGATCTTCTATTAGGTCGGAGCATTTACCTCAGTCTTTTGTGCATTGGTCAAATTTGTTTGGGTTTCAACCTACCACTACTTCAAAAACCAAATTAGGATAGGTTTTAGGTTGAGAATGTCATCTTCACATGTTGTTCATTGTAGCGTTTTATTGAACTTTGACATTGAAAATAGTTTAACCAAATTTTGGCAGCTAATCCAAATAAATCCTGTCTGCAGATGAAGTGCTTTGTGCAGAAGTATTCTCTAAATCTTCTAGTCTCAATGAGGAAGGTAGATTTGTGGTACAAATACCACTTAAGAATTCCATTGAGTGTCTTGGCGACTCTGAAGAGAATGCTCTAAGAAAATCTCGTGCTCTTGAGCAAAATCCAGTGTAACAATGCAAATATTCAGAATTCCTTCATGGATATGAAACACTAGGTCATATGAAAAAGGTAGAGCGGCCAGAGAGTTCACGTATTTCCTACCACTGTCCACATAGTGGAGTGATGAATGAAAATAGCCAGACTTTAAAGTTAAGATGATTTTCGATGCCTCTGCCCCCTCCGATACAGGTGTGTCACTTAATGACATTCAGTTGGTTGGTCCAGTCTTACAGGATGATTTATTTTGGTCTGATTTACGTTTTAGACAACACAACGTGGTGATTATCGCATCATCAGAATGTATCGCCAGAATCTTGTTCAAGAAGTCGCATTGCTTCCAACGTATTCTAATGGAGTGAGCAGCCCACAGAGAAGGTTAAAACTTTCGAATTGCAAACCGTGTCTCATGTTACCTCATCGGCTTCCTTCTTGGCGGGGAGATGTCTAAAACAACTATCGATAAAGACCGAAAACATATTCCCTGATGCATCAAAGGTTATTACTGAAGACTTTTACATGGACGATATGCTTACTGGAGTAGAGAGTGTCAAAGATGCCGTTCAGTTGTGTAATGAGGTTTCCAGTGGGTTAAGGTCTACCTGCTCTGACCTTCAGAAATGGGCTTTAAACAGTGATGGGCATGTTTAGATTCCGAACACAATCTGTTTAGAAATCGGCAACACTTTGTGAATTAGCGCCTAACCACCGAAAAAAGAAAAGAACGTAACAAGTAACCATTGACAACCAATGTAACATAACATAGGTAGACATATATCTACTAACTCTATATGCTAATCGTCTCATTTGAACAACGAGCGACAGTAGGAGATGACTATAGAAATATTGCATGTAACATCCTCATAAGTCTCATCTTGAGGGGCCAAGCCGTCTACTGTGCCTGCCCAGACCGTGTAGTTCTTATGGGTTGATTGTCGTCATGACATGTTCAAACGATTGAAACATATGGCGTCCATGTTATTTGTTCACAATGGCGTTTCGGAGTTTTGTTAGAATGCTTGCCGTTTGTTGAAAGTTATGTTAGAGTTGAACGAGATTTTCACCTGATTTTGTAATATATTGTTATTGTCTTTGAAAAAGTGAAAAAGTCAAGATGTTTTTCTCCATATAAGCTGACAAAAGTTTTTTATATGAACGTGATTCTGTACTTGGTAAGTACACAACACGTAACAATTGGGCGACCGTCACAGGACTCTTATTGGCGATTTCGATTATGGCAAAAACTAAGAAGGCATTGATGGTTCATAGAGAAGGTTTCACCAGGATTTTCACTATGGTAGATGAGATGATTTACAAAGAGGGATATGACGTGTTGAAGTTGCAAAGTCAGGTGAGGCTGGCTTTTCACTATGGTAGATGAGATGATTTACAAAGAGGGATATGACGTGTTGAAGTTGCAAAGTCAGGTGAGGCTGTAAGAAGAAGTTTTGCTTATTAATGAACTTAATCAGCTAATGTTGGATATGATGATCTCGTCATATGAATCTGAAGATAATATTATTGAAGAAATACGCAAAGCAGATGAAATTTCTTCAGATTGTTATGAATTCAAATCAAAATCTGACCAGAAGGCACATCTGGGAAGTACTTCCGATTGTAAACGAAAATCGAAGCTACCGAAAAATGAGTTAACAAAATTTGGTTGCGATTTGAAGGATTGGCTGTAATTCTGGAGTCAGTTCAGTAGAATACATGATGATTCGGACTTGGAAAACAAGAACAAATTTCAATACCTTATTCAATCAACTCTCCCAAATTCAAGAGCTAGACAAGTTGTAGAAAGTTATCCTCCTACAAGTGATAATTATTGAAAAGTGATAAACAGTTTGAAGGAAAGGTTTGGTAGAGAAGATTTATTCATCGAAGTATATGTCAGAGAGCTTTTGAAATTAGTTTTGAATAATCCTGAAACAAAAACCAAGTTATCTTTGTTTTTTGACAAATTGGATTCACAATTGAGAGCATTCGACAGTTTGGGTATAACGTCTGATACGTGTGCAGCTATGTTATATCCATTTGATGAATCTTGTCTATCGGAAGAATTGATTCGAGTTTGGCAAAGGAGTGCTGCTTATAGCGAAGGTTCCAGTCTCAAGGATCGTCTGAAGAATTTGATGGCATTTTTACAGAAAGAAGTCGGAAACGAAGAAAGAATATCAATGGTAGTTTGATAATTTGAGAGTCGAAATCGTATGAATCATAGAGAGAATCCCAGAGAGATGCGTAATACTATGAATCAAACAGCTTTGGATTTATAAAACAAAAATGTTCTGAAATGCGTTTTCTGCAAGGCCAGTCATACAAGTGCGAATTGTAAAACAGCTCTGCAGTGGTCACTTGCTAACAAGAAGAAAACACTTTCGGGAAATGCATGCTGTCATCATTGTTTGAAATTTGGTCACATCGCAAGAAACTGTAGAATGATAATGAGGAGTGATAGATGTTTGGAAAGTTATTTCACTATTGTATGTCCGTCAAATAATTCTGGAGCTAATAAAGAAATTTCTGTAACAGAGAAAGATTCATCCAATCACACTTTTACCGAAGTCTTATTGCAAACACTTGTTGTTCAACTTAGAGGCAATAATAAGATACGAAATGCCAGAGTAATCATAGATACTGGCTCTCAGAGATCCTATATTTATCACTGAGTCTACAGCAATGGAGATGTAGTATCAGACAAGAACAACTGATCCATTCATTGTTTGGTTGCTCTGTGAGTGATACTATCGAACACACTTGTAACAAAATACGTTTAGGAAGTTTGGATAAAGATTACATTTGCAATTTTGATGTTTTGGACCAGTCCATCATTTGTAAAGATGTGGCATGGGTAAAAGGGGGACCTTGGATAAAAGAGTTACAAAACTTGGGAATCATTTTGTCTGATACTGAAGTTGGATCAATATGTGTTCTTATTGGTGATGATGTCGCAGGTGAACTTCTAACAGGAAAAAGACATGAACTTAGCTCTGGTTTAGTCGCAGTTCAAACTTCACTTGGATGGTCACTCATGGGTAAAGTTACTGACTCTACCACTAGCTCGAAATATACTTCCTTTATGGGTAACATAACAGTTTCGAATTTGTGGGGCCATGATATTCTAGGAATTGAAGATCCATCTGGGGTGAAGACTACCAAGGAAACTAAAGAACATATAATGAGTCATTCCTGAAAACTGTGCGAAGAAAAGAATATGGTAGATACGAAGTGGAAATGCCATGGATTGAGACGCATCCAGCAATTTCATCAAATTATGACCTCGCAAAGAATTGATTAGATGGTATTTTGAAAAAGCTGAAGAAAGATGGTTTACTCGAAGCATAACAGAACGTATTGACAGAATGGCTTAGTGGAGGGATAATTGAAAATGTGAGTTCATCTGAGGACAGAGGTATTCATCATTATTTACCACATCACCCAGTTATCAAATTATGCAACTACGAAGATACGTCCTGTATTCGATGCTTCGGCTAAATGTAAAGGTCATTGTTCACTCAATGAATGTTTAGAAAAGGGCATTAACCTTATCGAATTAATTCCATCTATGCTCATAAAGTTCAGAAAAGAGCAATTTGATGTCATTGCAGATATCAAGCAGGCTATCTTGCAAATTGGACTCTCAACGAAACATAAAGATTGTTTAAGATTTCTACGGTCAGATCAAGAAGGAGAAATCAGAATGTATGGCCATACTCGAGTAGTTTTTGGAATCAAGTGTATTCCATTTTTACTAGCAGCAGTTATCAACTACTATTTGGCAAATGCATTAGAAAACTCTGGTATTGAAGACTTTTCTTATTCCAAAGATGTAATTTAGAAATTGATAACTGCATTTTATGTTGATAATGTTGTGACGAGTGTCAAAGACAAAGTAGAGTTAGAAACATTCATCAATGAATCTACTGGTTTTGATGAGGGATGGTAAATTTGAACTCCGAGGGTGGGAGTTTACTGGAAAGAAGGATTACAATCAAGTTGTGAAATATACACCAGTCTTAGGAATCTCATGGAATACTTGTTCGGATACCATTAAGCTATCTATGGAATCCTTTAGAAACTTCAATTCAATAGTGATATCTAAAAGAAGTATTTTGTCCGCAGCCCAGAAATTGATTGACCCGAGGATTTTTATGCCCAGTGTCCATTTTTTCCAAATTATTGATTCAGAAAGCGTGGTAATTAAAGATTGGATGGGATAAAAAAGTACAGTCAGACATACGTGATAAATTTTTTCGATGGATGCGCGAACTTCATTATTTAGAAAAACTGAAAATTCCAAGGTGGTTATTTAAATGCTCATCAATTCAAAGATCGACTATACATGTTTCTTGCGATGCAAGTGAAGAAGCCTATGAAAGATGCATTTTTATCAGATCAGAATTCGGAAATGGTGGAAATATCTGATTGGTTCAAGCAAAGGCACCTATCAAGACGTTAAGCATTTCACGATTGTAACTTCTGCAAATATTGGAGTGAGATTATTACATAGTATCATATTTTTAAACAAGAAAACGATTTTATAGATGCAGAAAAATCGAAGTCAGTGACTAGTTTACTAGGAAAATCATAAGTCTCATTTTCATGGTATGACTATTTTCCCAGTTATCACAAGCTGGTAAGAATGATGGGATGGATTTTTAAATTACGATACAACTGTGGACATGCCGACAAATTGAGAGGTTCTCTTTCGTTGAAAGAAATTGTTGCTGCTGAAAAGTATGTATTCAAACTAGTCCAGAAAGAAACTTTCCGTTCTATAGAGGATGACAGACTTGCCGCGTTATTTCGATTCGTGGATGAAGATGGCCTTATCAGAATCAATTTCGGAACGGCAAGATTGCCCAATCTTCAGATTTCCTTATGTCCTTTCTCCTTGAACATGAAGTCGTATTGCGACTAATACCTGAAGAGCACACTCGAAATCATCATGCTGGAATACAATTTCTCATGTGCAAGCTTCGCGAAAAATTTTGGATTTTGATTTGCAGACAAACAGTTAGAAAAGTGATTTCCAGATGTCAAGTGTGTAAAAGATATGCATCTGAAAGGATAGAAGTTCAACCAATACCATTACCAGAAGATCAAGTCTGTGAAGCAGCTGTATTTGAGATTATTGGAACAGATTTGGCTGGACCCTTGTATACCAGAAACTCTGAAGAAGTTTGGATCGTGATGTTCTCATGTGCAGTGTACAGATCGATTCGTCTGGAATTAGTTACATCATTATCCACCGATACTCTTATTCAAGCTTTCAAAAGAGTTATTTTCCGAAGAGGAAGACCAAGTATCGTGTATAGTGATAATGGGACCAATTCCGTTGGATTTGATAACTGTTAGAAAGAGTTAGATTGGGGCCAAATAAGAGAATATGGATTAGTCGAGAGAATTCAATGGAAGTTTAATCCACCTACTGCCGCCTGGTGTGGTGGGTGGTGGGGACGACTAATCGGACTGATGAAACAGCTATTGAGAAAAGCAATTGGAAAGTGAAGTTTGAACGTGGAAGAACTATCGACTATTGTCTGCAACTGTGAAGCTATTTTTAATGCAAGACCATTGACATATATTTTGGAGGATAAAGATGATCTGGCAACATTGATTCCACAAATGTTTCTTCTAGGAAATAGAGTAGTTGGAGTAGCCAACATTGATCAAATTGAAGCGGACGATTTGAGAAAAAATGTCAGATACCGTCAGAAGATCTTCGAAGACGATTCAGGAATGAGTACTTGGGACAGTTGAGACAATTCAGAAAGTTGAGGATGGATTATATCGATATCAGAGTCAGAGATGTGGTTTTAATTAGTGATGATAACCAGAAGAGAATATAATTATAATAATAATAATTATTATAATAATAATAATAATAATAATAATAATAATAAATGTCTTTATTGCAAATTAAACACAATTTACAAAAGGCGAAGTAGAAGATATTTCTTCCTATCTCAACCTGGATATACAAAAAAAAGCAACAAGCACATAAACCATAAAAAAGAAATGATCAACAAATCAACATCAGACTAACAAGATGGAATACAAAATTACACAAAATCATTAATCTCCATTTTTATCAGCTTTTTGAATCTCGAACTTGAAAAATTACTAAACTCTGGTGTTACTTTATTATACATTTTATAGACCTGATATGTAAATGATCTTTTGAACAATACAGTGTTATGAGCAGGGGCAGATATTAGGTTCCTGTTTCTAAGTTCTAAGTTGTGTTCATCAGATCTGAATTTTATTTTCTGATAGAGATACACTGGAGATTTCTTGGAAATAATCTTGTGGTACAGAACCAAACTGTGTAATATTCACCTCCCATGTATCCTCAACCAACCAATCCTGGAGAGTTTGTCACTGACTCCTCTTTGATGTCGACGAATTCCACCGATCAATCGGACACAGGAGTTTTGCATAAACTGAGTCCTTTTTTTTTTTTTTTTTTTTTTAATCTTTATTTCAATAACGAGGGTACGTTCACCAAAAAAAATAGAAAAATGAATGAAATAGATTAAAACATAATGAAAAGAAACTAACAATACATTATTCTTACTTGCTATGGAAAAAGGAGCTACATTTGGAACTCCTAGTACTTGAAAGTACTACTGGAGTTCCAGTCTTCCATAAAGTCCTACTCAAAAAAAAAGAAACACATCAAATACTAATTATTACAACCTAATTTCCAAAACATATTTCAGGTATTATATTGATACTATATTCAAATGGAGCTAGTTGGTAATAAATTGATAGGATATATTATGTTATGACAAGGAACATTTCATACGTTGAAACTGATATTAATCTTATTTTCAAGTAACAGATTTTTTAACGAAACCTTCAGTTTAGATGTGTGCAGTTTAAGAAGTTCGGGCGGAATGATATTGATACATTTACACACCATGTAAGAAAAACTCCTTTGGAAACTAGACGTGTTATGTATCGGAATTCTTAGAAAGCTATTCATCCGGGTATTGATATTATGCACATCAGTTCTAAATTTTAATTTACGGTAAAGGTAGGCAGGCTTCTTTGTTTGCAGTAGCTTAACATAGAGTATGCAGCTGTGAAGAGATCTTCTCTTATATAAGGGCAGCCAAGACATTTGTGACAGTTTTTTTGATACCGATGATTTGCGGCGCAGGTTGTGGATAAATCTAACACAAGAGTTCTGCACTTTTTGTAGTCTATAGCTCTGTCTTTGTGTCAAGCAAGGGCCGTAAACGACATCCGCAAAGTTAAAGTGTGAGAGGACGAGTGAGTCACATAAGATTTTCTTGGCTCTGGTATCTAGAACTCCTCTACTATTAAAAAGCAACTTGAGATTGGTGAAGGATCTTTTAACCATGCTGGTCACGTGCGCTTCAAGTCTCAAATCCGGATCCAAGTTCAGGCCGAGGTTTCTTGCCAAACCAGTCAGTGAAAGTGCTGTGTTATTAAGTCTTAAATTGATATATGGTAGATAGCTCTTGATTAGGTTTTTAGCATCTTCATGTAATCCAACATGGGACAACGTTGCCAGTAGAAGTTGATGGTTGATCCGGTCAAAAGCTTTGGTGTAATCAAGAAGCACCAATACTGTTATCATGCCTTCATCCGTAGCACGAAAAATGTCATCTGTCACTGTCAGCAGTGCAGTGGAACAACTATGCAGCTCCCTGGATGCGGACTGGTTAGCTGGAAGAATGTCACAGTCTGTAACATACTTCATTAGCTGCTGGAACATGACCCTCTCAAGTACTTTTGATAGTGTACACAATACTGATTGGTCTCAAGTCTTTCAGCTCTAGAGGATTACGTTTTTTTGGCAAAGGTATAACACTAGCTATCTTCCATTCATTCGGAAAAACCTGCTGCTAAATAGATGCATTGATAAGGTGTGAGATGAGGAACTATATGTGGGCAACACAATAAGATTATCTGACTATTCAACTGATCATTGCCACAAGAATTTGTTTTGATGGATAGGAGAATTTTGTAAATGGTGTTTTCATTCACCAGCGAGAATTTGAACGTTTCCACATGATGATCGGTAACCGTGGATAGATGTTCCAAGATGGTGGCAGAAGGTAACTCAGGACTGTGAGATGCAGCTACGAATTAGTCATTGATTTTCTCAACGTTTTTCAGATGGTCAGGTAAAGTAATTGAGTGCTGCTTAGAGTGAATGTTTAGTGACTGCAATTCACGAAATAGAGTCTTTGTAGATTTATCTGTCGATATTTTGGACTCCAAATATGCTATTTTTTCCCTTCGAAGTGATGATTTTGTGAGGTTTCTTAAGTCTTTATAGTAATCCCAGTGAATTGGATTTTTGGTACGTTTAAATCTTGCAAGAGCTCTATTACGCAGTCGCATCATTAGTTTCAAGTTTGGCGTGATCCAAGGGCTCAGTTTTTACATAGTAGCTGGTATTCTTTTTAAAGGTGCATGTCTGTCGAATAAGCCCATCAGACTCCCATTGAAAACAGCTAGCTTATCGTTAACATCTTCCAGTTTTGTCAAATTCATAACATCGATCTTGTGTAGGTCGAGGTTGAAATCTGCTTCGTTCATTTGATTTAGATATCTTTTAGTTAGGATTATATTTTCTTTGACTTGTATAACTGTAGAGATTGTTAATTCAATGAGACTGTGATCGGTTGGGAAGTTCAGGTCGTAGACGACGTCATGATCTTTTATTGATACATGTTCCGAGCAGAAAAACAAGTCAAGAAGAGATTCTCGTGTTCTACTGAGTCTTGTAGGTTTGTTGATATATTGTACGAGACCAAACGAGCCAAGAATATCTTGAAAGGACTTGACAGCTTTTGATTCCACTCGCAGGAAATCAACATTGAAATCACCGCAACAAATTATATTGTCATAGACTGGCATGACCTGGGTTGAACAATCTTCAAAAGCGTCCAAAAAATCAAATAGTCGATCCGTTGGAGGTCTATACATGACCGCTATAATGTAAATAGTACCTTTTGATGACAACTCAATCCAAAGCTGCTCAAGTTGGTTGGTACAATCAATACTCACAATAGAAAACTGATAATGACTCTTTACATAAATGCATACACCACCTCCCCGCTGCCCCACTCGATCTCTCCTCAAAATTGTATATCCTGGTATATCAACAGCTACATCCAAAATCTTATCGCTCAACCAGGTTTCGCTAAGACAAAAAATATCAAATGGATTGATCTCGAGAAGATCCTTGATATAATTAACATTCGACATGAGCGAGCGTATATTGAGATGAGCTATTCTATATAAATCTAGCATTTAACTATAGGTACCTTACATACAATCTATCACTTGTTCCTTTGGCGGGTTGGAGGACTTGCGCCAGTGGTTGTGTCTGAGACTGGACTGTATCCAAGATGCAGCTTCCGCTTCTTCTCTTCTTTTTGTTTTTGTTCCGTACGAGTCTCTTCTGATACTACACTTTCACTTTCAGAGGTACTACCAAATGGAACACCCTCAGCTTTCTCCAAAGTTCTCAAATCTTCTAGTGTGTTAACAGTGCCGTCAATTATCAAAGTATTACCCTTAATCTTGACATCCTTTTCTTGTCCACGAGCTTCCTGTTGATATCTCCTTAAAGTCTTCTGGATCTCTCTATCTTCTTGACACATATCATTGGCAATGGCGATACCACTATTTTTCAAGTTTTTCAGTTTCGGCAAAATTTCTGCTTTTTTCAAAAACGAAAGAAATTCCACGACGACTGGTGGATTAGGTGTTTTACCAATGGGATAGATATTATTGATATCAGCAGAAGAGAACTTTAGATTCAGTTTATTATTCAAAGTTTCCAGTGTTGCGGGCAACAACGTGGTTTTGTTGGCATTCAGTCCAAAAATAACGATGTTGTTACGCCGTCGCTGTCTTTCTAGATATAAATACTTTGACTGGAGGCTTTTCTCGACTTTGTTGGTTGCATCCAGTTTATCGCTGAAGTCCTTGATACTTGACTGTATCTCTTTCCTACTTGCATTAGTTTGCTCTTCAGGGTTCCTCTTGATAACCTCAGTCTGCTTTTCGTTGGCACTGGTAATAAGATCAAAACGTTTTGCCTGATCTTCATTCATATTAATATATCACATTGATGACCCGTGGTGGAACTGACGCTCAACCGTTTTGTGTAGATTAGCAAAAAATCCGTCACGTGTTGAGCAAAATTGAACCTTATTGACGCTGAATCGGACAGGATTTTGGTTTGATTTTCCGTGATTTTCACCCTTTAGATAGCAAAATGTGATGTACCTTCAATGTAGGTGATCTTATGCAGTTATATCCATCGGAAATCATTAAGATCAGAAAATTTTGTTCCAAATATCTTCAAAAATCAAGCAAATCCTGTGCAGCACACTTATAATGATGATAGCTTAGTTAGACGATTTGAATCTTGAAATTGAACTTTCAATTTTATTTCAGCCGTATACGTTCAGAGCTGAGTTGGTGCAGCAACCACTACGTTCACATGAGTTTTTTGAACGACCATGAGTTTTTTCACATCCGAATCCAAGAGGCACGGACCATAGAGCACGTCACCGTAGTTATAATGCGACAGAACTATTGAGTCACACAACATTTTCTTGAGATTTTCATCCAGCAATGCCCTTTGATCCAAAATGAGCTTGAGTGATAAAAAAGCTCTTTTGGTAGAATTGCTTATATGTTGAGTGAACCGTGAGTCTGAGTCCTGAACCGTAAGTCTGAGTCCAACCGTAAGTCTTGTAGCATTCACATTTTCCTTTTGAATGGTACTCACTAATTATTAATCTTCTAAATCGGTTTCTCCAATATTTATCAACAAATTACCTTAACCTTCATACATCACAGCTGTTAGTTTCCGGCAATGTTGCAATGTTTCCCATTTTCGGTCTGCTTTATGGTAATAAGGTGTAATCTTCTGGGGTCAGTTGGTTCTGTCCAGTTGATTGATCGCTTAATACGTGACATTTGTCAATGTCCATCTGACACTCTTGATTGATGATCGATGGGAGTATTTGATTTTCTTTTCGGCCTAGCTCGAGGACTTGTTCCCGTGATGTGCTGAAAGCCACACGTAAAATGTGCTGAGCGGCATTTTTTTTCTTTAAATATTCGAATGTATCGTTGAGATTTAACGATATTTTACATTTATAATGTCTATGGACCTCCCCTGAAGAAATGGGTGTGATTTATACAGTGATGGTATAGATATTTGCCGAATTCTTTTCAACCTAACGAGGTGAGTTAACCCCACTCTTCACCATGGGTTGGTTACTGAGAATATACATAATTTTAGGGTTTTTTTTCTTTTTCTTTTCAAACTTAATCTTAATCAAAACAAAACCCTACTCTACCACCCATCGCCAACGACTACAAGAGCTGCCGCAGCCAAATTTGTTGAAGCCAACTGGGACGATCAAAAGGTAGGCTACAATAAAGAAATGACGCCCGAAAACGTGGGGCCTGGTTCGTTTTGATTTTTTTTTCTAAATTCAAAAATAAACTTGAAAATTCACTGTTGATGCTGGAAGGTTGAAAATACACTGATTAGCATTTGTTTAATTTTCATTACCATTCAAAATTCTTTTCTACGTTTTTAGTCAGTAAGAAAACCCCCGTTAGCGTTGCCCTTGTTTTTAGAGATAAATATCTCTTCATTTTTTTTTTGCGTCAAAATTTCTTATTACGTATCGCTCAGCACGTAATTATTTTGTTCTTCTTTCATTAAGGCTGCGTTTGACACTTTGCGAAATTTGATACAATGTATGTAGGTATATTATAGTTTAATTTACCTGGAGGTAAATTGACATTTGTTTATTGATTTAATAGCATTATTTCTTCTCTTTAGCTTTCTCATTTTATAACCCTGAATACCGTGATAACCCTGATTACCCTGATAACCTTGATTACCCTAATTACCTTGATAACCCTGACAACCCTGACATTCTAGTAGTTTTCTTATTTCTAATAATTTTTTTTCTTCTTTATTCAAAATGGATTCTTACAATTTTTTGCCTAATCATTTGTTGGAACATGAACTTGATTACGAACTGAGGATTCGTCTACTTGCTACTGCTAGGAATGTTGCTGATAAAAGAAAAATTTTGGGAAAAGTTCTTAGGAAGGAACAACAATCTCGTCCTGGATCTTCTATAGTGGCTGGTGAAGCTAATCTACATTTTCTGGAAGAACGTTCAGAAATTAAGAAAAGTCTTGAGTCCATTGAGAAAATCATTGAAGATTTTGAAGGTTCCCCCACTGATTCAGTATATTTGCGTATGCAGTCCCGATTATCCCATGTTTTTGGTAGAGCAAGGCGAATTCCCATTCCTGAAGATAACCGTGATGAAATCCACACTTATATTCAAGAAACTACTGCCACATGTATTAAATTGGATGCTGATCTTAGTGATAAACTCACCACAAATTCTGAAGTAGAAACTCTCCCCGTCAATACCAACCCTGTCATAAATGTCGCTGCCCCAATAGTCCACTGCGCAAGTCGCAATATTCCATTAAGTGAATGGCAAGTGAAATTTAATGGTGACCCGAAAAAACTTTATTCTTTTCTAGAACGAGTAACTGAGTTGGCTCAGGCTCGTGGTGTTTCAGACCCTGATTTATTCCAATCTGCTGTCGAATTCTTTACTGGTGACGCTTGCATTTGGTTTCGCAGTATCAGATCTTCCATTGATGATTGGTCCTCTTTGGTTCTTCGCTTGAAGAAGGATTTTTTGCATGATGATATTGACGATGAAGTTTGGGACCAAATCAAGAAACGTAAGCAGAGAAGGAACGAATCTACCATTGTTTTTATTGCCCACCTTGATTCTCTTTTTAATAGACTTTCCCGTACACCAGCTGAGTTCACCAGAATTAAATTCATTCGTAATAATCTTCTTCCCGATTTTATTGACAGGTTGGCTTTGATAGAGATTACTTCAGTCACCCAGCTTTCAGAGCTTTGTAGAAAATTGGAGGAGTCTGATTATTTGAAAAATAAAAATAGAGTCAGAGACACTGTCGCGGAGGTGCACAGTCCTCGTAACACACCTTCAGATCGACCTTCTTTCTCTTCTAGAAACTATTCATCAGGTAACAATTATTCATCTCGTCGTTCCAATAATAATTTTCGTAAGCATTCAAATCAGGATTCAGTTGGTGAAGTTTCCAATCAACCTAGTAGCTCCGAGGTTCCTTTCAATAGTTCCAATAAATCCAAAAAAGTTGTAACCTGCTGGAATTGTCAATTACCCAACCATACTTATTTCGATTGTAAAGCTTTCAGGAATATTTTCTGCTACAAGTGTGGTGAGCCCGATGTTAAATCCAAGGATTGTAAAAAGTGTTCAAAAAACGAGTAAGATTGGTGTCTTCAAGAGGCATTTTCACTGATCCATTAGTTTCAGCCTCAAAAAAAGTTTCAATGATTTCTGTTAAAACCCATTTTGATGAAGACGACTGGAGTCGTTGGCTAGTCAAGGTTGCTCAATTTTTAAATTCCCCCTCAAATTTCTCTAATCAACTTTCACCTCTTTTTATTGATAAACCCCTCGATAATCGACCCTATATTGTTGTCAAATTATTTGACGTTGAAATTACCGTTTTATTGGACTCTGGTGCCACATCGTCAGTGGTAGGAGCCAAAGGGTTGCCTGTTTTAGAAAGATTGGGTCTTCAAATTAATAAATCTCCTGTTGATAATATTTGTACTGCTGATGGAAAGAAACAAACCGTGGAGGGTAGAGTTGATTTGCCTATTTTCGTTAAAGGTTCCTGTAGGATTATCAGTGCTTTAGTAGTTCCTTCATTATCTCAAGCCTTTATTTTTGGGTGTGACTTTGCCAGAGAGTTCGATATCGTGGTAAATTTCAAGGACAATTGTTGGAATATTCAGAATGATAATTGTCAAATTGATGTTTTGGAAGGTTTTTCTTCGAATTTTGCGACTTCCCGTTACGACTTATTTTCTTTAGATGACCTCTCTTTTGATCAGCGTATGCAAGCCGATAAATTAATCTCTTCTTTTTGTGAAATTTCCGGCAAGGATAAATTGGGAAAAACTGATAAGATAATCTGTAGCATTCAAACCGGCGACGCCGTTCCTTTCAAGAGAAGACCATTCGTTATGTCTCCCTATATGTCAAATATTTTAAATAGGGAACTTGATGAAATGTTGAAGTTAGGGGTAGTTGAACCTTCTAAAAGTCCTTGGTGTTCACCCGTGCTCCTTGTTAAAAAATCTAATGGAGAAATGCGTTTCTGCTTTGATGGTCGTCCTCTTAACGAAGTTACAAAACCCGACAGTTATCCTTTGCCCAATATTGAACGGATCCTTACTTCTTTGCGTGATGCTAAATTTATTTCCTCTATAGATTTGAGAAAGGCTTTTTGGCAAATTCCCCTGGATGAGTCTTCCAAAGAAAAAACAGCTTTTGCAGTGGTTGGTCGAGGTTTATTTCAATTTGTAACCATGCCTTTTGGTCTTCGAAATGCAGCTCAAACCCAACAACGTCTCGTTGATGCAATTTTTGGTCCCCGTTATGAACCACACGTCTTTACTTACCTGGATGATATTTTAATAGTTTCCCCTGATTTTTCCTCTCATGTAAATCTTTTGTACGAAGTAAAAAATAAACTTAAAGAGGCAGGCCTA
The DNA here is from genome assembly GCA_958502075.1 of Orchestes rusci. Lineage (NCBI taxonomy): Eukaryota > Metazoa > Arthropoda > Insecta > Coleoptera > Curculionidae > Orchestes > Orchestes rusci. The sequence continues at coordinate 52,315,509 of OY293303.1, read as the reverse complement.
ACCGTGAATCTGGAAAAATGTGATTTTTTCAAAACTTCCTTGAAATTCCTTGGGTATATCGTGGGTTCGAATTCTTTGAGAACTGACCCTGAAAAAGTTTCTGCAATGGTAAACTATCCTCGTCCTAAAAATACCACTGAAATAAAACGTTTTGTTGGACTTTGCTCCTGGTATCGTCGCTTCATAAAAGATTTTTCTACTCTTATGTCTCCAATCAATGATCTTCTCAAAGGTAAAAAGAAAGGTCAATCAATCAAGTGGTCCGATTCGGCTGAGTCTTCATTCATCAAAATCAAACAGCTTCTCGTATCATCCCCTATTCTTTCCCAACCCGATTTTTCCAAACGTTTTTGTATTCAAAGTGACGCCAGCGACACTGGATTGGGTGGTGTTCTGACTCAAATTATTGACAATGAAGAAAAGGTTATTGCTTATGCAAGTCGTTCTCTTTCAAAAGCCGAAAGAAATTATTCCGTCGTCGAACGTGAATGTCTAGGAGTCTTATTTAACATTGAAAAATTTCGTCCATATATTGAGGGAGTTGAATTTACAGTTATCACCGATCATTATAGCCTGTTATGGTTAAGTTCTCTTAAAAATCCCAGTGGTAAATTGGCCCGTTGGTCTATGCGAATGCGTCAGCATACTTTCGATTTAGTTCATCGAAGAGGTTCCCAAAATGTGGTTCCCGACGCTTTGTCCCGTTCCCTTGTCATTAATGATGATAATATTATCGATTCCGACTCTATCTCAGACGAAGTTGTAGTGGGTGAAGTTGACGTTGATCGCATTGATCCATATTTTGATAATCTTCGAAAAAAAATTCTTAATAACCCTGAATCTTTTCCACAATGGAAAGTTGAGAATGAACTCGTCTACAAATTTATTCCAAACCGTCTACCCATGAATATTAATCTCCCTGAATGGAAACTTTTTGTCCCTAACCCTCAAAGAAAGGAAATTATTGACTCTCTTCATAGTCCCCCCAATTGTGGTCATTTTGGATATTTTAAAACCTTGAATCGTCTCCAGGAACGTTATTATTGGCCAAAAATGCGCCAGGATGTCTTGAAATTTGTGAAACGTTGTCTTGTTTGCGGTTCGCAAAAAGCTTCGAATACTACTCCTATGGGTTTAATGGGAAAAGAGAAAAATGTCACGTATCCATTTCAAGTCATAGCTGTTGATTTAGTAGGTCCTTTTCCTAGGTCAAAAAAGGGTAATAAATGGATTTTTGTCGTCTCATGTTGGTTTTCAAAATACACTATGATTTTTCCGTTACGAAGTTCCAAGACACATTTTCTTGAACAAATTCTAGAGGATAGAGTTTTCTCTATTCATGGTCTACCCTCGCTTTTAGTTTGTGATAATGGAAGCCAATTCACCTCAAAATCTTTTCGAGAACTCGCTAAACGTTACGAATTTAATATTCGTTACAACCCTCATTACTCACCCCAATGTAATTTTGTTGAGAGAAATAATCGTACTATTGGCACCGTGATTCGTAGTTACATCGATTCTCACGAAAAATGGGATCAACACCTCTCTCATATTCAATTGGCTATTAATACCTCCAAACATGAAGTCACTGGTTTTACCCCTTCGTTCCTTGTATTTGGTAGACATATTCCATTGTCAGGAAAATTTCATAGAGATTTGAATGCAGACATTCATAGTGATACTGCCCTCTGTCCTGGTGATCGTAATACTTACGCTGAGAATCTTGTCGGTTTAAGAGACATTTTTGTTGATGTTAAGAAAAGACTTCATTCTGCCCATGAAAGAAATTCTAAGGCTTATAATCTCCGTAAGAGAGATGTTTCTTTTAATGTTGGCGATCATGTTTGGAGAAGAAACAAGGTCTTATCCAATGCTGCAAATAAGTTTGCGTCAAAACTAGTACCTAAGTATATACATTGTGTCATTCGTAAAAAGTTATCAAACGTAGTGTATGATCTAATCCTTAAGAATGGATCTAGTTGTGGTAAGTGGCATATAAAGGATCTGAAGCCCTTTGCTGATTTTTCTTCTGAAGAGTCAGATTCCGCGGAGGAATGACTTTGAATAATGTTTATTCAGCCTATGGTTTTTTTTTGATCTTTTTTCATGCACATTTTCCATGTTACCTTTTTTCTTTACCCCTTTGGTAATTATGCCCATTATCATTGTTTTTATTTAATTCAATTTTGAATTTTTTTTATCCATTTAGGATAAAACTGAAAACTATTCGGTTGGATAGTACTTGCCCCCAATTTACTACAGTCTTTTGAAAGCATTGTCTCGATTTATTTCGACTTTTATGCGGACTTTGAGCGGATAAGTAATTCCTTGACCTCGTTAATTCGGATTTTTTTGTCAGTTTTTGGAATTATTCATGCTCTCCACGCTTTCAATAGGTTTCTGTTTCCCCTATCAGGTGTCTTTCATTAATTTGGATTTGATGACACATTGATAACTTTTCACACTTCGTGTGCTCTTGTGTTTCCCATTCATTTGGATTGGCTGACACACAAGAATCTCTTTAGCTTTTAGTTTAGGTTTAGTTACTCCAAGTTTAGCTGTAGGTATTTTCAACTTTTCTCTGTCCTATCCCCTACCTTGACTTTCTCTATTTTGACTTACCGGATTTCCTCTTTACCCTGATTTTGACATACCGATTGTGACTCCTTCCAGGACGGGTGATACACGTAGTTATCATGGATAGTATAGAAAGAAGTTATAGTTGAATTCATTCTTAGGACTAGGTTAATTCTGATTAACATTATTTTGTAGTCCTAGGTATAATGTTGGTGAATCCAATACTCTTTTTTCTTTGGTATTTTTTTTTGGGTAGTTTTAGTCCATGTCGAACATAAATTGTCCTGTTGGTACAATTTCTTTTGAGGAAGGGGGTAAATGTAGCATTCACATTTTCCTTTTGAATGGTACTCACTAATTATTAATCTTCTAAATCGGTTTCTCCAATATTTATCAACAAATTACCTTAACCTTCATACATCACAGCTGTTAGTTTCCGGCAATGTTGCAATGTTTCCCATTTTCGGTCTGCTTTATGGTAATAAGGTGTAATCTTCTGGGGTCAGTTGGTTCTGTCCAGTTGATTGATCGCTTAATACGTGACATTTGTCAATGTCCATCTGACACTCTTGATTGATGATCGATGGGAGTATTTGATTTTCTTTTCGGCCTAGCTCGAGGACTTGTTCCCGTGATGTGCTGAAAGCCACACGTAAAATGTGCTGAGCGGCATTTTTTTTCTTTAAATATTCGAATGTATCGTTGAGATTTAACGATATTTTACATTTATAATGTCTATGGACCTCCCCTGAAGAAATGGGTGTGATTTATACAGTGATGGTATAGATATTTGCCGAATTCTTTTCAACCTAACGAGGTGAGTTAACCCCACTCTTCACCATGGGTTGGTTACTGAGAATATACATAATTTTAGGGTTTTTTTTCTTTTTCTTCGAATCTTTCCAATCAACTTCATTACTAAAATACCATATGGATGCTTTGCTGGCTAAATCGTTCGATGTTTGAAGACTATCACCTTGTCGTGAACTTGGCTGTATGAATCCTCATATGCTGCTGGAATATGTCGCAGGAATGGCACTTTGTGATGTTGGGATTGCCCGCACCGCCGAAGCGAACAGAAACCGTTTATGGCTGATGGTCTTGAGGCAGCAACAGTAACAGGCCAGTTTTTTTATTAAAATACTACTTCTTCAATATTTTTATCAACAATTACTTTTAATACTAATAACGATTTTCCTAAAACCCTTCGCATTCGCATTTATTAAAGTACCTATCAACCTTTTTACGGTTGTACTCATTGTCATTAATTCCTCATTGATTTGTAACATTTTTTTTTGTAACTGAATGGTACTTGCGCCGTATGTTGATATCCACGTATGACTACACCCCAAAAGGTTCATGAACATTTGACTCCCTGTAGTACCGGTTTAAATTAAACTTAATTCACCTTTTCACTTTTGCGGATCTTAAATCCTTTTTCAATACTTATTTTTTTTTTCTTTTAATAATTATAACAGTACCTATCGGTAAACTCTTTCAAATACTGTAATAATACTTGACCACTTGAACTATATTTAAGTTCAGTGAGTGGGTTGGTGTGAGGACCACCCATATTTCAATTTTGTTCGAAACTTGTATATTCATGTAAATAAATGTTAGTTATAGTGTTTTGGGACACACAGTGTTTTCTTCCACTCCAGACATCACAGTGAATTGTTTTACAAAAGGTTTCTTTGTTTTCACCTATAAAAAATAAAGTGGCGCCCTCTTTTCAAACTTAATCTTAATCAAAACAAAACCCTACTCTACCACCCATCGCCAACGACTACAAGAGCTGCCGCAGCCAAATTTGTTGAAGCCAACTGGGACGATCAAAAGGTAGGCTACAGTCTGAGTCTGGGACTGATCCAAGAACTTACACCAGGTAGAGATGGGAAGCCACGAATTGCGAAATTGAAAACTGCAATTGGATTTCTAGTACGTCCAGTACAACGACTCTATATGCTTGAAGCGAAGGATGAGAATTTGAAGATCCAACTAGAGCAGACTGGAAGCGACAATAAGAGAGAATTTGAAAAAGTGGAGATGGTTTCTTTAAATAAACAGGATAACACAGATACTACAACTAAAATATATAGTAGATATGGGAGAACTTTGAAGCCTCCCTAACGACATTGTGATGATTGATTAAACTGCAAGTTATGATGCTCAAGGTGGAAGGATATTGAAAGTTATGTTAAAGTTGAACGAGTTAACTACCTGATTTTGTAATATATTGTCATTGTCATTGAAAAAGTTAAAAAGTAAAGACGTTCTTCTCCATAAAAGCTGACAAAAATTCTTTATATGAACGTGATTCTGTACTAGGTAAGTACACAACACGTAACACAGTTTGACTTGAATCCAGTTCGACTTTTTGATTTTGAAGTAGTTTTTGATTATTTTGATTTGTGTCTGTGATTGTGCTTCACATTATGACTTTTGGTTATTTGTCGGTGGTATTTTGATAATTTCAATTTCCATTGACTAATGACTATCCAGATTATCACTTTTTTCGTGATATTGTAATAACTATGGGTGCCACGATCATTGTTTCTTGTATGATGGAGAAAGAGAAAAGAGAATATCACTTCACAGGTATTATTATTTTATTTGATAGCATATTTCATCAATAAACTGCCAGGCAATTCGTTATCAGGAAAACAATACACATGTGTGAAAAATTATTAACACTAATGATTATTTAAATGCTACTACTTACCTGTATATTATTAGATATTTGAAAAGTGAATTTTTCCTAATCAAGTGAGTACACCCTGGCTAATATCTCTATCCTAAAAAACTGCCGAGCAAATCGACAAAAACCGTCCCATTTTTATGTTCTTGGTTACTATGGTTACAAGGTTACAACAAACATGTAGGCGGACAATAGAAAAATAGTATCTCAAACGCAAGTGTATCAAAAGCTGTTTCCCAGGCGATAGAAAAGGATAGACTTATGTGAAAAATATATAGTACAGCAAGATCTTCTATCTCATTCTGGAATCAAGCAAGTGGAATTGTTTCTCATATAGTTTTTAAAAGCTATATGTAGGTAGTGAGTATGGAGGACTGTAACTAGGAGTGGAATCAAAATGCAGAGTGGTCCAGATTTCAAACCGTAGTTCAGTCTCAATTGTTAACCCCAGATGGCGGAGTCGTTGGCGCTTTAATGTCAAAATGTCACCCAGGTAACATAATTGAAACAACGTTATTAATGCTCCATCAAAATGCAACAATTTTTATCAGCTAGGTTGCATCAAAACTCCCACTATTTGATGATAGCATATATGATGAATATATTTTTTATTATATTATTTTATTATTCTGAAATTTCTAGATTTTTTATATTTTTTTGTTTGATTGCATCTATTGATAGAGTAACTGAGTGACGTCATGTCCTTCATTGACAACAGTCATCATTGATCAAACCATGAGCTTGAAATACGATGCTGTGATGATTAAACCTCAATTTTTTGCCTTATAGAAAATGAAAGTCTCTTGACAGCTTTAAAAAATTTTGAAACTGCAGAGAAAAAATTAGAAAATTCAAATCTCATAACGAGCAATAAAATCAAGGAACTTGAATGAGTTTATAAAATGTAAATTTTGGCATAAGATGACATAAGAGTGAGGGATACTGACAATAATTAAATAAAGCATACTTGAAGGAAACATGAACACAAGTCAATCCAATGTGATGTAATCAGTGAGCACACTAAAGGGGCTCTCAGCAATTCAAATAAGAGCTATTCGTCTGCATCATCAACAATTAAACAAAGTTTATATTTTTTCTGATGAGCATGGAAGATATTGGCAAAACATACCGAGTAAGCTGTTGATACAACACAACCAGAACTATAAAACATCCCAATTCCTCAGACCTGGTGCTAACTTCGAGAATGTGATGAGTGATGTATGTGTACTTGTAGACAAAGACTCGTTTTCGAAAAATGACTTCATCATTATAAGTACGGGTTCAAATGACTTCAAAACAATAAATTTCCTTCTGCTAAAATGATTTTGAACTGCTCCAAAACTAATGTAGTCTTTTTTGATTCTCCATATATTTTTGACTATCCATTTAACTTGAAAGTACAAAAATCCAATCAAAAGAATAAAAGTTTGATTGAGAAATTCAACAAGGTTTTATAAAATATATGTGCTAATCACGAATGTGACTCAAAAAAAAAACGAGAAGTAATAAGTGAATTCTCAATATTCAAATCTTTCAGGGATATAATTATTTATAGAGATAATGTGATTTGTAAATCAAACCTTGTATATATTAAATAAAGTGAGTGTCCGGTAGTTCAAAGTCTCGAAACTGCAGATCCTACTAATGATGTAGAAATGAAATTCGAAGAAGAATGTTTGGATAACGGTAATGATAAGTCACTTCAAGATGATGATGTTTTTTTAGACAATTGATCTTTCCCCATAAGCCCGCTGTGATGGGTGATCTTAACATATTTGTTTGCAATATTCAATCTATTAGAAATAAACACAAAGAACTGTAGATTTTTTTGGAATATATTGGTCAGCCAGACATTCTGTGTTTAGCAAAACATTGGTTCAAGGTTAATGAGCCATGTTATGTAGAAAACTATGTTTTGATATCTATCTGCTGTCATGGAACGTCTGGATATGGCGGTACTGTGGTACTAGTACGAGAATCCTTGATGAAAATTTTCTTATTTTTATCGATCTGAAATTGTGATAAGTTAATACAAGAGGGAGAATTTGAGTTTTCAATCTTCTTCTCTTGTCCTTTCACTCTCGAGAGAGTATGGTGATATCATGTCTCAATTGCTCGGATCGTAATTCTCCATCCTTCTCTGTCTTGAGCTGCAAGAGAAGCTTCCTGCATTCCGTGACCAATGATTTCTTTGGTTTGATCCACCCAGCGCGTCGGAGACCTTCCTCTTGGTCGTTTACCATTGATTTTTCCCTCTACAATGAGTCTGTCCAGCCCATTTGTTCTTCTTGCAATGTGTCCAAGATACCGTAGATATGATTGGTTTATCCTGGTTGATAGCCTTGTGGTGATTTTTAGTTGCTCGAGAATCGACACGTAAGTACGGTGTTCTGTGCATGATATTCGCAGCATTCTTCTATAGGCCCACATTTCAAAAGCATCAACTGTTCTTCGATTGGCCATTTTTAAGGTCCAGGTCTCAGAGGCGTATGTGGCAATAGGCAAGATCAAGGAGTTTAATATTTTCAGTTTCTTGTGTTGAGATATTGCAGAGTCTTTCCATATTCGAGTTAGTTTCATTGTTGAGTCACGTGCCATGGCCAGTCTGCGTTTGATTTATCCGTCACAGCTGCCTTTGTTTGTGATCCTAAATAGTTGAATTTCTCAATCACTTCGACAGCATCGATTTTTCCACCATTGGCAGGGTTGCGGTCTATTATCATAATTTTCGTCTTTTTTTTGTTCAACGTAAGACCATGTTCTCTGCTGATCCTGTCTAGCTTTCACATGATTTCCGTGAGTTCTTCTTCCGAACGGGCTAGTATTAAGGTGTCATCTGCACATCTTAGGTGAGTAATTCTTTTTCCTCCTATGGTTGATCCCCCTCGCCAGCCTTGCAGAACTTTTCTCATTATACAGTGCGACTCTAAAAGGTCCCTCTCCTTTTTTTTTTTATTGTGTGCACCTAAAATTTTAAAACTTGGCATACTTTAATTGCTGCCGAAACACTACTTTTGATGTTGCTGACGTACTTTTAGTATTCAAGATGGCGGCTGGGCGCCATTTTGAAACATTTTTTTTAAATGGAAAGGGGGGTCGTGTGACACATCATTCGCAAGGTCTTATCGAGTAGATTATTGTGGGAACATCTCATAGGATTGAACGCATTTGTGCGGATATGACAGACTGTCAAACTAACAAGATAAAGAAATTCGTGAAACAAGAACAAAGAAAGAAACCTCAATTTTTATTGTAAAAAATGTTGAAAATGTCCTCCGTTGACCTCCAAACAATGAAATAATTTGTCTGAGAACTCCTGACGGACTTTTTCGAAAGTATCGACATTATTATTTTGACAAAAAGCAGTAATTCTTTGCTGTAAATCTAAAAGAGAGTCTGGCTGTGTTGCATATACTTTCTGTTTCAAATATCCCTATAAAAAAAAGTCCAATGGTGTTAAATCGGGCGACCTGGCAGGCCATTCGGTAAGACCCCGACGACCAATCCAACAATTGGGGTAAGTTATGTCCAAATACTGCCTTACATTTCTGCTAAAATGAGGAGGCGCACCATCCCGTTGAAAAATTTGTGTCATGCCCAATTCGTTGGGATTATTCTTACGTATTTGTAAAATCAAAGGCTCTATTGTAGTTTCTAACAAGTTCAAATACAGGTCCCCTGTCAAATTTGCATGAATGAAAACAGGACCAACAATATGGTTTCCCAATATGCCAGCCCATACGTTAACCTTTTCGGGATATTGCGTGTGGGTTTCCCTAAAAACATGCGGATTTACGTCACTCCAATAACGAACATTTTGCCTGTGTACACGGCCATTTAAAAATAAAGTACACTCGTCACTAAAACAAATATTTTGAACGTATCTCGGTTCTCGGCCTATTCTATCGGTCATAATTCCTGTCAGGATCATCTTCAGTCAACTGGTGCACCATTTGAAATTTATAAGGATAAAATGTCTGTTTTTTCAGCAATCGTTTCACAGAAGCAGACGAAGTATCACAGATGTCTGCAACCTGAGAAGTCGACTGTTCAGGATTTACCACCATCTTACCAATGATTGCAATTTGTTTACTTCCGAAATAGATGGTCGCCCTTCATTCTTCAAGCTCTGAACACTACCAGTCTCGATAAAATTCCGCACTAATTTGCGAAGATATTTCCTGCATATCGGACATGCCGGGAAGCGCTCATTGAAGATTCTTTCCGTCTCATGAAAATTACGATTTCCGCCATAAATAAAAATTGCTTCAATTTTTTTTGCGAGGGGACGCGAATTAGGCATTTTTGTAACACTTCCTGATCAACACAATAATCAAACAAATGGCTCATATCATTCCAAGATTTTCACATTTGGTTAAACTTTAGTGCTTTGGCGAGGTAGTGTGGAAACTGTATTTCCATCTTAATTTAGATTTTAGTATTATGATGCTAATAAATGCTTTCAAATTTTTTTTTATCATCTTGAAATTATTTATCCGCTTTGTATCAGCATTCCTATTTGTTAACCTGTGCTGTTTTGCTCAGGTTCACCATCATTTTTCCGGAATCTGATGTGTCAGCTCGTTAAAAAATTGAAACTTAATGTAAACGACATTTTTAAAAACTAAAAGTTTGACAGGCTGTCATATCCGCACGGATGCGTTTAATCCTATGAAATTTCCACACAATAATCTACTCAATAAGACCTTTTGAATTATGTATTACACGACCCCCCTTTCCATTTGAAAAAATGTTTCAAAATGGCGCCCAGTCGCTATCTTGAATACTAAAAGTACGTCAGTAACATCAAAAAGTAGTATTTCGACAGCAATCAAAGTATGCCAAGTTTAACAATTTTTGGTGCACACATAAAAAAAAGGGGGGGGGGCCTTTTAGAGCCGCACTGTATACTCTCCGTATATATTGAAGAGTATCGGTGACACAATACAGCCCTGTCTTACATCGCACTTTGGAATGTAAGACTTGGAAAGCGTGTTGTTGATTTCCACCTTTCCGCAACTGTTGTCGTAGAGATTTTTAAGCAAAATGATCATATGTTTTGGTACTCCCATGTTTTCCAAGATAAGCCACAAATTCTTACATTTTACACAGTCGAAAGCCTTGCTGTAGTCGACAAAGCACAAATACGTTCTTACATCAAATTCATATGCTTTTTCTATTATTTGTCTTACATTCAGGATTGGTTCCCTTGTTTCTTTTTCTGGCATGAATCCTGTCTGTTCGTCGGGAATCTGTGGAAGTCAAAAAGGTTTTAGACGGTTGGTTATGATATGAAACAGAATTTTGCTTGCATGTGACATGAGCGCTATTGTTCTGTAGTTGTTGCAGTCTGTAGGAGAGCCTTTCTTATGTAGCGGCATGTGAACCGATCCACACCATTCTTTTGGCCACACCCCAGTTTTCCAGATTTTGACACACAGTCTGTAGATTGCATCAACACCAAGCTCGTCCATAGCTTTTATTGTTTCGGTGGTTATGACATCATCACTAGGTGATTTGTTGTATTTGAGAAGGCTTATGGCTTTTTCTACTTTGGCTTTTAAGATTGAGGGCTCTTTTCCTACCTCATCAATTTTTTGTAAATCATGGTCTTCGGTTTTATCCGCAGAAAAAAAAAATCGCAGTATTGTCTCTATACTTCTGCAATGTTTTTGGCATCCGTAATTGTCTGTCCTTCGTTTTTTTATTATTTGCGTCTGCGGCTTGAATTCTCTGGACAGATATTTAACGGTATTTTATAATTCGTGGGATCTATTTCTATTTGCATGTTCTTCAAGTTCTTGGCATACTCTTGCGATAGACTTTTGAATTTCTTTGTCAAGAGACTTCTTTTTCTCCGGGGTAATAGTTTTGGCCAAGATTAGTCTTTTCCTGCCATCTATCAGGTCGATTTTTCTTGCCGTCATCCAGTGATTTTTCTTCATCGCTTTTGGTTTCGTGGTTTTGTTCACACCAGACACGTTTCCATGTTTTGATCGCTTCCCACGTTTGATCTGAGTCTCCTTCTGTCAACGCGAGACCGGAAGTTCGCAGTGTTTCTTGGAAAACTCTCTTTTTGGGTGACGGTAATCTTCGACTAGGCTTGAAGAGAGTCAAAGTCTTTAGTTTTAGGGTAAGGCTAGACTTAAGAGGTTTGTGGTCAGTACCGCATATTGCACCAGGTCGAGCGTACGTGTTTGTGACTGATGTCCGCCAGCGCGTTCTTATGAGAGTAAAGTCTATCTGGTTTTTATACAAGCCTGAAGGTGTTACAATTAGGATGTCTTTTTGAGCTTCCACTTCGTCGTCTAAGTGATCAGTTGTTGGCAGCTATACCTGGACAATATGAAGTTAAACTGGTTTGGAGTTGAATGATATTCTGATTAATCTATCGCTGATGGCCTCGTAGCTCTCTACATATTTGGTATACTTATTGGTAACCAAAAATGCGACACCATTTCTTCCAGTATCATTATATCCTCTGATATTTAGATAGTGTGGTCAGCTGTAGTGAAATGACCATTTCCTTTCCAGTGTGTCTCTGAGATCCCGCATACTGACAAGTTTTCTCTGCAGATCTCTCTTTCCAGAATGTGTAATTTTCCGGTTTGGAGGAGGCCGCGGACGTTCCATGTTCCTAGATGGATCTGATTTCGGAGACTACAGTGACTTCTTCCAGTCGTAGTTGCTGCCTGGGTTGCCTGGTTGCTCACATCTGCAGGCCCGGTCGCACATTTCACACTAACCGACTAGCCGGTTGCTACTCGGATCGCCGAGCGTGTATTCATCTGATTGATAACTTTCTGACATGATGTGCTCAAGGGAATATAATCAGGTGGTTACCCTTTGCCTGCCTGATCCTCATGCCATTGACTGATTTGTTGAATTGAACTCGTCCGCCTTAGGGACAAGAGGGTGTCCCTTATGCAACTTGCGCCGGGTCCGCCGTATCGAAGTCCTTCTTCTTCGCCTTTTCCACCAGTGTGGTCTTCACCCGTATCCCTGGGCAAGGGTAAAGCGTTACTGGGTCCTCAACAGAACTCAGCCACCGACTTATAAAGTCGGGCCCACCTCCGCGACATGGACGCGCCTGCTGAGAGACCTAAGTGGATTCAGAGAAGATGCCTCTGGTTTTCCTTAGGTCGGGTTGATGCTCATGTTTGAATCCATGAGCAAAGGCTATGGCAATAGTTTATAAGGAACAATTCAATGTTCACGATGTATGAAATTTCTTAGATAGGTTGGTGGTATGATTAGATGGTATTTAGGTAACTTCCAAAATTGTTTTAACTGGGGACATCAATTATCAAGATAAGAGAAACCTACATGTTCAGAAACTGAAACCTTCTTGAGTCATTTGGGATTTTAATTCTGGTGGAAGAACCTACACGTGCGACTGCATATTCAACAAAAACTATTGACCACTTTTGTACTAATTTTGGTAAAAACCCCAATTTTAACATATCTGTGATGGATTCAAGTCTTCCAGACCATGTATCCTGGCAACACTGAAATTTCCGATGAACTCAGTCAAGCCTATCAGGTATGGCAGAATCTTTAGCAAAAGACACTTTAAAAAATTCAGCAAGACGAACATTTTAACTGGCAAAACTTCCAAGAAAATGATGACTCACTTGAACATCTTCGAAAAAAACCATCTTATTGTCCATTTTTTGAAGACACTTTCCACTGAAGCCCTTGAAGCCTGAACAAAAAAAAGAATGGATCACAAGCGGTTCTCGAGCCTCTTCAAAAAATCTGCAGTGTCTGAGCATCCTGAGAAAACATTTCACTTGTCAATTCCCAAACAACTACTCCAAACTTTATAGAAGAACTCGCAGAGAGCTAATCGAATCATCAAAGCAAAAATATTTCACGAGAAGAATTTTACAATCGAGCAATAAAACCAAGGAGGGATGGGGTATTGTCAACGAGCTAAGAGGAAAACCATCATCAACATTGGAAGCTAGGATTGAGCCCGTAGAATATCGGGCTCAATCCTAGCTTCCAATGTTTATGATGGTTTTCCTCTTAGCTCGAATGATTTTTACTGTACGGTCGCAGAAAATATGATAAAAGATCTAGATCCACAAGTTGACCCCTTGTCTTTTCTGAAGAAGGTTGATATGACGGACTTTTTTTACCTTCAAGAGACTGATCCTCGAGAGCTGCTTGGAACCTTCGAAGAAATAAAAAATAAGTGCAGCGCAGGATTTGACCAGGTTTGTCTGAGTGTTTTTGAAAATTTGCCAGATAATGCTCTGTATGTTTGCCTGATGCCATGAAGTATTCGTTTGAAAATGGAATATATCCTGATTGCTTGAAGATCAGCATGGTAATTCCTCTTTACGAAGGTGAAGACATGGAAGATCCCTCAAATTATAGGCCTATTTCATTAAGACCCACACTATCAAAAATCATAGAAAAACTGGTGAAGAAAAGAATTATGTCATTTATAGACAACTATCTATTCATAAACGGATGCCAAAAAGGTTTTCAAAAGTCCCTTGGCACAACAGACACCATTTTTGATTTTCTGGAGAAGCTCTATCTTGGTCTGGATGAAAACGACGTTGCAGCGGCAATTTTTTGTGACTTCAGAAAGGCATTTGACTGTGTAGACCGAATAATACTTTCAAAGAAATTGGAAATATACTGTTTACGAGGAGTTGTTCTGGACTGGTTTAGCTCCTACCTGTCAGAAAGACATCAATTTGTACAATGCCGAGGTCATTAATCTTCCCTAAATCAAAACCCCTATGGTGTTTCACAAGGTTTAGTCTTGGGACCTATTCTTTTTATCTTGTACATCAACGACCTACCGAACATCGATATTGAGGGAAGGTTTTCTTTATTTGCGGATGACACAACAGTCTTTTGGCGCGTTATCAATTCCACCAGACCCCATCGCAGATCTTTTTATGTGGCCCTCTTTCTACACGTATATTGCAAATACATTTTCTTATTTTATTAAACAAAATCTGTCATCGATCTACATACAGGATTAGGAAAAATTATCGGAACGGTCGATTATTCCAGAAAATACATGAGTTAGCAAAGAATGTCTTATAAAAAAGAATGTCTTATATAAAAGAATGCCATATATAAAAGTAAAGTAAGGCTTTAAAAAGTCTACATATTATCTGTAATAAATTGGAATATACATGGTCGGTCATTAAGTCATCACAGATCAGGGTTGCATTTTTTTAAATAGATCTCCCCTTATGTTATTTGATATTTTAATTATTTATTCAATTTTGAGCAAAAATTGTAATACAAGTAGTGATGTCGCTAAATTCAACCGTTATCAAGATATCGAATTTTAAAAATGACATTTTTGCACCTTTGATAAGCTATAATTAACTCAAACGGTTCAACTTCATTTTAACTTTTCAAGAGCTATTTTGTCATTTCGACATGTTTTAACAACAACTTATTTTATGTCCCTAGGTAGCTCTTAAACAGTCGAGACTAGAAAGCGCAGTCGGTTTTTCCCTATCTTGAACCGTTTGAGTTTTACAGCACATGCAAAAATGGCATTTATAAAACGCGATAACTCGAAAATGGCTGAATTAAGGAGCATTATAAGAATTATTAGTTTTGCTCCAAATTGAAGAATGATTTGAATTATCCATTTATATACAAGGTTTTCCATTTGGAAGAATGCCACTTTGATCTGCCATAACTTTATACCCTGTATGTTCTAATTTACTACAGATATGTAGATTTTCGAACGCCTCACAACTTTTATTTGACACATTATTTCCAGCTCGTGTATCTCTGTATGCAGACAAACACAATTTTTCATCAAAAGATCGACATTAGTTCAAATATTATTATTTAGAAAAAAACAAAGATTCAAATAAAACTTCAACACCCTGTAGCTCTGTAACGAAGCATTTCCGGATACATATACATGTTTATAGGAAGTTTTGTTCTTATTTAAAGGTGGGAAAACACATCCCGAATTTGTTAGTCAATATTAATGAAACACCGTGTATATCAATAAGCCCATTTTGTTAGCTATAATTTTTTTTATTTTTTATTAATCCATTTGAGCCCCCTGTGGCTGCAGGCCCCCTCGCATTGCGGTGGCTGGCGGGCGTGTAGTTACGCCAATGCTTGTCTCGTTCAAATCCAAGTTTTGTCAAATAAACTGGCATCTGCGTGTTTTGCCGTGGGAATTACGCTTGACCAAATTGGATATTGTTTTGCTAGATCAGTATAATTTTCTCTAATCGGATCCAATTTAACATATGGTCTGGCGTTCTGGGAATTTGGTTCACAGTTGTTCCAGTCAATATTTATATTGCAGAAAAGGGCATTGCGACATCTTTGTAGGCTGCACCCAAGGACTAGCTGCCGCGATTATTTTGAGAGTGAGAATATTTTAACTCTGCTCTGTATTTCACGTTCAATAACCAATTTCAATTCACAGCTCAACGACTTCGATACAAGGGCTTTCCTATGAATGATGCAATGGGTCCACTTGGTGTACGGTCCTTTACTGCGAATAAGTGCCTGCGATCCACCATAAAAGCGAGACATTGATCGAGCGCCATCAGTACGAACTCCAATACACTTCTCCCAATCTACATTGTTCTCTGTCATAAACTTGTCAAGAATTTGTAACAAGTCTTAAGCCTCTCTGCTTTCATCGATACTTTTGCAGAAAAGAAGGTCTTCAACAATGTTGTTATCATCCAGAAAGCGTACCTAACAAATAAGGTGTGCATCTTTATTACTGTCAGTAGCCCCATCAAGTTGCAGACCAGATTCGTTGCCTCTCATTTTCTTTTTCAATTGATCATTGAGAACCCCAGCTATATGATGGATTCTTCGACTGATAGTGTTGTTAGATAAAGGTACCTTTGAAATCAGTTTTTCCGCCAATTCTCCCATCATAGTGTTGACATGTCGACAGCAGCCGGTGAAATAGGTTCTTCTGCGATGGTGTGAGGTTTCTTGCACTTCGCCACCCTGTTTGCCACTTTGAAAGAGGTCAGCAGTGCCTTGCTAGGAACGGGAGTTTCTTGAGTGAGAACGTTCTTTTGTTTATGTATATTCTGCAATTTTCTTGTGAAAAATTCATGTTACTTTCCAACCATCGTAGGATGAACGGTTTCGATATGTCGTCTTAGCTCACTTGTGAGCATATTTTCAAAAGTTAGAATTTCCAAACAGAGCACACACTGCGGTGTTTCCTCATGATTCACTTCTACTGAAGTAAAACCAAAGTTTAAATAGCAAAAAAGCTATCAACGTATTTGCGATGTTCCCTTCTTTCAACCCCCCTTTACACTTGTAGATGCTTGATGACCCTGTCTCGATCTATCAATTTCCTTATTTGATAAAAATATTTCCATCTTGTGACCTACTTTTTACGCATAAACGAAGCAACCAATCTGATATTGGAGCGTTCATGTATCCTAAGTTTGTAAATCACAACACTTCGCATCACTACAAAAACTCTCTATCACTACTTTTTTTTTATCATAACAGTTAAACCGCTCACAATTCCTCTTACGTCTTTCTCACGGTAAACTAACCTACCAAAGTGGACTACGTCAACTCGAATTCTGTCAAAGAGCGCTCGTCGAGCAACGCGCAGGTCGAACACGGTCTTCTGGAAATTCTAGAGACTTGCTCTGCACTCATGCGTCGCCGGCATTGCCAAACGTTTCTCAAATTCTATTTTATCAGGAGCTCCTAGCGGTGCCCCTGGTTCATTCTCGCACCGTACGTGAGATCATCATATTCCATTATCGATAAGTTCTTCGAAAATAACAATTATTTCTAAATACACATTTCAAAGCAGTTTAATCGGGTTGAAGGATAATATTTTAATTATATTGGTTCGAAATGATTCTACGTACTTGCTGTAATATTTTTATAGCTTTACCTTTCCTTAACAAAACGTAAAAAGAACATTCTGCATTTAGTTGCATTGCATTTTCTGTAATTTTTGCTTCAATTTGCAAGGTGATAATTTGAAAATTATGAATGGGCATAAAGCACAAACGCGAAGAGAAAATAAAAATCTTGCAGCCGTTGCTTTGATAGGTGAGGAGAACTTGATCTATGTACTCTATGGACACTCTGTATAGTTGTTAACAGTATTGTAGAAAGGTTCGTTGAGATGATGCAAAGAGCGCATTCGATTTGATGAAAAGTTTGGTTGGTTGCAATTGGGAGTTGAATGGACATTGCGGGTTTTGAGGTTGATGCTGTTGTCTGGTTTTTCAAGGGAAATTGAAGGAATTATTGTCAAAGTTGATTGACTTTTAAAGGTTGAGATTGAATGAGGGATGGTTTGGATCGAAATTATAACGAATATAGAATTGTCTTCACTGGTGAGCATTGTTAATTGTTTGTTTTAAAGTTTTTATACGGGTAAAGTTGTTTTGCAATTAGGATTTTTCTTCGTGAAAAATACAAATTGGGATCTTATTTTGATCTTATTTTTGGGCCACCCTGTGATGATAGTTTTGAAAATGTTGTCAAAAATCTTCTGAAGTAGGTCTCTTTTGACAAGAAATCCAATACAAATAAAATAATGAAGACTTTCTCATACGAAAAATGTTCATTTGGAAAGGAGCCTACAAACGTCATTTTTTACATAAAAACTAAAATATTTCAAAAACGCTTACACTTATAGTAACGTTCATTCTTGAAATTGTGGCGGAAAATGCCTTTTTAAGTTTTCTACTTCATGTGAATACTGCGTATGATAGTTCGTGATAGTAGGTTTGTCATCACCACCAATAGATGGAGCTGCTGTCTCCAAATCTTCGCCTTTCATTTACCTTTTGGTACGACCTGCGAACGATACATTTTTCTCCTGTAGATCCTAGCCGCACTGATGAGCTGTGATACAGCGAAACGCGTCTGTGGATAAATCTTTGGGAGCGAAATATATGTCTTTCACAACCCCTAGCCTTTGGGCTTTTGCTTATACTTGGGTATAGGACATGATACAAGAAATTTGCGTAGAATTTCACGTAGAATCCAAAAATGTAATAATTTAAAGGGTGTTCCATTTTGAAGAAGTGAGTTGACACCTACTTCCGGTATTACCGGAAGTCGCGCAACGTCGCTTGTATTTCATTTGGAGAGAGCATCATTGAAAATCTCACCATACAGATTTTCAGAATCCCAATCGCTTTATCAAGCTTTCTTAATCGAAACATCAAAGAACAAATGAACAAAAATGAACGCATAGGGGACAATTCGTCACATAGAAGTTTGTATTCTTCATCAAGTTGTCGTGTTTTCGTTCTTGACTACCAGCCACTAGGTGTTTCTTCCATAGCAATAGCGAGTGGGGACTTCTCTGGTTCTTTTCTGTTGAGGAATACTAATCCGCCGCTACCAGTTGGAGTTTCTCGCTTTCTGACAGCGTTAGACAGATCCTACAGCGACTGCGTCAGTTGTTATCTTCAACACTTCACAATCAATACTCTTATTCAAAATTGATACAAGAATTATTTTGGAGAAAGTTATTGTGTTCTTAACTGAATTGATTACATAATGAATATGAAATGAATGTCCTTATTACTAAAAAGCAGCAGCATTCATAAACTTTATCAATAGTGTCTATGCAGCATTGTATTGTTGGCTTATCGCGATCTCTGGATCAGCGGTTCCCATGATGAAGCAATGGGGTGCTTGACCGGTCGCTACTCAAGGTCGCGGTATATTTTGGATAAAACATTGATACCTATATTTGGTTTTTTCCTAATCGAATCAAACTAGAATGTGGCTTTGATATTCAGCTTGTTTGTCTGAAATGTTCTTTGGAAAACAAAATCTACTCTGCCTCAAGAGGGCGCTTTACCTAAAATCAAAATTTCATATTTTGCATATATTTAACACACATTTAACTCATGTGGAAAGAAACTGCTCTGAATAACATGATATCAAATCAAATACATCACAAAAACAATTAAAATCAAACACGAACAACAAAAAACAACACAGAAACAACAAAAACATAAAAAACGAGTTATGTTGTTTTTGTGTTGTACTTTCGTTGATCATTCTTGTTTTGGCTGAATGGTGGATTTATATCGACCCGTCAAGAGGGTACATTTTTTGTCCAATCATCAAAACGGCTTTTTTAATGATTGGAATCATTTTTCAATATTTGGATTTTAGGACAATTGGTCTCTAGGGGCAGAGTAGGGAGACATTTTGCCCACAGAACGTCACCAAAAAATAAGCTGAAACTTTGTTTCAAATTTCATTCTGGTTCGATAAGAAACAATCGGAATATATCGATGACAAAAAAAAAGATCTTTGACTGCCTGTAACTCGAAAAATATTGAGATTACGTTTTAATATGACTTTAGAGTCCTTGATACAAAGTACAAAAAAGCTGATTACCATCAAGCTGTAAGTTCGTGGATAGCTTATCCGTAAACAACCTCTCTTCGTGGAGAAACTTTGACCGTGGAAGGTTTTTCGTCGGCACATCGGAAAATATTGCGATGTCATGATTTCAGGTTATGTGATGACCAGCAAAGCTGATACTTCAAGGAATGCTTAACTAGTTGTAGTCATGCGTGAGTATAACATAGTCCTACAAAAATATTAGGTACTTTCACTCTGTCCGACACCCTAAACATCTTTATTTTCTATACCAAATTTCAGTGGTTGAGGATTTATTGAGGGTCTAGAAAATGTAGACGAGAAACGAGCACGATGAGCTGACCACGTGTCTTCACTATAAGCCGCACACCACCTTCGGTGAGTTTCCCTTCTGAACTAGTGATCACATCATTTTGAGTGTTTTTCCCTTTTCAGGCTTTTTTCCGTTCAATTCTAATCTATATATATGTCACAGTAAAACCTGGTAATCAGTGAAAGCTAACTGTTTCTAGGAAAAGTGAGCTTTTCCTGATTTGGAAACATTTAACTAGTGAAAGTTGAATACGATCGACTTCATCATACTTTTACTAGTAATTGTTAGCATCCACGTAACTATTCTAGTGAAAGCTGCTACACTGAAAATTATTATCGAATTCACTGGACGTAATTATAAATATCCTTTTTGGTCCGGGTTGGAATTCGCCGACAGATTAGACGCTCGGGAAAATACGAGAGTTATGAATCGCAGGTGTATGATGTGACCATTGTTCAGATACCGTATAATAGAAAATACTTAAGTATTCTCAGAAGGGGTTAGTCTGGGTTGGTTTGGGTTTGGAAAAAATTGTGATGTCGCGTGAGCGACATCATTTAGTGCCCCGTGCACCTTGGGTTATTTAAAAGGCAGAAATAAGTCGTAAAAAGAACTTTTCCTAACTGCTTTCAGTAAAAGTTGATTTGATAAAGTTTCTCCAACATTCACTAGTAAAAGTGTACATACAGGGTGGCCAACTAAGAATGCGAGGTACCGTTTCTCGGAAACTATTTATCGTAGAGGCTTGCGGCAAAAAATTTTATTACTAAAACGGCCGAGAGAAATACCTGGAAAATATTCTCAAGTTTCTGAAATGGTCGCTAGGGGGCGTAACAACCAACACCAAGAAGAAAAATATGATTTTTATGGAATTTTGTCCAATGAAAATATATCGATAAGCTCATTTTCGGATTAACTGATCATATACCTACACTTTTCGTCCAAACGTTTTTTTCTATCTATCATAATAAAGTGGTGGGGGAAGTTCAATTGTTTTACTAAACAAACGGAGATTTCTCCCGTTTCGCTTGACCGATTTAAACGAGCTTGGGCTCATATGAAAGAGCATGATCTGCACTTCAAAAAAATTTTTTGGTTTTGAATTTTTGACCTTCGCCGTCGCGGCTAGATGGCGTTAACTGAAATGGTAGCATGTTCTTGAGTTTTTTCCAAAAAAATCAAATGTGATGGTATATTAATTTTTATATATTTTAAAAGGGGATACATTTTCTTAAAAAAAAACAAAAAAATTAATATTTTTTTTTGTTTTTTTTTTATTTTTTTTATAGGAAAATGTATCTCCTTTAAAAATATATAAAAATGAATATACCATTACATTTGATTTTTTTGGAAAAAACTCAAAAACATGCTACCATCTCAGTTAACGCCATCTAGCGGCGACGGCGAATGTTACAAATTAAAAAGCAAATGAGCATTTTATAGCGCAGACTATTCTCTTTCATATGAGCCCAAGTTCGTTAAAATCGGTAGAGCGAAACGGGAGAAATCTCTGTTGTTTAAAAAAACAATTGAACTTCCCCCACCACTTTATTATGATAGATAGAAAAAAACGTTTTTGACAAAGAGTGTAGGTAAATAGTCAGTAAATCCGAAAATGAGCTCATCTATATATTTTCATTGGACAAAATTCCATAAAAATCATATTTTTCTACTTGGTGTTGGTTGTTACGCCCCCTAGCGACCCTTTCAGAAACTTGAAAATATTTTCCAGGTATTTCTCTCGGCCGTTTTAGTAATAAAATTTTTTGCCGCAAGCCTCTACGATGTATAGTTTCCGAGATACAGTACCTCGCATTCTTAGTTGGCCACCCTGTACAATATTCTTCAAAATTTAACATTACCTAACGGATCAAGTGATTGCTAGCATCAACTAGTAAGAGCTAGCTTTTACTGAATTCCTAGCATTTACTGTAACATATATATATAATATATATCAAGCTTATTATAGTCTTGGGGATGCATTCAAAATTGGCCTTAGGTTTAGGTAAAAAAACAAAACCCTTTTTTGTTTGTCGAGCTTTCGGAAATGTTTATTTCCTTCATCAGGACATCTATAAATTAAGGTTCATGTAACAAAAACCGTGAAATACAATTTTATAAATAATCTACTCACCAAGACGAGTTTATAACAAAAGATAGCATCTTATGAAGAACATACTCTCTTCTAATTGAATTACAACACATTTATCTACATCTTATTACTGTCGTGAAAGTGAGCTAAATGATAGTTAAAATACGAGAATTCACATGCATCGGTTCATAGTTGTGCTTCTAAAAAACCTCACAAAAACCCTTTTACTGTTAAACAATTCGATAAGAGAGACTAAATGCTAGAAATAATATGTAAGAAAGAGACAAAGACACTTCTGTGACGAGCTTGCCTATTGGATGTACACTGCTCACCGCTGTTCGAACAAAATATACACTGCTCCAATTACTATAAAAGTTAAAAACTAATCATTACGTTTAAATATAACATGTTACTGCCTGGTTTGAGGTTGTTTATGATAATAATAATATTCTTTATTTAGCATATAAAGCTACACACAAAAAACTAAATTAACAATGTTAAATACATGATATTATAATGAAAATTTCAATGTGTAAAATAAAATATAAAAAATTCGAACAAAAATGTGGAACAAACAATTAAAATTTGGACAACACATATTCCCTCAAAAGTCTTTTAAAACTTGTTAAATTATCACAGTGTTTGAGATTGCTCGGCATTTTATTAAAATCGGAAAGGCCTCTGTTTAATACTGAGTTATGTACCATTTGACTAGAATTACTACTATTAACTAAAATAAAATCATCACAGTTCCTAGTTTCATAAGTGTGTACATTCTTAAAACATTTAACTCTATCACAGATGTAGTTTGGTACAAGGCTATTTCTAATTTTATATATAAATAGGTTTATGTTAAAAATAATTTTTTGTTTGATGGACAACAAACCACTAACATTCAACATCAGATTAATTGGGGTGTACTTATTACATTTTAAAATTGTTCTCATCGCCCTGTTCTGTATTATTTGAAATTCGCCCACTTTAAAACTCGGCAGCATGATCATTATGCAGTTGGATGATGTAACTATAAATTGAGCTCAAGTTCTGAGTGTCACTTTTTCGGTTCATGGAGTTTTTACATGTGATCATGTGAACCATTTCCATGAAAAGTCTTTTGTTGTAGGCGCTGACTTTGTCTAACACAATCGTACTGTCCCAGTCCACACTGTGATTAGTCTGGTTGGTGTCGATACTAAGAGCACAAGAGTCTTTTTTGGTACGGCAGTCACTTTTATGAGAGGTTAGTCGGCCTTTCAGACTTCTTGATGTTTGGCCTATGTATTGAACTGCCCTCTTCAATACATAGGCCTTGCAGTTGATTCTATAGACGACATCCCATGTTGCCAATTTGCTTATAGGCATTTTAGTTTTAGTATATAACAGGGAAATAGTTCTGATTTGTTTTTTAGCTATCTTAATATTATTATTTTTAAATACATTAATTAGTTTCTGGGTGAGTACATCAATAAATGGAAGGGAACAATAGAAAACCGTCTCTTCTGTATGAGGTGTGTTTAAGAGGTCTGAGTTGTTTATGGGTGAGATTATTTGGGTGCTATAAAGTATTTTGTTAATTAAAGAATGTGGATAACCATTGTTTAGTAGTATTTTTTTTAGGTGAAGAAGTGAATCATTTTTGAAATCTGGGTGTATAAGTTCAACTACTCTATTTTTCATCCCCAATACCAAGTTTATTTTGGTTTTCATTGGGTGATAGGAGTGAAAATGTAAGTATCTGTTAGAGCAATATGGTTTTCGATACCATTTGGTCTTTAATACGTTGTTCTCGTCTCTTATGATTTTCATATCAAGAAACGGTATGGCTTTATTCACTTCCTCTTCACATGTGAACTGTAGATGTTCGTTAAAGTTATTGAATTCATTCAAAGCAGATTCTACTTCATTGGAAGGGATGGCTAGTATAAGATCATTCACAAATATTTTAACTTTTAACAAATGAAACATGAAAAGGTAATTTTTCTATTGCTGACTAGTCATCCAAAACAAAATTTACTAAAATTGGTGATATTTTCGAACCCATCGGTGTGCCAAAAATCTGTTTGTAAAAATTATTATTAAAGCAAAGAATGTTGGAATCAAATATAAAGCTCAAAGTTTCTTCAAACACATCCCAATTCAGATCACAATAATCACTTGAAGTGCTCCAGTGTTTCCCTTAACTAAGTAAAATGACGCTCAAAGGTAAGTTTGTGAAAAGTGATACAACGTCGAAACTGACTACCACGTAGTTTTCTGGTAATTTTAAGTTGTTTATATATTGACTAAAAGCAAAAGAGTCCCTGATACAAAACTGACTACCTGGACTGGTGTAAGTATTGACGTTAAAAATGCTGAAAAAGAACCATTTGGGCAATTTATGGCTGACACAATTGGGCGCATTGTAAGAGTGTCTTTATGGATTTTTGGTAGAGTGTAAAATCTGGGCGCTATTGTGTTGTACTGTGTAAGTTTACTAGCTAAAACGCTGTAGATGTGATTTCTGTCTTTGAGTTTTTTTATTAGTTTATTTGCTTTACCCTGAAGGGATAAAGATGGATCTCTTGTCAACTGACTATAATATTTCAAGTCTTGCAAAAGTTCTTCTGATTTGGTTATATAGTCAATTCTGTTCATAGCCACCGTTACGTTTCCCTTATCACTTCTCACAATGTATAGCTCGGTATTATTTTTCAAGAAGAGTTTTGTTTTGTTAAACATGTCATTTAAAAAAGGTGAATGGTTATGATTTTTATGCATAAAATTTGTTAGAATATTCGTACATTAGCTCTTAGGGTATCCCTCTGTGAATTATCAGTTCGAAATATAATGTTTTCCACATCCGCCAAAATGTGAACAATATTAATTTCTTTGGAAGTCGGCGGTAAGCTGAACTTTGGGCCCAAACTCAAGAAATTTTGAATGTCATCTGGGATATCTGTATTTGATATATTTTTGAACCAGTTTGGTTGAGAAATTGTTTTTTTATCATTTGATGATAAAGGGCATTAAGTTTGGAAATATTATTTTTCTTGATTTTCTTGAACTTTTTTTCATATGAAATGTTTTGTGAACATTTCCGAAAGCTCGACAAACAAAAAAGGGTTTTGTTTTTTTACCTAAACCTAAAGCCAATTTTGACTGCATCCTCAAGACTATAAGCTTGATGTTTAACTAGTCAGTCAAGACTACCCTTCCGCTCTATATAATATATACAGTGAGGACGTAAATAGTCCCCCCCCCCTCTAACTTTTGAACGCAATAATATTTTTGGCTCAAATTTGAAGGTGTTGTTCAGGGTAGGCTTTACTAAGTTTTGACTTCCAAAAACAAATTTTAACTGTGAAACTGACAGCTGGGCACCATTTTGAAACAAATTATTAAATGGAAAAGGGGGTCATGTGATACCTTATTTGAAAGGTCCTTCCATTCTCTTTTCACCCCCAAAGTTTGAAGTCCTTAGCATTTTTCTTAAGGAAATGGCGCCATATCGAAAATAAATTATTTGGGTCAAAATACTATCTCTAATTCTTAAAAGTACTTTATTAACAATGAAAAAACTAACCTATAACATAAGTGATTGTTTTTACAACAGTATTTAATAAAAAATTTCAAAAAAACCTAATACTAAAGATAATATTAAGAACGAAATCATGCAAATTATTTAATTATTAATTCCTTATGAAAAATAATAAGGACTTTAAACTTTGGGGGTGAAAAGAGAATGGAAGGACCTTTCAAATAAAGTATCACATGACCCCCTTTTCCATTTAATTTTTTGTTTCAAAATGGTGCCCAGCTGTCAGTTTGACAGATGAAAATTTTTTTTGGAGGTCAAAACTTAGTAAAGCCTACCTTGAAACACACTTCCAAATTTGAGCCAAAAATATTAATGCGTTCAAAAGTTAGAGGGGGGGGGGACTATTTACGTCCTCACTGTATATATATATATATATTTATATATACCTCCCTTTCTTGTTACCTTCGGTGGCCGAGCGTGTAATTAGTGGCACTCTCAATGGCTAATGAAACTGAATAGGCTGTAGTATTATTGATTACTGTCAGTCAAAAAGTTAATACATTAGCCTAAATAATTTGGATCCTGCATGTGCAATTCTAAAACTAGGTGATGTTCTTAATCAGCACCTTAGTTAGAACTGCGGCATACGGGAGGTCAGAGGGACCGCCCTTGGGCTACGTTGTCGCCTAAGCTAAATGCTGTGGCTTGACGACTAAGTTGTCGCCTATGCTGAATGGCTGAAGGCTTGACGACAATGGTCCAAGAGAGCAACTTCTCTCCTCCTGGAGGCTCCTCTTGGAGGTGCGCTATGGGCCCGCTGTGTGGCCTAGAATGTGCTGTGGTACTTACCACCCTCACCTGAAATCTACATCTACTACCTTCGTTTAACCATCGATCTTGAGGTTATTGAGATACGGAACCACCTTGATGAACTTTCTCCCAAACAAATAATCGATTTGTTGTGCAGATTCAGCCCTTCTAGAAAATCCGAAATAAACTCGACACGCCCAGCTCTGACGTACTCAGGAACTGAAGAGACGTCAAGTGGAAGAACTTTTTGAATCTGGAAAACCCAAGGTCAGACCTTTCCATCTATATTTTCTCTTACTACCATTCAATTCATCTCTGAGCTTTTTGGATGTTGCGTACAAGTTTTGTACCAGAATAGATGTACCTACGTGATAATATCGTTGTGAGAAATCGGAATAATCAACTAAGATGATACCTACCTCTTACTTGTGTGATAAGTTGGTGATTATGTGCTATCGATTTCCCGTTTTATATCTTTGATATCATACAATGTGAGTTTGACGTATTATAGATTGGGTGGCGCCCCAAACCATATCGGTTCAATTTTTTTTAGTTGTTTTCAAGAGGACTAAACCACTGTTGCATTTATTTTTGATTTTCAGCAGACTTTTCACAAAACTTTTTTCATTGTCACTTTTAGGAATTCGCCAATTTCTCTTTCTCTCTTTTCTCTTTTCCAGCGTTACAAGCAGACGTTTTTCTTATAGCAACCAACTTTTTAAAAAGGGCCATAGTACTCAATTTATTAAATTTTTGAAGCCATTGTTTTGACCAAACACGAATGGGCTCTGGAATTTCTCCTTGTTCATGGGTCTGAACGTAGAAAGCCACTTACAATCGCTGACATGATAATGAGATTCATATCATATTATTGTTGGATGATGTTCAATAGATGTTTAAAAAGAGTTGGTTCGGACTGTATGGAATCAGACGAGCATGTTCGGGTTGAAGTTGGGCTCGTGACTGATCATGCTCAACCATGCTTCAGCGTGAAAGCAGGTTCCTGTTTTGGTTTGTTAGATTATATTTCATCTACTTCTAAAATATTATATTGTGTATTACTACTTATTTCAAATAAACTTCAACTACCTATATTATTAGAGTCGGTATAGTTCGGCCTGATAGGAATAATAGGCAATAAAATATGCAAACCATTGACAATGAAAAAAATCGCCCTAAGAATGCGAACTACATACTAATTTCTTGACACGTGACCACTCCTGCTCCCAATCGCAGATAAGGTGATAATAATGGACAATTTGCATGCATTTTCAAATGACTTGAAATTTTATATACGTATTCTAGACACCAGCGAAAAAATGTTTCCGATATACCTAAAAATATACTGAATAA
Source organism: Orchestes rusci (assembly GCA_958502075.1). Lineage (NCBI taxonomy): Eukaryota > Metazoa > Arthropoda > Insecta > Coleoptera > Curculionidae > Orchestes > Orchestes rusci. The sequence goes on along the minus strand of OY293303.1, from coordinate 52,287,779 downwards.
ATGAAAAAGAAGACGCGAATTTCACTGTATGATCGCAAACGGGGTGAGGCCATATCACCCTCCCGAGAGAGAGAAAGAGTCATCTTAGTCAATACGACAAACGGAGATAGATAAAGTATTCTGTGACGTAGTGGATGTTGATTGGCGCTCTTTAATCGGTGATTACCACATTATTAGAGGTCGTTGGTTGATTTTTCAAACATCAATGGCATCAGTACTTACTAATCCTTATATTTTTCATATTTCTAAAAAATGTGCGAATTGTCCATTGCCTGTGATAATTCCGAATAGTGTGTGTGGTCAAAATCTGGATTCCGTGATAACGTCGAATGATGTTGGCGTTTCTGAAACGAAATTGTGAACATATAAATTATATCATTGCTTTGAAAACATTATATAGGGGGTTCCGTTATTATTGCGAACAAATTCGGGGTGAGTTTTCCCGCTTCAAAATAAGAACAAAACCTTCTATAAACATGATTCACAAGGTTTTGAAATTTTATTTTCATTTTTGTTTTTTCTAAATAATATATGAACAAATGTCGATCTTCTGATGAAAATTGGGAGTTTCTTTTCATGCAAAATTCGAATTTGACCTCAGTATGGCTCTAACTTATAGAGGGCGCTACCTACGCGTATTTTAACAGTCATAACTTTTTTGAACAAACCCGTATTATATTTTTAGGTAAAAAAACAGATGTCTTTATTATTTTTACGCAGAAAATGTATACTTGTTAGAAGTCGCTACGTGACTCGAGATATTTGGATTTGAAATAATTAATACATGTGATTTCGAAATTATGGCGAAGTTAACCAGCTAGAAGTTATAACATATTTCGTATGATTGCTTCATATTTTCAGTAAAGAAGATGAAATTCGAACTGTACGCAATGTCATCAACAACTCTTATTCAAATATTATTTCGACAAAAACAAATTAAAAAACTGAAAAAAAATTAAATAAAATAAAAACTATACATATTTTACACACTACATATTTCCTACTGTGACATAAAACATTTCACCCGCCTATTGTTGGAGGGCTATTCTAGTCTTGAATCCCGTCGCCATAACAGCTTCCATCTCTTTTACATACACGGTCAAGGCAACAACGCGAGGATAGAATAGGCGGAACCAGTTGAGAATGTTTCAAATTATTTGATTTTTTTTTGATTCATTGTTTTTATTTCGAATTAGAGTTACAGGGTTGATTTTGATTGAGAAAAATGTATGACATTCCACACAAGTTCTTGGTTATAAGTCAATATTATGAAGTTATTGGTTATTGGGATATTTGCTACAGAATGTTAGAGAATGCATATGACAACTAAGTATGTAAGGAAGTAGGTAAGTACCTTCCTATAATATTGAATAACTGTTCCAGATAATTGTTGTTACTTTACACTTTCTAGAGTTCAGAAATAACATCCATACTTATTCACAATGAATTAAAAAGACAAAGGGATTGCAATGAGACACAAAACATCGAATATCTTTGAGGAAGACATGATTTGTTCAATATCAAATTGAAGGAATTTGGGTACCCACTGTAGATTATAATACCATATTCCAATATATGAAAAATAATTTGGAGGTTTGGGAATTAGAGATCTTTCAACTCTTTGTTATTCTGCTTTCATTGGATCTTCAAAATATGTTTCAACTTTTCTATATTCCATTATTCCGGACTCTATTCAAAAGTGTCCTGATGAGATTTTTATTGAGGCCCAACTATCTTGGCAACAGCTAACTGACAATTCTTTACTATAAATGAAAATCGTCCATTTTCTCTAAGAGGCCTTATCTTAATTTGGGTAATTAAAAACTCAACGTCTTTGGGCCTCAATATTATAATTAAATAAATTACGTGACACGTGTTTCGCCACTATATGGCATCATCAGACCTTAAGTAGGCTGTCACAAGATGATGATGTCAGTAGATGTCACAAGATGTACAAACAGACAGACTAGTCTTGGTCTTGTCTTGGTCTTGGTAAAACGGACATTGTTCGACTGAGTATCGGCCGCGAAGTTTCACTTTTCCTCCGCCGGAGAAGAAAGTAACCATGACAACGAGAACGTGAGCCTGGTGCCGCCGCCCGAAGCTACATTCATGGCAAATTGGAAACATTATGTTTTTCCATAATTTTTAAATTTGTCGACATTTGATGAAAAAATAGCATATTTTATTGAAGAAAAAGTTACTTTTCATGACTTGCTCTCTATTATGCGCGTCATGAAAAGTATCACTTTTCCTCCATATAAAATAATATACTATTATTCTTGTATATTCATCATAGTTTTGATGCATATACAAGTGGTTATAGAGAACATTTTTAGGAGGAATAATTGTATACCTATTCTCTATACAGTACAACCTCCATAATCCAAACAGCTCGAACCATAGTCATAATCCGAACAAATCTCGATAATCCGATCACCTGCTACCGTATTCATGAGTTTAGGGAATATAGAGTGCCAAAAAGTGAATATATTTTTGGTGAAAAACACATAAAATGTTTTGACATTGGTTTGAAACTACATTCTCCTCAACGAATTGAAAAAGAAAGAGGGCGAAGTAGCAGAAACATAAAACAAAAAAAACACATTTTTTTCTCTCAACACTCAAGTGTTTTTAATATTATGTATTTTTTTTGTCGTCACTTCATTTTGGTTTTTGTGTCATTTAGATTGCTTTAAAAAGTTGTTTTGTTCAAGAAATAAAGCCGATTATCCGAACAAATCGATACTCCGAGCGGTACTTTGCAATAACTAGTTCGGATAATCGAGGTTGTACTGTATCGACAAACCGTGCTGAAATCGGTTTATCGGAAAACAAGGCATCAGCGCTGCCAGTTAAACTAACTCCACATCTCACCAACTAATCCAAATCTACTTGTTGTGAATAGGCGAATGAAATGCAAAATGAGCTATGTGACGCTTTTCGGAAACCTTTGTTCAGCATGGTTGCCTAGATAAGTTCTTATGGTTGAAGAAGTAAGTAGAAAAGTAGATTTCGTATAATTTGACCCAATAGGCAATAAAATATGAAAACCATCCACAATGAAGAAAAACGCTCAAAAAATGCAAAAACGTACGTCACATGCTATGAAGTTGAATGAAAAGAGACAATCTGCTATTTAGTGCAGCTTGTTAAAATCGTACCGCCATCCCAGGTAATAATAAATAATAAGGAAGAGTACTTGTCTCTTTTTGTGACAAAAAGATCCTATGCCTTTTGCATTTTGAAAACTTTTTTTTCTTGATAATTGTTTGCATCTTTTGTTGCCTATTAGGCCAAACTATACAATAGGAATTTATTTTTTTCTCCGGTTCAGAACTGCGATTTCAATGAAACATTCACTGATTGACGTTTTATGAAAAATATCTATATCTAGAATAATTGTTATGCTATTTGTTATTTTGAAAATACAGTATAAATTTTTTTCAAGAACATCAAGCGAAGCGAAGCTCTAGCAGATGTGAACCGATTTTTAAAAAAAATGAGTTCAACATCCTGTATCTTAAAAGCGATGCATTTCCAGACTGATGTTTATATGAACTCCTTTTTCATGAAATTAGCTTAAGATCAGGATGTTGAACTCATTTTTTTTCAAAGCGGTTTTTATCTGACCAGAGCTTCGCAAGACCAAGACCAAAACTTCATGAGAGTATGGTTGAATTGTCACCACATCATGTTATTGTTTAACAAATTTTATTTTGCTTTACAAAGCCCTAGGAAAATCGAATAAGCTTCGGAACACAACTTGGAAAAAGGTGCTTACGTTGGTTGTCTGAACGGCCGATTTAATCAGAGTGACTGGAAAGCGGTGGTATACCTTTGTCACTGACTATGACTTGAAAGAAGTGTGCTCGAATCGGGCCAAAAAGGTCTGTGGAAATAAATCGTGCATCATCCGACCCATCGATACAAATTTAGGAGATATTTTCCCGAAATATGAAAAACAAAATTAAGATGAATCAAACTTACGTGATAGTGCGGCAGATGACAAATTTGGAAACAGAATGTGTGATTGACTTCACACAGCACACAAAAGTAGTGTTGCACAAGACTCTTGAAAATGTCTTGCAAGATCAAGACTCTTGCAAGAAATTCAAGACAAGACTTTCAAAATTTCTTGTCTTGCACTGCAAGACAAGACAAGACTTTAATATGCAAGAAATTGCAAGAGTTGCAAGATTTCTTGAATTCAAGATTTCTTGAAAGTTGGGAATGATAAATTTTTAAAAGTGATAATCAAGACTTTGCGCAAGTTAACAGGAGCATCTGACCACAGAAGCAGTCCAGCGTTGTCATGTGAAGTCCAACGTCAAATAAATGTAATCTTTGCAACCAACATAGCGACATGTGTAGCATTTGCTATGGTTTGCATTTGGTTCTGTGTATCATGGTTTGAATTCTTGTTATTTGATGGTCGTGAAATTGAGCCCAGGGTATAATTTTTTGTTTCTCATCTATGGCATATAATAGTTCCGTGCAATAATTGTTCTAAAGTTTTTCTACGAGTTATGGAACTTTTTCGAAATAGCGTTATTTCAATGAAATAGTTCCAATTGTCATTTTTGTATCTTTTTGTAGTTTGTATAAGCTCTGAGTTGCTATGATTATTTTTATTTGTCGACAGCGTTGAAACTTTTATTTGTATACCTATTAAGTTTTATAGCTAATCTAGAAGTTTTATTGCTGTGATATGAAGAATGGGTACATGAAACCTTCATTCATGTGAAAAAAGGATTACTGACAGAATCATAGAATTTTATCGAACTCCGTGGAAAAAATGCTATATAATACAAAACTTAACTTAAATTTTGCTGTTTAACGTTAAAGAATTATAAAAAACAGGGTGGCCATTTTATGTTGATGAAATTTTGATTGATTTGATGTAACCTTTTTATTTTAAGAAACAGAACGACAAACCAAAAAACAAATTATTGTAACTTTTCAGTTTTTCTTGAGTAGAAAAGAACCAAAAGGCTGCCATTTTGAAAAGGATACGAACACCAAGTTCGGTTTTTCAAAGTGGAACAACATTGATAAATGCATATATCAACCTCTATTTTATTCTGATATCAATCAACTCTAGATCAGTTTTCTCGACATATGCCATAACATAATTTTAATCATGAAAATTGAAAACATTTTAGTACCTGCTGATATAGCATACCTATAGCAGAGAAAAAAGTCCGCCAAATTGTCTCTCATCTGTTGACATAGGTACATATTACTCTTAATAGGTATATTAACTCGAATTATATTTTTAAAATTATGGTAGGACGGTAGGTACGCACCTATCTACCTATTTTATGTAATTTCTTTTTTTGCGATTACTTACTATACAGGGTGTCCCAGCAAGGGTGGCCACCGGCCATATCTCAGAAACTACTGGACCTAAAAGTTCAGGAAAAAAAAAATTATCACTAAAGCGGCCACGAGAAAATACTGGGAAATATTTATAACTTCGAAATTTTTCCACTAGGGGGCGCAATCAAAGCTTAAATATTAAAATTCGAAATTTCTCCGGAAATTCTCAGATTGAGGTATATCTTTATCAACATGGTTAGAAAACCTAGACAATTTCACGTCTTTTTGGTACAGGGCTCATTGGCGTACCGATCTTCGTGTGAGTAGGGGAAGGTAGTGAAAGTGTAATTGTTCAAGTGGCTGTAACTTATAAACGACTTGTCCGATTTTGTTGCGTATAGGCTTGTTTGGAAGATAAATGTGAGTACTTTCGTATATCGTATCCAGTGATGCGTGATTGACTCCAGAAAAGTTGCTAGAAGGCGTAATTTGAATTAAAAACTGTAATTTTCGTTTCACCGCAAAAATTTAAAGTAAAAATCATTTTTCTCAACTAGCTCCTATTTTTGGACCAAGCAAAAACTTTTATCAGACAAAGAATAAAATTATTCTTGATATAAATATATAAAGTCTCATATTATTGAGATTAGAATAAAATGGGCTACCTTCGAGCACGGAGGTATCAATATACACAGAGGGTGTTCCGTATTTTAATAAACAGAACTTGTTCCGTTAAGATTTTTTTTGCTAAAATTAGCGTCGTTCATTTCCCTATCACTTTTTTTATTGGACGAAGATTCTTTCTATGAAATAAAATATATACATTTTTTTACCTTTTTGTAAGGATATAAAATCTTAACAAATATGTGCAAGACAAGAAATTTCAAGAGTCTTGCAAGACAAGACAAGACTTTAGTATGCAAGACTTGTGCAAGACAAGACTTTGAAAATTTCTTGTCTTGAATTTCAAGACAAGACAAGAAACTTGTTTTCAAGACAAGAATTCTTTTAACACTACACAAAAGAATGGCTCTGTTAGGGCCGGGACGCGTATTCACCGACCCCCTAGTGGTAGGCCCCGTTGAGGATTTCGCTCGATTTGATTGGTCAAATTCAATAAATAAGTCGGATTCTTAAACCATTTTTGAACAAAAAAAGTATTCTTGCTATAGCGGACTGTTTTCTAGAGCTGGCTTTGTTACAAATATCCTATATTTCAAACAATAAAGCAATTTTTATTTGATTTGATTTGATTTAGAGATTTACAAATTTCTGCATGGGTGCAGTTAGAATTCCTAAAGCGTTGGATGGAAAAAAAGCACTTTTGTACCTATTTTTTTTATGTAGGGTCACCCCTTCCATTGTACGGCCCCTATTTTTGATTCAAGTGAAGTGAATATGCTGTACAAAACTAATGTAGTTTCAACTTCAGATTTACTTAGCCTGAATCAAAAATACATGCCCCAGAGAATGTTTGTGGATATAAAAGATTCCGTGATGCATATCTTCATAGGTACGGCTTTTCAAGAATTTCACAAAAAAAATGTTATTTTTTTTGCCGCAATAATTCCTATAAACCTATTTAGCGACATCCTATTGTAAAGGATTAAAGCAAAAAGAATGCATAACATACTTGTCCGCACGTTATTTTTATTATTCCGGACACGGTCTCTAGCCTAAATTCATTGATTTAACGTCAAACAATCAGATACGTAATCAAGTTAAGAGTAAAATAGACTATAGTAAACGCCAAACAACTTTGAAGCCACCAAGCGCATTGTTATGAAGTTTGCTGGTGTCCACATTTGGTCACCCGCAAATCACGTAACAAAGCGCTTGGTGCCATCGATGACGTAGGTTCAAAGATGTTTGACGTTTACCAAAGAATAATAGTAATAATAAAATGATTAGAGCAAGGTACTGTTTGTCCAATACTTTTTTGCGGGTAAGTCATACTCTACTGTCTCTCTCGTACACATTTACAAACATTTTACGTCTGTCTAAACGTTGGTCAATCGGATGAATTTGATAAATGTCACGTCTAGAGCGATCAATCCACGACATACTGGCAAACGTCAAATAATGTGACGTAACAGCAAAAAAGCATTGAACAGACAGTTGTATCATTCTATTTTTCATCATAAGAGAACTACAATCATAGTCTAATTATGAAATGGTACCTATAAGGTTTCACAATGAATATAGAATAATATGCTTTTTCAACTTAACACGTTTCTGTGATCTTTTTTAGAGTTTAATATTAGAAAAATCTATTGAAAAGTGATTTTCAGAAGAGCACAGTGATCGATAGGTAAAGGTAGATATTATGACAATTACGACCTACTATGAATAAGCTTGGACTGTATTTTCAGTGCAAAATCAGAGCAAAGATACACGCCATACTTGATTTAAAGTTGGTGATTGGAAATAGTTTTTGCCAACTTAAACTGTGAAGTCACGACTGATCAAGTCTTGTCCAATCGGAGCGGCGCATTTCTTATTACGGGTCTAACACTAGAGGGACGGTGAATACGCGGCCGGGATGGTTGAACATGGGAACTACAGAAAAAAGACCTACCCAGAACTATCAAAAACCATCAAAGGCGGAAAATTTGAATTGACCAACAGAACTTTTTGTGTTCACACAAGCAGAACGATAAGACCGAAAAAACGGGGTATAGTCGTCGAGTGGAGATACATTTATTTACTTGGGAGGTGTTCATTTTCTTAAATTTAGGATTTATGAGGAATAAACAAAAATAACTTTCGCTGTTGGAAATCTGGCAACACTGCAACGGCCACCGTAGCTTGAAAAGTCGGTTCCGATAAACCGTCTTGACAATCAGATGATCCCATAACCACACGTCCTAATTTTTGGTTATGATTTTTGGGTGACGATGGGAATTGTCCCAGAAGTAATGAATGGTATTTTTCCAGTGATAATGTACACAGTTGAGAGCATTTCTGACCAAGTAACGCTCAATGAAGATCAACGGTTCTTTGGACTAGTAGATTCATGAAAGGAAAAATAGGTTCTATAGTGTATTTACTGAACCCACGGAGTTGTAAAAATCGGACAGGGCGGTGTTAGTGAGCCTGACTTACACCGCATAAATATCGAAGCACTCGAATACTCGCAGATCCAAATTGGAGGCGTGGAGGTAGTGAATTGAACGCAGTTTCTGTATACTGATAAGCCACTTATTCCGGAATGGATTCAAATAATGGTAAAGTGATACCAAAAATTGTGATATTATCATCGAAGCGGATTAAATTTTGCTGACATGCATATTTTTCGTACCGTGTATAATCGGCCTCTGATCCTTCAAGAATGGGCCAATGTGAAGAAAGAACGTCGCAGACGGATGATTTACGACTCCGTGGGTTCAGTGAATACACTATAGTTTGGGCTGTACTGACCTCGTTGAACAAAACATTACGACCAATTCCCCACATATTCGACAACGACCACATAGAGTATCTCCAGTTATACAGCAGAAGATGGATGCAGAGATAGAAGATATGCGGAGGATGGGAGTTGTTGAACCAAGTTCGAGTACCTGGGCTTCGCTGGTAGTGCGAAAGAAGAACACTGATAAATATAGATTTTTTGTGCTTTATCGGAAACTGATCTCAGTAACACTCATTACCGGACCATTACCATCACCAGAAACTCAGGATAAGCTTCGTGATGCCAAATACCTCTTCAGTTTGGATATCAAAAGCAATTACTGGCAAGTGTCGATCAATAATTACGGCCTTTGACAGCATTCACGTACAGGAAAGATCCCTTTTAATTTGGAAGGATGCCTTTTGGTCGTCATAATGCACCAGCAGCATGACAGAGGGTTATCGATAGAATACTTGGTCCGGATCTGCAACCTCATGTTTTGTTGTATATCTGGACGACGGCGACGTGGTCATGATGTCTCAGAATTTCGAAGAGCTTTTGAAAGTATTGGACAAAGTGTTTAGGCTGTTGAAGGAAGTGGATATAACGGTCAGTTGGGAAAAGTGCCAGTTCTGCTGCAGACCCGGAATAAAATATCTTGGATATGTAGTTGATACCCGTGGACCAAGAGTTGACTCAGACAACTCTGCTACCTTAGCCGATTTCTCAGCAAACAAGACCGGAATTATATAACGACGAAAAAGGAATGTTGAGCAGTGGTATAGGCCGAAGGAAAGCTCCGTCCACACATTGAAGATGTATCATTCACAGTCATCACGGACTATTACAGGTTGTAATGGTTACATAGTTTGAAAGACCCTAGTGGAAGATGAGCCAGTACATAAACTCACTATATTGTCTGCTAAATTTAAAATCGTCACGAAAAGGTAAACGCAGAGAGAAAAAATCTTAGTTTTTTGTCATAAGAAGATAGAAGAAAAGACGTTATACCATACTGGCTAAGATTATATTCGAAATAATGGTATTCCATGAAATTGGTTTTTTGCGAATATGTCGAAAACTACTTATCCAAAGTATAGAGTGTTATACATTATTGAAATCAGAATAAAATAGGCTATCTAACACTCCATCAATATACAGGGTGTACCATTTGATAAAACCGAACTCGTGTTGGTATCTTTGACAAAACGATCGTCTTTTGTTTTTTTTTCTATGACAAAGAACTTCTTCAGGCATTACAATTTGTTGTTTGGTTCGACTTTCCATTTTCAAAAAACAAAGATTCATCGAATTAAAAAGGTTCGCAGATAAGATGATCACACTGTACTTCCTGAGAATTATATCATAATTGAACAACGGATAGTCTAGCCATGAAATTTTGAATTTGGCGAAATGACACATTTTTTAACAAATCATGCAAAAGTCATGAATTTTTGCCAAGTGTAAAATTTTCTAGCTAGACTAGAAAAGTAGGCTTTTTTAACATAGGAAAAGTTTCTAAATGCATAATCACTTCTTTGATAACTGATGCAGGATCAGAGCTTCATCTAGGGCTTCGCGAGACCACAAGACTAGTCTTGGTCTTTCCTTGGTCTTGGTGACCAAGACCAATATCAAGACCTTTATATCTTCGCAAGACCAAGACCAAGACTTGACGTTCAAGACCAAGACCAAGACTCTACCACAAGAGTCTCGTCTTGGTCTTGGTCTTAAAAAAAAAAATCGACACAATATTTGATAAAATCTGCAAAAATGTTCCTATGTACTTTGAATAAGTCTTTTAAGTAAATCAATTCTTCCAAAAATGTATCATGGTTATTTTGCAAATTGACAATAGGACCAGTAATGCCAAATCATTGAAACGAATATCCCTAAATTCATCAAGTAATGTACTAATCTACATGGAAAATAAATAATTTGTTATGGGTTACTGAATATTTAACCAACGCTATGATGAATATACAACTATAAAGAACATTTTTAGGAGAAATTGTACCCATTCTCTAGATTAATAGACTGTGCTAAAATCGGTTGATTGGAAGACATGGCAGCGCCGTCAAGTTACACAAACCCCACATCTCACCCAAACAAATGAAAATATACTCACTGTTAATAGGCGAATAAAATGCAAAATGAGCTATGTGACGCGTTTTGGAAACCTTTGTTTGACATGTATTCCCAGATAGGTCTGTTCTATGGTTGAAATACAATCACAATGGAGAAAAACGCTCTAAGAATGCAAAAGAGAAAAGTTAAAATCGTACCGTCATCCCAGGTAATAATAAAATGTCTTCCGCATTTTTGAGACGTTTTTCTTCATTTACAGCAACAATGGTATTTTATTCTCTTTATATTTCAAAAGAAGATACATTCCTATTGAAAAAATGAAAAAAGAACAAGAAAATAAATGTTTCTTTTTATTTTTTATTTCAAAAATATGCTACCATTTCAATTAACGTCATCTAGCGGCGACGGTGGAGGTAACAAATTCAAGACCAAATAAGCATTTCGTAGTGCAGATTATGCTCATTCATATTAGCTCAAGTCTGTTAGATATGGTTAAGCAAAACGGGAGAAATCTCCGTTTGTTAAAAAAATAATCGAACTTTTCCCACTCCTTGATTTTGAGTGTTGAAAAAAAATGATTAAGACAAAAAGTGTAGGTAGAAAGTCGGTAAATATGAAAATAATATCGATATATTTTCATTGGGCAAAATAATATGAAAATCCTATTTTTCTACTTGGTGTCGATTGTTACGCCCCCAGCGACCATTTCAGAAACTTGAAAATTGTCCAGGTATTTCTCTTGGCCGTTTTAGTGATAATTTTTTATGTCGCAAGCCTCTACGATGAATAGTTTCTCAGATACAGTACCTCGCATTTTTAGTTGCCCACCCTGTAAAATAGAAATTCATTTTTTTCTTCGGTTCAGAATTGTGATTATAAAAAAATGCACTGAGTGACGTTCTATGGAAAACATCTATTCTAGGATTGTTATGCTATGCAAGCGGCTATAAAAGGTCCCTCTCTTCTAACTTTTGAATCGTTTGATATAATATGCAGTCGAAATTTGGACACATCATGAGTGAGGACGTTCTGCATTTGACATAGTAGTGACAGTTCAAAATGTCAAAATGACAGCTGGGCACCATTTTGAATAAAAAACCTAAATGGGATGAGGAGTCGAGTGATACCTTATTTTGAAGGCCCTTTGACCCTGATTACAACTGCCATGTTTCAAGCCTCTGCTATCATTTCTGTTGATATATGAGCTATTACTCAATCTTTTTGACAAGGATTTTTTTCACCTCACTTTTTTTTTGTGAAATTTATCCTCATCAAAAAGATTGAGTAATAGCTCATTTTGGAGATCTTCTGTATCTCATCATATCCTCTTTGTTTGGAGAAGTCAACTCTTGCGAGTAAATATTAATAATTAAGTGACAAAAATGAAAACAGAATTGACATTCTGTCATATCAACAGAAATGATAGCAGAGGCTTGGGACTCCGCAGTTGTGATCAGGGTCAAAAGGCCTTCAAAATAAGGTATCATTCGAAGGGGGGTCGAGTGATACCTTATTTTGAATTTAGTTTTTTTTTTCAAAATGTCGCACAGCTGTCATGTTGACATTTTCAGCTGTCACAACTAACAACTATATCAAAATATGCAGAACGACCTCACATATGGTGTGTCCAAATTTCGCTCACATATATCAAACGGTTCAAGAGTTAGAAGGGGTGGGGACCTTTTTGAGCCGCACAGTATATTGTTATGTGTGTTTTGAAAATTCCATATATATTTTTCTCAAGACCATTAAGACCAAGACCAAGACTATCAAGACTAGCCGGAACTAAGACGTGCAAAGAATTGGTCAAATCAATCAATATACAGGATGGTTTTGGGGCGATTTTGTAAAAAATTGCTTAGAGTCAAGTACCTTTGTTCAAAGAGATATCGAAAAGAGTTATGAAAAAAATTGTTTAGAATAAAGAGTGATGGCCGAATATCACTTTTGACACAGATTGGCCTATTTTGATTTTTTTGGGGACTGGGGAGAAATCAATTCCCCCCAAAAAGAACAAAATAGTTCAATTTGTGTGACAATCAACATTTTGTCATAACTCTCTATCCCAAACAAATTTTTTTGATAACTCTTGAAACAAAAGTACTTCACTCCTCCCAATTTTTATATAATCAAAACGTTCCAAAAAAAAAGAAGTAAACCAATTTGTATGAAAATTGGCATTTTCTTTAAACAAAGGTACTTTTCTCTTAGCCATTTTTCATAAAACCGTTACAAAACCACCCTGTATATATTAATTGATTCGACTTATTCGTCTCAGATTTTAGTTTCGAATCATGCAGGAGCGATTTCCAGAAAATTTTGATTTAACTCGTGAATTTTTTGAATTTTTTCACGACACGAAACTCAATCCGTGGAAACACTGTATGACCATTACCTGTATCTTCCATCTTTATTCAATATATTTAGATAGACTGCCAGTGAAACCCGCGAAAGAAATATCTGAGCTACTTACATTTCAGACGCATGACACAATACGTTGATTTTCATTGTTTGGTTCCTCGTTTTGTTTCACTTCATTCGCTTGAGACTGATCCGCTTTTGAATAACAAGCAACGATGACCAAAACATTTTGATTTAAAAACATTTGATGATTTTGTATATTATTATTTGATCCATTGTGTGGAGTGAAATTCACTTCCAACAATTCTCAAGATTTATTTGTAACAATAACAAATAAATAATTGACTGGTTCACCGAGCTCAGCTTCACTCTTGGCCAGAACAAACGCACCTGGAATTAAAAAGTGGGCTGAGTCATCTTCCTTATTGATGTTAACATACTTTGAGATATTTGTCACGTTTGAGATATTTTTAATATGGGTTAAACTGAAATCAAAATAAGAAATACACCAATTGTAAAATCTATACTACTGTACAATGCCAGGGATAAATGCAATAATCAACCTCCGAATACAATGCAAGTGAAATACAGACATTCCATTATATTATATTTGATCAATGGTTGACCACCACACAAAATTGGTGTATCATTCTACACATAATCCCAAAAATTAACAACAATATGGGGGCGTCCCCCAAGGCGTCCTTGGGCTGTAGGACAACCATATAACTTGGCACAAATAGCTTTCTTCTTTAATCAATTTAAGTATCAACTCATAGTCAAATACGTCAAGCCAATATGTGAAACCTACGCGTTATATGTTGAGTCTCTAACGCAAGCCTTCAAAGAAGAGCCGTGGCAAGTCGATATAGCCCTATGAATGATATTTAACTACTTATAACTCGAGATCACTTCATTCACAAAGACCAAACTCCCATACCACAAGTATGATTATACAGGGTTATTCACGTTATTCGACACGAAACATTATGGCCGAAGTATATGATTTTGAAAAAGTTTTTTTTTCTGGATGGATAGGGACCCTTCAAGGCTACATTTTAAAAATATTTTCATGTTATACAGGGTGTCCCCAAAACACGAAACGCATCAAAGTTGTATTTTTTTAAATGGAACCCCCTGTATATCAATTGATATTTCAATTCTTTCTTCAATTTGGAACAAAAATTGTGATACAACTGATGTTCCTGAATTCAACCGTTATCGAGATATCGCGTTTTAAAAATGTCATTTTTGCAACTTTGACAAGCTATAAAACTCAAACTATTCAAGTTAGAGAAAAATGGATTGCACATTCCTGTCTTAACTTTTCAAGAGCTATTCAAGGAGATTAAATTCATTCTTGTGAAAAAATGTCAAAATGTGCCGAAAAAAGTTGACAGTTGACGGTACCTTCTATCCAAATGACAGAAAAGCTCTTGAGAAGTTAAGATAGGAAAGTGCAAACCATTTTCCTCTAACTTGAATAGTTTGAATTTCATAGCATGTCAAAGTTGCAAAAATGCCATTTTTAAAACGCGATATCTCGATAACGATTGAATTTAGGAACATCAGTTGTATCACAATTTTTGTTCAAAATTGAAGGAAGAATTGGAATATCAATTAATATACAGGGGGTTCCATTTAAAAAAATACAACTTTGATGCGTTTCGTGTTTTGGGGACACCCTGTATAACTTGACAATATTTTCAAAATGTAGCCTCAAAGGGTCCCTATACATCCAGAAAAAAAAACTTTTTCAAAATCATATACTTCGGCCATAATGTTTCGTGTCGAATAACGTGAATAACCCTGTATATTACATACCAATGTAGTTAAACTACGCTATAGGAACAGTGAGCTGTAGCAGATCATTTAACAAGTGTCAAACTCTTTAGACTACTGATGGTGAGTCATTCCTCAATCTCCATCACTCGGAATAAGGGGCGGCGGCAGATCGTTTCAACCTAATTCATGATAGCTCAAGAATCAAACTCTTAAGACCGCTGGTAAAATATTTCTCACCATAGTTCGCCAGAAGTGGCTGCAGAATAGAATTAGATTAGTTAAAAACGCGTAATAATAAATTGAGTAAGGTAACTTTGTGAGACCACTCACCATAATCAGTAAAATAGGTATCTGGCTCATCATTATAAAACACATTGGCAGCATAAGAGCCCATCTTCTGCACTCAAAATACCATCAAAAGGAATTCAGCTTTCAAATATCACTTTGACCACTGTCAAAAATGATTATCAAGGTAGAGAAGAATGATCAGAAAGCACATAAAATTGTCACCAGAAAAATGGGTTGCTAAAATTGTTAACTGAATTATGTGCCCTGTAACCTAAATGTAATAGACTATTACGATCATTTTTACAAATTCTATAAGGTTTACCACGAAAATCATATCTTGTATAACCTAGACGAAGACAATTCACACAAGCCTTGAGTTTTCTGAAAGTGTTCAATCGATCAGAAATAGATGACTTAAACGTACCGGCATTTATTTTGGACATTCAATGTCATATGAAAATAAAACACGCAGTCAAATTTGTTTTTGAGGGGGACACTTATCAGGTGCATAGGCAAACCCTTGCCTGGGTTACACTTTGGGCAGGGTCAAACTCACCCCTAAAATCTTAAATGAAAAGGGAGGGGTGGAGTGATGCTTCATTTTCAAGGCTCTTCGACCGTGATCACAACTACCAAGTTTCGAGCCTCTGCTGTCATTCCTGCTTATATAAAACTTCTCATTTTTTTATTTTTTTTTTATTCCATAAAGATCACTTTTTACCAAAAAAAAAAAACAAAAATGGGGTGAAACTACTCCTAGTCAAAAGGATTGAGTATAAGCTCATTTTGGAGATCTTTTGTCCCTCGTCATATTCTCTAAGTTTGGAGAGGTTGACACTTGCGGGTAATTATTAATTGAATAAAAAAAAGACAAGGAAATTTTTTTGACAAGTTGTCATATCAACAGAAATGACAGCCGAGTCTTGTGATCAGAGTCAAAGGACCTTCAAAATGAAGTGTCACTCGACCCCCCTTTTCATTCAAGATTTCAGGGGTGAGTTTCACCCTGTCCAGGGGATTGCAGATGAGGGTTTGTCAATACGCCTAATAAGTGTCCTCTCCAAAAACAAAGTTGACGTGTCTGAATAATTTATTTTTATTTTACATTAAATTAAAATAAGACGTGAGGTATGGTCGTTACGTACGACACGTTTCTGATGACTTTGAGAGTGCGATGCTACTGCGTCGTTGTAGTATGAGAGCCAGCGACACTAAACCTTCCGTCATAGGGGATAAAAAAAATGTTTTGAAAAATATTTTGTAGGGGGGGGGGAATATAAAACCATCATGTCGGCCAGGCATATCCTGTGCTTTATTAATTGAGATAATTAATGAAATATTTTAAAAAAGAGAAATTTTGTCATCGGGGATGTCAAAAATAGCTGGCATTGTTGTTAGTAACGAGTACATCAAAAAAATATATTTCGGCCAGCCAAAAGTCTGTGCCAAATACATGTCGGCTGGGAGCAAAAGAGCTGTTTTATGAATGAAAGTTTCGTAATCGGGGATGTGGACGATCTTTTTTTCAAAATAAAGCTTGAAGTCTCCTGAACAATGTCGGCCAGGCTTCTTTGATGTTTGTTCGTGTATCAAGGTTTTCTCATTAAATTAGAAAAATCGTTTCAACTCACATAAACGAACACAATATTTTCATTTCCAATGATTCAATAAATAAGTTATTATTATTTTCAGTTTAATTTTGATTTTTGAATCCTACTTTTCTAGTTTTAATATCTCGTGGACTTAATCACCTACGGTCACTAACACTTATTTGATAATTCAGTCAATTTATAAAAGTTTTGATTGATGATTTTGGAAAGAAGTATTCAACTAAAAAATGTGATTTACAGAAAGCCTCTATTCAATTTCATGATTTCATATACATACACAGGGTATCCTAAATAGCGTGTAAAATATGTTCTACTATTGTATCTTGTATCTCTGTTGAAGTTGAAGCGGAGAAAAGTTGCCGTTTTAAATGCTCATTGAACATTGAAGATTCATTCGCCATATTTTATTAACTTTGCAAGATACACGGTAGATTATGAAAAACGCACCAATTGATATAAACTACACACAAAAAAAACCGGAACACCCGAAATTTTCGCCTATGTTTGGACACTCATTTTTTAACGCATCGATGAAAAAATATGCGGTTTGCACCAGAGCATTTCTTTGCGGTTTATACGGTTTATGCGGATGGTTCAAAAAATTAATTTTCCCTAAAACTTCGTTTATACAGGGTGGTGAATTTTCTTTTTCTCCACTGTCTTCCCATGTCCACAGAGATTTTTTGGAGCTTTTTTTCGATATGCCCAAATGCTTGTTACGTCCATACCTCGCGAGATTTTTGGATTTTTGTTGATATCTTCTTTCGTTTTTGAAATATCAACTTTTTTTTTTCAAAATTATGACACTTAGGGCCTTGAAGCAGAACAGCCACTGCTAATTCTAAGTTCATGTTAACTGACAATTTTATGGCATAGATCTATTGTTTAGCTGTCTTTCTGATGACTGATTGGATACTCAGCAATATTTTGAGTAAACAGGGTGTCAAAAAAATTTTGATCATTAGTAAAGGACTCTTTAGTTATTTTGTCAAGTTTTTTTGAAAATTGATACGTCGAAGAAGCTGAATTGATTCATTAATTGATAATCAATTTAAGTAGTTTATCTGTTGAATATTTCAGAAACTACTAATTCTCGAGACACAGTTCAAATTTGAAAATTACATAACCACTTCCGTTCTACAATAATTGTGTATACGACCTTTTGTATTTGAGTAACCATCAATAACTTAATTTTTTTTCATACGGATCTGGATTTTTCATCGCCTTTGCAAAACCTTCCATCATATACTTTTTCCAATTATGTAATACACCAATACCACTGACGACGTTCCGACCCTATCAAATGCCATTGACGATTAATTATCAGAGTCGTACTCTCTGATTTCATCAGAATTCAAAGTTAGTGTAGGTGAGAAAAAGGCTCAAACACGTTTTATTGATTCCCACTTAATGTTTGATTTTATTTCAAAAAGGCCTTCCACCAAACATTTTTTTAATATTTCTTGTTAATGTTTGAATACAAAGATTTAGCATTGTATTCAACGTTCTTGTAGTTTTATTTAAAGTTGTTCAATGGAACTAATGTATTCCTACTCCAAATATAATAACGCCAAATGATACAGGTATACAAAGGATTTTTTTCAAAGTCAAATTGGAAAGCTATCTCCAGTGAAACATGATTTTTTAGCAATTCATATTGGAAGAATTTGGTGTACATTGGAGTGGCTCCTAGTTTTTTCGAATGGACTGGTGACAAATGATGGTTTGCATGACAA
Source organism: Orchestes rusci (assembly GCA_958502075.1). Taxonomy (NCBI): domain Eukaryota; kingdom Metazoa; phylum Arthropoda; class Insecta; order Coleoptera; family Curculionidae; genus Orchestes; species Orchestes rusci. The sequence continues at coordinate 52,269,198 of OY293303.1, read as the reverse complement.
CGACGATCAATAAGAATCAAACTGAGACTCTGTTGACGGTCACGTCGTTGAAAGACTAAAATTAATTTATGCTATATTTTCCACCATAAATAAAAGTTATTATAAAAATACAGTACATTAAGTCAAGTGTCGAGAAAGGTGGATAATGAAATCAAAGTGCAATTCCAACAAGTGCCATATGCTTTTCCAACAAGTGCCATAACGACTGAGCAGCCTGCAGAAGATTGCGATAAAAAGTCTCATTGTTTCCATTTTCTTTTCCTATATTTCTTCAAATTTGCCTTTTATTTGAGGTACTCGTTAATAGTTTGGTTAAAATACCAACCAAACCAGGTGAGTTTGATAGTTTGACATGCCAAAATTGAGGTTAGGTTTAGGTTGACACTGTCATATTGTCAAGGATAGCCGACATTTCCACTTGTTTCATTATCACGTATTATTTAACGCAGGATAATCGTTAGGCAGTGCTTGGTGACCGTTGAGTTTGGATGCGATTAGATTGGAAAGAAATTGCGTACAAGAGAGACGGTGTTTAGTTTCAGTTGATGGCTCAGTGTTTTAGTTGGTTGATTTATATTTATAGTGTGCGTGTGAGGTATCCAGAAATTGGAATGTAGGTGGTAAAGTTTTCTTTGATTTGATTTTGGTGAGTGAAATTTTGATTATGGAGGATTTGAAAGTATTAATCCGAAAAAGAGGTAATTTAAAACATAAATTGGCCAGTTTATAACCTATTCCACACCAATAGAGAATAATTTGAAAAAAGAAAAAGTCTTGGAGTCACAAGTGATACAAGCACTACAACCTCGACGACAACTGAACTAAGAGCTAGTTATGGGATGCTGAACAACCCTTCCTATTGTATTCAATTTATGCGTAGTACTGCAATAATTTAGCTTAGTCAGCAATTGTTAGTTTATAAATATAGTAACCAGCCTTAGTCATCAGCTTTTTCATGTCTAAACTTTGAATCAGTAAGGTCTAGATGTTTTAAAGTTCACATACTCCAAAATAAAATCTTTTTTAAAACCGTTCATCTACGTCTCAACATTTATTTGGCGCAGTCGGTAGGATTGGCAAACATCTCCGACACACATCGCGGAGTAGTTCTGTCTCAACAGTTAATTGCCAATTCCGAAACAACGTAGTGGACGGTAAAAAGTACGATTTTGGAGCCGTTGGTGGAAGACACACATCGCGGAAGCCAACAACCCCTTTTTGGTGGAAGACACACATCGCTGAAACCAAAAATAACCCCTTTTGGTCGAGGACGAGCATCGCCAAAGCCAAAAACAACCCCTTTTGGTGGAAGACACACATCGCTAAAACCAAAAACAATCCCGTTGGTAGAGGACACACATCGCTGAAACCAGCAACCCTAAAGTTATATTTAAAGCACATATCTACTACAGGAATGCAGATCGTGATTTTATTTTTGTAAGTACATTTTGATTATTAATGTGATTTCTGCTCTGTATTGATTTTTTTTTTATCTTATGTCGATATCTGATTCTGAAAGTGAAATTGAGGATATTATAAACCGATTCAATTTAACCAATTTATTTTCTTCTAATCGCAGACAAGGAAATATTGATTCTCAAAGAAATAATCTTTCAAGAATCGATACAATGGAACAAGTAGTAGCACCAGAACCTGTTGCTTATTATCAATTACTTAAGTTATATGTTGATACTATTCCTGTTTTTGAGAAAAATCCTCATGCATTACAGATTTTCATCACTGGTTGTACTAATTTTATAACGAATTTTCATAGAGAAGGAGATGAAATTCTCAATAATTTTATTATGCGAGCTATTATTGGAAAATTATCAGGTCGGGCCTTAAGTTTGATAGGTTCGCGAGTAAATGAACTTCTTTCATGGGAAGATGTTAAAAATGCGCTTCAATTGAGTTTTGGAGATCAAAGAAATTTAGATTGCCTAGTTCAAGATTTGATTGCATTAAGTCCTAATAAAAGTGAAACTCATTATAATTTTGGTATGAGATGCCAAGATGCAAGTTCTTTCATTTTTTCAGAACTAAACTTAGCAGGAGATACAAATGCTAAAAGAGAAATAAGATTATGGAATTACGAAGAATTAGCTTTAAAAATATTTGTGAGAAATTTAACAGTGCAACTTCGAAATAATATGCGTTTGAGAGACCCTCAAACTTTAGAAAATGCAATGGCATTAGTTATTGCAGAAGAAAATTTCATGTACAGTCAAAATCGTGGACATCCACTTAATTCACAACAATCTAAACCAAATCCACGAATATCTCCTTTTAATCAACAACAAAATGTAAGACCAATTAATTACCAAAATAACATGAATAACGCAAATTTCCAAAGACAAGGTATTAATCCGAATTTTCAACGAAACTTCAATCATAATTTTCAAAGACAAAGTTTCAACTCCAATTTTCACAGACCAAACTTAAATCAGAATTTTCAAAGACCACAAATGAATAATAATTTTCAAAGACAAAATTTTGGATTTAATAGAAATCAATTTCAACCAAGTTATTCGCAACAGAGAAATTTTCAGAGAGCAATCAATTTTTAAACCACCATCTCAAAATGTGAGACACAATCAATTAAATTTTAATCAGTCGGAACCAATGCACACATCACCCTTTTCAAGTTTTGTGAAAAAAAATAATCAACCCTTGAATTTTGCGGAAATCAATTATCAAGAAAATGCGTCACTAGCAGATAACCCTGAGGTCAACTCTTATGACTCATTCACAGGAAACGGTAACGCTGACTCACAAAATTAAAACAGAAACCATTGTACTGACAATGAACCATTGTCCCATGAAGATAAGACTCATCCATATAATATGCATGATGGAAATTTTACCTTGGACAGTTTTCAGAACGAAAAAACTTAATACATTTAAATAATATCTCATCAACTTCACCACACATAATTAGACCCCAACTCAACGCTAAGTTTTTGATTGATACTGGAAGTACAAAAAGTTCAATTTCTCCTAAAATTGTTGAAAAGTTTTATCCACACAGAATTTCTAATGAAGATTTTCAAATTGAAACAGCACACATGATAGCTTTTCACGATAAAGTTACCCAAATTCCAATTTTTGACATGTTTAAAGTAAATGAATTTCACGAATTTTATATTTTTGAATTCAGTGAAAAAAACGATGGATTAATTGGTATAGATTTATTGAAACAACCCAAAGCAGTACTTGACATTGGTAAAAAAGAAATATTAACACCTTTGATTAGATTCCCAATTATCCAAAATGAAGTTCAAACACCAAAACAAAATGAAAATTTGAATGACAATTATTCTATTGAAATACCCCCAAGAACAAATATGATCGTAAAACTATCAGTAAATTTGGAAAATGGTTTCGCTTTCTTTGACTATTTAAAATTTGGGAATTTAGTAGAAACTCCTCAAGCTGTTGCCAAAGTTGAAAATAATTTTGCATTTACTTCAATTTCTAATGGACGTGATGAATCAATCAGACTTCGAGTTCATAAACCCTTTGAAGTATCAATGAAGCAAACTTTGTAGAAAAAAACTATTTTCCACAAACACCTGAATTTGACAAAAATAAAGATAATACTTTGAAATCTAATTTGAAAAATCTAAGATTAGAACATTGCAATCTCGAAGAAAGAAAAGCTATAAGAGACCTTTGTTTTGAATTTAGAGATATTTTTCATTGTGATCAATTACCCTTGACTTTTACTTATCAAATACAACACCCTATCAATTTGAGTGACGAAACAGCAATTTTTACTAAGAGTTATCGATACCCAGAAATTTATAAAAAAGAAGTTAAAGATCAAATTCAAAAAATGCTAGAACAAGGAATTATTCAAAATTCAATTTCTCCTTAGTCAAGTCCTATTTGGATTGTTCCCAAGAAGCTAGATGCTTCGGGAAAAAGAAAATGGCGTCTTGTGATTGATTATCGTAAACTAAATGAAAAAACAAAACAAACAATTAATGATAAATACCCCCTTCCAAATAAAAGTGACATTTTAGATAAATTAGGCCGATGCCAATATTTTACAACATTGGATTTAGCAAGCGGTTTTCAACAGATTGAAATGAAACCTTCCGATATACAAGAAACAGCATTTTCAACAGAAAACGGACATTACGAATTTAAAAGAATGCCTTTTGGATTAAAAAACGCGCCATCATCTTTCCAACGAGTGATGGATAATATTCTAAGAGGTTTACAAAATGAAGAATGTTTAGTTTATCTTGACGATATTGTTATTTTTAGTACGTCTCTTTCCGAACACATGGACAGATTAAAAAAGGTTTTCAATCGTTTAAGACAAGCAAATTTTAAAATTCAATTGGACAAATCGGAATTTTCAAGAAAGGAAGTTAACTATTTAGGTCATGTTATTACGCCAAATGGAGCTAAGCCTAATCCAGATAAAATTAGTGCTATCAACAAATTTCCAATTCCAAAAACTCAAAAAGAAATCAAAAGTTTTCTTGGATTGGTAGACTATTATAGGAAATTCATAGAAGATTTTGCCAAAGTCACCAAGCCAATGACTCAATGTTTAAAGAAAAATAATAAAGTAATTCATGATCAGAACTTCATAACATTTTTTGAAACTTGTAAAAATCTACTTTGCAACTTCCCAATTTTACAGTACCTCGATTTTTCAGTCATTTATTTTAACAAAAGATGCATCAAACGTCGCCCTAGGTGCAGTCTTATCACAAGGTCAAGTCGGTTCGGACAAACCGATTGCGTTTGCATCTCGAACTTTGAATGAAAGTGGATCTAAATATAGTACTATCGAAAAGAGATTGCTAGCCATTGTATGGGCATGCAAATATTTAAGACCGTATTTATTTGGTAGAAAATTCACAATTTACACTGACCATAGACCTCTAGTCTGGCTTTTCAATCTCCGTGAGCCTTATAGTAAACTCGTAAGGTGGAGATTAGAACTAGAAGAATTTGATTATGACATTGTATATAAAAAAGGAAAATTAAATGTTAACGCCGATTGTTTATCTAGAATTCAAATTAATCCTCTTGATACTGAATCAATGATTAATAATCCTGGAGATCCAGAAGACCAGTTTGACTCACTCGACTATCTTAAAAGGATCACTGAAAGTTTTTAAACTTCTAAGACTAGCGAACTAAATAAACCATCTACTAGTAAACATCAAATTGAAAATCCAAAAAAATAACAATCTTATCAGACGTTCAAATCAAACCACCCTTTCAAATTCAACAAGAAGACTCAAATTCTCCAATGCAATACTCAGACTCAAATACACAACATTCTACATTCAATGAAACAACTAACACCGGAATAAAAATTTTAGACGAAATGATTAATAATAAAGTAAATCAAAATTTAGTTTTTCCCCATGTTTTTCCGAAATTAAGTGTGAAACAAGAAAATTATTTACATCATAAAATAATTAGAGTAAATATTCTAAAAAGTGAAAATGAAAATTTAATACTTGAATTTCTCAGAGATTATACAATCACTGGAAAAGTCTACTGCATGTATTTTCATACTTTTGAATTATATGCTCAGTTCAACAACGTCTACTTGAGACATTTCTCAGAAAAAGGTCCTAAACTGATTAGATGCCCAAAAATGGTAAATACAATAACTGATTTAGAGGAACAAATAATTTTGACTAAAAACCATCATGAAGGCAAAAGTAATCACAGAGGTATTAATGAAACTCTTGAATATCTCAAAAGGAACTATTATTGGATAGGAATGAAAGATACAGTGACAAAATTCATAAACTCTTGTGATATTTGTCAACGTGCTAAGTATGCAAGGAAAAATCCATACACCCTTTTACATACATACATACTAATTCACGCGACCCAAATGACATTTTTGCTTTAAAGGAATTTTTCACAGACTACGCGGTAAATCATAAAAATAAGTTACAAACAAACAAAAACTTGTTTTTAAACGTATATCCACGGTGAAGAAAATAAAGATTTTCATAAGGGCCAAATAGTTTTTAAACAAAACCCTTCTATAAGAAGCAAGAAGAACAATAAATTTCTTGGTCCTTATGTTATCACTGAAATGCTAGAAAAAAGTCGTGTTGAAATTTCCTAAAAAAACAACAAAAACAAAAAGGAAATTGTTCATATTAAACAATCACGGAAACCTCCTCTTGTTTCAGATTCTTCGTCGGAACACTCGGAGGATTAACAAGTCCTAAATTCAACGACCTCAAAAACAATCCAGGTCTACTTCCTTTAAAAATTGGCAATGCACAAAACACGGTTTATTCATGGTCGTTCATTCAAATTTTTGACAATCAACCCCTAATAAGACAATTTAGAAATATTCAAACTCAATTTAGACGAATTAAAAATGCTCTAGACAAAAACACTACAATAGCAAAAAGCTACAAGGAACAATTTGATAACTACTACACGATAGCTACATCTTTTACAAACAGAATATTGATTCAAATAGAACAACTGAACCCTACAACAACCATCAGGAAAAAACGAGGCCTAATTAATGGTTTGGGCTCTGTACTCAAATCAATAACTGGTAATCTAGATCAAAATGATGCTGAACGTTTTGAATCAGTCCTCAAAAAATTGTCATCAAACCAACAAGACATTAACTCCGTAGTCAAAATCAAATATCACTTTTTAAAGAATCTATTGAAATATTTCAAAATAACATCAGAAATCTATCGAGAAATGAAATTCAATTGAAAGCCCGCATCGATAAAATTGAGGATATACTTCACAAAATTCATGTGAAAAACCTATCAACTTATTACTATTTTTACATCGAGATGATAGTCTCCCAAATAATAGCGGAATTTCAAATACTCTATGACATTTTCGAGAAAGTTGAAATAGCCATCACGTTTGCAAAGTTTAATACTTTTCATAACTCAATGATCAGACCCGATGAGCTACTTAACGAAATCAAGACAATTTCAAAGTACATTGGGTCAAATAAAATACCTTTTGATCCAAAACCAGAAAACATTTTACTTTTTGAAAAAATAATGTCAATTAAAAGTTACAGCAAAGAATTCAAAATTGTTCTAATCATTGTTGTTCCAATTGTTGAAAATGGAAATTATTATTATTTTCATTTGTATCCATTGCCAGTTCAAAAGAATTATTCAATTGATATGACATTACTCAAGAAAAATTTCTAATTTTGAATGAGCAGAATCACATTTTCATTAACAGTCCGTGTAAAGGGATCATTCCTGAAGAATTTATTTGCCACGAATTAACTCCTGAGAAAACTCCTGAGGATCCACCATGTGAACTACAGTTATTGAAGTATTCAAAACAAGTTACAAACTGTCATGTAACTGCAGTCCAAATTCAACGCCTGAAAGTGCAGAAAATTGAAGAAAACAAGTGGATCATCATCAATCCTTCAATAACGGTTGCAACCCAGAAATGCGGCAAGAACTTCGAAAATGTACCTCTTCAGGAAACCTACTTACTAGAAATTGACAATAGATGTGAAGTGCGGTTGAAAAATTTCATCATTCAGACCTTTCGAAATTCAAAAACGGTGTTCAAAAATATTGAACTTCCAACAATCAACTTCGAAAATTTTACCAGTGCTTTAACTACGTCAAAACCTCTGAAATTGGACAACATCAACTTAAGTGAAATTAGTTGATAGATAGATAGAAAGTGCCTTAATCGACAATATTCGAAAATTAGACACTATCGTACCGGACTCTTTCACTTTTGAAACTATTAATGGCTGGACTCTTGTATTGTACCTTATTATTGGAATTGTGGTTTTTGTTCTTGGGTTTAAGATTTACAGAAAAGACCTGAAGTTCACGAAGACCCTCCAAAGGACAATCAAACAACCCGATTGTGACATCAGCAGCCTACACTCACTTGAAGCCACGGTACCAAAAAATTCTGTGCCAAACATCAGAATTTTCCACTAAGGGCGGAGGAGTTATGGGATGCTGAACAACCCTTTCTATTGTATTCAATTTTATAATATAGTAACCAGCCTTAGTCATTAGCTTTTTCATGTCTAAACTTTGAATCAGTAAGGTCTAGATGTTTTAAAGTTCACATACTTCAAAATAAAATCTTTTTTAAAAACCGTCCATCTACGTCTCAACATTTATTTAGCTGAGAAGTTGACGGAGACATATCAAGAGTACGATGAAGTGCAGTCATCGATCAAAGTAAGTTGCGAAGAAACAGATTTAGAGGTTCATTATAAGGAGAGAGATGTATTCACATTGAGATATACCAGTCGGTATGTGAGTGCAAAAACAATTTTGGAGAGCCTGGTGTGAAGTCCAGGGAATTCTTCAAAAGCTGATAGTATAGCAAATTGAGTTCAAGGCAACCCAGTTTCTCCATTGGTGAATATGAACCTCCCGCTTATAAAGATTTCAATGAAGACTATAGTGAATGGTTGGAATATCAAGAAACATTTCAATCTTTAATCCACTGCAACGATTTATTGAATGAAATTTGAAAGTTCCATTACCTTCAGGCATCATTAAGTGATTCAGCCATCAAAGTGATTCAAAGTTTGAAGTTTTCTTCTGAATATTCATTTTGAGGCTATATTCAGCATGGATCCCCTGACTGAAGAGTCGATTATCGGATTAAGAAATGTGATTGATTCCATCAATAAACACCCAAAGTCTTTGAAGGGTCTGGGATTGCCTATAAATCACTGGGATGCGTCGTTGATATATGTCATCACGATGAAACTGGATGAGGCTACAGGAAGATGCTGGGAGCAGATATATGATAACGATGACAAGGAATTGCCGAAGCTTGAAGATCTATTGGAAATTTTGAATCAACAAGCTGATTTCCTGGAAACGTTAGAGGTCAAAACACAGGTGAAAAGTGAGTCCAGAGGAGCCAGGTCCAATCCATTGTTCGTGAACAGTAAGGATCTGAGATGCTACTATTGTAATGAAACTCATTTGTTATATGGTTGTAGTCAGTTTTTGGCGTTAGAAGTATCAATTCGATGGCAGCAAATGAAGAATATGAAGTTATGTTCAAATTGTTTGGGAAAGGGCCATATAAGCAAGCAGTGTAGAAGTCAACCTTGTAAGATATGTCGAAAAAGGCATCATGTTCTTCTACATTCACAGCAGAATCAAATGAATCAAACGGGTAGTCAATAGACTAGAAAATTCTGATAATGATTCACCTGGTCATCCATCCTCAAGCCAAGAACCAGAAAGAAACATGTCAGTGGCTTTGTCGTCCAGCAGTTCAAAGAACGAGTACAATTTGCTGTCAACTTTTGAATTAATAGTATATGAGCATGACGGGAATCCAGTTTGGGCTCGAGCTGTACTAGATAGTGTAATTCGATCCAATTTTATTTCTGAAAGGTTGCTTAAAAAACTTAATTTGAGGGTTGTATCATTAAAAATATCTATTGTTGGGATAACAAGTGATTCTTCCCTTGTCAAATCGAAATTATCAAATATTTAACGAACAGATGGCGGAGTATAGTCTCACCCACCGCTAGTTTCGTTGCCAGCTGCCCAAGTTGTAAATTTTTAGATGATAAGTACCTGTTTTTTTTTGTATAGAATAATTGCACTGATTAGTCTCCTTCTCGCGCGTTTGTAGCGCAATTTTGTTATTTTCAAGTCGTTTCAACTTTCATGAGAGGGTTGAGTAGAATAGCCATTGGCTAGACTTCGCCAACTTATGAGAAGAATTTATTTTTTGAGTCACTTGTAACATTATTGGAATTTGAAATAAAAGTCGTTCATTATTATTATTATTATTATTATTATCATTATTAAATGTGATGTGTGTATCAAATCAAAGTATACCAACATTGAAAATCATTCGAGAACAAAGGAAGGAAGATTTGTATTTCGGATACCTTCGCGAGAGTAAAAATGTGAAATTGGTGATACGAAAGATATAGCGACAAAAAGGTTCCTGAATGAAGAGAAGAAATTCAACAGGTACCCTGACTACGGGAGAAGATATAAGGAATGGTATGGAAATGAAGCCATACGAGTTTGTGATAAAGTCTCAAGGATTCTGAACTCTTTTCGTTCAATGAATGCATTAAGAGATCCTACTGATTTTTTAAGTGTGTTGAAATTTGGTGATAGTGAGATGAAAACGTTGGGCATTCAATGGACGAGTGAATTGGATGTTTCATTATATAACCTTTCAGATATTGATACTTCAAAGACAGCTACAAAAAAAAATGTACTATTCAGTATTTCAAAAATATTTGATCCCTTGGGATTAGTTAGCCCAAGTATGATCATGGTGAAGGTTTTGATTCAAGATATTTGGATTTTAAAGCCTGAGTCCCCCAGTACCTGTTAAGTTAGCGGAAAGCTGGCATATATTTTCAGAAAAGTTGAAAGTTTTGAATCGCCTACGCATTCCAAGGTTTTGTTTTATTGAACAATCTACGAGAATTGAGTTACTTGGCATTGGCGATGCATCTAATAAAGCTCACAGCACTACAATTTACATGAGAAGTTCTGTTTCGGATGTGCCATAGGCAGAAGTGTTGGGTAACAAATGGTATTCAAGTTGCAAAGTCGGAAGTGCGTGATTGTATGCAGTGTTTTCGTTTTGAGCTCCACTTGGTTTGGTTTTAGAAACGGTTGGCACTGCTGCTAGGCAATTTGCCAGCTCAGTATATATATATGTAACGGCAGGTCATAGACGGCGGACTGGATCGTAGGGTAGAAAGGGAGGACCGGTTTTTACATTTCTTGCAGTGGGACCTACATTTTAACGTGGACTCCAAACCACGGTCCTCGACCCCATCGGAGCACAGACTGGTCTACCAGTGTGTACTGGAGAAATAGCCGCGCTCCCGGTGGAATCTATCGACTGGCGAGTGTGAATCTTTGTTCTTCGTTCCCTACGAGAATATCCGATTCTCTTCGTCCTTGTTACAGGCGTGAATAAGAAGAACAACTATACCTTTTGCATTCTGCCTCGTGGGTTCCGCTAAAATACCGGGCATTCGCCTTTTTACGGTCTATTGCCATTGCTGGGGATCGAACCCAGCACCGGGCCAGTTTTCACTTATTGACACAACGCTTTACACGTTGCGCCAGCCCGGCCTCTAAGCCCGAGTGAGTGTTTCTTGTCCGTTTTCAGTGACTGGTGTTGATTACGCGGGTCCAGTGATATTAAAAGATCGAAAGGGTCGTGGTGCAAAGCAATACAAGTCATATATTTGTCTTTTTATTTGTTTTACTACGAAGGCGGTTTATTTGGAACTTTTGGAACTAACCGAGCTAACAACTGAAGCCTCTTTAGCTATCTTTCGTAGGTTTGTTTCACGACGCGGAAAACCATCTCATTTATATTCGGACAACGCGACTTATTTTGAAGGGGCAAAAAAAAAGCTGGCTAATTTGTATGGGTTCATAACCCAGTCTACTCATAGCTTGCACACTGTTTAATGATTATCAAACTAAATGGCATTTCATCCCATCTCGTACACCCAATTTTGGCGGTTTGTGGGAGTCAAATATAAAAGAAGTTAAATATCATTTAAAAAGAGTCCTTGATGATGAAGTTTTAACTTGAAAGTATTCTACTTTTTAACTCAAACAAGGGCGGCTCCTCCAAAGGGTCATTTGGTCAATGACCTCCCAAACATATTACAGAAAATAAATAGTTTTACCTACTTCAGTTATGTTACAATTATTATCAATTTAATTTCAAAATACACCTTAAATCATTTTGACTGGCCCTCGTAATAGTCGTGATTGAATCCGCATCAGGCACAGTCAGAATTCAAAAATACGCCTTGTGTCCTGGGCCCGTCCAGTATATCATATGTATCTATGGTTAGAGCTGGTTGTTGGAGTTGACAAAATACACAGGTAGCGACCGTAGTCGAACGTCACAGCGAATTGGAAAATTGAACCGTGTCTAGGGTCAACAGCCAGCCTTAAATTTGGAACATATCACCGCCAACTGTCTTTTTGACAAAATGGATACGCGTATTAACGGATTCGCTTATTGCCAAGCGCATCCCTATATTTACGGTATCTTTTTTTTGTAAGGTTAGTTTGTTAATTATTCAATTGAAGTCTTACAAAACACCCTTGAAGGTAATTAAAGTATAAGACTCAGAAATATGTAAAAAAGTAGTAACAGATCGTGTGGTAAAGTAACATCACAAAAAAAAAAAAAAAAACAAGAAAACCAGACACATGTAGACGGACTAATATGCATTACCTACGTTATAAGGTTTCTTGACTGTTTTAAATTTATGTGAAAAATGTCAACATCATTGCACCTATACAAATCATTCCAGTACCCTAACATTTGACTTGAAAGTCTATCTAACGGAGACTTGACATTGCACCTATACAAATCATTCCAGTACCCTAACATTTGACTTAAAAGTCTATCTAACGGAGACTTGATTGTAAATAATTTATCACGCCTACATATCTAAGGTTAACCTTGGGTACATGAAAAGAAATCGATTTAATAAGTCCACAGCCTTGATATTTTATGTTATTCAGTAAATAATAGACGAATATCACAGAATGCAGTCTTCTTCTATCACAGAGCTTTTGAAACTTATATGTATCCACCATGCTTTGATAAGAAATCAGATAAGGATAGGCATTGTTATCTCTAAAGTACAGAGATCTGAGAAATTTCTTCTCAACTCTCTCAATATGCTCACTATGACAACGGGCCGCAGGTGACCAAAGTATTGCTGCATACTCCAGGTGAGGCCTCACAATTGCATTATAGAGGGTGACAACTGTGCTTGGGTTTTTGAAATTTCTTGAGATACGAATAACAAACCCCAATTTCTTATAGGCTCTATTAACTACCATATCATAATGGGAGGTGAATTTCAAGTTGCTTTGCATGTATACACCTAGATCTTTGATTTATTGCTATCTTTGCATGGCTGCATCATTGATAGAGTAGACAAAGTTTATTGGATTTAACTTTCGGGAGTAGGTGACCAAGACACACTTGTCGATGCTCAGGCGCATTTTGTTATACGAAAACCAGCCGGAAACAGCAGATAAATCTTCCTGCAGCTGAAGGCAATCTAGATATGAGTTTATTTCCATGAAAAGTTTAAAATCATCCGCGAAGATCAAGCAGGATGAATGTTTCACGCACTCAATTATGGTGTCCATATAGATAATAAAGAACAAAGGACCATCAATACTTCCCCATGGAACTCCAGAAGTCGCAAAGTATAGTCTAGACAGTGAGTTGCCAATTTTGACTTTGTGAGAACGATTTGAAAGATACGAGTCAAAAAACAAACATGCCTTTTCGGAAAATCCAATTTCCGCCAGCCGCCCAATGAGGACCTCATGGTCAACCAAATCAAAAGCTTTGGCACAGTCCGTATATATTGTGTCAAGCTGGGCTTGATTATTTACAGCATCAAATGATCGTGTCGAGAAAGAGCATAAATTTGATACGGGAGATTTGCCTGCAACAAAACCATGCTGTTCATCAGAAATTTTGTCGTTAACGTTTTCTAGAAGATCTTCGTGGAGCACGATTTCGAAAATCTTTGCCAGAGAGTTTAATATGCTTATGGGCCTATAATTCCTAATATCACTCTCACAGCCACCCTTGAAAATAGGAACGACAATTGCCGCCCTAAGTTTCTCAGGGAAAGTGCCACGCTGAACAGACAAATTGAAAATAAACGCAATCGGCTTCGCAAGAGAATCCATACACCCCTTATTAATATAAGAGGGGATGTTATCAACACCAGTGGATTTTTTTGGCTTCAATTTTTTGATACCTTTTCTTACCATATCCCCACTGATTTGGCTTATGTTGAGGTTTCCAAAGTGGAAAAGGCGCTCATTATGGTTCTTTAGCGATGACGGGCTAAAAACTGAATGGAAAAAGGTAGCAACCCGTTCGCAATGCTATTTGCATCAGAATATTCCTTACCATTATACTGCATGGTATCGGGTACGCCTGACGGATTTTTAGATTTAAAAAAAGTCCAAAAACTTTGTGGGTCAATGTGTATGTTGCGTTCCACACTTTCTTTATATTGCCTTTATTCACGTTTAGTTGGTGATTTTATGCTATGTCTGAGGTTCCTGACCTCAACAATTTGGTCGTCGCTGGCTCTAGATTTTCTTATCAAAGCATGGTGACGCTTCTTCCTACCTATCTTACTTATGAGGTCTCTGGAAAACCAGACAGGAACATTGTTTCTCTTCCTAATCTTAATGGATTTTTTGGGGACAGCTTGGTCGATGCATGATTTCTCGTAGAAAAGATCCAAACAGCAGTTAACATCTGTCAGCTCTTCCAGAGAACCCCAGTTTGTACCCTTTATCAAATCATACAGAAGAATGAAGTCCGCTTTAGCATAATCATAAACATAAGTAGAATGAACTTTGGGAATAAACATATTGGGTAAATCCGCTATTTCAAACGTTAAAGCAGGGTGGTGGTTATCCTCGTTCACAAAAGGGTCGGATTCCTTTTTGACATTAACAGCAAAGTTGGCAAGAACAAAGTCTAGTATTCTTGACATAGAATTCAAAATTTCATTGTACTGTTCCAAGTCATTAAATGTGAAAAAATTGTTTAATAACCTACTCTTATCCGAAGTAATCCTGTCGAGGTTCGGCAAATTAAAGTCACCGACAATCAAGGTCCTACTATTTGTGTGGTTTAAGGATTCCAGCAACTCAAAATATTCATTATAATCCTCAACCGGACTATTGGGGGGGAAATAAGCAACTGAGAATAGTATAGCCTCACCTTCAGACTTGATCTTAAGAAATAAACATTCTAACCTAGATTCAGTCTGGATTCTCTCGAACTTCAGCTCCTTTTTGATGCCCACGAACACTCCACCCCCTCGCAGACCCGATTCACGATCTCTTCTTATGACAGTATATCTTTCATCCATCAGTTCAGAACTGCAAATCCCGTCGTTGAGCCAGGATTCAGTCACAGCAATAATGTTGAAGTCCTCAGATAAGTTGTTTGTGTAAAAGGTTTCTGTTTTTGTTCCTAATCCCCGTGTATTCTGATAATACACCGACAGAGATTTCTTATTTACTTGGGAATGACTGATGTTTGAGTTTTGGAATTTTGAGGATCCACTTTTTCCATGAGCTGCGTGGGCAACCTCTTTCTCACAAAAAACCGAGATACAACTGCACCAACAGGCCAGATTTCACTCCTCCATGCCGACCGAAACTGCCTCTGCTGTATGATAACTCTAATTGACAAGTAAGAAGTGGGATATTTTGATTGGTGCTGCTCACACTGAACACCTGCAAAGTGTGGCTCTAGCATAGCTTTCAATGCCTCAGGAGAGGTGTTAGGTTTCAATCTGGTAACATGCAATGACACAGGCTTTGGTATTGTCTCCACCGCCTGCTCACTCTCATTTTTTCCAACTAAAAACCTTCGCTGTCCGCGCCTAACTTTATTGTTCTGGGTAATGAACGGAGTTTTAGCAACACTTGCTAATTCCTGCGTTTGTTGAGCCTTTACTGCCGCCTGTGCGTTAGATACAGCAGCGTTTACTTGCTGTTTGCTTATTAAAATGGGATTTTGCTTTAAGGGATGAACGGGATTGTTAATGTTTTTATTGTTGACATTTCGCGTCACGACGTTTTGATGTTTTGGATTTGACGTTGACGCAACCATGGCAAATTAAGTGTATGGCAGTTGGTCAAAAACGTTGTCAGCGCTCATTCGAGGTGTTTTCGGCGTTCTTGCACCTGCCCCAGGCATGTCAAAAACGGTGCTGCCACGATTTCCGAAATTTCTTGGATGAGCGTCGGCACTTTCTTGACTTTTAACCACTTTTTCTTCAAGAAAAGTAATTTTCTCACGTAGAAGCATTGCATTATCTTCCAATAGTTGATTTTTACTCTGAAGCTCCCTCACTAGTACTCGTAGCAAGGATATCTCAGTATCCAATCGATCCGACTCTTTGGAGGTTAGGTCTGCCGACTCAGCGATTTCATGGATACAATTCGCACTTTTCGCCCCTGCAGCCTGCTTCAAACACGCAGGATGAAAGAGACTTGAACAATGCTTATACTGAACACTATTTCTTACACTTTTGTTGCAATGGTAGCACAATTTTTCAATTTTACTTGGAACACTAGACTCAGGACGTGTATCACCTGCCATGTTGCCACAGCGTGGTATAGTAGAACAATAACTTTATTTTTGGTAGATTGTTTTTTTTTAAGTGATTTTTAGTCATGAACTGTCGAGTTTAAATTTATAGATTATAAAATGTCGGTAGTGCAGAAAATTGAAATACTAAAAAATGCCAACAAACTTGAGTTTGCAAAAATAAGTGAATTTAAAAAAAGTGCCTGAAGTTATTATACGACAATCCAGTGAAGACAAAAATAAACAAGTTCATCAAAACTTTCGCAAAGGTATGTACGACTCGTCCACGGACTCGTCTGACTCGTTATAGTGCAGAACGGAAGTTAAAGACTTGACAGAGAAAGTAAAGAAATACTTGATTCTTTAGTACCTAGATCACATGAAGTACTCAGTAAAATATGCAACAGTTGTAAGTGTTGTTACTCGCACTCACCTGAACATTGCTTGCTCACTGAAAGTCCCTTCGAAATTTCATTATGAACAGGTTGAAAAAGATCGTTATATTTTGGAGAAAATCAAAATTTGTGTGGCATTTGAGCTGGCACTACGTGGCCGTTATGAAACGCATTTTTCAGGGGTTTTTCCAGGACTTATAGATTTTTGTACAATCCCGTATTTTAAAATAATGTCCCTTGTACCCGACGCATAACCATATTGTCCCGTAGTTTGTAATATGAATCTCCGACCAATCGCTGGCCATACGAACTTAACACATGAGCGGCGAAAAGAACGGAACCTCCTCTACCGGAAATGAGGGGAAATTATTTTTAAGGGAGAGTAAATCTCACAAAAAAATTGCGGCGCAAAACTCCTCCCTGATTTTTGACCTCCTAAATAAAATGACCACGAGCCGTCACTGACTCAAATAGAGGCAACTCTTAATTCTCGCCCCTTGTACCCTATGTCCTCTGACCCAGCTGACCTAGAACCTATCACTCCTTCTCACTTTTGGATTAGAAGACCGTTGATTGCTGTTTCTGATCCAATATTTAAAGACGATATTAAGCTGAACAGTCTGTCCAGATTTCAACTGCTTCAAAAGCTGAATCAAGATTTGTGGAAGCGATGGTCGAGGCGCGTTGGTTCTTCTCAAGGATAAAAGCAAGCCGATGGTCTTTAAGACGAGTTGCTTGAGTTTATCCCGGATCAGATGATATGGTACGTGTGGTGACTGTTAGTACCCAGAATGGACTAGTGAAAAGAGGCATCACCAAAGTGTGTCCTCTGCCTTTCAACCAGCCGTCTAGTGAAGTAACTCTTCGAACATGTCTTGTCCAAGGCGGTTCGCCCTGTCTAAGTCACCATTTGATTGGTATATGATCAAGTCATGGTTCTCGCATGCAAATATCTAAAAAAAGACGGCACACAAAGAAGAGTGAGTTTTTTGTGTGTACCCTATTTAGTCTGGTAGTTAACTTTTGATATGATAAATGCCGTTATTTTGTGTTCAGGCGTATTTTTTTCACCAAATAATAAAAAATATATTTTGGCAGCCGAAAGATCGGCCCAAGGCACTTGGAAATATTAAAAAAAAAAAAAACACACAAAATATAATCACTCTCCTAATCTGATCCAAAATGATAAGATAGTTTTTGTTGATCCTTCAAACTTTCATTTTCCTGACTTGAGCCCTTTCCCGAATAACCGTTTCAATTGAATAACACATTTTTGATGATACATTCAGAGTCGATCTTGTGATATGTCTCACCTGATGTCGACCCTGATGTCATTTCACAGCGTGGAATCGTCAGCAATAGTATTTGGTTCATTTTGTGTAGTACATCAAAGAAGCCTGGCCGACATGATGTTGGCACAAGAAACTGCCTTGCCGACATATTTATTATTGTTCAGGAGACATTGAGCTCCATTAAAAAAAAATCGTCCACTTCCCCAATGATTGACCATAAAACAGCCCCTTCGTTCCTGGCTGACATGTATTTGGCACAAACTTTTGGCTGGCCAACATATATTTGTTTGATGTGATCGTTATTAACAACAATGTCATATAGTTATTTTTAACATTCCCGATGAAGATACTTTTTTTTTAAATATCTCATCAATTATTTTGATTGATTAAGCACAGGGAATGCCTGGCCGATATGGTAGTTCTTTATTTCCCCCTCTGCAAACTAGATGGTGTCGACGACTATGGAAAATTCTCACAGTGGACCGACTTTGTGCCAAAAGGGGAAAATCCGAAGTGTTCGATCGAAGCATGGTGATTGAAACGTCGTCTCCGCTGTCCGCTGCCTTGGATTGTTGAACCTCTTGGCGCATTTTGTCACATTAGTTTCTGCTTAGAGCATTTCGACCCGAAATGCCTCCATGGCGGTATCGGCAACTGTCCCCGAACCTGCAGTATGATGAATAGTGGAAAAAACGGTCCCCTGTCCTCTTGTTCGTTCTTCTGGAAGGATAGCAGCAAACCAGGATGTCAACGCCACTTTTCTTGAAGATCTCACCGCATGCCAGTCCACTCGGTCATTGGTCATCTTCGGAATGGCCAAATGAGTCAGGTCCTGTGACATCATCAAGTTTCTAAGATGATTGAGGGCTTTCCACACATCTATGTAGGTGGTCAGATATTGTGGAAGCTTCCTCGTTACAAGGTAGAACAGGTGTCGTATCCCTTCTATTATTTGGAGCACCTTCCCTACCTTTGATCTTTGTCGTCGCAGATGATCCAGTTGTCCGATTTTTTTTTTTAAAGCAGCAGAAAACCCACTCTTTATGCTGTGGTCTTTAGTAACCCAGTGAGCCAACAAATATTCGGTCGATGTTTTGAACAAATATAGCTGCCTTTCTTGGACATCGCCATTCTGGACTTTCTGGACATTGAAGTATAGAAACATGGTATTCTCCAGTGATATGTCTTCCTCGGGTGAAAAGATCTGCCTCACTTAAGCATCCTGATCGTCATGGTTTCTGACATACCGAGCTAAACGGTTGAAGTGAACAACCCTCGGTTGTTCTCTTGGGGGCTCCCGAATCCTGTAGACGACGTCACTGATTCGCTCCTCAATTTCATACGGGCCCTCTCAAGAACTTTTCAGTTCTGGAGAGAATCCACGTTGACTCTGTGGGTTGTGCAGCCAAACCAAATCCTTAACCTGGACCAGCCTTCCCTGGCGTTCATGTCATAGGCCTCCTTTATCCGGTCGCTGGCACTCTGGATGTTCAAACGGACTTTTTGATGTATGTCGTCCATCTTTCTGCGAAGGTCGCTTGCGTAGTCTGTACCAGCGACATCTTCACCCGGTAGACATCAAAACTTCAGGCCACAAAGGAGCCGGAGATCACGACCCAGGATGCTCCTTGCTGGGGTTTCTCCTTTCGAGTCGTGAACAGCAGATCGGTATGCCAATAGAAACAGGTTAGGTTGTTCACCCAGTATCTTTGATAATCAGAGACCAAGTGTCAATTGATGGTCCGATTGATTCTCTCCACCAATTGAGGGTGTAACGTCGTCGTCCTCATCTTCTTGATATTCAGGACATCGCAGACGTTCTGGAATAACGCCAAATCAAGGCTCCTACCCTGGTCCTTATGCAGCTCCAATAGAACACTAGAAGGGCAGATCCACTCTTCAATCAGGACATCAGCTACGGTAGCCGCTACTTGGTTTTGCTCACTTGTTGAAGTGTCCATCATGACCAGGATATGATCGTTTTCTTTGTCTGACTCGGGAAACGGTCCAGACACATCTATAGCGATTCTCTTGAGCGGGCTTCCAACATTGTACTGGCGCATGGAGGCTTTTGGGCGTTTCTGTGGTCCATTACTTGCGACACAAATGGCACATTTCCTGCACCACTCCAGCACGCCAGCCTGGCAATTGACCAGGTATAACTGTTCTCGCAGCTTTCCCAGCGTCTTGGTTACACCCAGATGTCCACTCGTGATGGCATCATGGACCTCCTTCATTACTTTTGCCTGTCCGTTCACAGTATCGACTAGCAGCCTTTGATCTTCCGTGCCATCCAGATTCACCAGCCTCTTTGGGATTCCGTCATCAAAGTGATTCCACAGTGATCATGCACATGCTGGCTTCCTTCTCCTCAGCTCTATGGCAGTGCCTACAGAGCTCTGAGCAAGGTCTTCTGGACAAGGCATCAGCATTTTTTTGGCTTGACCGAGCTAGATCTTCAGTGTCGAAATTAAACTCTTGGAGTCTCTCTTTCCAACGACGTACTTGACCTTTCGGGTTCTTGAATTGTATGAGCCACTTGAGTGCAGCATGGTCGACTCTCAGCAGTAACTTTTTTCCGTAGAGGGACTTGTGAAAGTGCTCTTCTCATCTGACTACTGCCAGCAGCTCTCTTTTTGTAACGCAGTAGTTCTTTTCAGGCTTTGACAAAGTTTTGCTGAAGGAACTGTTGACTTTTTCATGTCCCTGCTGGATCTGGGACAGCATTGCAACAAGTCCTACGTTGCTGGCATCCGTGTCCAAGACAAGGATCTTTTCAGGTAGTAGATAGTCAAGGATGGGCGCGATGGCAAGTGCTCTTTTTACCGTGACAAAAGCTTTTTGGCATTCCTCATCACAGTGGAAACGCCTCTGTGCCTCCGTAAGCCTATGAAGAGGTCGGGTGATATTGGTAAACCCTTGGACATAACGCCGGTAGTACGTCCACAAACCTCCTTCGTAATTCGTGAAGGTTCTTTGGTACTAGCCATTCCTCAACTTAGTTCACCTTTTGCAGCTCGACAGCTTCTTCCTGTGCCGACACGAAATGACCTACGTATTGAACTTCACTCCAGAACAGTTGGCAGTTTTTTTGGCTCAGCTTCAAACCAGGACTTCATAGCCTCTGGCATACCTTCTTCAAGTTCTTCAGGTGGTCTTCGGATGATTTGCCAACCACGATTATGTCGTCGCGGTACACCAGGCATGTTGACCACGATAAACTCTTGAGCACCGTCTCCATTTCCCTTTCAAACTCAGCATGGCCGTTGCATAATCCAAATGGCACCACAGTAAACTGCCACAGACCAGTTCAAACGCGAAAATCAGTTTTATCCTGATCTCGAGCAAACTCCACCTGCCAATATCCACTTTTCAGGTCAAGAGTTGAGAAGATCTTCGATCCACCCAAGGTTTCCAGAGTGTTGTCGTTTCGTGGTAGCGGGTGACTGTCCTTCGTCACGTTGATCAGCTGACGATAGTCCACAAAGAGCCAAGTTGAACCATCCTTCTTCTTGACCAGCACGACTGGCGATGACTACGGACTACTTGAAGAATCGATGATTCCGCCTTTCTCCATGTCCTGAACTATCTCGCTTGCTTGCTTTTTTTTGCCAAAGGTGGTCCATCTAGCAGTTAGACGGATTGGTCGTGCACCTCCTATGTAAATGCTGTTTTTCCCGTTCCGTTGTCACAGGTGTCGCTGAACTTTCTCATAAGGCCTCTCCAGCGTTGTTTTTGTCCCTCATTCAGGTCCTTCGAAGAGGTACCAACTTCTCCATCTCTTCCTTGAACTCAGTATTGGTCACCTCTCTCTCGCACACTTGTCGCACACTGCAGAAAATTGACGAGCAGAGCCCCAAAACAGTTCTTTTCGCAGTGCTTACTGAGTGATAGTTGACGCTCATCACTTTGACGGGCACACCTCTTCACCTGTACCAGGCTCATTGCACAAGCAATTCCTTGTCCAATTTTGGAGTCGTCCATTTTTGATTGGAACATAACTATGTTTCCTTCCTTCACTTTTTCTTGCAGGTGAGCCCACAAAATCATCTCGCTCCTCTCTAGAATCGAAGCATCTCCAGCCAGCAACACACGAACTCTTCTCTTAAAGAATCAACTCTCCATTGTTGACTCTCGATGTTCCATTTTTGTAATCCGATTGGAAGCCTTGAGAATTAATGATGATCATTCCGATGATGATTTCTTCCCGATGTCAGCAATCAGCATTGGATGATCGAAGCTGGTGCTTGCCAGAGTCACTTCTACTTTCACTTCACCATGAATCCTCGCCAGGACTGCTGTTGCCGTTCGTAGTCGCCAGTTTTTTGGTTTGATTCTTGTCGGTGTTTTGACAATATCGGGCCTGATGATCGTTTTTGTCGCACCAGTATCCAGTAGCATAGTGCGATGTTATCCATTCATCCAGCCATACACAAACACGCTGTTCTGTTTGGGTCCTGAAGAGGCAACTATCTATGGTGGTTCTCTTCGAGGCATACTGGTTACAGGTCGACGATTGCCTCTTCGACAAAGCAGGTACCCGCGTCTCTTTCCTACATCGGTTTTGACTGTGGCCAAGCTCCAAACAATTTTGGCACCGTGGCTTCCTCCGCTTGGTGGCCGCTTCTTCCTTCATGACCATCATCACGGCTGCTCTGAAGGCGTCCTCCTCTAGAGTATCCTGTTACTTCACCCGTCACACGCGTGTAGGAACCTCAACAGACTCCTTCGCCGCTTCAAATTCCAGTGATTTTGCTAGCGCATCCACCACTTTGTCGAGTCGATGAAGTATCAGGGAATGCCGAACCTCCTGGGTTTGAAGTCCAAAAAGGCCTGAAATGCAAGCCTTTCCATAACGTTTTTTGGCGTGGTTGGATGGGCCAGTCGTGCAAGGCGAGCAACATCTGCTTCAAACTCCTGCTGGCTCCCGTTGATCTTCTGAGTGTGATTTTTCAACTGGGAGTGGTAGACGGAATTGTTGCCTTCATCCAATAGAGTCTCACGAAGCCTTTGTTGTAGGTCAGCTTTCTTCCCAGTCGTATCCAAGTCACGCTCTTCTTACTCCCGCTTCAACTTTGCGAACCTTCAATGCGAAAAAAAGCACTTGTTCCGTAGACATAACGATTATTACTCATATCCAATTCTATAGCACAAAATAAATCCTACTTCTGACACCAATTGTAACGAGTTTTGGCTAAAGTAAACACTATCCAACTTTGACTTGTTTATCTACTGACAATTATTTATGTACAGTCACTTATTTTTGTTTCAAATTGCCTGTTAACATCTATTGTCCAACGACCAAAGCCAGAACACTGTTTTCTCTATGACGGAGAGCCTTTTCCATATCCCAGCCAATCCCCCTCGCCGAAACAGCATGGATAATGCAGAATTATCGAGAAGAAATCGATATATGGCTTCTAGTATGGCAGAGAAAACGATGGAATTCGACTTTGCGCCAAGAGGGACAAGATATGATGTGTTCGATCGAGGCATAGTGGTTGGAACGTCGCGACGTTACCGCTGTCCTCTGCCTTGAATGGTTGAACCGGTAGGCGTGTTTCGTCACAATCAACATTCCTTGTTTGACAAAAAATGCGATCACGGATGGTTTTTACAAGAATTCTAGTCTTTATTTCTGTAAGAAGTGTTCAATGTATGACGTCAAGAAGATATTTTTCAGGGGTTAAAAAATTCGACGCCTACTATGAGGTAAGCGTCACGACGCGTCAAAAATATCAATCGATTTCAGTGACTTTGAAATTACGCGTTTGCGGAAGTATCAGTTATTTATAAACTTTTTTGAATTACTCGAACCCATTTATCTTGATCATTAATGAGTTGAACCGGTTTAGTAAAAATGTCTTGATTGACAAAAAATTCTTGTAAAAATCATCCGTGATCACATAATTTGTCAATAAAAAGATGTTTACTCTAAACCGGTATAACTAAAAAATGAGTGGAATTAATGAGTTCGAGCAAATAACATGGACTTCCGTATGCGCGTTTCAAGTCCCTGGTGCTTAATTCTCCAAAGAATTCGTATTCTAATATGCATTTGATTTTCTACACCAATTTTATACGGATCTTATTGGGGAATTGAGCACCTGAATTCGATTTATATTTCCGGAACGTCGCGACGCTTAGCTCTTGTAGGCGTCAAATTTTTTAAACTTTGGAACATATTTACTCGACCCCATACACTGACTACTTTGAAAAAAAATTGAGACTAGTATTTTTGTAAAAATCATCTGTAATTGCAGGTTTCGTCAATCAAGACATTTTAACTATGGACCGGAGTAGGAAAAATATACAGTTTCTTCCTCACAAAAAATGATCCCCACACTCCTTTTTATGATTTGATCTCTGATTTGATCCCCCCATCACTTTTTTCATCCCACCCTGTTTATCATATTATGTATTTAAGAGCATTCACTTTTCATACGCTGTTGTGTGGAGAGTTGTGTTCAAGTTAAAATTCTCATGATGAATATTAAAAACAATAATTGTTTAAATAATCAGTTTGCAAATAGAGTGGGTGTCTTAATATGTGAAACTAAATTTAATATTTTTTTAATAAATCACAAAGCAAATCGATAAGTGTCGGTTATGAGCCAGTTATCAAGATTGGTGAGTCGACGAACAAAAATTGTGTGCTAGTCAATGAAGTCCAATGGTTATCCTTTTTGAACGGACAAGCAGTTGTGTTGTTATTTGTCTAGTGAGAAACCTGGATGGCCACCAATGCGAGAAAATAGATTTGAAGTTCATTCCGAAATTATAAATGATGTGAAAGTTAACAAGATCATTCAGGACGAAAACAAAATATATTTAGCGAGTTAATCCATGAATGAACTGAATAGTTTAGTGACTTTTTTGAAATATCGTTATGATTTTCTAAAGAATCAAGAATTTTCAAGATACTACCATATTATAATAAAAGGAGTGCCACTGATACCAGGAGACGTTATCAGATCAGTGTATGATATTATTTCGCCATAAGACAATCCAAATTGTTTTAATGTGTGCTGTGTGTTGGAATTATAAAATTTTTATTCGGATCTTGTTAGAGAGGATGTGAAGGAATATGCATGTAATGAGATTGTTAACAGTTGTATTGATAAAATAAATGTTTTGTATTGTGAAATATTGTTTTTGTAGGATGATGAATAAAAATTTCAATAGAGAGATAGATACAAAGATAGACAGACAGAGACAGAGACAGAGAGGGAGACAGAGACAGACAGACAGACAGACACAGAGAGAGAGAGCATCTCTCATTTATTATCTTTTTCTTTCTCTTGAAATCATCAAGCTGATTTCAAATTCAATCGTTTTTCAATCAATTACTACATTATCAATAATTGGAAGTGTTTTTGCTGCAGCAGTTGTATATTTGATCAGTGAAAATATGATATCAACAATAATATGATAAATTTTGTAATATTCTCTTTGCTCACGTTAGACAATGTATGATTAATGTGAATTATTTAATGATGTTAATAAATAGAAATACACATTTGTGACTAGTTATTTTTTGATCGAAGGTAAGTGCATTCACACCATCTACAAAGTTGCAAAATGATATCATGTAAAAATGACATAAAATCCAATAATTGGCTTTTCAATTAAATATTCTGAGTAAATAATAATCAGGTTTTTACCATATCAAGACAACTCTCTTTGACCCTCCGCAAAAAACACCGAAAATATGCAGATTTTGCGATCAAAGTACAGTTTTAACGGTGCTTGGTTATCAAAACTGCATACGTGCACACACCTCCTTCATCACATTTTGTACCACATTATACCATATAGAAACCGTTGGACATAGCGGTACTTCAAAATGCCTAAAACAAGAAATCAAAGAAATGGAACTTGTGCGTTATATCACGGATCTCGAAAAATTTATTTCTGTTAATATTCATAAAAAGGTGTTTGAAATGAATTAAAAAGATAAAATAAAAATGTGTTTCATCCAACCATTAGACAATTTTTATATAAATAATAAACATTTGTAAGTGCACATCTTGAGGGTGAATGAGAATGATAAAAATAATGAGGTTTTTCTAATTGTAAAGCTGGTTTATCATCAAGTCTCCTCCTTTCACGTATACATGATCAACATTGTTCGTTACATTTTTCACAATTTCACTAAACCTATGTGATTGGGTGAATATTTCATTCCACGAAATACAGTGATGATTTTTCATTAATCCATTTGCTTGTTTATATAGATCTGGAAACAAATATTCTATAGCAAAAGGAGGTCTGAATACATAATGACATATTTTATCTCCATCATATGCAGCCAATTCTTTAGGAATAAATTTGTTATTTTCAATTATAAATCCTTAAAAATCTAAAGTGAGCAACTTCATATTTTCGTTTGTGAAAATTTTTTCATCATCTATTTTTTATTACTATAATCTTGAATTTGATTTTTTAATTTTTTCAACTTTACCAAATAATTAGACAAGCGAAGCTTCAACTCTAAAGTTATTATGAATATTTTTTTGAAAACTACTTTTTATATTACTTTGAAAACCTGCGCATTACATCTGCTTGACTATTTTGGTTAAAGGATTATAACTGAATATTTTATCATGTAGAATGAGACAATAGACCGATGTATCATTCTTTGTGTTGAAGTTAGTTCCAAATACAACTCTCATAACAACAGTCCTCATTGGAATTGTTTCTTTTGGATGAAAACAATCAATGTGTGCGATGGGACATCTTTATCTAAATTCTAGTGGGTTGAAAATTGGTTCATTTTGCATATTATAATATGATTTTTTGAAGTTTGCAAACATTTCATACAGAGCAGAAAATTTGTTATCTTTGAAATTCAAGTATAGATCATGATATGGATATCTTTCTGAATTTAGAAATACTCTAATATTTGTTAAATCAACATTATCAAATTGACTCATATCTTTTGTAACCAATACTTTTCTATTCTCATGAAAACCAATTATTATGTGTCGAGGTGCTTCAAGTTTGCTACTCGTTTCTACAGGCCATGTATGACGAGATGTTTCAGGTAGTGAGGAATATTCTACAACTTCCCAACTACGAATTAAGAAATCTTTATCAGATTCAAGAATTCTAGTCAAATCTAGTTGTTGTGATATATCCACTTGAATATGTCTTATTTTCCAATAAATCTTTTCAAACGTAGCTTTTGGATTTTCCACTTCGGACATAGGGTTGGTTACATCATCAATAAACTACACAGCATCTATATCAATACTTGCTCTGATCAAAACTAATTCTTGCTTTATATTCAAAATAATTTTTTTATAGTCTTAAAAAAATCCCATTAACATTTTTAGGGGTATTTTTCGTTTTTTTTTTTTTTTTTTTCGTTACGTTTCGTTACGAAAATTTGTCTTGATCCACTATTTTAACAGTGATATTGTTGATTGTTTCGATGCTAATGGGGAAATACAGTATAGGCAATGGTGACTTCACTATTTTATACCCAGGAGAAACGGTAGGAAAAAATTGATGAATTATGTGAACAGGTTGACCATTACTATATGATCCTACACAAATATTGCAATCAATGCATATTGCATTCACTTTACTAATATTCACAACTTCATTTGATTCCGTTGATATTTTTGATGAATTTTTTTTGTTTTTTAAAGCCCAATAGTTTACCAATTGTATCTTTTTTTTTTTTTTTTAATATCGGTTTCACAACGTTCTACGACGTCTTCCGATACCCAGTTGCCATTCGGCTCGGCTGTTCCACTGGCCTTCTTCTAACCCCCTCTTTTCCATTTCTTTATCAATTCTTTCTCTCCAGCTTTTTCTGGGTCTCCCTCTTCTTCTTCTGCCCGTTGGTGTCCATTGTAGGATTTGTTTTGGGAGTCTCTCTGGACTCATTCTTTGCACGTGCTTGTACCATTTTGCTTTATTTTGATGTCTTCCACTATCGTGTGTTTGACTCCCATCACTTCTCGAATTCTTTCGTTCCGTATTCTCTCCAACCTGGATTTGCCTGCCGATCGCCGCCAATAGTCCATTTCCGTCGCCTCCAGTGTTTTCATAGACTTCTCTTTCCGTTGCCAGACTTCACTACCATATGTCACAATGCTTTTCACGATCGTGTTGTAAATACGATGTTTATTTTCCTTGCTGATTTTTTGGTCCCACAGAATAGTGTTCAGCCTTCTTATAGCTTTTCTGCCTTGTATATTTCTTTCTTTGATAGCTTCATCTAAAGTCCCGTCATTTGTTATGTTTAGGCCTAGGTATTTGTATTTATTGCACGATTTTAGTGTGCGTCCATCTTCAAGCATCAAATCTTGTTGTGTTTCTCCTATGCACATGTATTTTGTTTTGGTGAAGTTGACTTCTAACCCCCATTTTTCGTACTCTTCAACCAGTTTTCTTGTCATGTATTCTAGGTCTTCTATGTCTTGTGCCAGTACTATTTGATCGTCTGCGAAACTTAATGTGCATAGAATATTTTCGTTTAGGGGGATGCCCATCCCTTTGCATTTTTGTTTCCACTTCGAGAGTGCCTTTTCTAGGAAGATTTTGAAAAGTGTGGGTGACATACAACATCCTCTTGTTTAAGTCCTTTATTCGGCAAAAAGCCTTTTGAGATCTTGTTGCCGATTTTTATTTTTATTTGACAGTTTCTGTACAGTTGTTGGACTGCCTTAATTAGGTTCGCATTTATGTTTGTGATTTCCGGTGCTTCCCATAGTTTGGTCAAAGGAACACTGTCATAGGTTTTTTTGAGGTCTACGTAGAGGGCATGTACTTCCTTATTTACTGCAGTCATTTTTTCATTAATTTGTGTGATACAGAATAGATGGTCAACTGTGGATCTTCCTGCTCTGAATCCGGCTTGTTCTTTTGCCTCGCTGTCGGCGTATTCGTGTTCGGTAGTATAGGGGCCAGTATCCCCGCCTGTCAATTGTATCTTCTAGTGTAAAATCAACTTATTTTGAGCAACAAAGATGACATTTCAAAGTATTGGGATTAGCTTTCAATATAAATTCAACTGATTCCCCAAAAAATCTCATCAATCACACTATTTATATATTTTTCAATATATTCCAAATCATAAGTTCCTTCCGGAAATGTTATTACTTTATCTGCTACATAAAGTTTATTGTTGCCTGGTTGTATGTTGGGTATACTCATAAACGTTCCAAAATCTGCTAACGCCAAATAATATTCTCTATCATCATCTAAAAATATAGGTGGATTGAATTCTGCTGATAATACAGAAGTATTTCCTAATATGGCAATAGTGGTTGTCATGACTTTCTTAACTTTACCAGCAATTTTTTCTTATATCATATTTTTATATAGAAATTTTAATGTTGATTGCCCATAAATAACTGTATCAAATTTTTGAAAAGCTTTATAGGAATACCATATTTCAACAATGCCACAAGAATTTGAACATTTGATAAGTTCAGTTGGTGGTTTCAGATTTCCATAACTATCAAAATATAACACTTTATTTTGTTTTTTTTATGTACGCAGTCCAATGACTTCCATGATTTTTTCCGCTATCTAGATTCAAAACACTCCACTCATTCACTTTACATTTTTTAGGGAGATTATCACGCATAAAAAAACCTCTAAAATGTGGAATTTTTAAAATGTTTACATATTTTAGTATATCAATATTTGAAAGAGCTCTCTGTGGGAATATTATATGTTTTTTTTTTTAAAGATGTTCTTTTGATAGTTTGAGATGAAATCTTCTGAAACCAGAGATTTGAATGCTAGTAGATTACTGTTGTTATTCTTGTGTTGTTTTTGTTGATGTTTTGTGTTGTTATTTTTGTATTGTTTTGTGTTGTTTTAGTTTTTTGTTGTTTTGTGATGTTTTCGTTATAGCTTTCTTGTTTTTTGCAGTTGTTAGAACTTCAAACATCGCACACCATATGATAAATCAAAGAAATGAATCAATAGTACGTATCATCTATGCATTTCAACAATTGAATAACTTAAGAACTATAAAGAAACCGACCTGTTCAAAAGCTTCTCAATACAAATATTACCGTTAGTTGTCGCATTAAAACAACGTCACTTCCATCAAAATGTTTTTATTTTTTTTCTGACATCAATTTTTTTATCCTAACCCTCTCTTTCTCTCTGAACAACTTTTTCCCCCGTTTTGACATATTTGGAGGTGAAGTCCTTATAATGGGGTAAGACATCACATACTTCATGGGGTTGTATGTCGGAGAGAGGTCATCCTCATCCCAGGAGTAGTCGATGAGTGGAGGAAGGTTCAGTTGGGAGGGTCTTCCACACATCTCAAAAGAGAAAATGAATATTGTTACTAGTTTCAAATTTCTAATATTTTTGTTAGACTAAAATGTCATATAATATGATAAATAATAATAAATGATTCCATATTATATCTCACCGAGGGTGTTTCGTGAGCATCAATTGAAATGTCTGAACACACTCCGCCGACCTGCACCTCAGAATCTACAGTTTGCTTTGAGGTCCATCTCGACCCCCTCCCTATCATCACAACCTGTGAACGATATTCATTTTAATTTTATGATTTGAATGATAATATCACTACCCCGTTCTCTTCTGATTCACCCCAGACACCTGGCGTTCGGAGACCACCACCCTTCAACTTGGACAGCGAAATCCTGTAATTTTTAAAATTGAATTATGTACTAGCAATTTCCAAAAATTTTAAAATGACTAAATTCAGATCATATTGTCCTCATTGTCTTCAAAGTACTAAGGCTATTGTATTGTATTAATATGATATCTTGTTAACTCACTTTTTAAAAATATTATCAAATGATCATGGTTATTCAAATGTATGATGGCAAAATATATGAGCATTAGCTTACCCGTTTTCCTAAATCAACCTCCACATTACTAACATCACTTACTCTTGCCATTGCTTACACGAAACTCAGAAACATTAGTAGCCCCCTTACTAACCGTGCACTTATATATATATATATATATACCACGGGCACTCAAGCATCTTTGAGTGAGATTTGCTCCTGCAAATTCTTACACACTTTTTCCGATATGTGGAGTTTGTCACCCAGTTCATTTATATAACCCACGTGTGGTGAGTTTCTTTAGAAATAATTTTCTTTTAGTGGTACTAATTCAAGTGATTTTTGTAGTAGTCCTGAAGAAGAGACCAAATGAATCTCGAAAGCTTGACATAACCTCGAAGGGTTTTTCTTTTACCTCATAGCCACTTCCTAAAGAAGAAGAATCTACTAGACTGCATCCCCACTAACCTCTAGTTCTCTCTTAACTAGTCAGTCGTGCTACCCTTCTGCTTATATATATACTTGAATAGTGGGGGTATGATACACACTCGCCAAACTAGTTCGAAACTCACGCTAATTTTACCTTGCAAATAAAGTCACAATTCACAAAACACAAACACGCTAACTATTTTTACATGTACCTCAAATATTAAAAATATCTATATACTTAGTTCATCCTGACTGCAAAAAAATTCTAACATTTCCTCAAGCAGATTGTCTTCATTAGATTAAATAGAGTTCATAGGAGCCGCATTCAAAATTCTTGCGTTGTTCCTAATTTTTTTCATTCTTGTTTTCAGTATATTTTCTTTGTTGTTGATGTGATCGTTTTTGGAGGACCATTTTGACACCCTTCCAAACCAAAATTATATTTATTTTATTTGTTAGATCAATCTTTATCCTTCAACAATATGAAATCGATACAGTCATCCATATCTTCTCTCCAGCAGCGAATTCTTTAAAAGTCAAAGTACTTTTCTCTCTAAAACTCAAAATAAAAATATTGTAATTCTATCCTATCAACAACTGTTTTCAAAATATAATGATATATGGTTTCAAAATAATAATGATAAAAATTATTTTAAGTGTTGATGAAAATGAAAACTAATGTTTAACCACATAATATATTGTCAAATGATTATGGTTATACTGATTATTATTCAAATGCTTGGTACTAAAGAAGATATAAATAACTTACCTTTTTTTCCAGCATGGTATCAGTCGAACCATCACTCTCACTAACTTTTAACATTCTTATAAAACTCAAGTGAATGCTGAATGAAAGAAATGAAAACAAACAACGAAACAAGAAAACAAACAACGAAAACAACAACAAAAAAACAAGAAAAAAGATAACTTACCTTTTTTCCGGCATGGTATCAGTCGAACCATCACTTTCACTAAGTTTTAATATTCTTATAAAACTCAGGTTAATGCAGAATAAAAGAAATGAAAACAAACAAGGAAACAAGAAATCAACAACGAAAAACAAGAAAAAAGAAAACAAAACAACGAAAACAAGAACAAACATCAACAAAAACAACAACAACAACAACAAAAAAGGAAAAAAGAAACGAAACAATGAAAACAATAACAAACATCAACAAAAACAACAACAACAACAAAAAAAAAACAAAGAAAACAACACAAAACATCAACAGAAACAAAGCAGTTGTTGTTGTCGTTTTTGTTGATGTTTGTTCTTGTTTTCGTTGTTTTGTTTTCTTTTTTCTTGTTTTTTGTTGTTTGTTTTCCTGTTTCGTTGTTTGTTTTCATTTCTTTTATTCAGCATTAACCTGAGTTTTATAAGAATGTTAAAAGTTAGTGAAAGTGATGGTTCGACTGATACCATGCCGGAAAAAAAGGTAAGTTATCTTTTTTCTTGTTTTTTTGTTGTTGTTTTCGTTGTTTGTTTTCTTGTTTCGTTGTTTGTTCTCATTTCTTTTATTCAGCATTCACCTGAGTTTTATAAGAATGTTGAAAGTTAGTGAAAGTGATGGTTCGACTGATACCATGCCGGAAAAAAAGGTAAGTTATTTATATCTGCTTTAGCACCAAGTATTTGAATAATAATTAGTATAACCATAATCATTCGACAATATATCATGTGGTTAAACATTAGTTTTCATTTTCATCAACACAAAAAATAATTTTTATCATTATTATTTTGAAACCATATATTATTATATTTTGAAAACAGTTGTTGATAGGATAGAATAACAATATTTTTAATTTGAGTTTTAGAGAGAAGAGTACTTTGACTTTTGGAGACTTCGCTGCTGGAGACAAGATATGGATGACTGTATCGATTTCATATTGTTAAAAGATAAAGATTAATTTAACGAATAAAATAAATATAATTTTGGTTTGGAAGGGTGTCAAAATGGTCCTCCGAAAACGATCACATCAACAACAAAGAAAATATAGTGAAAACAAGAATAAAATTATAATTTTTCATTTCCAAAGTTCTAGTGGCCCAAAGTAATTTGAAATTAGTCGATTTGTTGGGTTTAGGGTCGAAAAGATTCTATGAAAAACAAGTTTTTTCTTTGCCGACGTTTCGGTTTATTCCAAACCATCCTCAGGGCTCTGTAGCAACAAGCGAAACAATAGAAACAGAAGGTCAGAGCCATAAAGAAAAATATATAAAAAAAATTAAAAAAAATTACAAAACAAAAAATGTTGATTAAAATCACGAAAAACACTGTGTAAATAAACAGTTATACCAACTGAGAGAGAAAAAAGAACACTTACATAAACACAATTTAAAAAAAACAAAAACAAAAAAAATACACAAATAGAATTAATTGGGCAACAAAAAAAAATTAAATATACAAAATAAACAACCGAAACAGATACAGCGTCGGTTAAATGGAGGCAAAGTTGCGCATTTTGGCACTCAATAATATGCCGCTGAGAAACTTAAAATATTCGGAGCACTTCCGGAGATATCCGGAAAAAATCAATTTTTTCAAAATTCTTTTTTATTTCCTCCTGAGTTAGTTTGAAGGAATTATTGAAAACGAGTGGCACATTTTCATGGCCACTTTTTCTCCTCTTGAAGGTAGGGTGGTCGAAATTTATATCCGACGTTTTGATTTTCCACAACCATCATCAACTTAATTTTTTTAAATACAAACCCAACTTTTTTTATGCATTTTTGGATAGCTCCTGACTTCCTGAACATCATGATGTGTCACACTTGTCATTCCAAAATATGCAGAATTATAATCCGAGATTTTTCAAAATCAAACCTCTTGATCTCTTTGTAATGCAATGCGCGTATCGTAGTCATGGTAACAATAACAACTTGTCACGCCTGTGGATAGTTTTGGAGCTTGAATAATAAAACTCCAGCTTAAAAACAGTTTCTCGACTAGTTTTTGATCATCAAAACTATTCATAGGCGTGACAAGTTCTTATTGTTACCATGACTACGATACGCGCATTGCATTACAAAGAGATCAAGAGGTTTGATTTTGAAAAATCTCGGATTATAATTCTGCATATTTTGGAATGACAAGTGTGACACATCATGATGTTCAGGAAGTCAGGAGCTATCCAAAAATGCATAAAAAAAGTTGGGTTTGTATTTGAAAAAATGAAGTTGATGATGGTTGCGGAAAATCGAAACGTCGGATATAAATTCCGACTACCCTACCTTCAAGAGGAGAAAAAGTGGCCATGAAAATGTGCCACTCGTTTTCAATAATTCCTTCAAACTAACTCAGGAGGAAATAAAAAAGAATTTTGAAAAAATTGTTTTTTTCCGAATATCTTCGGAAGTAGTCGGAATTTTTCAAATTTCGAAACGGCATTTTGTTGAGCATAAAAATGCGCAACTTTGCCTCCATTTAACCGACGCTGTATCTCTTATGGTTTAGGAATTAGCGATGCTATCCCATCGAATTTGTAACACCCTGTATATATAAGTGGACGGTTAGTAAGGGGGCTACTAATGTTTCTGAGTTTCGTGTAAGCAATGTCAAGAGTAAGTGATGTTAGTAAAGGGAAGGTTGATTTAGGAAAACGGGTGAGCTGATGCTCATATATTTTACCATCATACATTTGAGTAACCATGATCATTTGATAATATTTTTAAAAAGTGGATCAACAAGATATCATATTAATACAATACAATAGCCTTAATACTTTGAAGACAATGAGAACAATAGGATCTGAATTTAGACATTTTTATTTTAAAATTTTTGGAAACTGCAAGTACATAATTCAATTTTAAAAATTACAGGATGTCGCTGTCCAAGTTAAAGGGTGGTGGTCTCCGATGGGGGATGAAACGTCAGGTGTCTGGGGTGAATCGGAAGAGAACGGGGTAGTGATATTATTATTCAAATTATAAAATTAAAATGAATATAACGGTTTACAGGTTGTGATGACAGGGAGGGGGTCGAGATGGACCTCAAAGCGAACTGTAGATTCTGAGGTGCAGGTCGGCGGGGTGTGCGGTAAGATATAATATGGAATTATTTATTATTATTTATCATATATGACATTTTAGTCTAACAGAAATATTAGAAATCTGAAACTAGTAACAATATTCATTTTCTCTTTTATGATGTGTGAAAGACCCCTCCAACTGAACCTTCCTCCACTCATTGACTACTCCTGGGATGAGGATGGGCTCTCTCCGACATACAACCCCATGGAGTATGTGATGTCAAACCCCATTATGAGGACTCCACCTCCAAATATGTCAAAACGGGAAAAAGTTGTCCAGAGAGGAAGAGAGGGTTAGTATAAAAAATTTGATGTCAGAAAAAAAAAAACATTTTGATGGAAGTGACGTTGTTTTAATGCGACAACTAACGGTAATATTTGTATTGAGAAGCTTTGGAACAACTCGGTTTTTCATAGTTTTTAAGTTATTGAATTGTTGAAATGCATAGATGATACGAACTATTGATTCAATTCTTTGATTTATCATATGGTGTGCGATGTTTGGAGTTCTAACAACAGCAAAAACCAAGAAAACTATAACGAAAACATCACAAAACAACAAAAAAATAAAACAACACAAAACATCAACAAAAACAACACAAGAATAACAAACAGCAATCTACTACCATTCAAATCTTTGGTTTCGGAAGATTTCATCTCAAGCTATCAAAAGAAAATCTTTAAAAAAAAAAGTCAAATAATATTTCTACAGAGAGCTCTTTCAAATATTGATATACTAAAATATGTGAACATTTTAAAAACTTCACATTTCAGAGTTGTTTATATGCGTGATAATCTCCCTAAAAAATGTAAAGTGAATGAGTGTCGTGTTTTGAATCTAGATAGTGAAAAAAATCATGGAACTCATTGGACTGCGTACTTAAAAAAACAAAATTAAGTGTTATATTTTGATAGTTATGGAAATCTGAAACCACCAACTGAACTTATCAAATATTTAAATTCTTGTGGCAAAGTTGAAATATGGTATTCCTATAAAGCTTTTCAAAAATTTGATACAGTTATTTGTGGGCAACTAACATTAAAATTTCTATATAACTATATGATATAAGAAAAAATTGCTAGTAAAGTTAGGAAAGTCATGACTACCACTATTGCCATATCAGGAAATACTTCTGTATTATCAGCAGAATTCAATCCACCTATATTTTTAGATGATGATTGAGAATATTGTTCGGGGTTAGCAGATTTTGAAACGGTAATGAGTTTACCCAACATACAACCTGGCAAGAATAATCTATATGTAGCAGATAAAGTAATAACATTTCCGGAAGAAACTTATGATTTGGAAGATATTAAAAAATATATAAATAGTGTGACTAATGAGTTTTTTTGGGGAATCAGTTGAATTTATATTGAAAGCTAATCCCAATACTCTGAAATGTCATCTTTGTTGCTCAAAAGAAGTTGATTTTACACCAGAAGATACAATTGGTAAACTATTGGGCTTTAAGAAACAAAAAAATTTCATCAAAAATATCAACGGAATCAAATGAAGTTGTGAATATAATATGCATTAAGTGCATGTAAATTATGCAGTAAAGTGAATGCAATATGCATTGATTGCAATATTTGTGTAGGATCATATAGAAATGGTCAACCTGTTCATATAATCCATCAATTTTTTTTTACCGTTCCTCCTGGGTATAAAATAGTGAAGTCACCATTGCCTATACTGTATCTCCCCATTAGCGTCAAAACAATCAACAATATCACTGTTAAAATAGTGGATCAAGATGTGGGTTTAGTAAATTTTCGTAACGAAACAACAGTTCGATTATATTTGAAATATCAAAAAAGATGGTTAGCAGATACAATTA
Organism: Orchestes rusci; assembly: GCA_958502075.1. NCBI lineage: Eukaryota > Metazoa > Arthropoda > Insecta > Coleoptera > Curculionidae > Orchestes > Orchestes rusci. The sequence continues at coordinate 52,232,257 of OY293303.1, read as the reverse complement.
CTACCCCAAATCATAAAAAAAAAATATCTGAAAAAACAGTTCAAAACGAGAATCTAACCAGTTAACACTAAAAAACCGTCAATTTCTCTTATCTCTTGGATTGAAATTATTAAAATAATGAATGTTCTTAGTGTTGACGAAAAACTATATGTAGACAATTCAATCATTAGCTCTGAGCTTCATTCCTATCAACCATTCGTTTTTTCAAAATTTGAATACAATGATGAAATTCGTATTCCCATACAAGAACTTGATGTGTACACTCCACCTTCAGAGAGTCAACTTTATATTGAATGACAATTAACTACTGAGAAGGGAACATATTCAAAGAGATTACGATTGATCAACAATGGATTAGCTTTTTTGTTTTTAGAAATTCGTTATGAACTTAATGGAGTTACTATAGATTCCGTCAGAAATGTAGGAATATCTTCAACATTAAAGGGATACCTTTCATATAATACAAATGAGAGTTTAAAACTTGAAAATGCTGGTTTGTTCCCAAGGAGAGATGAAAAGGATAGAATTTTGGTGGATGATAATGGAAAATTTAATGTATCCATACCCCTAAAAATGTTAATGGGATTTTTTCAAGACTATAAAAAAATCATTTTGTATATGAAGCAAGAATAAGTTTTGATCAGAGCAAGTTATGATATAGATGCTGTTCAGTTTATTGATGATGTTACCAACCCTGTGTCCGAAGTGGAAAATCCAAAAAATACGTTTGAAAAGATTTATTTGAATATACCACATATTCAAGTGGATATATCACAACAACTAGATTTGACTAGAATTCTTGAATCTGATAAAGATTTCTTAATTGGATTTCGTAGTTGGGAAGTTGTAGAATATTCCTCACTAACTGAAACATCTCGTCATACATGGCCTGTCAAAACGAGTAGCAAACTTGAAGCACCTCGACATATAATAATTGGTTTCCAAGAGAATAGAAAAGGATTGGTTACAAAAGATATGAGTCAATTTGAAAATGTTGATTTAACAAATATTAGCGTATTTCTAAATTCAGAAAGATATCCATATCATGATCTATACTTGAATTTCGAAGATAACAAATTTTCTGCTCTGTATGAAATGTTTCCAAACTCCAAAAATTCATATTATAATATGCAAAATGAACCAATTTTCAACTCACTAGAATTTAAAAAAAGATGTACCATCCCACACATTGATTGTTCTCATCAAAAAGAAACACTTCAAATGGGGACTGTTGTTATGAGAGTTGAATTTGAAACTAACATCAACACAAAGAATGACACATCGGTCTATTGTCTCATTTTACATGATTAAATATTCAGTTATAATCCTTTAACCAAAATAATCAAGCTGATGTGATGCGCAGGTTTTCAAAGTAATATAAAAAGTGCTTCTTGAAAAAATAATATGAATTTGGAGTTGAAGCTTAGCTCGTCTAATTATTTGGTAGAGTTAATAAATTAAAAAAATAATTCAAGATTATAGTTTTAAAAAACAGATGATGAAAAAATTTTCACAAATAAAAATATGAAGTTGCTCACTTTAGATGTTCAAGGATTTATAATTGAGAATTACAAATTTATTCCTAAATAATTGGCTGCATATGATGGAGATAAAATATGTTATTATGTATTTAGACCTCCTTTTGCTATAGAACATTTGTCTCCAGAGCAATATAAACAAGCAAATTGGTTAATGAAAAATCATCACTGTATTTCGTGGAATGAAGGATTCACCCAATTACATAGTGAAATTGTGAAAAATGTAACGAACAATGTTGATCATGTATACGTGAAAGGAGGAGAGAAAGCAGAGTACATCAGGAAATAATCAACGAAGCCTGTTATAGAACTTGATGATGAACCAGCTTTACAATTAGAAAAACCTCATTGTTTTCATCATTCTCATCCACCCTCAAGATGTGCACTCACAAATGTTTATTATTTATATAAAAATTTTCTAATGGTTGAATAAAATACATTCTTATTTCATCTTTTTATTTCATTTCAAACACCTTTTAATAAATATTAACAGGAATAAATTTCTCGAGATCCGTGATATAACGCACAAGTTTCATTCCTTTGATTTCTTGTTTTAGGCATTTTGAAGTACCGCTATGTCCAACAGTTTTCAAATGGTATAATGTGGTACAAAATGTGATGAAGGAGGTGTGTGCATGTATGCAGTTTTGATAACCAAGCACCGTTAAAACTGTACTGTATATGCAGATCGCAAAATCTGCATATTTTTGGTGCTTTCTGCGGAGGGTCAAAGAGAGTTGTCTTTATATGGTGAAAACCTGATTATTATTCACTCAGAATATTGGATTGGAAAGCCAATTATTGGACTTTTTGTTATTTTCATTTTGCATCTTTGTAGATGGTGTGAATGCACTTACCTCCGATCTCATCAAAAAATAACGAGTCACAAATGTGTATTTCTATTTATTAACATCATTAAATAATTCACATTAATCATACATTGTCTAACGTGAGCAAACAGAATATTACAAAATTTATCATATTATTGTTGATATCATATTTTCACTGATTAAATATACAACTGCTGCAGCAAAAACACCTCCAATTATTGAAAGTGTAGAAATTGATTGATAAACGATTGAATTTGAAATCAGCTCGATAATTTTAAGAGAAAGAAAAAGATAATAAATGAGAGATGGTCTCTCTGTCTCTGTCTCTCTGTATGTCTCTCTGTGTCTGTCTCCCTCTCTGTCTGTCTATCTTTGTATCTATCTCTCTTTTCAAATTTTTATTCATCATCATCCAAAAACAATATTTCACAGTACAAGACATTTATTTATTAATACAACTGTTAATAATCTCATTACATGCATATTCCTTCACATCCTCTCTAACAAAATCCGAATAAAAATTCAATAATTCCAACACACAGCAAACATTGAAACTATTTGGATTGTCTAATGGCGAAATAATATCATACACTGATCTGATAACGTCTCCTGGTATCAGTGGCACTCCTCTTTTTATAATATCGTAGTATCTTGAAAATTCTTGATTCTTTAGAAAATCATTACGATATTTTAATAAAGTAACTAAACTATTCAGTTCCTGCATGGATTCGCTCGCTAAATATATTTTGGTTTCGTCTTGAATGATCTTGATAACTTTCACATCATTTATAATTTCGAAATGAATTTCAAATCAATTTCCTCGCATTGGTGGCCATCCAGGTTTCTCACTAGACAAATAATTCTACACAACTGCTTGTCCGTTCAAAAAGGATAACCATTGCACTTCATTGAATAGCACACAATTTTTGCTCGTCGATTCACCAATCTTGATAACTGGCTCATATCCTTTTTCCACAGAAAAACCGACACTTATCCATTTGCTTTTTGATTTATTTGGTTCCACTTATTAAGACACCCACTCTATTTGCAAACTGATTATTTAAAGAATTATTGTTTTCAATATTTATCATGATAATTTCAACTTGAACACAACTGTCCACACAACAGCTTATGAAAAGTGAATGCTCTTGAATACATAATATGATAAACAGGGTGGAATGAAAAAAGTGATGGGGTGATCAAATCAGATATCAAATCAAAAAAAGGAGTGGGGGGATCATTTTTGTGAGCCAGAACCCGTACAGATGAAAAAAAGTGGAGGGGGGATCAAAAGGAGTGAGGGGATCACTTTTGTGAGCCAGAAACCGTATATATTACCTACTAACCGGTACAACTCAGAAATAAGTAAGATGAATTGGTTCAAGTATATAACATGAAAATGTATGAATAACATTTAATTTCGCACGCGCGTAATTTCAAAGCTGCAATTGATTCATATTTTCGACGTGTTGCGGCGCTTAGCTTCGAATAGGCATTGAATTTTTTAAACTTTGCAAAATATTCACTTGACCCCATACATTGAACACTTTTTACAGAAATTAAATTTTTATATTCGTTTTCGAGATATTGGCTTGCGGAGTTATGAGTGAAAAAACCTGTAAACAGAGTCGATCATTAATGAAACCTTCTGTATATGGGTGACCCAGTTTTATCCGGCAATATTTAAAATTTAGATTTTTCTGATTGAAATGAACACTTTTTATTCTATGAACATTTTTCACCTCCTCGTCAGCTTCTAGATATACACTCGGAGATGTTTCAACATTTATTGAACCAAATTAAGCTGAGACTCACTGTTTGCTAGGCGACGGAGTATCTCTCGAACCATGTAAAAAACCACTTGGACAATCGAGGTTATGTCCATATTTAGAAGCTTGTAAACTCAAAATTCTAAATTTATTAATTTCTCTACTTTTTTCTTGAATGCTTGTAAACAAGCACTTAAAAGATTCACGAATTTGTCCGTTTCTGTAAAAGTTGCTTCTCATATTAAGTTATGGATAGCGTCAAAAAAATGCAATTGTTTTATGGTCAAGTTGTCAATGAGAATTTTAAAAGGAGCTTTCTGTTCATCTGAAAATTCGACTTATTCCTTATTTTTGCAGTAGTTGCTGGACTATGATTAAATCAATTAATTTGAATGAGGTATTTTTGAAAAAAATTGATGGAGAAAGAAAGACTTGCCCAGTGGTCCTAGAACCGATTATTATGTGGGTCAAGTCAAAAACAGTCTCAATTCCTAAATCTGCTGACGAAGTCAAACGCTTCGTCGCATTCACAAATTACTATCGTAGATTCATTTTTTTTTTTTTTTTTTTTTTTTTTTTTAATAATAAATCGTTTATTAATCTCATCAGTACAGTACAAAAAAAAAAGGTGATAAACTGCCAAGCAATTTTGAGATTAAAAGGCCTAAATTTCAGCTCGTCGGATTTCTGGTGAAACCCGACAGCTGTTGAAGCCTACGTTCTCCAAATATGTACTTATTATCTAAACATTTTGATAACTAAATCTACAATAATTAATTTAAGCAAGAGAACAATTCAGCTACTATCTTAATCTATGAGGAGAAAAATTAGAGACAAAAACTTAAAAAAAAATCGGTACAATCCTAGTATAGGGTTCGGTAAAGAGTAACCAAAGGAGATGATGGGAGGGGACGGTTATTTCAATAGCTCATTTTTTAAATTTCTTCTGAACGTGGTGAAACTCTGTGCAAAGTCATCTGTAATGTATTTGTTCATCAATTTCGCTGATCTATATGAGAATGATCTTTTAAATATTTCCTTACGGTGCCGTGGAATGGTCAAGCGAAATTTTTGTCTGATGCAGATGTGATGAACGTCGGCTCTGAAACTTAACTTTCTGAACAGATAAGGAGGTGTTTTGTACTTAATTACTTTAAATGTAAAACAAGCACTATGAAACTCTCGTCGATCATGCATATTCATCCAGCCTATCTCCTTTAATTTATGTGAAATTCTCTTATTCTTTCTTATTCCAAAGATGAAGCGCAGACATGAATTCTGAAGCTTTTGTATTCTTCTGACATCCAATGAATCAAGACATGGCCCGTACACGTTGTCGCAAAAATTAAATAGAGACAGAATAAGGGAGTCACACAGCATTATTTTTGTCTTTTGGTTGAGAAAATCTCTATTGGAAAATAGAAGCTTCAACGTTGCATAAGCTTGCTTAAGTTTTGAGGTGATATGTTGCTGGAAACGAAGTTTGTTGTCAAGTATTAGGCCTAAGCTTTTTGTACTTTCTTGGAATTTTATGTTCTCTCCATCTATACTCAAATTCAGATTATCTGATATAAATGCTTTGCTATTTCTGTTGCAAAACAATAGGGCGACAGTTTTTGTTGGGTTTATTTTTAGCAGATGCTTTCTGGATTCTTCGTATACTACTTGCAGATCATGATTCATACGTTTATTTGCTTCATGTACGCTTAGGGGGCTAAACGAGTAGTAAAGTTGAGTGTCGTCTGCATAGAGGTGATAATTACAGTATGCTATCTTTTTTATTAGGTTTGATGTGTATATTGAGAACAACAATGGACCCAGTATACTGCCCTGCGGCACTCCGGATTCGACTTTTAAGAACTTTGAAAATTCGCCGTTTAGTCGCACCCGCTGATATCTATCAGTCAGAAATGACCTGAGTAATCTTTGAGCATTTTCCGAAAAACCAATATAGTGAAGAATGGCTATGAGAGTAGAGTGATTCAACATATCAAATGCTTTAGTATAATCGAGCATCACTAGAACAGTCGCCTGATTTCTGTCAAGAGCCGAAAAAACATCATCTGTGACGTTGCTTAAAGCTGTAGAGCATCCATGATGTGTACGATATCCAGACTGATTCTCGGGAAGAACACTATACTGGAGTAGGAAAATTTGCATCTGTTTTTCCAAGCATTTTTCAAAAATTTTTGACAGAATAGGAAGGATTGAAATGGAGCGTAATTGCTCATAGCCGCTGGGGTTTTTTGTTTTGGGTACTGGAACAATAGCCGCAAGTTTCCAAGGAAGAGGAAAGTATGACTTCTGTATACAGACGTCAATAATATGGACTATGAATGTGATGATAAAGGGACAGCATTTTAAAATCAATGTTATATTTATATTGTCCAAACCAAAAGCTTTAGACTTGATGTTCATTAAGATTTCCATCACTTCCTTTTCATCAGTGGAAACGAATGAGAATACGGTGCCTTCAGATAGATTTGATATTTTATTAGATTTGTAATAATGTGTGAGTTTCTCATCCCTTCTAATATCTGATCGACTGGAGTTTATGAAAAATTCATTGATCTCATCACAATTGTTGAGCTTTTCAGGTAGATTATTTTTCTTTCCTTGATAAATTCTCAGTTTTTTGAGCTCCTGCCATTTTTCCTTTACACTGGCGTTCTGAAACTTCCAATTCATATATGCTTTCTTTTCTGCTCTTATAGCATTTGTCGTCAAGTTTCTTAGCTGCGTATAGTAGTTACGATGTTCTGAACTTTTTGTTTTTCTAAAACGATTAAGAGCAGCATTTCGCATCTTTTGCATAAGCCGGATATTGTCTGTTATCCATGGGCTATAAGGCTTTTTCTTGCAGCGCATAGTCCTTTGAGGTGCATGTTGATCGAATAGAGTTAAAATATTGTTATTTAGGAACTTGATTTTTTCATCTGGATCATCAATAGAGTAAATATGATGCCAAGGCAAAGCTTCAAGGTCATGCTGAAATTCTTGATCATTGATGTTATGAAGAGAGCGGAACGTAAAAGAAGTGTATTGATCTTTCGGCGGATCCGCATGTACCTGGCATGACACCAACATGTGGTCAGATACTTGAACATCCACAACCCTAGTAATATATTGATATTCGGAATTGGTAAAAATTAAATCAATCAACGTGTGGCCGGAGTTGGTGATACGGGTAGGCTGATCAACTATCTGCTTTAAATCAAAAACTTCTGTGCATTGTAGTAGATTGATAGTGTTTCTGGATTGTGTATCGTACATATTCACGTTAAAATCACCCATGCAAAAGATCACTGCGCCCTCAGTATAGATGTTACCTAAACAGTCCTCAAAATGTTGAATGAACTCTGAAAAGTCAGAGTGTGGTGGTCTGTAAATGGTGCCAATGACAATATCGCTACCCGAGACTGTCACCCTTATCCAAAGCTGTTCCAGAAAATCTTTTGTCTCATGAACCAAGACCTTGACATTAATGGCATTTTTAACGTATACTGCTATACCACCACCTCTCTTGGTTCTGTCCTGCCTGAAGATGTTGAAATTCGGAATAGCCACCGAATTATCATCGATTCGATCATTTAACCATGTCTCAGATACACCTACAATATCGTATTTGGCTTCACGAACATGATGCGCAAATGTTTTAAAATCGCTCGACAGTGACCTTACGTTCAAATGACCCAGTGAGAGCATAATCAAAAGGAAAATAAAGGTTGGTATCAAATAAGGAATCTTTCAAAGGATAAAGTTGAAAGATCTTTGGATGTAAATAATGTGAGTAAAAAGAAAAAAAAAAAAAAAACTTATAAGAGAACAAACAAAAAATGTGTTGGTACAGTCTCTTGAAAATAACTGAGAAAATTAAAAATAGAGCAACAAGTTTCTGGAAAATGATGAATTTTGAATGTCTTACTTTTTATTGCGGTTTGACTTCTTTGGAAATTCTTCAGGTTCCCTGTTGTCAGAGAGTTTTCTTTTTCTGCGGCCAGTTTTCGGAGCGGCTAGGTTGTCCTGTGTCCCGGAAACAATGACGTCTTCTGATTCGGAGTCCTCTAAATTGATGTTCGCCTCACGTTCTTCCAATTGATCTGGAGTGAATTCTCTGCCATCTACAATCAGGCAATGACTTCTTATAAAGGCTTTTTGGTTCCGGTTATTTGCTAGCTTCAGATGTTTTCTCAAAACTTTTTGCTGTTCAAAGTCCTCCTTTATCAGATCCCTCGATATTTCCAATTTCGCAGACATAACTGCACCACTAAATAAGTTAACAAGGAAAAACGTTTCTTTGGCATGTTAATCGTAACGACCTGCCGATTGCTTATGCGTCACGTTCATTTACAAAGAAAGAATCAAATAAACCAGCAATTTTGCAGGAATCAACAGCAATTCATTGGGCAATTAACCATTTTCACTGTTATATTTACGGTACAAAATTCCTAGTACGTACTGATCATAGGCCCCTTGTATATTTATTTTTGATGAAGGATCCATCATTTAAATTCAAAAGAATGCGACTTGATCTTGAGGAGTATAACTTTGATATTGGATACGTTAAAGGCGAACAAAACATTTGCGCGGACGCTCTTAGCAGAATAAGTATCAACGAGCTCAAAGAGGTACAAGATGATGTTACACAAATTTTGGCAATTACCCGATCTATGGCTAGGAAAAATGATAATAATATGAGGATCAACAAAAACGAAGAAAAATAAAATGGATACAGAAAATCCAAAAATGTATGAGATTTTAAATAATGTTGTTTTAAAAATGCCTTCATTACACTTCCAAGTCGTTAGACCTAATCATTTAAGAATGCCTTACTAGGTACAAAAACAGACCCAAGGCTCAAAATGTACTTAAAATCACAAATGACAACATTGATCTAGAGCAATATTGTTGTCTTAGCTCGAAATCATAGCAAGTGATCCAAGCATAAATAAGCTAAAATTAAATCTAGCTGATGATATTCATTGAGTTGCAAAATAGCGTCCGAAAGTTTCTATAACTGATGAGTCTCTTTTATCGGGAATAATGGACTGTGTTTGATAAAAAACCTCTATTATTCTTTCAGCTGAAAGAATATAGAGGTTTTCCATCAAACGCAGTCCATTATTTTCAATAAAAGAGACTCATCGATAATGATATTTTTAAATTGTGCACAATAAATAGATTCAAAGAAATAGGTCTGAGAAATAAATCTTGAAAAATACTATTATAATTCTTTCTCAAAAAAAGAAAGTAATAAGTGACGAAAATGAAAAAAACAGATTGATTGAGAACTATCACACTAATCCATTATTAGGTGGACACTGTGGACAAAAGCGCTTAGGGCCTCGTTTACTTGGACAAATATGTCACGCGACGTCGCCAATTTCATTAAAAATTGTCATAAATGCCAAATAAACAAAATTTATTTGAGAAACTAGAACCCTCGGTTATAGCTCCAACTCCTCAAAAACCCTTTGATATCGTTTGCATTGATACAATCAGAAGATTTCCCAAGTCAGATGAAGGTTTTGAATATGCAGTTACGATACAGTGTGAACTGACAAAATATGTAGTAGTGGTTCCAATACCAAACAAAGAAGCCAAAACGGTCGAAAAAGATATTGTTAAAAACTTTATTTTTGTGTACGGGCCTATGCGAGAAGTTAGAACCGATATGGGTTCCGAATACAAAAATCAAGTTTTTGAAAACATAACTGAATTTTTAAGAATCGACTATAATATTTCAACAGCTTACCACAGTCAAACAGTGGGAGGTTGCGAACGAAACCGTCGCGTTTTAAACGAGTATTGACGAATGTATATCAATGATACAAAAACCGATTGGTCTACGTGGACTCACTACTATGCATTTTGCTATAACACAATTCCCAGTTCATATCATAACTTTACCCCATTTGAACTCGTGTTTGGAAGAAAGGCTGATTTTATAGATGTTCCATGACTCTAAAGTTGACCCTTCATACAATATTGATGCATATGACCAGGAGTCTAGGTACAGACTCCGGCTGGCTCATAAAAGTACCTTTAAGAGTAGAAATTATATCGAAAGAGTCAACTTGACCCTAATTTAAATTTAATTGATCTGCGCCCTGGTGATCTTGTAACGATAGCAAACGAAGCTTGACACAAATTTGACTCTTGGTACAAAGGACCTTTTCCAATTATTGACAAAGAAGGTTCAAACTGTGTTATAAAATACACTTAGAGTGAAGAAGTCAAGATACATAAAAAGGTTCTGGTGTGGATCACATTCTCTTATGGCTGACTTGATCGCCCAATATGTGGTATTATTAGATCTCCAGGAAAATAAATAGAAGAAGTAGGTGTAGTGTATTCTCATTATTGTTGATTTATGTGTTTTTCAGTTTCTGTTGCAGTTCTATCTTTGTTTCAAACTATTAACTGTTTTCTGAAAATGTTCGGACCTCTGTATCCCCCTGGCATCTTTCTGGAAGCAGGTATGACACGTTTTTGCTTCCCAGTGGATAGCTACTACCCCGGTGTTGACTGCCCTGATCTAAGCCTAGAGTCTAGATCGCAGTACTTCTCACTTGAGCCGATTCTCCATTCTGCAGTTCATATGAACCTGCTTGGAGATTTTTTGAATTCATCTAAATCGATTTTCTTTTGGTCCCATTTGGGGGTTATGTTTTTCCAACATATTTATAATGAGACACATTGATCTGAGATCTGGCATTCTTTTACCATTGACCGACCTGACTTGTTTGCGGTGTTTCCCAGGAGGACGTAAGGCCGCAACAGAAGTCTGCCATATGACACGATTGATCAATTTGATCTCTCTCTAGCTCTCACCTTCTCCAGGTATTTCTGCTTCGACTGAGTTTCTTCAGGTTATCTTCCGTAATCCTTGTTTTTCCTGAGGTTTCCAATTTTGAGGTTCTATTGTTGTTGGGCTTTCTAAGGGTGTGTTGTCAACCCAAACTTTTTTGCCTTGTTCACTTTACCTATGAGATTTTGGTTGAATTGTCTTCTCAATTACATTTTTCAGTCGGAGGAAAACGTTGCCGATCTATTGAGCTTGGGACCAACTTAGATAACGCCCACTCGGCTACGCGCATTCGGCATATACGGCTTTCATGTTTAGCACAGAGATTTCGGATAGATACGGGAAAATTAAATGGGCTGAGATTTGCAGTTTTCTAATCATTTTACCCCTCTACTCAGTTTCATTAGCCTTCTAATAAACTCTGCTTAAATTTAAACACAATAACTGGTGCTTACATATTTAAATATATCTATAGAGTATAGCATATCGAGGAAACGGGAGAAAAATATTGTTAAATAACTCGAAAATTACTTGGTTCAAAAGCAACCAATTCAATTTTTGAAAGGACGCAACGTTTGCATTAACACCTAATAACGGTGGAATTTTCGAGAATGTTCTGTGAAAACTAAATAAAAAACAAAAAACTCCTATAAAAATCTTATTTTTGGAAATAACCCTGTCATATGTTTGTAATTGTAACAAAATTCTCAATTTAATAAGGATAAAATTTAATATGGTTTTGATTTGGAAAAACACAAGCTTATGTCATATTATGTCAAAAATGACGGGTGTGACGGTAAATATTTGATGCCATTTTATTCTGAGTAGAATTATTTAGGACTTTTGTGTTTAACAATTTTTCCTACAATTAATATTCGTGGAGCTGGGGGCGTTTGGAAAAATCGCAGAAAATCAATCTTTTTGATATATCTTTTAGCAGCTGTCAAATTTTCTAAAACTCAAAATGGTTTTGAATAGATCTGACAAAACTGCAAATCTTTGCTCATTATTACTTTCTTGTATATGCTTTTGTTCACGAGATCCCTATACTAATCATACAAAAACTCAACCTGTAGAAAAAAAACGTATGAATAGTGTCAGAAAATGAATCGGAGGATAATGTAACAATTGGAACAACTTGAGCGAGGAGTCAACAGAAAACGTATTATGAAATAAATAGAACTCTAAAGTAACTTTTAACATATATTTAAAAGACCTAACAAAATAGACTAGACTGCATAGAAAAGGGATGTAAGAAACGAAGAAAATTGATTATACTAGAATACAATGTATATTTCAATATCGGTCAATAAAATTGGAAGTGATGAGAAGGTAGTAGGGATGCAGTCAATAACTCGCAGACAAACAGTCTAATGAATGCTGTGTTCTGTTTTTCAGAAACCTTGTCCTTTGAAACATGTGATCAACAAATTCATCAACTGATGATACACTTACCAGTATCATAAAAATGGGATGCGTGAAGAACACTCTGGTCTGGACTTTTGTTATGATCATACCATTTCTTCAAGCTAACCAAGGTAAGAGAGTTCATTCATTTTAAAAAGTACAGGTGACGCAGAAGTATTGATAGATATTTGAAGGACGGTTAGTTGTAACAAAAATAAGATTAGAAAAGTTTCAAACGACGGTTTTTCTCGGAACTTCTTGTTCTGAACCAGGTCCAAACGAGCATTGGAAGTACTCTTGTATCAACCCTTTCTGGACCTATTTGTAGTGTTTGAATCAGAACAGCCCATCGCCTAAACTGTCTGGGACCCTTGAAAATGTGAAGTGAAGAATACTCTGCTATTATGTTTGGATCACAGCTAAAAGATAAAGTGTTGATTATGCACTGGGACATTATAGGTGTGCTTGTTATGTCGGTGTGGAATAGTGTAGCGCAGATTGCTGGTGTAACTTATGCCTACCAGTGTAGAGGAAATTCTCCAAACACGTTAGTAGTATAAGTGCAGATATTCTAACCTAAAAAACAGACAAAACACCGTTGGATTTCTCTACAATGAACGCCGCAGTGTCAGAAAATGTAAATTCACGTAGAGAAAAAATCAAAGAAGTATGGGTCAGAAGCGTCATACTAAACAAAGACAGCAAATATCGGGTACCAGCAAATTGAAGCAGGTAGGCAGTATGGTTTAAGTATGACGCTTCTGGTCCATACTTCTTTGAATTTATCTCTACACTAGTGGAGGATAACAAACACTCCTTATGACTTTCATCTTTTTTGCTATAAGCTCTTCTGAGCTGATCATTTCTAGACCAGAAGAATTGTTGACCAAGAAAAAAGAGAGTTTACTGCATCAGAAGGGCTCAGGAGCAGTGGTGTACAACACTGGGAAAGGCAGTAGAATCTACTTCTCACACCTAACTACAGGCCAGAATCTGTGCAATAACACAATGTGCGTAGGTATTATATTTTATAGAGCGGAATAAACAAGAACAAGAACATTCTTGATGGAGTATTGATCTCTGTTGTTGCGATGGTTTTACGTGGGGTAGCTAGCAATTAATCATTTTACCTCTCTACTGAGTTTTATTAGCCACAATAACTGGTACCTACATTTTGAAATATAGCTATAGAGTATAGCATATCGAGGAAACGGGAGAAAAATATTGTTAGATAACTTCAAAAAATGTCAGTAAGTCCATTCAATTCCAAATTCCGCGCGTCATCGCATAACAGCCATCAGTTACAATATGACGATACTACCGGCGTGATGTAAGGACCTGTAACCAACTGTATTATTGGTTGAATGTGAATTCAGAAACGCATTGCTTTTCATTTTATAGTTTTGATTATTTGGAATAGATAAAAATGGCCAGACAAAATAGAAAAAAAAAATCGTCGGAGCGAACTCAAATGATTTGCCCTCACTCTGGATCAATTCTATGCAGAAAATACTATCATTTTTGATAGCTGGGATAAACAATGAGAAAACAATAAGGTGGGTATTTCTATTTCTGTTCTGTTTGCTTAGTGAAGTAGACACTTAGCCTCAATTGAATTCAGTTGTTGCATAATTTGAAAACCAATAGCTGAAACAAAATACCTCTTAACAACTTTTTAGCTACTCGAGCATTCACGTTACTTCCAGGTCTTCTTGTTAAACCGTGAAGTTATGAAGATGATGCTGTATATTAATATATTTTTTAAATATTTTGAACAAATTATCGTCATTTGACGTTATTCTGTCTGCATATGCAACAAGAATTGATCACTTTATAACGAAAAAAATTGGGAGCCCCATTATATACAATGAGGAGTCGCTTAGCAAAAATAAAAGCGATTTTGTGAATGATATAGAACAAACAACGATTCAGAACAATTTTTGGAAAAAAGTATAATACCTCATTGCTCAGATAGCACTTCAGCATTAAAGACTGTTTCGAGAAAATGTATCACATTCCAAAGCTGTTTTCGATTGCAAAGAGGTTCTTCATAAGGTCATGCAGAACTGCAGCAAATGTGGGCTGGTATGGGCTCCAGGCGACAATGCCAGAACTGGCTCATAAAGTTCTGGGTTGTATCCAGGCTAGTTTGGTTTGACATATCATCATAAATGGACTTACACCGGAGCAACGTTTGCAAATGTTTTAATCTTTGTCGAAAGACACGGTTCAATCCGAGAAACACATCAGGCACTACGTGAGTTTTATCGTGCTCATAGACGTCCTGCAGAAGCATGAACACTTTTCGCCTGCGCGAAATGAGTACTGGCAGTATTGCCAAATTTCTTGCGGAGATTTCCTGGAATTCTAGGTGAATTTGAATCAAGCGCCTTTTCTCGACCAATAGAATTTCGACCAATTTTGAGGAGGTTCATCTTTGGCATTTTTCGCGATGGCGATTATTCAAGCTTTACTGTAGCACGTGAGAGTAGCTTTGAAGCTGATTAAGTGGAAAACTGGGAAACCTTCCCTTCATACCGTTTCTGGTGATCTGTTGAGAGTTTTCACGATAGCCTAGGACTACATTTTCCTTGCTTACCAAGAATCAGGATCGATTTTGAATTCTCTGGCTTAACACGCCGGCAGTTCTTAGCTGCTTGAATCACGTTATAGATTATTTTGAGTCTGTTAGTGATTTCACTATTGGTAAGCATTTTTTTATTTCTTCAACACTCGACTCTTATTCTCGTGTACTATTCCTTAGGATTCTCGGAGAAGTCGACTCCTGGATTTGACCATAAGTCTCAAGATA
The DNA here is from genome assembly GCA_958502075.1 of Orchestes rusci. Lineage (NCBI taxonomy): Eukaryota > Metazoa > Arthropoda > Insecta > Coleoptera > Curculionidae > Orchestes > Orchestes rusci. The sequence continues at coordinate 52,217,093 of OY293303.1, read as the reverse complement.
GACATACTTCCGGATCATTTGGTTTTATCAAGCCAACTCCGCAATATTTGCGAGTTAGAGACCCAAACCACCCCGCTGCCCAATCACCCAAAAAAAAAACACACTGCAATGGATTTTGCTGATCAGTTGCTGATTTTGCTGACCTATTGGTGATGATCTTGATTATTCAGGCCAGTCCAAATTTGATTGCATATTTTTATTTCGAACTTTATACATCTTTATCGTAAATTAGTAGTTCCTATTTTCGTAAATTGGAACATTACATAACATACCCATATTACCACTATTACCCAAATTTCATGATTTTTATCAACCGAAGTCGACAAAGGTAGTAGTTTTTGAAATCTTTGGATATAAACAATTTTCACACGTATAATCAACTATACTTACCTTTTTTTTTATTCTACTGCTGAATAAACGTAGTTGTTAGGAGAAAGTTAGTTTGTTTTGGTTTGTTTGCAGTTCACAATAAATACATAATTATTTGAGGTCTCTGAGTTGAGGCATAACATCTGTTTTGGGTTTCACATTTCTCCCTTTAAAAAATGTGTGGCGCCCTTAATTTTTCCATGATCCAAAGTTTAGTTATTGCGTAATAGTATGCTCTCTAACTAAAAGACTCACACGTAGTGCTCATCGATGAAAAGCAGCCGTCCGCTGTGGTAAAGTGAAAAAAACTAGCCCACATAATTTGGCGCTCAACGTGAGGCCAAATCAAGAATCAGTTCCAAGTGTCTTAAGAGATTTAGTAATTTTAGTAGTAGTATTGTGAAGTTTTCTTAGGGATGAAATGTCACTTCTGCTTTTGATGGAGCGACATGATAGTTAACTTTGTATATAGCTGTCAATTATTTTTTCTTTATTCCCATACTTGCCTACTAACACATCAATCGCGTTCCGATAATTATCCTCACCCGTGGCAATTTCCTGAATAGTTATAGCTGCATTACCGATTAGAAGAGACTTCAAATAGCTATACTTGGTCGTCTCATTCAAAGAACTGTTACTGTGAATAGCACTCTCAAAATGCTCTCAAAAGGCAGGCCATTCATGATTGTTACCATTGAATTTTAGTTAATCTAATTTGAGTGATCTCACCCACATTTTGGCTGGCATTTCCGACGTCACTGGCTGCTCTCTGACATCTATAAAGCTACCTGCTGTAGCGCCTAGTAGCATCGAACAAATAACATATAGAAGGCTCACTCTCACAAGCGCGCGAAACCGAACCGACAATCACCAAAGTTCCCAACACCTTGCCCCGTTCACTCGCTGCGAGAATTTCATAGTAATCATCGACGGACGTATCAGTTGATTATGAGAAGCCCTGTTAGTGTCGTTTTATAGGAGGTGGTCGCGTTATGTATATGGTTTTATGATGGTGAGACGTTGGGTATTTGCCCGTTTTTTAGATAATCGTTAAAATGGAAGCCTACCTATATGATCATGAATCATTTAGCAAATTCAAAAAAAATCCTAGATATATATTTCAATTTAAAACTGCCGTACAAATTCAGATGCCAAGAATCGCCGTCAAAACATGTTCGGCGTCACAACACATACAGGATGGCGCATTAGTGTGTGAAAGTCCATTTTCTCCCTAGTCAAAAGAGAAAGAGAAAAGTTTTCAAGACAAAACTTATTGGATTCCAGCAGGATCACAATTTAAAAATATAACTGTGTATACAGAGTGTTCTAGGAAACCGTGGCATCAAAAAATAAAACTTTTTTTAAATGGCAACCTCAACTTTTGATTAGAGATTTGGATTTAGCGTAACATATTAAGTATGATACGAGTGTTGCACAAGACTCTTGAAAATGTCTTGCAAGATCAAGACTCTTGCAAGAAATTCAAGACAAGACTTTCAAAATTTTTTGTCAAGACAAGACTTTAATATGCAAGAAATTGCAAGAGTCTAGCAATATTTCTTGAATTCAAGATTTCTTGAAAGTTGGAAATGATAAATTTTTAAAGGTGATAATTAGGTCTTTGCGCAAGTCAACAGGAGCATTTGACCGCAGAAATAGTCCAGCATTGCACAATGTAAACTATGCAACCAACATAGCGACATGTAGCATTTGCTTTGGTTTGCATTTAGTTCTGTTTATCATGGTTTAAATTCTTGTTATTTGATTGTCGTGAAATCTAGCCCAGAAAGTTTTTTTTTCTAATCTATGGCATATAATAGTTCCGTGCGATAATTTTTTTAAAGTTTTTCTACGAGTTATGGAACTTTTTCGAAATATCGTTATTTCAATGAAATTAAACTATTTCTTTGACACTTTTGTGTCTTTTTGTGAATTGTATAAGCTCTGAGTTGCTGTGTTTATTTTTATTTGTTGACGCCACACTATTCTACTTTTTTCATATAACAGCGTTGAGACTTCTATTTGTATACCTTATAAGTTTTATAGCTAATCTAGAAGTTCTATTGCTGTGATATGAAGAATGGGTACATGAAACCTTCATTTATCTGAAAAAAGGATTAATGGCAAAATCATAGACTTTTATGGAACTCCATGGAAAAAATGCTATATAACTCCTTTATCCTCTCAACAAAACTTAACTTGAATTTTTCTGTTTAACGTTAAGGAATTAAAAAAAACAGGGTGGTCATTTTATGTTGACGAAATTTTGATTTGATGTACCCTTTTTTATTTTTAAAATAGAACGACAAACCAAAAAACAAATTTTTGTAACTTTTCAGATTTTCTTGAGAAGAAAAGAACCAAGAGGCTGCCATTTTGGAAAGGATACGAACACCAATTTCGGTTTTGATAAATGTTGTATCAATCTCTATTTTATTCTGATATCAATCAACTCTAGATCAGTTATCTCGACATAATATGCCATAATAACATAATCTTAATCATGAAAATTGATAACATTTTAATACCTGCCGCCAAATTGCCTCTCATCTGTTGACATAGGTACATATTACTCTTAGTAGGTATATTGACTAGAATTATATTTTAAAAATATGGTAGGTACGTACCTATTTACCTATTTTGAGTAATTTATTTTTTGCGATTACTATATAGACAAAGAATACAATTATTAATCGTAAGGTGTAGAAAAAGCCTCTCTTTCTCACAAATTATTTTATTTGGATAACTAGTTTCGGACTGACTCAACGCAGTCCTTCATCAGATCCCTTCAAGAATATACAGAGTAAATCACAAACATTACATATCAGAACAAATGGGCAAACTTACATAAATTCTTTTCAAGAAAACTCCCGTTGGTGATTAGGAACAATATAGCATGACAAAAAACATTAAACATATTCAAAACAAACAGTAACACTGCTCATCAGTATTTCTAAAACCTCCAATCTGTCAGTATCGGTACACCCACCGCCATCTGTATTGTTATAGATTAAAACACATTTTTTGGGTTCCGTGTTGGGAGACAGATACCTTCAGCTCAGTGGGCTCATACCCGTTATTCCAAATAGACGGAGAAATGGTACATCTGCTATTGCAGGTTTAAAAAATACCGGGGTGCAACAAGAGGTATCACTAAAAGGAACAAGAGACAACAGAACAAAAAACTATTCCAAAGCGTGAACATCAGATTAACTTGAAGTGTGGCGATCTAAAAAAGTATAGACAGCATCGAATTCCCCTCAAATTGTTGTTGTACATCAAGTGATGTGGGGCCTGATATTATATGTCTCAAGATTTCCATGTTCTCCAAACTATTCAGTTTTAAACTTTTCCCACATAAGTGCAGGATCCTGAAGTTATTATCGGAATCAAAATGATGGTTTGTTTCCAGAATGTGTTTGGCGAACAGGGACTCCTCGGATTTGTTTCTTATACAACGCAAATGCTCCTGCTTTCGTATTTTAAAATTTCTATACGTACGTCCAACATACACCGCTCCACAACTACAAGAATAACTATACACTCCAGACCTCCCCATCAGGTGATGTTTCAATCAATAACAAAGATAAGGTGGACATGATGGACAGGATCCTGCACTTATGTGGGAAAAGTTTAAAACTGAATAGTTTGGAGAACATGGAAATCTTGAGACATATAACATCAGGCTCCACATCACTTGATGTACAACAACAATTTGAGGGGAATTCGATGCTGTCTATACTTTTTTAGATCGCCACACTTCAAGTTAATCTGATGTTCACGCTTTGGAATAGTTTTTTGTTCTGTTGTCTCTTGTTCCTTTAAGTGATACTTCTTGTTGCACCCCGGTATTTTTTAAACCTGCAATAGCAGATGTACCATTTCTCCGTCTATTTGGAATAACGGGTATGAGCCCACTGAGCTGAAGGTATCTGTCTCCCAACACGGAACCCAAAAAATTTGTTTTAATCTATAACAATACAGATGGCGGTGGGTGTACCGATACTGACAGATTGGAGGTTTTAGAAATACTGATAAGCAGTGTTACTGTTTGTTTTGAATATGTTTAACGTTTTTTGTCATGCTATATTGTTCCTAATCACCAACGGGAGTTTTCTTGGAAAGAATTTATGTAAGTTTGCCCATTTGTTCTGATATGTAAGATTTGTGATTTACTCTGTATATTCTTGAAGGGATCTGATGAAGGACTGCGTTGAGTCAGTCCGAAACTAGTTATCCAAATAAAATAATTTGTGAGAAAGCGAGGCTTTTTCTACACCTTACGATTAACGGAAGACTCACATGATGGGTTCCCTCAATACTTTTAATACAATTATTCTCTGATATAGATATATAAAGTGTCATATCATTGACATGAGCTACCTTCGAGCATGGTCGAGTTATCACTATACACAGAGGGTGTTTCATATTTTAATAAACAGAACTTGTTCCGTTAAGATTTTTTTTGCTAAAATTAGCTTCGTTCATTTCTGTATCACTTTTTTTATACGACGAAGATTCTTTCTGTAGAAAAAAATATAGACATTTTTTAACCTTTTTGTGCGGATATAAAATCTTAACAAATAATAGGTGCAAGACAAGAAATTTCAAGAGTCTTGCAAGACAAAGACAAGACTTTAGTATGCAAGACAAGACTTTGAAAATTTCTTGTCTTGAATTCCAAGACAAGACAAGAAACTAGATTTCAAGACAAGAATTCTTGTCTTGTGCAACATTATATGATACAGTGGTTTTATTTGCCAAAACGTGCAGTGTTGTCAGGCTATCGAGGATTTACTAAAATTTAGGAAAAAAACATTATGTTGGTAAATTAGCTACAAAAACAAGAGATTTGGAATTGAATCTTGCGAATGTGCGTATTTTTCAATGTCAAGAGTCAAACTATTGTTTAGAGTGTTTTCTACAGCGGGCCCAATTTAGCGAATTTAAGGACGAAGAAACTCATTTTTTTCAAATGGAACACCCTGTGTGCTGTTATCTAGTTTTGTTAAGCACTCAAGACCCTGATACTTTGCCATTACAATATACGTCATGTGTTTATGTCAAAAAAGTACCTAATTGGGATTTTTGGTTCATTCTCGATAAAGTTTACGCAACGAAACGTCATTGGCAGGGTATTCGGACCACGTGTTAATATTCTCCAACAGAACAATGACTGAAAACAAAAGAGGTTTAAGATCTTTGTTTAAAATCGAGTTGAATATCCACTATGGTATAATCGAAATGGCCTGTACACGGTTTTCAAATGATCGACCAACTTCAACTAGCATGTTGTCATTTGTTATTTATTAGGACGAGTAAACTGGCATTGAATAAATCGAAGACTGAGTGTATGACTTTTGGCCTGAGAAACATTGAGGGGATAAACCCAACCGCTTTGAGGTTCTCAGGTATATACAGGGTGGCGCATTAGTGTGTGGAAGTCCATTTTCTCCCTTTTCAAAAGAGATGAGAAAAAATTTTCAAAGCAAAACTTATAGGGTTCCAGCAGGGTCACAATTTAAAAATATTGCTGTGTATACAGAGTGTCCTAGGGAACCGTGAGATCAAAAAATACATTTTTTTTAAATAGAAAACCCAACTTTTGATTGGAGATTTGGATTTAGCGTAAGATTCTACGTATGGTAGAGTGGTTTTATTTGCCAAAACGTGCAGTGTTGTCAGTCTATCTAGGATAAACTAAAATTTAGAGAAAAAAACATGATTTGAAATTGAATCTTGCAAATATGCGTATTTTTCAATGTAAAAGTCAAAGTAATTGATTTTTGAATCTTTCTCTGAACTTTGGCTAATGCTAAGGAAACATCGGAGCAATACTCGCAAATGAATCCATCCGTAAAATATTTTTCACAGCAGTACAGACAGGTTGGATTTCTCTCGTTGTCTTCCGAATCCGAAGGGTTTGAAAGACTTTCTTTTATCTTCTTTTCTTTTTTCGGTTTCTTCTGCTTAAGTGTCCACTTAACATTTCCAGGTTTCGTTTTAATTGTGTTTCCTGTTGCTTCACTTCTCTTGATGTTCTCTTCAAGGGCAGTTTTATATGACGTGCTGGTTAAGACTACACTACCAAAAGACTTTCTCTTTGTTGTGTTTCTCTTGCCTTGAATTTCAGAAAAAGGCTGACATTCTTGTGGCGTTATTGAAAAAGATGAATTCATTTGCTCATCTTTTTTGGAACTGGGCCCAGGCTCAGGATTCGTGTACAGATCGTTTGTTTCGATAGAATCATTATCTGCTTCATTTGTTGTGTCTGTCAATAAATTGGCTACGTTACATGAAGTGGATCCCGGGGCCATATGTTCTTCAGCTTCATCCCGGTCACTAGGTAATTGGTCGGTTACTTCAGCTGCTATAAAGTTGACATCCGAAAAAACCTCTGGGTCAAATGCCAGTTTTGCGAAACCAATTTATTTCATTTGTTGGTATATAAGCTTTTGAGTATCCCTCGCAGAATATTTGGCTTATTTGAAAAACAGTCACGGCTCTACCAGGATGATGGTTAAGCCATTTTTCCAATGGTCTTAATATACACTAAGTGGACCCATAACAGCAACGTTCAACGGCTGCAGCTTGTGTGTGCAGTGTAGAGGTAGACACAAGATGGTTACAAAGTTTTCTCTGGCACTTAGAATCACATCGAGATTTCTTGTGTGCGATAAATGTAAATCCAATACAAGCAGCACGGACTCTACAATACTTGGCTTCACAAAGGATACAAAATGAGCAAACTACTGTTTAAAAACTTCTGTACGCATCTAACCACTTTCATTACGCGCAAAGACGGAACCCGGAGGAGCTCCGTCTGTCAGTTTGGCCTTCATCCGCTTCATACTGAAAATAAGCATTGATGGGACAAAACTTTCTGCAGCTGATACACAAACTACCGCTGTTGTAGAAATTCCATGCTCTGCTGATGTTACTCTCGCAACCAAACTTGTTTGGAACCTTTTCTTGCAAATATTTTGGAATCTCGCCAAGGAACAGTAGAAATTGATGTCTCGTCTGCGTTGAAAGTTCGGTGAGGAGCAAAAAACTCAGCATCCCAATTTTGTCCATTGGTTTTTCGCTTATATGTTCGTGACATTCTGTAACAGGGACGTGAAATCAATTGAAAAATCAAAAAATGTATTTAAAACATTTTTTCAAAAACTATGGGGTAAAATGATCCCCTTTTCAAAACGGGATCATTTTGTCTCACTCCTAGAGGATCGTTTTACCCTGAAGTGACAGGCATTACATTTTGTTAATTATAAATTTAGTTGCATATATTGATTGAGAACGGAAACCACAAATCAACCCAGCATCCCTTCCTGAACAAAACACGTTAAGGCGAAGATCGGTCATTCACATCGTTTGAGAAAAGTACACAACCAATCAAATACCTCACCTTATATCGTGAACGTCAAAAACACAATTTCACTTGTTACTTGTTAGATCCGTACTAAATCGTGTTTTCGATCGTTGACTATTAATAACATCCCCGTCTAGAACATTGTTGCCAATATCACATTTATTTTGCATGAAAGGCGAACTTTTAAATAGAGGGATCATTTCAACCCGTGGGGGTCATTTTACCCCCCTCTCCCCTACATTGAAAAATACGCATGTAGCTAATCCACCAACATAATGTTTTTTTCTTAAATTTTAGTCAATCCCTGATTGCCTGACAACACTGCACGTTCCGGAAAATGAAACCACTCTTTCATACGTAGAATATTACGCTGAATCCAAATCTCTAATCAAAAGTTTGGGTTGCCATTTAAAAAAAGTGTATTTTCTGATGCCACGGTGTCCTAGAACACTCTGTATACACAGTTATATTCTTAAATTGTAACCCTGCTGAAACCCTATAAGTTTTGTCTTGAAAAATCTATCTCTTTTGATAAGGAAGAACATGGACTTCCACACACTAATGCGCCATCCTGTATATGCCACCGCGCTATCCTTGACAAATCCTTCACTGGCCATTCACAATCAAAAACACAAACGACTCTTCGCCGAACAGAACAACTGGTTAACAATAACTGAAAATATAATGATAGGTATATCATTATATTTTCACCATCACTATTTTCCGAACCAAACACTGAAATCTGATGATCATCAGCTGATGATGTCGACAAACATAAACGACAAACGACGAAAAGTGGCTTCGAACAAGAATAATCGATAATATCATAGCTTCATCTGTGCGCATCGTTGCCAAGTTGTATATTATATCTTTTTTCAACCTATTATACATTTTACGAAGGCGGAAAATTTTGAATATGGGCATATTCGATACTTAAACTCAAAACTATAATAAAAAAATTAAGTCTTTCACCTCAGTCGTCGTTTCGCGTTCCGTTTAAATTACACCAAACATGTGACTTTTCATTGTTTGAATTTATAAAATTGGGCGTATAATACGGCTTCCAAAGATCATAATATTAATTTAGAAACTAATTCCAATTATTAATAAATCTGTGATTTGCTTCGTTTGAAGTTTATGGCAAATACCCAGCCTAGTTTTGACATTTTATTCGTTTTAACATACCCGTTCCGATTGGAGGTATTTTTGGCAGTTACAACTTACAACAATCATGGTGGGGCGATTTTGAATTTTCTTCGGTTTATTAGGGATGGATGAGGTGAGAATTTTTTTAAATTTGTCAATTTTTTAATTAATCATCTTCAATAAATCTAAAAAAATTCAAAATCGCCCCGCCATAACTGTTGTTAGTTGTAACTGTCAAAAATATGAGCAATCAAAACGCGGCAATTACGCTCATGAGAACCCACCATCACTGTCACCACCTGCTGTCAATGCTGTCACTGTTCATATTGTGTTGTATCGTATAGAGAGGTGTGGTGAATGAGTATTCTCTAATAATGTCTTAATTTTGTGTGGTAGCTTCTTGCCACACACAAAGAGGAGAGTTGGTATGATTTTGGAAACCCTTTTGGGTGACATAATATCAATATACCGAGTTTAGCGAGAGTATAGGTGATAATTATTGATCAAACCGTTATTTTAGTGCATAAGTTATTACAGTTAAATGTATGAATACAGACTACAGTGTTTACTAAAAACCTTGTCTCGATGATTAACGCTAAAAGCGCCCAACTTTCAACTTGTATGCACTATCACTTTATGGCAACTAATAAAATAAATGAATGAAAATAGCAAATTTTCAATAAAAAATGTCTTCATGATTGAACCTTTGCGTTGACTTAACATGTCTGTTATTGTTTACTAATGAAAATTCCATTTTCGACCGAAGACTTTTACAATCATTATCATTTAATTGTGATAGTCTTCGCTAACCTAAAATATCTTCGGTGTCTGTGTTTTCTGTGGATATCTCTTGTTTTTTATAATTTTCTTTATGTTGTTTTGTGACTAATTTTCAATATATACAGCGTGTCCCAAAAAGTTGTAAACTTACATACAGTGTTACATATTTGTTTTCGGGTCACCCTGAAAAAAATGATTGATAATTGACCGATTTGGCTCGAGTTTTTTTTAGATTGTAGAGCTTGACAAACTGTATCTTCTCACCAAACATAACCTCGTTCATACAAAATCCAAGGTCTACTTTGCCAGTTTCCATGTGCAGAATTTTTATAAACCATATTAGCGATTTTTTTAGAAAAAAATCTATGCACGCCACTGGATTTGGTATCCCTCAAACCGGGCTCATACCAAATTTTACCGACTTTCTGTTTTATCAAGTCATCATTTTTTTTTTATTTGGGTCTGTGGTGAAATCAAATTACTCAAATACCGCATTTTATATATTCGCAAAAGAAATGATAGGTGTATAGAAGAAAATGGTTGCTTGGTGAAAATTACTATAATTTAGTGGTTTTTTCATGGCCAACTGTGAAGTTTTGACAATAAGTCAATAATCTATTTTTCTTCTATATACGAAATGGTTACTTACTAAAAGTGTTCGTCCAACAAGATTCATTCATCAAATTTGCCAAAGTTTTTTTATCAAACAAGCTAAAAGATTCTGAAAACAACATTTTTACGGCCCTTTCGCAACTTTTTGTTTTTGATGATTCCAAACAAAAAGTTACAGTCAGAAAAAAATATCGTTTTCATGATGTTATTCGACAAAAAAAAATATATATCTACCTACCTAATCACGGATCATAGAGAAAGTCTAAATAAATGTCACTTTTCGATCTTCAAATCATCCGCGAAAATGATTTATCAAACAAAAGCCTTGATTATTCATCAGCATTTCCGAGACGCAACCCCTATCCATCCAAAATAATATAAGATCTGCAATAAAACGAAAAAACCACACCTCATAAATTATCTTCACAGAAGTTATTTATCACAGTAACCCTCGTAAAGCGCTTTCTTGTGATTCTCAATTATCGGCACGTATGTTCGATGCTAAGAAAACGATGTGCTCCCGAATGTCTCGTCGGGCTGTCTTTTGATGCTTTTGATGATGCCACTTTACGTGAAGTGAACCTTCTATATGTTATTTGTTCGGTGCGAGTAGTGCACTGAAAAAGAGGCAAAAATGTTTCAAGTTTTTTTTGGCGTACAACCGCATGGCATGTTTATAAAATGATAGACTAGGTCTCTGGGCATTGGAAATCGGTAATTAGAACATTTTTTATCAGGACCATAATCTTTTATTGCGAAATATGTCATAAATCTGTCAAAAGTGTGTTTCACTACTTTTCCACACATACTTCGACATATCTCCGAAAAAAAATCTAGATATCGATTTTTTTTTATAATTGATGAAGGAATTGTGGGAGGAGGTCACTGCGGAAAAGTTCAACATCAACATTTTATGCAGAGCCATTTTCAGTAAGCAAGAAACTTTTTTATTTTAAGAAAATTTGAAATGATGCCAAAAGTTCAAAAAAGTTTTTGAAAAAAGAATCAGCATTCTATATTATATACTTTTTGAGTAATAGTTGGTCAAAGTTGAGTTTCCGCATGGCGCGGCGTTCACACTACCGTGCTGCCGCGCCTTGCATTAAATATTATTATTATGGGTCTTAGCAGTATACTCAAAACTGTAAATACAAGTTCCGAAAGATTCTCAAGAATAGATTAGCCTTGGATCAATAATCTTCACAATCTGTTAAGCTCTCTTGGTTTAGGCAGTTATACTGCAACTTGCATATTCACAGTTATCGCAACATTTTATTCCTGGTGCAATGCAGACACATCTTATCGTCAAAGCTTCTCTCACATCATCAAGTTTTGTTTCTTAAGTGGAAAAAGTGACCGTCTAAGTATTTTTTTTCTAGCTTTATTTGAAAATGATTCAATTGTATCAAATTTTTAATCGATACAGACATGTAACAAAACATGATAGATGTATTAGAGTTTCGACTTTGTTATACCTACTGGGTGGTTCATCAAGGTTGAGACAGCCCGATATCTAAAAATTGATAATTACTTGAAACGTTAAAGTCAAAGTTATTGGGTACTGTGACAATAAAAAAATGATCATGATTTTGGATTTTCGAATAGTAAAAAAAAATTGTCAAGACGTTTCAAATTATGGAACACATCACATAAAAGTCATAAAACGAAAGCATGTGTTGTATCAAAAATATATTTTAAAGAAAAGTCGGCAAAATAATACCCATAAATAGCTAGTTACATATATTATTACAGAGCGGAAGGGTAGTATCAACTGACTAGCTACACATCAAGCTTGGTGTTCTTGGGTTTGCAGTCATATAACTGTATTCATACGCACAACACGTACTTACGATTTACGATTTTCATGTCATGTGTTCCATAGTGTAGAACGTCTCAACTATGTGTTTTCTACTATTTTAAAATACGAAATCCTAATTTTTTTTTTAATGTTACAGGACCCAATAACTTTCACTTCAACTTTTCAAGTAATTATCATTCTTCAGATTTCGGGCTGTCTCAACCCAAATGGACCACCTAGTATAACAAATACGAAACTCAAATCAATCAATGTATCATGTTTTCTTAGATGTCTGTATTAATCAAGAATTTGGTACAATTCAAATAGAGCCAGAAAGAAAATACTTGGGAGGTCAACTTTTCTACTCAAGAATCAGTGTTCGATGATGTGAGAGGGAGTTTGACGACAAGATGTCAAAGTTTATTTCCTGCATTGCATCAGAAATAAAATGTTGCAATGAATGTGAAAAATATGCGAATTGCATTAACGGCCTAAACCAAGAAAGCTCAACCGATTGTGAAGATTATTGTTCTAAGGCTATGATATACTTCTAAGTTTTTTTGAAATTGTATTTCGTCGTTGTCACAGCAATATCTGCTATGTGAATTTTTAGCCATTTTGAACTGTTTGTCTCATAGGAATTTATGCTATGTGCTCCATCTAATGAAGCTATGCCATGTGCATATTTCTCAACAGAAAACCAATAAACCTTGATTGTTTTATCTGCTTTGTGAAGCTCTGAAATAAAATAAATGCTTTATGTTAGAAGTTACACATAGCATACATTGCCGCCAAGAATTCACCACGTGACTGCCAAAAATATTTCACATAGTAGAAATTTAATAACCTCGAAAAAGATGAGAAGTTGTTAAAATCAGTTAAATAAATAATTCTGAAGCAGAAACGGTCGTGGTTTGAGGTTTTTCAATTGATTAAGTTGTTTTTCATAATACCTAGAAATGGAAATCATGTGTTCACGTCAAAGTCGTGGAAAATTGATGGCTTTGGGACCTTAAGAGCTGAAGATGACCTAATATTATGTGATGTACCAGTCAACAACAGTTTTACGCTACCTTCAGATTTATTACATGAAATACAAAGTCAAAACCTAATTATCTCAAGGGCTTGACGACCATTTCACAAATCATGAAGTTGATGTGGAAATGGAAGTATCAGGAGAAGAAAGGAAAGGTTTTTACAAGATTCTGATGAAAAAAATGTCGTAGAAGCTAATAACAACGAGAAAAGGCCGCCAAAATGCCAACGAGAAGTAACTAAAATGAAAAGACTAAAAGGTGACAGGTACACGGGGTATACTCGTTCAAGAAAAGGAATTATTAAGCACGACAAGGAAAGAGAAAAAAGATGTATGAAATGTAGATGCAGTCATAATATGTTTAAATCAGATAATCGCATAGAACAGTCTCAATCTTGTTTTCTACCACTGGAAATAGGTGATTTCTTTTTGATTTTAATTCAATGTCTTTATTTCTTATTGGATATGTAATTATTGTAAGTGAAAAAGTGTAAGTGTTTGGAAAAATGCTCCTCCATACTCTTGATCTAGAGGAAACATGTTTTAGCGGTGGACTACCAATTTCACCCATATTGAATATGAAAGTAACAATCCAGAGGGTACCAAAAATGAAGCAACCGTTCCAAACCAGAAAAATTCAAGTTACAGAATCTATGAAATTACAAGCTCGTCAGTGGCTGCAAGATCTTCCGAAAGTTCAGAATCACTATTGTCGGAGCTCATCAAAGAAAATGTACCTTGAATCTGTGTTTTGATCAACCCTCCACATTCACAAGGAATATGTCATATTTTGCACTGAGAAGAACATCAAAGCAGTATGACGTACACTATTTACCAAAATTTTAAGATTGACACAAATTGCTATTCACCAACCCCGAAAAGATCAATGTGATCTTTGCTACTTATGGAAAACCGGTAATATTGCTGGAAATGTTCACAAGGATCACATAATGAACAAAAAAATGAAGCTGAGCTAGCTGAACAAACAGCAAAAGAATCTGCGTCACAAGAAAAGCTTGTTATAACAATGGACTTACAAAGTGTCCTTCTTGCACCCAAGTTAGGAGCTTCTGCCGTTTACTATAAACAAAAGTTACAGATCCCCAACTTCACAGTCACGCACTTAACGACAAGAATGTTGACCTTTTTGTGTGGCATGGGAGCAATGGTGGCGTAACGGCTAACGAATTTTCAACCTGTATAGTTCACTACATAGAAAAAGCCCATAAGGAATAAAACTACAACCATACTGTTTTGATATACGATGGTTGCGGTTATCACAACCGCAATAAGATACTTTCAAGTGCACCTATCAATTTGGCAAAAAAATTATATATCACGATGGAGCAGCTCATTTTGGAACGCGCGCATACCATGATGGAGGCCGACTCGGTACATTCATTGCTTCAAGCGTATTTCAAACCACCCATTCACGCACCATGTAATTGCATAAGGCGAATAAGGCAAGCAAGGGACCATCATCCATACAGGGTACACAACTTGAGCTCTAGTTTTTTCAAAAATTATGAGAACGTTGAGGGCGATTTCAATTCCATAAAACCTGGAAGGGAGGCAAAAGTGACTGACATACCTGGATCATTATATCTTCCCAGTGGCACGATGAAGTACAAATTAAATCACAGCGATGACTGGGTGGAATTTGAAAAACCTCGTCATAGTCGAGATAGTCTACATCCTGGACAACTCCCAACTCTACCTCAGCAACTTTATTCTGCTTCAACAAAGATATCGAAGCAAAAATTTGAACACTTACAAGAGTTATAAAAAGTTATGAAAAGTGATCACCCCTTTTATGATGCTTTGCCGCATCTTTCTAAGTCACTGCTGTATTTTTGTTCAACATTATTGATTGCCTTTATCTTATTAATATTGACACTTGCCAATAGATGTTATGTGTTTGTAATGATACCAAAGGGATCATCACAGCCAGTAGCCCCGGTTTAGGTAATTATCAGACCGCCCTCGTACCACATCACCGAAACCCATCGAGCGCGCCCGCTCGGACGAGAGTGGGAACCGTAGTAGGGGCCGACGAGGAAAGTATAAATGAACGAGTCGGAGATGTCGGAAGGGAGTACCGCTTGATGTGTTGAGTCAAACGGTGCGTTCCTGAGGTATCCACCGACGTGTTGAGTCGGTAGATACAAATCCCCTCTAACTAACGTGTTGAGTTAGTTAGAATATCCTGTTTCGGACGTGCTGAGTCCCGAAACCTCCCGACCAGACGAGTTGAGTTTGGTTCATCCTGTTTCGGACGTGTTGAGTCCCGAAACCTCCCGACCAGACAAGTTAAGTTTGGTTCATCCTGTTTCGGACGTGTTGAGTCCCGAAACCCTCCCTGCCAGACGAGCTGAGTTTGTTGCGAACGTACGGAACAAGGGAACCCCTTCTACCAGAGACAAGCTGGTGACCTGAAATAGGCTACCTAGGCTCCAGAGACATTACCAGACTTCCCCGTCGGGACAGTTGTGTGGGATTAATTCCGACCAGGGAAAACGAGCTACTCCGAAACCTCGTTACATGTTTATAAATGCTATGTCTTGTTAGTGTTCAATTCATATATATAACAATAGAAACCTAGCTCACTTACTCGTTTTTTCTAACTAAATATATTCTGGAATTATTGTTCCAAAATATCATGATTTAAACAAAATTTAAAATATATATTTATCTTGTTCGCTTTGTTTTTTTTTCTCCTGAAAAAAATAGTTTTCTGACGTAGCAGATATTGCTGTGACAACGACGATTCACTGTTTTGAGATAACACATAAAACCAATTGGACGGCCCCATAATAGCAATGTAATAGTATTTAATGCAAGGCGCGGCATGGCATGACTGTTTAAAGGCCGCGCCGCGTGTGCGGAAACTCAACTTCAAAAAACTTTTAGTCCAAAACTGTACAATTTAGGAAGTTGATTCTTTTTTCAAACACTTTTTTGAACTTTTGGCTCTATTTCATAAGCGATAGTATTGCAAAATTCCTTGAAACAAGAAACTTTCTCGCTTACTGAAAATAGTTCTGCATAAAATGTTATTGTTGAAGTTTTTCTCAGTTTTACCAAAAAAAAACAAATTTTTCATACCAGCGAAACAAGACCATTCCTTTATCAATTAAGAAAAATGTTTTTGATATCTAGATTTTTTCCCAAGATATGACGAAGTATGTGTGGAATAGTAGTGAAACACACTTTTGACAGATTTATGACATATTTCGCACCAGAAAATGTCGGCCCTGATAAAAAATGTTGTAATTTCCTATTTCAAACGCCTAGAGACCTAGTCTGTCATTTTATAAACGTCCCATGCGGTTGGATTTTTTTTTGAGTATTATTTTTATCCAGAAGAAGACGACTTTAACCCTGTTTTGCAGTGCAATATTATAAAGGTAAAGCATCCTGTTGGATTTCCTCAGCCGAGACCCCAGCTATACGTTGTTCCAGCTTCGCGATCATCACCACTGTCTTTTCATCGTATTCCACTATTTGACTGCACTCAGCATCCATCGGATCATTTGATACAAATGGACATGTATCTTGATTCGCCTTTTGCAAGTTTTTTTTAGCAGATTTTAGTTAAGCCACTTGTACGTTGTGAATCTTGCCGGCATGAGGTCTGGCTGCAGATATGCACTATTTTTATGAATTATAGAATTATAACTCAACTCGTTCAATTTTACAACGGAGAGCTTTTTATTAAACTTTGATTAGAATACAATACGTCAAACATTACATAGCAACATTGTTGTTCTGGCCGCCTTGGTTTTTCTTTCAATTTGTGGGATGCGATCGGTATCTCAGGTCGTGCTTCTGCGCTTATAAAGTTTCATGTATGTCTATTAATGAAAATTAACTGGAAATAATTCAAGCTTGATTCCCTATAATGAATTTATTCTCTTTAACACTCTTGATTATTGCAGTTGATTCTGATAACATTATTGATATATTTTTATTTTCAGATGAATGGTCCACCTTTCACTTATTGGAAGAACCTGAATTCGCAGTACCCATCAATAATTTAACAGTGCCCGTTGGACGAGATGCTACTCTAACTTGCGCAGTAAAAAATGTTGGAAAATACAAGGTGATGTGGTATTCTGAATTTATTCTAATTATTGTTCTTAGAAACCTACCATTCGAATAATATCTGAAAAGTTTTCTTTAAATCTATTTATTGCTACAAGACAATAACTTTTTTTGTCTGATCACCATCACTTTGATAAACTTCTTTGTAAAAATCGCCAGTTATGTTTATGAAATTGATATTCTTTGTGTTCAGGGTGAGTTTTTGTTGAAAGTTGAAACAACTTACACGTATCGTCAAAATAATTCTTAGACTCTTTTATACAGGGTGTCCCTGAAATGACTGTACAACGCTTAACCACAAATTCCTTGACCAAAAATAAGGTGATCTAGGCAAACTTACCTATATCCAAAATTGCTTCGTTAAGTCTAGAGAGGGCGTCAACGATTCAAAAAAACAAATGGTTTTGTCTACATTTTTCAAAAACGTCCAAATCAATTTTGATAAGTTTTGGTACCTAGTCTTGAACCATGAAATAACGTTTTTGGTTTTTTTAGCGACTAGTTGAAATTAACCGGGAGTGTTATATAGGTGACGTCATATGTAGTTATTTCTTTTGATTTTTTTTGGCATTGACTTTTTGATAAATCAGATATTTTTTACTTGAAGTTTAATGTATTGGGGAGTTTCTCCTACTGTTGAAAAATTTTGTTAAAATAAGTGGTTGTGCCAAAAAAAATTTTTTTTTCAACTAGCTTCACAGGTTTTTCTTTATTGATTTTTTTTCTTGCATAACTACTTATCCCAGCATATTTTTCCAAAAGAGGAAAAACTTTCCAACACACTGGATTATTAGATGAAAACATATGAATCATCAGAAAGTCAATTTCATTAAAAATCAGTGACGTCATATGCAACTATGTTTTGATTTTTTATGGAATTGACTTTATGATAATTCAGATGTTTTTATCTAATAACCCAGTGTATAAGAAAGTTTTTTCCTTTCCTGAAAAAATGTGCTGGTATAAGTAGTTATGTTAGAAAAAAATAAATCAATAATAAAATTCAACCTAATTGAAAATATTTTTTTTCTGGCACAACCACTTATCCCGGCAAAATTTCTTAGGAGGCAAAACTGCCCAACACATTGATCGAGTAGATAAAACCATCCGAATTATCAAAAAGTCGATTCCAAAATAAATCAAAAGAAATAACAACATGTGAAGTCACTTTTATAACACTTCCGATCAATTACAACCGTTCGCTATAGAAACAAAAAACGTGGTTTCATGGTCCAAGACTAGGCACCAAAAATTATCAAGATCGATTTGTACGTTTTTGAAAAATGTATTTTTTTTTTGAATCTTTGATGTATGTAACCAATGTAAAAAAAACAATTTTTTTTTAAATCTTTGACGCCCTCTGTAGACTTAACGTGGGAATTTTGGATATAGGTAAGTTTGCCTAGATCGCCTTATTTTTGATCAAGGAATTTGTGGTTAAGCGTTGGACAGTCATTTCAGGGACACCCTGTATTTGTCAAAATTAAACAATAATTAAAATTTCATGTCAAGAAGTCTATTACAAAATGCATTTGATTTGAATGAAGGTATCCAATACAAACTGGCTGAATGGGGAACTTGCATTCAAAATTAAATCGATTTTTTTATTTTGCAAACTGAAGAAAATCGCGACAAAATCGATACGTTTTTTTTATTTAGTTCAAATATGATTTTTACAATAGTTATTCAAGTTTAAAGTTCTGTATATATAGATAAACTGAGCATGGTGTTCAATGTTATGACGTCATAACAATGCAATTTCAGCACACTTATATCTCCATCAGTTTTCGACTAACATCAAAAAGAAAAAATACGGGTCTTCTTATTTTTCAAAGTGACGTATTCTGAAGTAAGGTGTTGAATGGTTCCAATAATGTTTCAGACACATCTATCACCAATAGTGTCTGGAATAGAACCTAGCTGCGTACGTCGACCATGCCTCTCCAAAGAAAAGATAGTTTTTCTTGTCGTCCAGATCATCTCCAAACTCTCTGTCGCCGACTATCACTAACAAAACCAAATTTGACTTTGTCTAAAAAGAGAACACTGCTTCAAAGCTAGAATCCAGTATCTGTCTTTTTGTGCCGACTGTAGACAAGCGGCTATCTGTTTGGGAAGTGAGCTGGGCCTCTTACTGGTCTCCTGGATCGTAAAGAAAATTGATCGACCTTATGTTCTTCTTACTGTCTTCTTACGTCAGACTGTACGGCTGCAAACGTTATGGTTCGATTCCGACGTGCATAACCTGATCAATCTTTTCATGCATTGGTTATCATAAACCGGCAATTTCTACCTCCTTTCAACGCTTTCGGTCTTCTGATACAGACGGACTATTCGAATAACACTGAAGTGCGTGAAATGCCTAGTCTTTCCGCGATTTGATGCATAGGCAGTCTCTCATCATGCGAAGAAACTATTTTTGCTCTATGGAAGAAATAAGTGCGGACAAAATAAACAAAATTCCTTTGAACATGTTTAATCGATTTGATTCCTTTTCCACTTGTAAGTTTTTATCTATGAAGAAATATACAGAGTGTTCCATAACCGCCATAGAGCAGCAGGTGATAATATGAATGAAAATAAGAAAATTTGTCTAATGAATGTGGTGGCAAATGCTAGTCGTTGAAAATATACAGGGTGTTGAAAGAGAAGCTTTATTTTCGAAAAACTTCAATCATTTTTAAACGAACAAAGATTTAATCAGGTAAATATCGGACACTTTTAACATCTATCAAAGTGAATATAAAAATGTTTTTAGATAGTTTGAATAAATTGTGTTCTCGTTTTGATAACCGGATTTTTATTTTTTTCCGGTATTTCTACTTCCAGAGTAGAATATCTCGCAAACGACTTAAGATATCGATATTTATCAAGAGTACATTTTCTACGTACAAAGATTTAGTCTTTCCAAGTCTGAAGATATATTTTTCGTTCACGTGCAACCACTTGATAGTTTGAGCGTATTGAGTTTTTACGCAACTGGGAATTCCTTCTACTTCTAAAACACTCAAATGGCAGAACGTGGCGGGAAAAAAAAGAAACAAAGGGCACATCCCTTCGTCAGGAAAACCGATAAGAAAAAATCAGACCACGACCCCAGTGTATCATCGCTGAGGGGGTGGAAACCAGGAGCACTTGTACGCGCAGTAATCTAGATTACGAAAAAAAAAATCATGAGGACGGTGAGTACTTGAAACTTGCGATTAATACCGACCTTGCCCTCTAACCATCAACAAAAATCTCCCTTTTATTACTAATATGGAAACTATAAGTGAGTGTGGAGAGTTGCAAAAACCCTGATTTTACTGAAAACTGTGCGCAAAACGTGGTTCACAAAAAAGTACTTGAGCGTGATGAGGCCACGTCTTCCAACAAAAAAGCGCCCAACAACAGCGAAAGCTGCGTGGACCTGAAAGGGGGGCCTGAAATTGTTAAATAACCGGTTGTGCGCGCATACACTGAATTTCAAAGTGAATACGTTACGGATGATGTCGGTCGTTATGCTGATGACGTTTGCTCTGACGAGGAGGTGATCAATCAGCGTCATTCGCGTCGTATACACTCTGTCCATATACTAACGTGGATACCTTAACACCAACCAGATTATGTCTCCAACATATCCACGAGACGCTATTTTGACCCGTCTGTCTAGTCTTTCTCTAGTGCCCGTAATCTGGTGACCAATCAACAACGAGTATTTTGAGCAAAAAACTTGAATGGTTTAGAAATGATGAATGACGACACACTTGTGTGGCATGATTGCAACACAAACAAGAATTGTCTATTGATAAAAGTCTCTTGGAAAAATCCGAAAAATTCTCCTCAAAAATCACAATATCTCGAAAAACAACTATACACAAACCACAAACTCGAAAACGAAAACCGAAATCAACAAACAGCTGCTTGGCTTTGGCTTTGACCTTCGTTTTCCACCAGGTTGCCATGTCTAACCAAAACTTTTTCTTGAAAAGCAGAATGGACATAGTTTTACTCGCATAAACTCTGCCCTATTATTCAAACCAAACTTATATGACTCACATAAAATATTTATATTTATGTGATCAGTGGAAAAATTTAATTGAAGATTTGAAATTGTGTTAAATTAAATCTTTGGCAACGTCGTCGAAGATCTCATGAAAGTTCTGGACGTAGATAACAGACACAGGCACTGCACGAGGATAGTGCTATGCCGTTAAGAGTTTGTTTTCTGCCGACTCGCCGGGTAGTGCTGCCGGCGGGGGCGAGCGGAGAAGAAATTATGCGGTACCAAGGGCCAGCAAAATGAGCAGTAGATAAGCAAGGAGAGTTCTTGCAGGATTTTGACCATTTTCACATGTAAGTTTCCATACGAAAATCTAAGGTCCGAGCAATCTTTTTTTGTTCCTGCGACTCGAGCAAACATATAGCTGCACTACTAAGGGTATTTCTTCTGAAGAACTTCTTCGAGAAGGCTTGATTGAATGTGCTCGAGTAGTCTAAAAAATCAATAAATCTTTGAAAGCTGCTCATTTAATAGGCGAAAAACAACAATTACAAGCAGCAATTGGTAATGTCAAAAGTGTAAGACAACAATTTAAAATACCACAAAAAAGGGAGGATGTGGAATCCCGGAAGAAGAAACAGCATGCCATCATGTAAAATGGGTTGATCTTTGTACAGCTTTTGATGTGGAATTTGAACATGTGCCTTGATTTATCTCCACCACAAAGACATCATTAGATATTTATTGGACTGTAAGGTTATATTTAGGAGAAGAGTTCAAAATATTTTGAAAAACAATCATGCTTTCAAAGTTAACATTGTATTTTGTGGTGAATTGAAAGTAACTAAAGCAAATATGACCTCTACGGGAAATAAATATTCAAATACCAAAAATGCCCCTCTATATCAAGATTCTAATTCGTATGTTTGGTTTGATAAAAATATCAAAACTCCTCTACTCACTGAACCAGAGGATATTCAAGAAAAAGATAGTGGTTGGGCCTTATCTAAAGTAGTAAATTCAACCAATAAAATAAATGAGTTTAATATGATTAATGCTGGCTCATATATTGATCTACCACTCCATATAGAAAATAAAAAAGCTTGCGGTTATGTTCAAAATTCTGATGATTCATGTTTTGCCTGGGCAGCGGTCTCTGCATTATTCTCTACTGATCATGGATTTGCTACATGGACTTCTTCGTATCCACATCCTCAAACTGTTTTAAATTTGAACGGAATTCCAATTCAATTGGAATGTCATTATCTCAGGTCTCACGATTTGAAAAGCAGAACGTAAATAGACTGGTGAAATCAGGAAAGTCCTTCAAGGTTATACCGGCCTTTATCACAAAAAATAAAGTTGAGTACCTTATAAATCTTCTTATGGTACAAGACAGTTATTATAGTAAAGATGAGGAGATTCTTCCAACTTAAACTCATTTTGTTTGGATAAAATTTTTATCGCGTCTTGTTTCAATGCAGGTGAGTGAAAAAAATAGTGCTTAGTATATTTGTGATCGTTGTCTTCATTACTTTTATGAAGGTGGCAAACTGAAAAATCATCTGAAAGATTGTGAAAATTTAAATAATGGTCCAGTTCCAAGGGTTTTTGAGAAAATTAGAAGATTTGTGGAGTTACTTACTTTTCGTTCAAAACAAAAGCATCTTTTGTCGTATATTCAGATTCTGAGTGTCTTTTGACCCCTGTTGAAGATGATGTAACTAAAAATAGTCGAAAATATCAATCGCATATCCCATTTAGCATTGGTTATTATATTAAATGTTCTTATGATAACACATTATCATTTCATAAATCCTATACATTGGAGGATTGTATTCAGTGCTTTGTGAAGGAACTCCTTGAGTTTGCTGAACATGTGATGACAGCAGAGAAATGGGAGGAGAGTTGAACTCGTTTGACAGATGCGCGGACGGTGAGATTAACGAACTTATCATTTTGAAGTATATCTGTCAAAATCATAGCCGCATTCAGGGACCAAGCGGATCACAAGTGTGGATTCGCGTGTTAGTTTGCAGTATTGATACCATCATAGGTATAATAATGTTAGGTATATGGTAACTTGGATGATAGAATTTAAAGAAATGACTTATGGTGATAAAATCAGTTTATTTGACAAAAATCAATTGAACTCTTGTTAAATTTATGTCACAAAATGCATCCATCAACAAGAACACAACTTGATGTTATGACTCATGACATGACAACGACAATCACGGGTCAAGGGATCAAAGCTTCGATCCTCGACAATCGACATTAATGACATTTAAATGACGTAGAATAGACACTCTTGACAGATATACTCACAAGATGTCCGCGCCCTTGCCGTTCCACAAAAATATCATGCGCAGTGCTCCAAAAGCGTTCTACTCTTTCCCCATTTCTCTGGATGACAGTCTTCCAATGTTCTCTTCCAATGGAGAAGCTAACATCTGAACAGGTTAAACATTTTTATAAGGTGAAATGTTGTCATGTCTATGAAATAGCATTCAAATTAGAAGATAAAAGGGTCCGTGAGTATTGCCACTTGACTGGTCTATACAGGGTGTTACTTAATGGTGTGTCAAGTTTCAAGGGGGAGTTCCTGGATAAATTTTTAGTCGAAAAGGTCATATAAACTTGAGTCTTAAAATGCTTGGTTTTCAAGATACAGGGTCTTAAAGATTTATTTTATTTTCAGTTTTCAATACATTTTCCAAAGACGGTTTGAGATATTGAACTGAATTTTGCCACAGGATATTATGGTTCAGGAACACATTTTTTTTTTATTTTAATCTTTATTTTTAATTTATTTTATTTTATATTATTTATTTTTTTTACCCAAGTTTATATGACCTTTTCGACTTCAAATTTATCCAGAAACTCCTCTTGAAAATTATGACATACCATTTAGTACTACCCTATATAGAGGACCTGCACATGAAGAATGTAATTTGAATTTTCAAGAAAGCCACATTATTTCTGTTTTATTTCATTATCTTAGTTCATATGTTGGACATTTGCTCATCAAAGCTTTAGCTGAAGTGGATGGGCCAATCAATGTTGTTACATCTTCTTCACGAAGCATATTCCTGAAAGTCGTGTATTTTTGGATAGTTTTCGTTTTATGGCTTCCAGTTTGAATAAACTCGCATCTTATCTTTCAGATTTCCTCATTTTAGAGCCGAATTCAAGAATCTGAATGATGAACATTTCAAATTGCTCACTCGGTATATTTCCATATGATTTTATGGGTGATTGGTGTTGAATCAATGAGTCTGAATTGCCTCCCAAGTCAGAGTTTTTTAACAGATTGGAAGATAAATGTACTTCAGATCGTGACTATGCACATGCGCAAAAAGTTTGAAATACTTTCTCTTGCCGAACATTACGCCATTACTCTGAACTATACACGGAAACTGATATTTTGTTATTGGCTGACGTCTTTGAGCAATTTATATCAGGAGCAGCTCATAACACATGGATTAGACCCCGCTCATTCGTTAACTCTTCCTGGTTATTCTTGGCAATGTATGCTTCATCAACTTTTGATTGATTTAGATCTTGTCATGTTTATTGAAAAGGGTATAAGAGGTGTCTAACTCAATGTTCTGAAAGGCATGCTGAATGCAATAATAAGTATATTTCTTTATACGATCTTTTTAGAAAAGAAACATATGTCATGGTTTTTGACATCAACAAGTAATATGGGTGGGCGATGTCTCAACACCTGCCCCATAATAGATTCAAGTGGATGAGTGACGTCGAAATATCTTCATTTAATGTTTAAGATGTTGTTGATACCTCCAACAAAGGTTTCATTTTGAAAGTAGGATTGGAAATACCTCATGAGTTACACGATCTATTTTCCGATTTACCCCCTTGCCCCGAACATAATACACCTCCTGGTTCTGAAAATATCAAGCTGATGACAACTCTCTTCAATAAAGAAAAATACGTTATCCATTACCAAAACTTGAAACAGGCATTGGGCTTGGGCGTTAAACTATCAAAAATCCATAGAGCAATTTCATTTAATCAGTCTTCTTGGTTAAAGTCTTTTAGTGATTTGAATACCCGTCTCAACCAGGCCTCCAAAAATGTCTCTGAGAAAAACCTCTCTAAACTTATGGATTATGTTGTTTTAGGAAAAACAATGGAAAATGTACGAGAACACTCTTCTGTTAAACTTGTAACTAAATAGGAAGGTCGATATGGAGCTGCAGCTTTGATTTCGAAACCAGGGTTTAAAAGAAGCACCATGATCAATGAGAATCTTGTTATTATCGAGTTGGAAAAATCCAAAGTATTTTTCAATAAACCGATATATGCTGGAATGTGTATTTTAGATTTGGTTAAAACGACTATTTACGACTTTCATTATGGTTACATGAAACATCGTTTTGAAAAATGCACTGTGTTTTACACTGATACAGACTCATTAGTTTATGAAATCACAGATACCAATGTGTATGACGTCATCAGAGAAGATTGTGGTTAATATTTTGATACCTCTGATTATCCTATGGATAATATTTATGACATTCCCTTAGTGAATGAAAAGGTTTTGTATATGATGAAATATGACGGATTATGGCAGACTTTATCGGACTCAGATCAAAAATGTACGCAGTAAAACTAATTTACACTGGTTAGGAATTAGAACAGGTCAAAACTAATATGGAAAAAGAGGGGGTAAAAAAAGACAAATTTATAAAATATTCGGATGACAAAGGCATGGCCAAAAAATTAAAGGAGTAAAAAAAATGTTAATGAAAATAAAATCAGTTTTGATGATTATGAAGATTGTTTAGAGTCAAATATTGAGAAAGCAGTTGATCAAAATTTAATTCGTGCAAGCAAACATGATTTATATTCTATAATACAAACAAAAATAGCCTTGAGTCCGTATGATGATATGATACATCTGTTAAAAGAATTTGTCTTAACTCTTCCTCATGGACATCATTCTATAATGGAATAATATATTGTGTGTAGATAGTGGATAGAAGCCTGTATTTGTCATATTTTTAGTTCCTTTTCACACACCAACCCCATATGGCAAAATAGTGTAATTTACCTCTTTGAGGATTTATGTGTGTATCATGTAATTGTGTATCTTCTGATGAAAACATGAATATATCATTCATAATTTGACTTTTTATCTGATTGGATATGCAAGGTTAGTAGGCGTCTATTTCATCTATGAATCAACTCTATCCAGATGTTGAAATAAAATATACATTTCTGAAAAAAATCTTGATCTTTTCCACTATTAAAATATAGTTTTTAAATTTCATTATTCGTACCAATACTGATGCTATCTTCTGTAACTATGAAAACTCAATGATTGGAATTTCTACTAAATCATAATTTCTTAGTCTCTTGTTGTGATCCCTTTCTTAAAAAAATTTTGCGATTGTTGAATATAAAATATCTAGTCCGTATGATGATATGATACATATGTTAAAAGAATTTGTCTTAACTCTTCCTCATAGACATCATTCTATAATGGAATAATATATTGTGTGTAGATAGTGGATAGAAGCCTGTATTTGTCTTATTTTTGGTTCCTTTTCACACAACAACCCCATATGGCAAAATAGTGTAATCTACCTCTTTGAGGATTTATGTGTGTATCATGTAATTGTGTATCTTCTGATGAAAACATGAATTTATCATTCATAATTTGACTTTTTATCTGATTGGATATGCAAGGTTAGTAGGCGTCTATTTCATCTATGAATCAACTCTATCCAGATGTTGAAATAAAATATACATTTCTGAAAAAAATCTTGATCTTTTCCACTATTAAAATATAGTCTTTAAATTTCATTATTCGTACCAATACTGATGCTATCTTCTGTAACCATGAAAACTCAATGATTGGAATTTTTACTAAATCATAATTTCTTAGTCTCTTGTTGTGATTCCTTTCTTAAAAAAAATTTGCGATTGTTGACTGTAAAATATCTAGGTACATCACTTTTCTTTTTGAATATTCTACATCCCCTTATTCGAATACCAGATGAGTAACATAACATACATACACCAAAAAAAATAACTTAGATTTTATTACGGAACATTTGCGTATTTCCAAATCTCACAATATACATCGTCGAAACATCACTAAAATGTTTTCAGTATCAAATACCAAACGATAAAACGATGATACGCCATACACCATACACCTCAACAATAATAATTTAGAACTCACATTTCCAAAACCCTCCATTACAAAAAAATTACCGCTCGCAATGTAGTGTAAACAAAACAACGATTGAAACATTCAGACTCCCAGTCAATGACTTTTTTTCATTCCATTCAAATATCTCAACTATTCGCTGTAATACGCTTCTGAAGTTGAACTTCATCTACCATCTCGAACACCTAATGATAAAAATAATCTGATGATCAGTTTGACTTCTCTACTTCCAAACAACTGATAATCTAAATATATATAAGACCCACATTACCAAAATCCATAATACAAATGATATCGCTGGGTATTTTGAACAAATCATCAAAACACAACCTAAAATGATTCCAGTACTGAAACCACAAATAAATCAATCAACACTCAAGAACACCGCATCAGCCAAAATTCCCCTATCCAACAAAAGTATACCAATCCTACACCATAAGAATCCAGACTTAATTGATAACCTTCCTGGCGCAATGGTTTAAGCGGCTCCCGCATAATCATTGTGGTACGGGATCGATTCAATCTGATTCTAAAAACTTTTCCCGATGCGCGGCATCGCATTGCGCATGCGTCGCAGGAACAAAAGAAGATAGCTCGGGCCTTAGATTTTCTTATGGAGACTTACATGTGAAAATGGTCAAAATCCTGCCAGAACTCTCCTTGCTTATGCTTATCTACTTTCAGCAAATCCCTTCCTCTTTTGAAACAGCCGCTTGACCACAGCCATAGCAAAGATCAATTTTCAATTATTATAAGATTATAAGATTATAAGTACCGATTTTTGAGCTCTTCCACAGAAAAGTACATATGTATTTTTATATCCAGATAGGAAGGTATTACGGTAACGTTTTGAATACAAATATGGTTTTCGTAGTTTATATTATTATTCTCTGAAACTGAGGTAATTTTGCCAAGTCTAAAATCTAGGTATATCCTTTTTTTGATCAACAAACTAAACCTTCTTGACTCTTTTTATAAAATGATTTCACGAACGCTGTGGAAAAAAAAAATTCTAACGTATTCATAAAAACTGGGTTGAAGATGAGTGAGTACTCATTATGTAGAAAAAGTGATTTTGAGATATCATGAGAAAAATGGAGTTCGAATACACTCACTGACAATAAATTCGGGACAAGAATTATTTGAGTCGAATTGATATCCTTATAACTTTTTTATTTGTTGTCCGATTTGAGTGAAATTTCTACCAAAGATATTACTCTTGATTTTGGTTTTGGAAAAATACCGATGGCTTGGTCATTATACTGGGAGGAACCGAAGCTTCTTTTTTACCCTTAAGTTTTCAACACCCTGTGAAAAAATTGAGCGGCAAAATTCATCTTTATTATGTTCTGTTGTAAAGTACAATCTTTTCTTAACAAATTGTTTTGTTTTGGTCATATCAATATCCGCTTTTTAAGAGAAGATACAGATATTCAAATAAAATGCTGCAGTTTTTCGATATTTTATCATCAATGAACAAAAACATTCTTATAGACTTGCATGAAGTTTAGCCCTATGTCTTGAGATATTACCCTTGATTTCTGTTTTCGAAAAATACTGATAACTTGATCATTATACAGGAGAGAACAAGAGCTTCTTTTTTACTCCTAAGTTTTCAATACCCTGTGTAAAAATTGAGCGGCAAAATTTAGCTCCATTATATTGTGTCTTGAAGGGGATCTTTTCTCCACAAAACGTTTTTTTTGTCATGTCAATATTAAAGAAGATACAGATGTTTGAGGAAAATGCTGCAGTTCTCCGATATTTTATAGACAATGAATGAAAACATTCCTATAGACTTGCATGTCCAGAATGTTCTAAGATTCTATATTGTCCCAGTCTACCCACTGTTCCATATTGGGCAAATTGTTCACCTCGAACACTCTTTGGAGGCGGTAGTATCATGGTGTGAACTGGGATATCACTACATGGACGTACAAATCTTGTATTAATTAAAAATGGGAAATCAAGCACATGGGATAGGTATGCTAGGATTGCTAGGTAGACATGCTCGCAATAGACATCAGAAAACCTTTCCTGATTTGAGAGAAGCCCTTCTTGAGAAAATACGAATATTTCTCAAAAGGGATCAAAAGCATGCCATTCGCATAGCAGAAGTCATAGGGATACGATGTGATCATACGCGCTATTAATTTGAAAATATTTTGTTCATGCAAATCTATGAGAATGTTTTCATTCATTGTTGGTAAAATATCGACAAACTGCAGCATTTTCTTCAAACATCTGTATCTTCTCTAAAAAAGCAGATATTGACATGACCAAAAAAATATTTTGTTGAGAAAAGATTGCACTTCACAACAGAAAATGATAAAGCTAGATTTTGACGCTCAATTTTTCCACAGGGTGTTGGAAACATCAGGGTAAAAAAGTAGCTTCTGTTCCTTCCTGTATAATGACCAAGCCATCGGTATTTTTCCAACACCAAAATCAAGAGTAGTATCTCAAGACAAAGAGCTACACTTTGGTACAAATTTCACCAAAATCGGACAGCAAATAAAACAGTTATAAGAATATCAATTAGCCTCAAATTATTCTTGTCCCGAATTTATTCTCGGTGAGTGTATTTGGGAAAGGGGTGGAAAGGCTTTGTCACTTGTGGCTTGTGGGATATGATGAAAAAGACCATGTACAGGGTTATTCATAATGTTTTAAATGGGTTCGGGTAAATGTCAAAAAAGTTTATAGATAACATGTACTATCGTATGCGCGAGTGTATGCGCGTAGTTTCAAAGTCCCTGCAATCGATTTATATTTTTGAAGCATCGTGACGCTTAGCTCTAAGTAGGCATTAAATTTTTTTAACTTTGGAAGATATCTACTTGACCCAATACATTGACTTCTTTTAACAGAAATTGAGAATAGCTTTCATGTAAAAATCATCCGTTATCGCATTTTTTGTCAATCATGAAATGTTTACTATAAACCATCATAACTCAGAACTGAGTAAGATAAATGAGTTTAATCAAATAGCAAAAAAGTCTGTAAATAACACGTACTTTTGCATGCGCGTAATTTAAAAGTTCCTGCAATCGAATAATATTTTATTTATTGGTAGGCGTTGAACTCTTTCAACTATGAAAAATAACTACTTGACTACTACATTGACTACTTTCCACAGAAATTAAATATCTTTATTCGTTCCCAAGATATTGGCGTGCGGAGTTTTAAGTGAAAAACCCTGTATATCTGTTGTTTTCAGAATCTGGTTTTAGTGGCCCCACCAAGTCAATAAATATTTTCTGAAATGCCGTAGAAGCGGTGGTAGTTACCGACATCGGCTCTTTTTTATGATTACTATATTTATGACCTTGGCAGTCTTCGAACTACCTTGAGAATTTGTCTACGTCTTTCTGCAAACTTATCCAATAACAATAATTCTCTAAATTGTTGTACATACTGTTATTCCTCGCATGTCCGCTTTAAAATAAATCGCCGTTTCTCTGGATCTAATATGTTTTGTATGTTTTCAATAATAGATATTCTCAACTCATTACTCCTAATCATTTCTGTTTTTTTAATACTTCCTTGATAGAGTATGCGCATTTTTCATTTCTGATAACTACTAATTCCGGAATTTTGAATTATTTGCACAAATTGTACAGGTCTCTCAACGATACTTCCAGAGTCAACGCTGATCGAGCATCCTGTCTTATATACACAGTCTTAGATTATCAGAATGAAAAATATTCTTCGTAAAAAAATCATGTGAACCATTCTCACGCAATGAATTAAATTTGGAATAATTTACTGATCTTGACTTGTGAAAATCCTTAGGACATTCGATCAACTCTACAACTCCAGGGTGTCTGAACCTTTTATGTATCTAATAGTAGAATCATATTTCTCTAAAATAATTCGAAACTTCGTGAGTTCACTAGACGGATTAGTCATACCAAACGTCCGCATAAATAAGACCTAAAATGTTTCACCTCCCATATGATGGCTCATAGTTCCTCCTCTATTGTTGGTTAATTTTTCTCCGCTTTATTTAACGCACGACTGGCTTGAGCAACTGGCTTGTCATCATCATTTACCAATACTGCTCTTATCGCTGATCCCGACGTATCAGTACGCAAAATGAATACCTACATTGTCCTACATGTTCCTTAAAGTCTCAAAAGATTGTTCACAATATAAAATTAACTTCTTAAGAAACTCACACTTCCTACGATTCAGTTTAAAATTGACATCTCTCAACCGTTGTAGTACTTTGACGCTGTCTTGTTGTGATTTATTAAACTATCAGACCAGACGGGATCATCCATATAAACAAAAACATCATCTTAGCTTTTTCAAAGGCAATGACAATTGCAATGTCGTGATCAACATTGCAATCGTCATTGCCTTTGAAAAAGCTGTACACGCTCGACTATCCTTGTCCAACTTTATCTGATAGTAACCTTGCGACAAATCAAGATGTGAGAAATACACAGCACCAGATAAAGAATCCAAAATCTCAGTGATACATGGTAACGCGATTCTTTTGTCTTCTAGTCTTGTGTTTGGAAACCTGAAATTGATCACTACTCTCCATGATTTATTACCGTTCCTAAACTTTTTTGGAAAATTAGTAATGGAGATGACCACTGTGATTTGGTTCACTCTATTATGCCATCACGCAACATTTTTTCAATTTGCCCTTGAATTTTTTGTTTTTGCCTATGTGTCAAGCGGTATGGTTTCACATAAACAAGCGCGGCGCCTTTTTTGTTTATAGAATGTACAAATTGTAAGTGGGTCATTTTCAAAAAAAAATACGTCCGCATATTTCGCAATTATTTTCTGAATCGCCAGTGGTTTAGTCTGACCCAAATGACTTTATCGAATCGTATCTTATAATGCGTCTACTCGTTGGTACGGAATGCTTTTGATTTTCTATGAAATAACATGTTTCACAATTGAGTGACTTTACCTCTGGCCTAAAATTTCTCAATTTCGTGCTCCTGCCCTTGTATTCGATATTTACACTAGAATTATACTATTCTTATCCGGACCCGCAATACTACTTGGAATGAAAACTCCTTCACAAACTTCATGCGGCAACACCACGCAATCTTTCTTCAACTCAACCTCAAAATATCTGGTGAACTCGCATTTCGCTGGTACTGTTGTGAAGTAATCATTTGCAGCTTGTATTGTAAGAGACCCTTTTGTATCGCTGCTGACACAAAAGAAAACGAAAACAACTCATAGTCAATAGCTGCTGAAAATTGTTGAAAGAAACCAGACCCCAAAATTCCTTGAATGTCATCATTGAATTGCTTTATAATCAGAAATGCATGATCTACATTTACGTTATTTACTACGAATATGATTTCTGCTGAACCTTGCAAAACTGTTCACCCGGACAATCCGATGATATTAACTTTATGCGAATTGTCAACTACCTTGGTTGTTTTTACTCATAAATTAATCAAAAATTACACTTATCGTTGCACCTGTGTCCAGCAAGAGTTTCAGCTCGCGTCCTTCATAAATGACATTTATGAAATTTAATCCACTAGCACTTGAAATATGTTTTTCAGGCACCACTGACGATGAAGACTCATCATCGCCCCTGTTAGGCACGAAAAAATCGATCAATCACCTCTCCTTGAAGCTGGTCGGTGTCCGCATTTTGCTCTTGCATATTGATTTCGATCAAAATGTTTATCACCACTGTTTTGGGTATAATTCGATCGGTTTCCTCTGCCCCTATACTGACCTCTTGCCCTACTATTATTCGTGCCAAAGTTTCTAAACTCAGATCAGAAACTATTATTAATTCCGGAGTTTCTGATGAGAATGCGTCCGCATCCGCGACTTCCAGATGATCTTCTATAACCACGATTACACATGTTAAACATGGATTGAAAACTACCCTCACTTGTTGTTTCCTTTTCCTTTGCTTCCCGGATGACAAATCAAGTAATTCCTATCAAGTCTAATTTTCGCGCCTGGGGTTAAACAAGTTTTCGAAACATATTGAATCAATAACTTTCGTCCCGCTTCGTCTGAAAACTCATTATATAATTCAATGGCTTCGATAAGCTGTATTGTGGTTGATTCTTGACCATTCATTTTCGGTAATAAACTTGCAGCTGTTTTCAAATAAAAAAAAAACTCATCTTATCTTTTTTTTCAAACAATCAGAATCGGAATTTGAATGACTTGTCTCTGTTTCCACTTAAGCTGATACTGATTGCTTGAATTTTGAATCCCTTAACCTAGCGTTCGAAATATCATCTATTCTACTTAAACAATTTTCCATACATTCTACATACTCCTCAACTACCTCAACAATTTCTACACCATTGTTACGTCCAGAAAGTTTATGAATCAATTTTGTAAATTTATAAATACTTACCCTAAATTTATCTGTTCATTTTTTTCCCTAATAAAACATTCAATTTTGTCCTTAGTGTCAATTGTCTTGGTACAGTTATTCAATGGGGCTAGGTTTGTTTAAAATTCAAACAATAGTGAAGTTGGCGACAATATCTTCAGTCAGTGGGTTTGTCATTTTCTATGTGGTTCGAGACTTCATTTTCACGAATCATCACATTATGAGTTATGGTATGACCAAGTGGTTACCTACCCCGATTCATGCACGTTTTGCTGATTTATTGGTCTTTCTCCGGCACCTTTCTCCATCCCTGCTGTTATAGCATAGATATGCAACATAGGCGATTTGCAGATTACCCTTAGAATTGGAGCATTTTGGAGAAATATCGTAACCCCAGGACGCGGGAAGCTGCTGAACTTAGAGGCCCTCCTCTATCTCTGGTGAGTCTCACGATTTCATTACACCATGTAGGCTAATGAAAACCCTGGATTTCATTTTAGGCCTTTTATATTATCTTATCTCTTGTCTTCTCCCTTGTCCGGTTTTGGGATCTTCTTGAGACTTTTTTCTCGAGATTAACCCTAAGACAAAGGCCCACATCTACCCTTTTTACCTAAAGAATATAAACGTCAGGATACTTTTTAACTCGGACCGGTATCTAACCTTCAACCAGGCTTGATTGCGGCAGTGTCTTGGGGATTAGTTTGACCAACCCCATTCTAAACCAACCCCCAGCCCCAATCTGTAGGCCCATGAAACACATAGGAGGCATCGAGTTGTACCAAGACATTCTCATCGCATCATTCACCCCTACCCAACCAATCACTGAACCCTGAGACTGGTGAGTCTGTATCGAACCAATATTACTTTCAATTTATTCTAGACATGGACACTTCTTGATAAATCACTTGATATTGTATGTAAATGCTATCCATCACGATTTACACACTGAATGTCAACCATTCACATGATCATATTATCACATTTTTGCGTAGCTTTGCTCGTGTAAACCCCGTATGAACATACCCGGTATAACGAGTAATACGTCGTGTGTAAAACTGAACGGAGCTATTTGTTACTTCTTATCGAAAATTGGAATGAAAGTTATTGAGATGTATTTTATAGTTTTTATTGAAATGTCTAACATACAAATCATACACTTGATTGACAACTAAAAACTCTTGAAACCCTACCTTTTTATCAGGTAACAATGAGTTAAGTGAATTGAATAATACATCACTACATACTCCCCCACCAATAAAAAGCATATAAAAAGAAATATTAATAACTATTGGGACTCTTGAACAGCTTTTTTCAAAATCTGGATATTCTGATCTGCGTGCGGGCTGTTTCTGGTAAAGAGAAGGACACCCTCTTCTTTGTAGATTTCGTTATAGTGGGGTGGACAGGGACACCATCATCATAGGTGTTGTCGAAGAAAGCTGGCTCCAATCTATCCCTCGATACACTCACATGCTTTCCATTCACTACGATTTAAAAAAATGTTGGGTGCCGTGAAACGATTCTATGTGGGCCTGAATACATACGGAGAAACTGAAGGTTTTTTTACTGAGTCATCTCGTAAAAATACATGACTGCAATCATTGAGTTCTGGATGCATATAAATTCTTTGCTTCGAATGCCAAGAAGCTCATGATGTTTTTCAGAATGCTAACATAAGTCTGTTGGTGATGGAACTTCTTTTGATGTTTGGAAGAAATCACCACGTAGTCGAAGAGAGGTACCAAAAACAAGTTCTGTCGGAGATAATTCATTGTCTTGTTCAACTGCATTTCTTAAACCTAGAAGAATTATGGGAAGCTCAACAGTCCACTTTGAAGTTTCCTTGAGTCGACACATCAACGAAGCTCTCAATGACCGATGCCACCTTTCAAGTAAACTATTGGCTTGGGGATGATACGCTTTAGTATGGCATACTTTTATTCCGAATAATTTGGCTAACGAACAAAACAAATATTATGATTCAAAGTTACGTCCTTGAACCGAGGTTATTACTTTTGGTACTCCAAAAAATGCTGATTCATTGTTCGACTAATGCTCTTCCAAGTGTTTCTGCTGATTGGTCAGGAATAGGTACTGCAATTGGCCAACTTGTGAATCTATCAATACAGGTCAAAAGATATAAATTTCCGTTTGATGGGGGAAGAGGACCAACAATGTATATATGGATCCAATAGAATCTTTCCTCTGGTGGTATAAATTTTTGCAACGGAGGTCTCTCTTGTTTGTTAATTTTGGATTTTTGACAATCAATGCAATTTCTCACAAATTTCTTAATGAAGGTATGCATATTCGGCCACACGAAGCGTTTGCGAATGAGGTCATCTGTGCTTCTTCCTCTGGTATGGTTGAGTCCATGAAAGTATCGACATATTTCATCAACAAATATAACAGTGGTTTGCCAGTAGAGATGTCGCAATGGATTAGCGTTGAGTCAAACGTTATTCTTCAAATCTTAAAATTGCCACTGTTAGATGACATAATTTTTTCTTAACTATTCATCTTATTTTTGGGCTTTCGCAAACTCTGTTTCATCCGAGTATCTGGAATTATTGGCTTCAACTCTAGAAAGAGTAACTGAGCTGTTTGATGGTGGAAAACAAAGCAAGTAGTTCACGATCGTATGTGGAGTATCTTCTTTCGGTAGCTGACAATTTTCTCGAAAAAAATGCGAGGGGCTATCATTATTTATCTCATCAGAAATTTTGGATGTACCATTGAGGAGATAAAGTATTTTTGTAACCCACACAAGTCTATGACTTTGGGTTGTCTTCTATTTATTTCCAATATGGAAATGTGCAATCATTGTATTTGAAATTGGAAATAAATATTATTATTATATTATTATTATTATATTATTATTATTATTCTGAATTTTCCAGTTGCTGAATGACTCCACCGATAGCCAAATCAAAGGCGTCAGTGTGGATGGATAATTTGGCATTCATTTCAAGGTGTGAAAGAACTGTTGCTTTACTTATCTTGATTTTTGTTTTATTAAAAGCTTCATCCATTTCGTTTGTCCATATAATTTGATCTCTACCTTTGAGGCCGCCGTATGCATGGTGAAATGTTTGGCTTTGTGTACAATGAGGTATAAACCTCCTATAATAATTCAGCATTCCTAGATATCTTCTTAATTCAGCAGCATTTGTTGGCTTTGGAAAGTTGATAATAGCTTGAATTCTTGATTGAGGAGGCCGAATTCCATCGTCATTAATTTCATACCAAAAAAAAGTAACTGTTTCTTTCTGAAAGTTGCATTTTGCTTAATTGATTTTTTTTCCATATTTTGTTTAACGTTGAAATAATAAGTCAAGATGTTTGATACGTTCATCTTCTGATTTCAAGGCTACCAAAATATCATCGATTAATGCAAAACAGAGATCCAGACCTTTACAAACCCGTTGATGAAACGCTGAAAGGTTTGCCCAGCATTACGAAGGCCGTGAGGCATAAAAGGAAACTCATATAGACCAAATGGTGTGTTAATTGCTGTCTTTTGACTATGATGTTCTGCGACTGGAATTTGTTGATGAGCTCTAACTAGATGTATTGTAGAAGAAATCTTTTTTATATACAAGAACAAATCACAATCTTGTATATTTGGGATGGGATATCTGTCAGGGATTGTTACTGAATTTAATTGTCTGGTATCACCACAAGGCCTCCAATCTCCGGTTTTCTTTGGAACCATATGCATAGGACTAACCCAAGGACTGTTAGATGGTCTGCATAAACCTTCTAACCCCATTAGATCAAATACTTGTTTTGCTACAGATAGCTTTTCCGTACATAGGCGTCTTGGTTTGACGTAAACAGGTGGTCCGGTTGTTTCGATAAAATGTTTGGTACTATGCTAACATTCGTTTGTTTTATTAATTTTTGAAAAATATTTTGCAAGAAGTATTCCAATTTTTGTTTGGGGATTCACTGTGTTGACTGTGAAGTATGATTTTTTATTCGGTTTAAGTGCTAGCCAACAATCCTTCTTCATTAGACGAAGTCTTACTGTCTATCAATTGTCGTTTCGGAAGATCTACTAATTAATGAGAATGTCTGAGAAAATCTGATCCGATAATTGGATATTGTACGTTTGCATTCAGAAAAATATACTTGTATTTTCTGGGTAACCCAAAGTCAATCGTCATTGACCTTTCTCCATAAACAGTTATTGGAGAACCATTGGCTGCATAAAGTCTTTCTGAGTGATGTTTTCACGATCAGTTTCTTTTGCTGGGATAATGGATACATCTGCTCCAGTGTGAATGAGAAATTTTGATTTCGAGTTTCTGTCGATGAGAAATAAGCGACTTGGACCATTATGGCAGGAACAGGTCACGTCTGTCTGCCATTCAATTAGTTTTTCCGATTGATGAATACATGTTAGTTGATATTTCTTTGCGTTTGCTCCAAAATTGAAGTGATACCAGCAAATATCTGTGTGATTAATTCTTGAAGCTCCTTGCCCTCTGGGATCCTTAGACTTTGAAGATGAATTTCTATACTTTGAGGAATGATTGTATTTTCTTTCGTGATCACTATAATATCTTGATAAAAATTTGTTTGAATTTTGTCTAAATGCGGAGATCTCTCCGCCCGATTTTTTTATTATCAAGGGAATATTATATTTTTGACTATTTGAAAGAGAAGCATTCGATGATGTGTAAGATATATCGGCAATATTATCGGCTTTGATACTCAATTGATCTAAATCACTGTTGCTCACTTGTAAAATAGCTTGTGCAGAGACTGGAATAAAGAGACTGGAAGTTGCTGAATCGATAATTGCTTGATAGCTTCACAAGACATATTATCTGAACCTGCCAGATTCTTGATCTCCCGCAATAATTGAGATTCTTCTCGATCGCCAAGTTCGTCACCAGATGCTATTTTCTTGAGACGTAAATCATCACTGTCAGTGCATCGTTGTATAACAGCATTCTTCAGTTGTTCATATGTTGGTGAGTTTTCATTTTTAATCAAATCTGACACAATATTGAGACTAACGCCATCAAGTGCTGACAAAACATAATTGTATTTAATATGACTTTTACTTATTCTCGTAAATTCAAATTGTGCTTCGGCTTGTTTGAACCATAAGGCATGCATATTTATCCAAAACAACGGGAGTTTCACTGTGACAGCGGATATTTGGGATGTACTATTGGCAGCTTCTTTATCTTCCAAATTGCTTTTCATCTTGATCAATTCATTTTGAAGTTGTCTGATTGTTCCTTCCATGTCGGAGTTACCAGTTTTCGATGTATTTTATAGTTTTTACTGAATTGTTCAACATACTAATCATACACTTTTTATCAGGTAACAATGTGTTGAGTGAATTGAATAAAACATCACTACACTTTCAACGTTCATATCTAGCGTTAAAGATGCAAAAAAAAATGGATTTTCCCACATTTTTCAAAAACGTACAAATTGATATTGATAATTCTTGGTACCTAGTCTTGGACCTTGAAAATACGTTTTTTGTTTCTATAGCGAACGGCTGTAATTGATCGGAAGTGTTATGAAAGTGACTTCACATGTTATTTCTTTTGATTTTTTTTGGAATTGACTTTTTGATAATTCAGATGCTTTTATCTAATAGTTCAATGTATTGGGGAGTTTTGCTCTCTCATAAGAAATTTCACTGGAATAAGTGGTTGTGCCAGAAAATAATATTTTCAGTTAGGTAATATTTATTAGTGATTTATTTTTTTCTAGCATAACTACTTATCCCAGCAAATTTTTTCAAAAGAGGAAAAAACTTTTTTTGACACTGGGTTATTAGATGAAAACATCTTAATCATGATAAAGTCAATTCCATGGAAAATCAAAAGATATAGATGACGTCACTGATTTTTTATGGAACTGACTTTCTGATGATTTAGATGTTTTCATCTTACAACCCAGTGTCTAGAAAAGCTTTTTCCTCTCTTGAAAAAATATGCTGGGATAAGAAGCTATGCCAGAAAAAAATAAATCAATAGTGAGATATCTGTGAAGCTAGTTGAAAACTATTTTTTTTGACACAATCACCCATTTTAGCAAAATTTTTCAAGAAAGAGAAAAACTCCTCAATACATTGCACTTTTGGATTAAAATATCTGAATTATCAAAAAGTCAATTCCAAAAAAAATCAAAAGAAATAACCTCGATGACGTTACCTTCATAACACTTCCGGTGAATTTTAACTGGTCGCTATAGGAACAAAGAACGTTATTTCATAGTCTAAGACTAGGTACCAGAAATTATCAAAATTGTTCTAAACGTTTTTGAAAAATGTAGAGAAAACCATTTTTTTGTTTGAACCTTTGACGCCCTCTGTAGACTTGACGAAGCAATTTTGGATATAGGTGAGTTGGCCCAGATCACCTTGATATTTTTGGTTGAGGAATTTTTGGTTGAGCGTTGTACAGTCATTTCAGGGACACCCTTAAAGCAGACATGTGCATTCAGGCAAATAGTGTGGTTCCTTGGATTATTTTGATTACTCGTTTTCCGGTTGTCGGTGCAAGGGTTAATTAATAAAGCGGGTGGCGCTGAATAGGTATTAATAACCATTTCTGAAAGTGATTTGACACGCACCACTCTACTACTGCAGCTGGCACACCGACAACTACAAGATCATTTTTATCAATTTTACCAGGAATCCAGAAGTGCTACTTTACTGCTTTCTCTCTGAGGTTTCCTTGGCCACTCTCGACTTTCAATTTTTCTACGTGACACCATGAGCGCATCCATTGAATGCGTTTCTGAGTCAATATCCCCCTTTCTGACTTGCGAATCTTTTCCTAAATTATTCTTGATCGCGTACACTTTCTCGTACAACTCACGAAACTCACTACGTAAACCCATTGAATTTTCATCGTATCGCTATAGAACCAGTTCTCTGCTTCGAGCAACTTCACGCCTTATTCTCGGATCCATGGACAATTTCCACTTCTTGTAACCATATACATCAATACAAACAAAAACAGAAAATGACGGTCCTGGTCCATGATTCTGGAGTTCTGTTCAAGGAAGGTGTGGCAGATACTTCTCCACTATTTCCAGCTTATTATCTCCTTGGACTGGTTTTATCCCATTTTTATTGTTCAACCATACTATATACTACTCATCACTAGGTATTAATCACTTAACGCACTTTGGCTGGCAGGATCGTCATGTAATACCTGGTGACTTATCGGGTTCAATAAACAACCGTTTCCAGCAAAGTATATCAGTTTACTCTATTGATCGAATCATCTATATACAATCATCGACGAAACTAAAACATGCTAAGTCTGCAGTACTCTCATACGCAATATTTGATACATATTTATGTTCTACTTTATCACGACCTGGCTTTAGTGACATACATCATATAATGAAATATCAATGTTACTATTCCAAATCAAACCTATTGAAATATATGGTGTTATCCTGTTACAGCAGCCAAAAGTCCCTCGAGAGGTTAACAATTTCAAACGAGTTCGTCAACGAGTGATAAAATTTCGGCTGTGGATATCTAAGTAAATCGGTCATAAATCTTGAAATCTTATATGACGGACTATCAATGCAACAAGTGACAGGTCTCAAAGGCATAGTGTTCTTGTGAATTTTTGGCATACCATATATCTTTGGGAGAATTGCATTGTAAATCTCAAGGCGTTGGCCCTCAACTTTATCGATTTGAACAGTATCCACTAACTTTTTCACCATACTGTTGGGATTGCCAATTGAATCAGGTCCTGTGGCTGCATCAAGTCTCGAAGATGAGTGAGGGCTCTCCAAACATCACTGTAGGTGGTCAGGTGTTTTAGAAGCTTCTTCGTCACAAAGTAGAATAGGTGTCATGTCCCTTCACTGATTTCGAGTGCCTACCCACTTCTTGCCTTTGTTGTCGTAGAAGGTCCAGTCGTCCAAACTTCTTTTTGAAAGCAGCTGCAAGTCCACACGTCACACCAAGGTCTTCAGTGACCTGCCGAGTTAACGAGTATTCGGCCGATACTTCCAACAAATCCAGCTGTCTTTCTTGAACAAGCCATTTCTGGACATTGAAGTAAAGGGACATGACGGTGTTAGTTGATGAACATGGGGAGTTCCATTTCAAATTTTGTGCATAACCTCACTTTTACCGGCAAGTGGGTGTGGTCGAAGACTGGTCTCTTAACGCTTCGGTCTTGACATGACAGATATCTCGGTATTGACATGACAGATATCATTTCGACAGTTGACAGTTGTGATTTTGACATGACAGATGTCATTTTGACAGTTGACAGGTTATTGTTATAGCTTTGATTCTCAGGAACGAGATGTGGGTGAGAAGGTGATTTTATTCTCACCGAAGCCTGAAAAAAGATTTTCCGATAGTGAGATTCGAACCCACGTCGTTTGGATTTGT
Source organism: Orchestes rusci (assembly GCA_958502075.1). Taxonomy (NCBI): domain Eukaryota; kingdom Metazoa; phylum Arthropoda; class Insecta; order Coleoptera; family Curculionidae; genus Orchestes; species Orchestes rusci. The sequence goes on along the minus strand of OY293303.1, from coordinate 52,174,936 downwards.
ACGTGACTGTCGAAATCAATACGCCAGGGATATGCCTCAGGATATTATAAAGATTTGGGATACAGTTGGTACCGTTTTGGTTTGTGGGGCAAGACAGTTTTGGTGTTTTGTGAGGGACACAGGTTTCTTCATAGTTGTTGAGTTGCGTATGCTTCGATTCTTGTTTGCTATTAGAATGATTAGAGGACATGATAGGTGAGTTGCGATGGAGATGCAGATTTCTTCATAGTTTTTTGACTTTGGCGGCTTCGATTCTATGATCGTTTGCAATTAGAATGATTAGATGACGTTGTAGGTGAGCTGCGATGGAGATGCAGATTTCTTCATTGTTTGGCGCGTTCGATTCTTTGATCGTTCGCTATTTGAATTAGATGGCGTTTGAAGCAGGAATTGCAAATGAATGACGCTGTTTCATTGTGACGTCATTGCCTCTTGTGGAAAATGATTTCTACTCAAAGTAGCTGGGTGTTTGGCGCGTACATCTACTTTATTGCAAACCTTGCAATCATTATAACAATGGATGCTTGTTCACATCGGAATGTGTAGAGAACAATGGTGCCTTGTTCCACTGCAATATGCAACTATAAGCAGATCGAAATAGAATAGATGACGCGTACGGCCCTAGAAAAAAACATAATTCATATTCTCACAAATCATTTTTGGTGTTCACATTTACTGAGAACTAGAATGAGTGAACTTGCAGAACGAATTAACAAGTTCTATTTACGTTTGGCGCAGATCAAGAGTGACATTGAATGGTATGAGTGAAAGAAGTCTATGATTCAAACCTTTGAGAAATTGAATCTAACAGGTAAGCTTTAACATTTTAATGACCTAAGATTATACTCCAATTTAATAAAATATCTCACATCCATTTGCGTTCAATGGAGAACAGTGATTCATGCCGACTTTCATCATTGTAAGCAATTTGATGTTCAACTTGTGACAACTCGTTTTTGTAATCGGAGTTAAGTTTTACACCTGATTAAGCACATTCGTTGGGAAAAGTGGGGGAGTTTATGGATTTACCACTGACGACGCGTTAAAACAAAATCTTGGTTCGCATCCATTAGCAGCAGCAGCAACAACAGGTGAGCGCTCGTCGTATTCAAACTAAAGAATTTTTTTTTTTTTTTTTTAGAAATGGATCTTACCGAACTTAACGCAACCGCCTCTCATTATTTGAATAAGACGTACACGAAAATGATTGATTTAACTTGTGACATAAAGTTTCCAATTGTGAGATAAAATATTGTTCTTTCTAAGTACGGAGAAGTGCCGCGTGTGGAGTTGAAGGATCATATTGTTTTTCTACCACAGCGTACTACTGCATCTGTCAAAAAAAATATACCCCAATTTCAACCTCATAGATATGCGATAATCTAAAGATCGGTTGCGCAGATTCGTGATGTGCAGAAAACCCCAATTTTTGAGATAGTTGCTATGTAAAACAAAGTTAGTATTTTCAACCAGGATCATATGCATTCTTAATGTTCTTTGTTTTTTTACAGAATCAGTCCATCATGGAGTTGATTGCAATGGATTTTCAAGGATTCAATTTCCCTCACGAATTCATCATCAAAGAGTTGGCAGTCACGAACGGGACACAAACTAGCCATCACATATTCAAACCAAATGGATCGTTACGTTTTTGTGACAACAAAGAGCGACCGGAGCAACCATGAAACAGCATGGTTTCATTTGGATATATCAATTATGGGGACCTTCATTCAATTTTCAAATCACATATATTATGTTTTGTGGAAAAAGTCTACGTTCGGGGACAGCAACAAAAAAAATTTCTGGAAAACATTTTGCAGGACTCTACAACAGCGCATACTTTCAGAATCATGAACGTCGAGGACTTTGATCACCATTGGCAACATCCACCTGTGTTTCAGAAAGACGTTCCAACCTGTTTTGGACATCTATCGAATAATTTTTATATGTGTGGCCCACGTTATTGTATACTTCATGAATGGATTGAAACTCGTTGTTCAATAAACAGTTGAAAATACTATTTGTGTTTTATTCCAACATTAAGTGCACAATGCAAAAAGGATGTCATTTTTTCATTTTGGGTGGGAGTGGCTCGTTGGATGGAAGGCTGCTGATGATAAAGTAGTTTAGTTTTGAATCGGCTCTCAAACATGAAGGTTTTTGTCGTCGACATTCTGGGTTTTAACATCACTAGAGATCAACAACGACAATTTGTTGTGAAGGAAATGTCAATAACGAATGGAAAACAGATGGCCCATTTTGTTTTTGAAGCACAAATACCGTATCATTCGTTATCAGCACAGGATAAACAAAGGGTTAGTTATCTAACTTATAATTTTCATGGACTACTCTATTCATCAGCGGGATTTGTTGATTATGAAAAGATAGGTGACATCCTGAAACAGCACCTATGGAATTCTGATGTGGTTTATGTGCGAGGCTATCAAAAGAAGAGCTTTCTGGAAAAAATGCTATTAGAGTGAAACGATCGACCTCGGATTATCAACATAGAGGAATTTGATCACGGTCAGATTTCGTCACCACCACCGAAACTTCAAAAAGACTTGCCAACATGTATGAGTCATTTAGATAGTGGTGTTTTTATGTGCAGCTTGAAAAATTGTGCAATAATTTGTGAATGAGTTAAAAAGTGCCTACCGCAGTGATAAGAACGCTCAGTTTTCAGATGACCATGGGCGAGTTGGGTTCATCTTTCATTTTATTGACGACGCTCGTGAACAATGTGTTTTATGTTTAACAAACGCGTAATGTCAAAGAAATATACATTTGCTTCAATAGAACAAATGAAACGTGGCCGGATTCTTGGAGGAAAATGTCACCACCAATAACTGTACTGGATAATATTAAACGAGTCCAGATGCCTCTACCACACAACGGTAGCAGTAATATGATCCCCTATAGATAACGACTTCTATTTTGGAACCGCACCTATGAAGATACTTCCTGGAAAAGTATTTTGATAGATGACAACATCTCATGCCCCCCTAGCATTGAGTGTGTGCAGAAAGGGTGTGGCGATAACATTTGTGCAACAACACCCATTGTACCATTGCTTTGTTACCTGTCTGTCATCATAACCTCACTTGCTTCCAAAATACTTTACAAAACTACGAGCGCTCACAGTTGACATGTCTTCGCCACAAATAAGCATCACCAAGATGGATATTGAAGCCCTGCGAGATTTGGTTGAGCATATTGGCCCAGCAGTAGTTCGTGCCGACTTTCTTAAAACACTCCTTACACTCTCGATTCTCGAGAAAATATTGACTGATATTTTTCAGCCATGTTGGGATTCGCACAATGTTAACAGTGATGACGACGTGCCCGATGGACCTTACCATTCATTCAAATTGAATTGTAATGATTGTATATGATTGTAGAATAAAATATGAAAAAAATCCGTTCTTTCGCTTTTATCAGCATACAGGTAACGAGATGTAGAAATAAAAAGTGTTTGTAAGGGTTATATTTTTTATTATATGAAATCAAATTATAAATGATTCAGTATAATCTTTTGATGGTTTTACCAAGAGGGTGGTACTACATGACGCAATCGTAAATAATTAGACAATATGCTTTGATTTTAGCGGAAAATCGTGTGGTTTTCTCAATTTCCACCTTCACATCAACTGCTGTCGATTTCAAGGACTCGTCACGCCGTGAGCAGTCAAAGACAAATAGTGCATGATATTTGAATTCACTCTACGCCACGAGAGGATGTTTTTCATCAACGCCACTAAAACTGGGAAAGAATTCGGTGTAGTAGTGGAACACTTCCTTATAGTCGTTTTTTTCAAAATTAAAACTCATCCCCTTGTATGGGTTATATTCGCCGTTCAGAAAAATCTTGATGTCAGAAATATTCAGGTTATTGAATTTCGTAGCGTCTGCTTCGGAAACATCAGCTCGATAAGTTTGAAAAGCTACAACTGCATATCTTGGGCAATCCATGTTTGAAGTGGTTTTCACACTCCAAATCTCCTTTGTTGAATTCTTGGTGAAAGCAGGTAGCTCCTGTATTTCCCATTTTCTAAAGGGAATATAAATAGCGCGATCACTGCGAATCGCTTTCAGCAGTTCAATCTTGATGACATCATCGGGACTGATGTGTTTCACCTTCAACTCGATACTTTCAGTGAAGATTTCAGCGGGAGTGTCATCTTGGGATGTTTGTGGGCAATTGTTTTCATTTCGCGATCTCACCAATCGAACTGTATGTTTTCCACAAATAGTCGTCTTGTAGTCATTAAAAAGATCAAAGAAATGGCGTAGTGGGATACGCATATGGAAACTGTTTTCGTCGTTTATTTTCAAATTTTTGGGGTAACTCCAACCTGCTATATGGAGATATTTGGTGACATCAATATCATAACAAAGATATCCCCGCATCAAGCTTACGATGCCAGGATCCTTGACATGCTCCATCTCAATTCCCTTCAATTCGTAGGTGATTGAGTCAAACAGGAATCCACCTGCATTATTAACCAACTGAACTGTCCCTGTTCCTACAGCATTTTTCAGCACTTTTCCTTTAATTATTAGAGCACCATCGGACATCTGTAGCCAAACGTCATTCCTGTTGATTGTTATCTCAACATAATCATTGTTCAAAAATGATTTCACAAACGGTAGGTATGCGTTTCAATGTGGTTAATTGAATCGTCATCCTGGGATTTCGTATAGACGTGTTGATAACATAGCCAAGTGTTTGTAGAAAGTGCTTATTCACGCTGGTTGAATGTCCACCCAATTTTCTGCGCGCGAGCTTCTGACTCGTTGAGAATGATCTCAACACTGACTCCGTTTGTGTGGAAGTGTTTGTTTTATAGACTACAATCACTAGGGCCATTTTTTCAGCTCCAATCTGATGATTATCTCCTCGCCTCGAGAATCCACAGGTTCAAAATTCTGATCTGAAATTCTCAGTGTGATGTTATTTATTTCATCTGTGTTAACTGGCAGATAAATTAAATTTCTTGGCTTCCAAAGTACAACTCGAAAACCTCAATAGCTTTGAATGCGAGTTTTCTCCAGGAAAATGGATGGGAAAATCTCGATGAAAAATCTCATACTTTAATGTATCATTGTTGGGTCGTAGGAAGAACACGTCTCCTATACTGGTATTTTTGTTCAAAGATATTTCCAATTTACTTTTCAAATAGTTATCTATATTTGTGATTTCGTAAGCACCTGGGGGATAGATTTTAATCCATTGCGACTATCATAAAAGAAGAATCGACCACTGTTATCAATGTTCGGAATCGAGTTGTATGAGTGAAATCCAGTAAAAGCTAATCCGAAATTGATTATTTGGATCCAATCGAATGTGATTTCTGAAATCAGTAGAAAGAATAGTCTCGCGACCCTTCAACGTGAAAGTCACTGACATGACTGATGCCGATTTCACTGTCTCAAGCTGTTTTTATAGAGAAAGTCAATGCATAAATGTCCACAGTTGTTTAAATTGAATTTTTGGTATCGTTCTCGAATATAGGTGATTTTAACATTTTCACCCCAATAGTTAACAAGTCCTTTAGGTGGTTTCAAATTACCAAAACTGTCAAAGTATAACAGCTCTCTTTTAGGAGTACGGGAAATCTTGAAGGTATTTTTTCTTCTCTGAAGGATAAGATTCCTAAAGTTTAGAAGAGTGGTGTCTACCACCTTGCCTGTGGTGACTGTAATGCTACTTATGTGTGAAAGACCGGTCGCAGTTTCAAGACTAGAATTCAGGAACATTTTGCATGTTTGAGATCTCCCAATAATAACAGATCGGCTTTTGGAGTGCACCTTAAGCAAGAGAACCATTCATGCGACATTGATAAAAACTTTCGTATCCTTTATAGTCGGAAAAATGGTAAAAAGTTGGATTTTCTTGGAAGCATTGAGATTGGGAAAGAATTGCTTAATCGAGACATCACTTCTCTCAATGACCCGGTATTCAATCATACCATCGAATCAGCCCGTATAGCTTTGAGTTTCGCGGATAATGATAAATAACACCAGTTTTTATTTGTTAGTTGACCATACCGCTCGTGTTGATTATTTACAAATGAAGATTTTAACGTAATTTATGTGATTTTAATCATGTGTTTCTGACTCCATCTTTAGAAAATGACGTAAGTTCTTTTGATTGTATTGTATTGTTGGTTTTAAGCATCTGTTTATTTTATTAGATGTATGATCAAAGATCTTTGGAAACGGGCTTGTATGCCTGAAACGCGTAGGATTTAATATTTTGATTTTATTTGGAGATTTGGACTTATTTCCCATTTTAAACATTCAAATGGAACTCCATCCCGAAGAAAAATTCAGACATCTGAGAATTGCCAGTCCAGCAGTTTTACTTCGGAAATATGATCATATTTCTATGAAGATAGCAAAGGCAGAAGGGCATATCTGGTTCAATGGTCGTTGTTTGAAGGACAAATTAGTTCCAAATTATATACAACATAAATTCAAATCCAATATGAAATTTCCATACCATTCTCATAATAAATTGGAGTATTTGAAGACAAGCATGATTAGAACTGAGAGGAGAGTTTGGTATGTCAACAAGGATGAACTTTCGACACACCTGAAGTTTATTCTGTTTATTATTACACAAAAAATACCTAGTACAGAGGTGACCAGTCATACTAATGTTGTAAAGTCCAGAATAGAAGCTTTCAAGAGAAAACATTTCCAAAACTTGCGCAAGAAGATCATATCACTGAGGACTAGAAGGAATGAGATGAGTTCTAGTGACATTAAAAAATATTCCGATCATGTTTTCCACCCAAGAATCCAATACGACTGCGTTCTCACAACCCAGGAGATTGCTGTGTTGAACAAAGGACTCAAGTTTTGTACGCAATCATCTTTAAAAGAGATTGGATGTTCAAACGGACTCGTTGATAAATATCGTCCATCTTTATTCGATGATCACTTGCGTTATCTTCCCCAGCAACATCTTCACCAGGTGGTCAGCCAAACTTTAGACCAGAAGGCAGCCGAACTTCACGACCCATGATGATTCTTGCCGGGGTCTCACCTGTTGATTCGTGAACTGCAAACTGGTATGCCAGAAGAAACAGATGGAGATGTTCGTCCCAGTCTCTTTGATGGTCAGCGACAACTTTGGCCAAGTGTCGATTGATGATCCGGTTCATTCGCTACACCATTCCATCTGATTGTGGGTGCAGCGCAGTCGTCCTCAGCTTCCTGATTTTCAAGACATTGCACACGTTCTGGAACAATGCAGATTAAAAGTTTCTGCTCTGTATCGAATGCAGCTCCAATGGAACACCAAAACGGCAGATCCATTCCGTAACTAGTATGTACATCAGCTCCAGCTGCTGCCTATTAATTCGGCAAGTCATACGATTCGGCCCACTTGCTGAAGTGGTCAATCACGACCAGGATGTATTTGTTTTCTTTGCCTCAGAAAACGGTCCAGCCACATCTACAGGGTGTTATATGGCATTATTTCGAGAGCGTGTAGGGGAGGTCAAAATAATCCACGTTTGTCATGAAACTTTTTTTTCTAAAGTGCCCCCTAACGGAGATACAGTACCCCCATCGATTGGATTTTTTAGCTCTAACTTTTGAACCGGCTTGTATGATTTGATGAAATTTTAGCATGTTGTCTAGGCCATGAAGACTCTTGAAACCATAGAAAAATCAATACTTTGAATTGTGAGGGGAACAAGGAACTGACTTGCCACCAAACCTTTTGGGCCCAATTTTGGACAGGTGTCATTTTACAGAGCGAAAAACTATTTTTTCAGATACTCTGACCTTTTTTCAACAAAAAAGGTGCTAGTCTTTTTTTCCAATAAAACCAACCGTTTTCGAGAAAAATAGGCTTTTGTCTTACACCTTATTGCAATAATACAATAAAATACTACGGCAAGAATTTTGTTTTGCCTCAACGAAAACGTCTTTTAAAAAGAAAACGTTTATTGAACTAGCGCGTACATGGAAATCTAACCATTCGTCAAAGCAGGTTATATTTATAAGTCTCGAACTGCTGACTAGGAAGCTTTGCTACGAGAGTTAGTTTAATATTAGCGAAATCATTGATATGCTGCTTATAACTCCTCTCGACAAAGAAAAAAGCATACTCTAAACGAGTGTGACTTTTCCAAATATAAGTTCTACATTACTACCGTTTGACATTTTCTGAAACATTCAACGATTTCTTACAATATTTGATAATACAATATTTGTAGATAGAATACAATATGAATATAAAGATAAATATATTAATGAACAGCGCAAATAAACTGGCACGGTTCACATGTTCCAATAGGGTGGAATCGTTCGAAAGTTCTTCCTTTTGGTGCTGGAGCTCTTCTAGGAACTCATCGTTTGCTTGTACGTTGACAGCGTCAAGGGACATGAATGATGGGTTGTATACTGGACTGGCTTCTTGTAATTTGGTACAGTCTAAGGTGGGTATGTTGACTTTTTCGAACGACAAGTGATTAGCACGGCAGTTCTCGAACTTCATTGTCTTGATTTGAGCTTCACAACCAGGTGGTACCTCTAAAAGGTAGGTACCAAACAACTTGTTGTGGTCTTTGGTCTTGTCACAGCGTGATTTGGCAACAACTTCTGATGGTACGGTTATGATCCATTTACCATCGTCGAGTTTGGTCACTTGTACGTCATGTGACTGGATTTTGGAGGGATGGCATGACGTAACATGGGTGGTTTGTCTCAGTAGCTGAACTGCACAGGGTGGCTCTGATTCTTGATCGTGAATAGGGGCTTCTTGACAGAGATACTCATTATTCATTAGCTCTTGGCACTCACAGTCAAATATGGTCTCAAAGGTAAGTTTATAAGAAAACTTTGATCCTAAGGAATTGGAATGGCATACAGGTGATAGTACTGAGAAGTTTCTGCCTCTACCATTGGTAATTCTATCAGAAACGTTATTTGAAACCCTTTTTGAAAGCTTTTCAATTTTACAATTTTTTTCTATCCCAAGAATACTATTTTGTAAGGGTAGTTTATCTATTTTGTCTTTATTTTCCAGAGCCATTAGTTCTTGTAACAAATCATTTGGATTGATAATTGAGTTGTGCATACATTGATTTTCGAGAAAGTGATGGCAATTTCAAGTTTTTCCAATATCGAATAAATTGATTGATAGAGGGTTGTTATTTGACTGATTATCATATATAATTGATAATATTTGAAAGCAGTTGCTTGATGGAGAGATACATTTTTGAAAGTATCTTCAACTTGCGAAATCTGGATGTGAAGAATTTGTTGATACGTCTGTACAAATGTCCATTGATTTAACTTCAGTTGAGCTATATCTTTTCGGTATGGTAAAAGTCCAGGTTCATTGTTCAGGTCATGATATTTTATTTGTGCTCGGATGCAGTGAGGGTAGATTCCGAGGAAGAATCTGGAAGAAGGGTTTTTTTTTAGTCTCGTTGATATGGACTATTTCTTTAGTTTTTGTTCGAGGATGTTCGATTTCTACTATTTCCTAAAATAGCTGTGATTGTGAAAGGGCCTACATATTTTTTTCTAGTTTTTGTCGAACGTTGCTCAGATTTTTTATTGACTGGCGCACCAATCTGGGGTTGTATTTCGCGTCGATCTTTGTTCAGTTTTGTTATTATTTTCTCTTTTTGGATTTTACTTTTTTCAGTTATACTTTCGTAAAGTAATTGAGTGTTTTTCCTGTGATTCAATAAATAATCAGTATAGACATGCGTTGGGACAAGATTCATTGGATCACGTGAGTGATCAAGGGTGAGTTCTAGAGGGGTGAAGTTGGTACTTGAGTGAATTGTGTTATTGTATGCAGTAACAGCATAGGGCATTTGGTTTTTGATCTCAGTAAGAGCTTCTGTTCCTCTCAATATTCAGAGATGTTCGAGAAGGGTAGAATGGAAACGTTCTACAGGTGCATTGGCTTCATGGTGATGTGGAGTTGTGAAGTGGATAGTTATTTCATGTGATTTCAGTGGGTTTTTGACAACTTCGTTTTTGAATTCAGATCCATTGTCTGATACTATGCATTTTGGCACTCCTGTGAAAGAAAAGAATCGTACCAATTGGTCGCAACAGGATATTGCATTTCCAAAATATGGCAAGGCTTGTTCAAATTTGCAAAATTTGTCTAAGAAAGTCAAAAACTTATCTTTCCCGACTGAGAAAGTGTCAATGTGGACTATTTCGAAAGGTTTACTTGGAATTTTAGTTAGAATCAAGGGTTGATTTGGAGGGCGTCCATCATATTTAGATCTCTGACAAATTTCACAGCTGTTTATGTAGTTGATTACGTCGTTTCGCATCGTTTTCCAGTAATAATAGGTTTTGAGAAACTTCAAAGTCTTATCAATACCACGATGATTCGTTTTTCCTTCATGTCGATGTTGTATCATTAAAGTTCTGTCAAGTTTTTCGACATTCTTTACTAATTTGGTACATTCGATCGATTTCATATTTCGAAAGTGGTTGATCATTGCGTCATGAAAGAAAAGTCAAAGTTCTTATGAAAGGAAATGAATGTGAGATGTTTTATTCGGTGTAAGGTATTCATTCAAAAATAGAACTGTTTTAATATTATTCAAAGGAAGTGTGGCGTGAATTATTTTATCACCATCAAAGTCCTTGGTTTCAATTCTTGAATACGGATCATAAGGTGACTTCTTAATAATGAATTGAATACTCTTATTGTTTATGATGTCATCCAGCATAGACATATTCGAGAAATTTTCCGCTGCATTTACAGTATGCACAGTGTGGTCAGTCTTGGAATTATTTTGCTGAACTGGGGTAGCACGAGGAGCAAGACGGATGTCTGATAAAAAAAGATCCTTTGTTCTTGTTGATTTTGATTATCAGGCGATGCATGAGTTTCATGGTTACTTGGTCGTGAGCTGTTAGAATTTGGATTTGAAAATTGTTGAATTTCGGAATTCATTTCACAGGAGACATTTATAATGGAATCAGATTCCAGGGCATTCAGGGGAATTCGAGAAAGTGTATCTGCGTTGGTATCTTGGGATCCCTTTTCATAAATAATTTCATAATCGAACTCTTCTGACTTAACTCTCCATCGAATTAATTTACTAGTTGGCTCTTTTGAATTGAATAGCTAAAGCAAAGGACGGTGATCTGTGAAGATTTTGAATTTTCTATCATATAGATATGGGCGAAAATACTTACAAGCCCATATGATGGCAAGTAATTCTTTTTCAATCGTTGAATATTTTTGTTCGGTTTCATTCAAGGTGCGTGAAGCATACGCAATGGGAAGATCGTTTGGGGGATTTCCTTGAGAAAGGACTGCTCTAAGGGCAACATTGGATGCGTCTGTTGTGAGAATAAAAGTTTTCTCGAAATTGGGATATTGCAAAATCGGAGAGTTAATGAGAAGATTTTTCAAGTTGTAGAACGCATGAAGAAATTCAGGTGTATGATCAATTTTAGCTCCTTTTTTGAGACAAAGGGTGAGAGGTTTTGTTACTTTTGCAAGATCTTTAATGAAGCGGCGATAATAGTCTACTAGACCTAAAGAGGATTTTATGTCTTTTGGAGATTTTGGAATGAGGAAATTTTTTTCGGCACTAATATTTTCTGGATTAGGTTTGATACCTTCTGAGGGGACTTGATGTCCTGAATAAACAATTTCTTTACGAAGAAATTCACTCTTGTCTAATTGTACCTTGAAGTTTGATTCACGGAGTCTTTCGAAAGTTTTTCTGAGTCTAACAATGTGTTTCTGGAGAGATGTGGAAAAGATTATGATATCGTCGAGATAAACTAGACAAATTTTATTCTGGTGGCCACGCAAGACATTATTCATAACTCTTTGGAAAGTTGAAGGGGCATTTTTTAAGCCGAAGGGCATACGACGAAATTCGTGATGTCCGGTTTCAGTGGAGAATGCAGTTTTTTAAATGTCAGCAGGGTTCATTTGAATTTGGTGGAAACCGTTAGCAAGGTCAAGGGTAGTAAAATATTGTGCTCTTCCTAATTTGTCTAAAATATCCGTTATATTGGGTGAAGGAAATTTAACAGCTATTGTTTTATCATTCAATTTACGGTAGTCTATGACAATGCACAATCCAATCCAAATGGGGTTAATTTGGATAATTCCATTATTTAGCATTTTGTTTATTTGAGAATTAACTTCCGCTTTATGAATTTGAGGGTATCTATAAGTTTTTGAGATAATAGGAGTTTCATCGGTAAAATCTATTTCATGTTCAACCTGATTAGTAAAAGTCATTGGAGTATTTTCGCAGTAGAAAATATCTCTGTAGTCGTAACTCAATTTTCTGATCTGTTTATACTTTTCTTTATTACAATGGTCAAGTCTGAGATTTCTTAAATTTTGTTTTTGAATGTTGTCTAGATTTGGGTTTACTTCTTGAGTTTTAGGAAATTTGGAAATAAAATGGTTTTCAGTTTCACTGACTATAGTTCTAAATCAAGAGGTTCAAAAATTTTGATTTTTACTGGATTTTCTTGAGGGTTGGTTATAAAAGTTGTAGCAAATGAATTTACGACATCAACTAATGCTTCAGGCATTTCGACCCTACCAAAATTAGTGTTTTTTAATATTCCTATGCCTTCTTCATGTTTAACTGGAACTTTGATCTTTTTGGTGGTTCTGGCAGGAATAATGAGTTTTACCGGTTCGAACGCATTTTTTTGTTTTTTTTTTGGTTTTTTGATAATGTAGAGGACGATGCCTACTCTGTTTCAAGACAAGAATCTCTTAAATTTTTACTTGCAACTATATGTTGGAGAAAATCAATACATATTAGTCCATCAAATTTGTGTGAAAAATCAAAAATATAAAACTTGTGACTTCCAAACAAATTAAATGAATCAAAAATGGGTTATTCAATCGTTTCATTGTGAAAAGAGGTTGAATGTGTAGTTGTTACAGAGAATAATTCATTGTGGATGGTCAGGGTTAAATTAGATATGCGAGGTCAGGCTTTATGAAGCTACGGTCAATACCTGTGTCGATTAAAAATTGTGCGTTTATTTCGGGTAGGTATATTACAGGAAGATTGGTATCAACATAGTTATTCAAAACTATATTGATTTGTTTCGTTTCGAAGCCTGTGAAAAATGTTCGGGGGTAATTTGCACAAGTTCATCGAAATTATCGATAATTATGCTTGAAAGCTTATTGCCTAACAACTGCATGAGTTCATTTTCATATTTTGGAGAACGAGCCCGACACCGAAGGTGGAGGGCTCTTTCTCCAAAATCTGAGAATGAACGAATATAGTTTTTAATAGGCAATAAGCTTGAATTCAAAATTATCTGATTATTTTGATACACGAGTGTGATTTAGGTGGAAAATTACTCGAATTAGGTAAATAATTGAATCAAGAATATAATATTCAACATGTTTTTTAATCGATTGTATTGTTTCTGTTTCAAAGCGTGACATTTCATCGAAAAACTTTATCAAAATACGAACTGTCACACTTAGAAAATAAACAAACTAAGGCGTTGTTAGGTGATTGTAAAGAAGCGTGACCATGGATACGTGAACAATGCAATTTTTGATTCCTACTATGCAATTTTCGCTGTGATCAAACGAAAATTGTCGTGTAGGTATACGTAAAAGTGTTATTTTCAGTATAATTTTCCGTTTCATCTGGACAAGTGTTATAATCATTCTCATGGGGATTTTCACTGTAGAATTAATTATTATTCTCAAAATAGTCTTGTTGATTCGGGGTTTGGAAATCATTGTCAGTGTGTTCAAGGTAAGGAAATCCATAAAGATTTCCGTCGTCATCACTTGGTTGAACATTATCGGATTGTGCTGTTTCAGCAACAGACTGGGTGAATAGGTCTTGTGACCTGAATCTGTTTTTGGCGCTGTTAATTACCGTGTTTCCAGAAGAAGTGTCCAGTGGTTCGACACCTTCTATCTATCAAAATTATCTGATAATTTTATTTGATAATTTGAAAATTTTGGTTTTTGTTGGAATTGGGGCCGGAATGGGTTTTGTCGGTTAATTAAAAATTGGGGTCTATTATTAGAATAGAACTAGTAAGGTCTTGTTTGAGGTAAAGAGCAATTGTTTTTAAATGATGGTCTTGATTGGAAATTGGGGTAATAGTTCTTTTGAGGTTGATGTCTCATATGAGCAGGATAATGTGGAGTTGCAAAATTTATTCTAGGGTTGTTAGTGGAAGCTTTAGTTATAAAGTTACTTCTGTTCTTGTAGTGAAGAAAGTTTTCTTCTTCTTGAGCATAGCCCAGAGCTTCTTCTGATGAAGTTGGCTTTTTCAACCTAACGAACAATTGCATGTGATAATTTTGACCATTTATAAAGGTTTTCAGAGCTAGAAAATCGTACTCTTGAATTTTTAAAAGTTTCAACTCTCTTGCGTCTTCATTCATATTTATTTAAAAAAAAAAGTTGACTCCTGGCGTCTTGAAGTTTGATACCAAATTGTTGAGAGTTTTTGACTTTATCGGGTTTCATGGTAATGATATCTTGAATTATACAATCTATCAATCTTTTATCTGCAAATGTCTATACGATTGCATTTTTAACCGAATTCCACGATGTTAACTTAACGTGAGAAGCTATCAAATCTGCCGCTCTCCCTAATAATATGCCTAAAACAGTGTTAAAAAGTCATACATTTATTTCTGCGTTCGGGTTAATATTCCTATGATTAGCTAACCAGTTTTGCAAGCATTTAAAAATCGGTTCATCTGTTTTGGATTCACATCAAAATTTGAGATATTTTCTGCTTGGTACTTGATTAAAGCTTAGTTTGGATTTGCCATCCTTAAAAATAAAGTTTAAACAAAAAGACAGAAATAATTTCAGGGGTAAATACAGGAAAATGGATACAGGATATTTGACTGTACTTACGTGATCTTCAATATTCTTTCAATTTTCACCACACTTTTCACTTATCACTAGGTTTTGCCAATAGGACAAACGATGCTTGTTTCTTCACTGGCTGTTACAGCTATGAGTCCCAGGACGATGTGTGTTCCCGAAGACTCGTATCAATTTCAGGACGATGCTTGTTCCCAATCTTGATCTTGAGACTCCCAGTAGTTGTAGTTGACGTTCAGGATCTTGTGGTAGCCAATTAACACGTTGAAACATGAAATTCCGGTATTCTCGATTTCAGACTCTGTGCGATACAGAATGCAGACGATTCGACTATTTCCCTTAATTTTGGCTATCCTACCTACTGTGCCAATTTTCTTTTGCCTCAAAAAAACGTTTATTCAACTAGCGCGTACATGGAAATCTAACCATTTGTCAAAGCAGGATATATTTATAAGTTTGGACATGCTGACTAAGAAGCTTTGCTACGAGGGTATGTTTATTATTAGCGAAATCATTGATATGCTGTTCATAACTTGAAACACTAGTTGTTGTTATTGTTGGTATTGAAAAACTTTTTGATACTCTTAGAGTCATCGACAGTACTGAAATTGGTTAAAAATTGAAAAAAAAACAAAAAAACACTAAAATTTAAAAAAAATACATTTTTTTCTCAAATTTACTGATTCTAGTACAGTTAATCACTCGAAGAGTATCAAAAAGTTTTTCAATACCATCAATAACAACAACTAGTGTCTCGCCGTGGTATTTCAGTGTATCATCGCAATAAGGAGTAGAACAAAAACCTTTTTTCTCGAAAACGCTTGATTTTATCGGACAAAAAGACGAGCACCTTTTTTGTTGTCTGTAGAATGACACCTGTCAAAAATTGGGCTCAAAAGCTTTGGTGGCAAGTCCGTTCCTGGTTCCCTCCACAATTTTAAAGGTAGGTTTCATGAGCCTCCATGGCCTACACAACATACTACAATTTCATCAAATTATACAACCCGGTTCAAAAGTCAGAGCTAAAAAATGAAAACGATAGGTACCCCTTTGGGGCTCTGTATCTCCGTTAGGTGGCACTTAAGAAAAAAAAGTTTAATGACAAACTACGGTTATTTTGACCTCCCTCATACGCTTCCGAAATTATGCCATATACTTCCAAGACACCCTGTATAGCGATTATCTCAAACGGGCCTCCAACATTGTTCTGGCGCATAGGAGCTTTCGTCCGTTTCTGAGGTCCGTTACTTGCAGCACATTCGGCGCACTTTCTGCACCACTCCCGGACATCGGCCCAGCAGTTGACCCAGTCAAATCTTTCTTGTAGCTTGCCCAACGTCTTGGTTTTTTCCAGATGTCCACCCATGAGGCCATCATGGACTTCTTGCATTACCTCCGCCTGTCAGCTCCGAGGAACCACTATCTGCCTCCGATCTTCTGTGCCATCCAGATTCTTCATTAGCCTCTTCAGGATGCCGTCGCTAAACACCATTGAGTCCCATTGGGCCCAGTAGGACTTCACTGTGGTAGGAAATTGCGCGACTTATTTCCAAGTTGGTCGTTGGCCTATTTGTTTCCATCCGATGATCAACTTCACAGCTGTCCTACAAATGTTCGCTACTTTTTTTCGGCTCGATAACAGTGCTTGCAAAGTTCTGGTTAAGGTCTTCTGGACAGGGTATCAGCGTTCTAGTGACTTGATCCAGCTCGTTGTTCTGTTTCAGAATCGAACTCCTGGAGTCTCTTAATCCAGGGAGCCACTTCCGGTTTCTTGAATTATAGAAGTCACTTGAGTGAAACATTGTCGGTTCTTAGCAGAAACTTCCTTCCGTATATATGTAGAAGTAGTTCCTTTCAGGCTTCGACAAAGTCTTGCTGGAGTATCCAGTGACCCTTTCATGTTCTTGCTGGATCTGGGACAGCACTGCATCGAGTACTACGTTACTTGCATCCGTGTCCAGGACAAAGTTTCCTTCCGGCAGTTGGGAGCCTGGGATGAGTGCGCTGGAAGGAGCCCTTTTTAAAGTGTCGAAGGCTTTTTGGCAATCTTCATCTCATTGGAACCGTTTCTGTTGCTTGGTGAGCTTATGAGAGACCAAGCAATGTTCGCAAATCCTTGGACATATCACCGGTAGTAGGTGCACAAGACGACGAAGTATCAGGGACTGCCTTATTTCCTGGTCTCGAGGTCCATCCAGAAGGACCTGAACTGCAAGCCTCTTCATAACGTTTTCTGGCGTGGTTGGGTGAGCCAGTCGTCCAAGGCGAGCTACATCAGCTAGAAACCCCTACAGGCTCTGATTGGTCTTCTGAGGCTGGTTCTTCAGCTGGAAATAGTGTTTCAAGTGAGTTTGTATCGGATCTCCAGGTGCTTGACCAGTATATCATAGTCCTCCTGCTCTTGGGTGTTCAGTGTCTGGAGCATCTCCGTTGCCTTACCAAGAAGTGCTAGAGTCAAGGCCAGAGATTTTTCAGTTCCAGTCCATCCATTTGCCCTTGCTGCTGCCTCGAACTGGCAATGTTAATTGTTCCATGACAGCTTGCCATCAAACTAAGGGACTTTTATGTGGACTCGCACGGTATCAGCTTTCATTTTAGCACTTGTTCTTTGGCTGCCGAATGTTACCTCCGGTTGTTTCAAAATTGTGGCGACTTGCCTTACCACTTCGTCGATTTCATCTTCCAGGGCCTTTGCAGTGCTTCCTCTGCTACATGAGCTTTCAGTTTTTCCTCCATTGTTCTGGAAGATTCTACAAACTTCGCTTCCAACTTCCTCGAGTTCTCCTCCATGGCTGCAGAAGATTTTTCAAACTTCTTCCCCATAGCTTTGGAAGATTCCTCGAATTTCTCTCCCAATTCATCTTCCAATTTCTTGGACAATTTCTCAAATACTGCATTGGGATCAGGGATCTCAAATTGGAACGTATCTGGATCGGTGCCTTCATCCATTAAAGCCTCACGAGACCTCTGTTGTAGATCAGCCTTCTTCTCGCTTGCATCCAGATCATGCTCCTCAAACTTTCTCTTCAACTCGGCAAGCTCCAATCTGGTCAAAAACACTTGTTTCGCAGCCATTATAGCGAATATCTATGTCCGTTTATTAAGCACACAATAAATCCCACTTATGACACCAATTTTACAAATTTCGCCATAGAAAACACTGTTTAATTTTAATTTAATTAGGTCACTATGTACAGCACTCACTATTTACAAACAGTTCATATCACAACCACAACAACTTATTTATGTTTTCATTATATTGCTGCCCGCTTCGTTTTCTTGAATCTTCGCAACTGTGCCGCCCGCCTCTCGATTCACCGTCGACCTTCGCGAGTCCCGCCGAATAATCTGATTCGCGCACTGTGGTCTCAATTCTCCGATAAGGATGGACAAAACAGGTTTCGTCACACTATCTCACTTATACCAGTGTTTTGTGAGTCCAGTGTGGAAATGTTAAGTAGATGTTCTCCTTCGTGATTCGCCTCCGGAACACCATGTTCACAATAATTGACCTGTTTTCCACTGGTGAGTGTATTGTTTTTGATTGTTGAATATCACTTATTTTAAATTTGCTTTCGAGAATAACATGCTCAGATGACTACTTTAGACCACCTATGGTAGCTTGATGGTAGAGTGTGCGTCTCATCACCCAACAAGGTTTTTGTTCATTTTTCCTCGGACGACATCGCCCACGCCACTAAATACTTTGAACCGCCCTTTTTCGACAACATTTTTTGCAAGTCACTTTCGAAAGACCAAACCCCATTCGCCATGCATCTAAAAACATTTACAATGTAGGAAAGACACGACCTGCCCTGTTTTGAGGATCAGAGGTAGGTTATTGAGTCTACCAGCTGCCCACAGATCCTTGTTGCCGCTCCCTTTTTGGTAAAGGTAGGCTCTTCACCAGTGGGGAAGGCGACTCCTTTAGCCATTCTCTCAACTAGTTAGGGTGAAGATGTTATTAGCTTGAGTGAAATCAGCCCCTATAGCCTGTTGAGAAAAAAAAACTGTCACCTAAAAATCAAATTTGTTAATAGATAAAGATATTCAAAGAGCGTCTCATTACCAAAGTGAATCGGATCCCGGTCTCGACCTGACTTTTGTTTTTTTCTCACTTTTTCTTTCTTCCATGATGTTTGGTGGGTTTCCAGAGAAAATCACACTATCATTCACTGGAAGTTTACTGAAACTCAGTAGAAATCTGATGTCTGAAAAAAAAACTTGGACAGATGCTTTGTAAGACTACGCATGTAGGGGCTCTTGAATGTGCAAAATGGATGAGAATTGTCATTGATCAATTAATAAATACATATCCTCACTTTTTGGTTCCTTCTGCCTCCCAAACTCGTTGACTTACCAATCTCATGCTTCTGCAATAGCTAAACGCAAAACTACACCGAAATCCATACTGTTGCCTTTCTGAGGAATTTGTATCGTCAAGATGTTTAGCTTGTCAGCTACATAGCTTCAAAAATGCTTCAAAATTTTATAATTTATCTCATAACTGCATGTTAATTGAACAAGTTTTAGGAAACTGTTATCTTGACAAATAATACCCAACCATAACGTATACAGTGTGTCCATTTAAATGTGCAACATTTTTTGTTTTTATTGCAGAACCAAAATTCATATATCACCAAAAGTGATGAATGTTATATAAACTTATCGGGTGCAATAAGAATGGTTGTTAGTCAAGCAGCATACACGATGGGTCAAAAATATAAAAATTATTATTTCAAAAAATTCCGCAAAATGTATTATAGGAAAGTTGTCTAGAATTCAAAGAAATGCCTGAATGGCAAAATTGTGGCGTCCTGAATATATTTTTTTTTCAAATCATTCATCGTTGGCCCATTTTTTTTTTTAATATTCACCTTGGAGACATTCATGAATAGATCAAGATTAAGTCAGCTAATGCATACCAATAAACTCCTATATAAAGTGCAATTTTTGTATTTCATATCATTATACTTGAGTACGTACCTGGTTTGTTTGTAAAAGGACGTGTTGCAGATAGCTCCGAAACTAAACTCAATTCCGGGAAGTATCGAGTTCTAGAATTAACACAAGTATATACGCAAATTAGACAGTGTCAAGCGTAAGCTATTAGGAAATCAACAGAAAGGTACAAAGCATTAATTATTGAGACAAAACGTAAACCCCGTATCACACTAAGAGTGAGGTTAACGGACTACTGTCTCACACTACCGCGGTGTGACAGTGTTGTCGGTTTGGAGCTTGAGCACTCCACGAACAACAGAGACGGATTAAGGGAAAAATGGACTCCGACGATTATTCAACAGATGATGGAAAACGAAGAAGAGCAGGTGATGATATAACTGAGAACGCTTATAAAAACAAGAAATGTATGAGGAGCCCGGATCAAGTTGCTAGAAGAGAAGAGAGAATGGAGATGGTTATCCAAATGCTACAAAACTTAACCACGGAGATGAAAGAACTACGAAAAGAACAAAGAAACTTCAAAGAAGAAATACTGACTCTGAGAACAGAGAATGAAAACATTAAAAAAGAAAATCAAGCAATGAAGATGGAAATCGGAAACATAAATCAAAAATTGGATGCAATGGAAAAGGAAAAAAGAAGAAATAATATTGTAATCAAGGGGATAAAAATAGCAGGAAAACCAGGAGAAGAACAAAAAACCGAGGTATCAAAATTTATTACGGAGAAATTAGAAGTTAGAGTGGACATTAAAAGTGTATACAAAATCGGGGAAAAAATGTGGCTGGTCGAACTCAACAATAAAAACGATAAGCTAACAATCATGAAAAACAAACAGAAGCTGAGAAAACTTGAGTACCCTATACATATAGATGATGACATGACGAAAGATGAGAGAATTATACAATCCAAAATCAGGAACAAGGCTAAATTAGAAAAGGAAAGAGGACAAAATGTGAAAATTGGCTTTCAAAAAATTATCATAAACAATGAAGAATGAAAATGGAACAACGAACAACAAAATTTTACAAGGATGGTGAAAGTACAACCAAAAACTTAAAAAACAATAAAACAAGCACGAGACAAACTGGTAAAACGACAAAGGATTTCGAAATGGACATTGATAAGGAGAACCGAAAAGAAAATTTGAACAAAAATAAGGAAGAATTTGAAAATTGGAGGATAGGAACATGGAACATAAAAACAATTCAAGGAAAACAGGACGAACTAGAGACAGAATTTGAAAGAGCAAATTTGGACATACTGACATTAACAGAAACAAAAAAGAAAGGTAATGGAGATATCATAATGCAAAATGAACATGTACTCATATACAGTGGTGTATCTAAAGAGGAGCGTGCAAGAGCAGGAGTCGGATGTATAGTTCATAAAAATATGAAGAAAAATCTACAGAAATGGACGGCTGTGTCTGAAAGAATTTTAGTAGTTGAACTCAAGAATGAAAATGGGAACACAAAAACCATAGTGGCAGTATATGGACCAAACGAAGATGAGGCAACAAGAAAAAAAGACCTGTTCTGGGAGGAGTTGACAAAAACTATGGAAACACTGAAGGGAGAGATCTATCTAACAGGTGACTTCAACAGCAGAGTAGGGAGAAAAGATGAAAATTACCCAACAGTGATTGGCCAATATGGAGAAGATACAAGAAACAACAATGGCAAACGGTTGCTTGACTTCTGTGTGATGCATGACCTAGTCATTACAAATACACTCTTCCAGCACAAAGATATACACAAATACACAAGAGAGGTTATTTTCAGAAAAGAGAGATCAATTATTGACTATGTGGTTGTAGAGCAGAAAAACAAACCAGATATAATAGACACACGAGTGAAGAGAGGACCAGAAATCGGAAGCGACCACTTCTTGGTAACAACAAAGATTAGAGGAAGACAAGAATACCGTAAAAGAATAGAGAAAAATCATACAAACCTGAAACCAAAACATGAAAAAATCAAAGCCTACAAACTGACAGAGAAAGAAGTGGCAGAAAAATATGCACAAGAAATTTCCAAAAAATGTGAGAGATTAAGAGAGCATATACATCTACGAACTATTCAGGAGATGTGGATTAATTTCAAACAAATTATAATGGAAACAGCTACTGAGACGTGTGGAATCAGCAGAATACTAACTAAACAGAAACAAACGGCATGGTGGAACAATGAAATCAAAGAGCAGATAAAGAAAAAGAAGGAAGCCTGGAAGAACTACCTCAAGGTGAAAACGACAGAAAAATATGAAATATATACAGAGGAAAGAAAAAAGGTAAAAAATATGGTGAATCAAGAGAAAAAGAAAAAATGGGAGGAATTTGGACAAAAAATCGAAAATGCGGCGAAGGGAAACCAAAAGCTTTTCTACAATATAGTGAAATCATGCAGAGGCGAACCCAAAGGACAAAAAACATTTAACATAAAAAGTAAGAAGGAGGAAATATTAACAGATGAACAAGGAATCATGCAGAGATGGGTCGAATACTTTGAAGAATTGCTAGAGGCAAACAAAAATACAGAAGCAACAGAAGGGATAGAAGAGGAAACAATGAGTTCGACTTGGGAGACGCAAGATGAACACATAACATTTGAGGAACTTGAAAAGGCAATAAGGGAACTTAAAAATGGAAAAGCACCAGGAACCGACAACATTACAAGCGAAATGATAAAATACATGGGTGACGAAGGAAAAGAAATATTACTGGTAATCTACAATCAAATATGGAAAGAAGAAGAGCTACCGGAAGAATGGAAAACATCACTCATCGTGCCGATTTATAAAAAAGGAAATAAGCAAGACTGTAATAACTACAGAGGAATAACACTTATCTGCACAGCAATGAAAATATTGGAAAAAATTATAAACAGTAAAATGAGCAACATTATAGAGAATTCAATGCACGAAGCACAAAGTGCATTTCGGAAAGGAAGAAGTACACAAGACCATATATTCACAGTGAGACAAATCACAGAAAAGAGAATGGAACAAGGAAAACATACTTACCTGGCTTTCATAGATTTGGAAAAAGCTTTCGATAAAATACAAAGGAGTAAATTGTGGGACATATTAAGAAAGAAAGAAGTTCAACCAAAGGTAATAAGACTGATAAAGGAAATGTATGGAAACAATAAAAACTTCGTAATCAGCCAAGGCAGACGCTCAAACTGTTTCAAAATTGAAGAGGGCCTAAGACAAGGAGGTGGATTAAGCCCAGTCTTATTTACCATATATATGGATGAAATAATAAGAAGGTGTACAATCAGGACAAAAAAACTGCAAGTAGGCTATAGAAACATGCAAAATATACAAATATCAGAGGCAGCTTTTGCAGACGACATTGTATTATTTGCAGAAAATGAAAGAGACCTTAACAGTAACATCAACATATGGAGTCAGGTGACAAAAGAATATGGAATGCAAATCAACAAAACCAAAACAAAAGTTATGATAGTTGGAAAAAACATTCATCAAATGAACATTCAAGTGGAAGGAGAGAGAATAGAGCAGGTCAAAACTTATAAATACTTAGGGGTGGAACTGGACCAATTAGGAACAACAGAACCAGAAGTCAACAGACGAATAGAGACCTCAACAAAACTTTACTATGCAATAAACAAAAAAATAATAAACAGAAAAGAAATATCCAAAAACACAAAGATGAAAATATTCAAAACTATCTACAGACCAGTACTGACATATGGATGTGAATCATGGATACTATCTCAGAGACAAGAAAGCAAAATACAGGCCATGGAAATGAAATACTTAAGAAGAGTAATGGGGGTAACAAGGATGGACAAGATCAAGAACAACGACATCAGGGAAAAAATGGATATAGAATCAATCCTAGAATTTATTGAAAAGAGAAAATTGAGTTGGTGGGGACATTTACAAAGAATGGGGAGCAATAGGCAGGTGAAACAAATCTGGGAAGCAAGAGCGGGAGGAAGAAGGATGAGAGGAAGACCAAAAAAAACATGGAACCAGACTGTAGGGGAGGCACTGGAGAAAAGAGAAAAATCATGGAATGAGGCTAAAGCATTGACCAGAAATAAGAAAGAATGGGCCAGATTCGTGCACAATTAATGTAAATTGAGAAAAAAAAAAAATGTAGACATGTATACACCCGACACCATTTCAAATGGTACAGTATGGGGTTTTTTGATAATATATATATATATATATATACTTGAGTCTATCATTTAATACAGACAAACTTATTTTTTTTTCCAGGACGCTTTGTTTTTGGCATTAAGGCAAAACTTTAGATTCTTAACAACTTTTATTTATAACATTTTGTTGATTTTTTTTGAAAAAAAGGTACTTTACTCTTGTGAAATTTTTATATTTTTTGACTCACCGTGTATGATGTTTGACTTGCAACCATTCTAATTGCATCTGATAAGCTGATCGCCAATGCACGAACTTTTGGTAATATTTTCATTCTGCAATAATTAATTTGGAAAAATCCTATTTGTTGCACGCTTGAATGGACACACTATACGGGTTTTTCACTTGAAACTCTGCACGCCAATATCTTGGAAACAAATTTGAATATTCAATTTCTGTAAAAACTGTTCCATGTATGTGGTCAAGTAGATATTTTTCACAGTTTAAAAATTCGACGCCTATCGGGAGCTTAGTGCCGCGACGCGTCGTGAATACAAATCGATTGCAGGGACTTTGAAATTACGCGCATGGTACTGATTACTGATTACTGAAGTACAGGCGCTACGAGTTTCGGGCTGTTGGCCCCGACACCACAGCCTCTAGTTGGGCTAATTGTATTTTCTCTGTGCCTGTCTCTCAGGCGAAGAGCTCCATTGCCCGAATAAGGTTTATAACTCGTTCTACTATTTCCCTGTCCGTCCTTTGAGGCGCGGTTGTGGATTCCCCGTTATCTTTTCTCCAGAACGCCGGCGCTTCACATTCAAATACAATGTGGGAGGCTGTTTCCTCCTCTTCTTTGCACAGCCTACATATGGGTTCTTCCTTGAAAAGACCCATGATATGCATGTGTTTCCTTAGAGTGCAGGTGTCCAGTTAATATACCTGTTGCTTTCCTAAGCTGATTTCTGCTGAGTTCCAGTAGGCTTCCAGAAAATGATGGTTCAATCTTGTCTGCCATCATTAATTCACTGTGTTTCAGTCCTGGTGATTGGCACCATCTAGCTTCTGTTGTTTTTGGACCAACAGTTCAGCCAACCTCTCACAGATGATTTTGTAATACCAATGGCAGGTTCTGGACCCAGAAGTGGTGTGTTTGCAGCTTTGCGTGCTTGTAGATCCGCCCGCTTGTTCCCAGCTATCCCTGCATGTCCTGGTATCCATCCAAGAGTAACATCGTTAGATACTTCCTGTGTGACAAGGTTTTGCTGACAGTCCATGACTTGTTTGGATTTGGTTTTCCGACAGGAGATGGTTTTGATTGCAGCGTGACTGTCACTAAGGATAAGGATTTTCCTTTCTCTGTAGCCTCTCCTGAGATTCTCTTGCACGCATACGTTTATTGCATGTACTTCTGCCTGGAAAACTGTAGCGTACATCCAAGTGGTTCATATGTTTCCCACTTAGGATTTTCTCCTACGATTCCGGCACCAGTTCCCCGGCATGTTTTGGAGCCGTCTGTGTACCATATTGCCCCATTTGCCATCCGGAGTTGTTTAACCGTTTCCTCTTCCCATATCAGCTTGGTCTTGGGAGAAGTGCTAAAGTTAATATTTTTCAACATGATATCACTCCTCATTGTTACTAAGTGGTTCGTGATTGTGCTGGTTATCTTAGTGTGTCCTTGGCAGTTTGAGTAGCTCCAGTTTCCAGTGTTGCCAAGTCTATATGCTCCCATTCTTGCTCCCATTCTTGCTTCCATTTTGATGTTGATATCTAAAGAAGGTAGGTTAAGCATGGCCTCCATGGCAAGTGTTGGAGTAGTTTTCATTTCTCGCGTTACACAGAGACATGCTAGCCTCTGAACTTTTGCAAGTTCCGTGACTACTTGTCGCTGCTCGATTTTCGGCCACCAGACAACACAGCTGTAAGCAAGAGTGGGTCTTACCACGGTACAGTAGAGTCAGTGTACCATGCGCGGATTTATGCCCCAGTTTTTTCTTATCGCTCTTTTTAATGCCATTATTGTTGCTTGACCTCGATTCACTATTTTCTGTAGGTGTGAATTCCATGTGAGTTTGTCATTCAGGATGATGCCTAGGTATTTGACTTCTCTTACCACCAGCAGTTCTTGTCCAAAGAATATGGGTTTGAATAATGCCGCTATATTCCTCTTTCTCGTAGAGCTGACCAGGGAGGTTTTCTCAGGATTGACCTTCAGGTTCACCTACCTGCACCAATCTTCTACGATGATCAAAGCTGTCTGCATCAGTTCTGATATTGTCTTGGTGTGTTTGCCAGTGATAAGTATTGCTACGTCATCGGCATAGCCTTGGACATAAAATCCCTTGCTGTTTAACTCCACTAGTAGTTCATCTGCGACTAGGTTCCAGAGGAGAGGGGATAAGACTCCACCCTGGGGGCAGCCTTTAGCTGCCTCTATAGTTACAGTTTTGTCAAGCATAGTTGCTTGAATTCTCCTACCTTCCAGCATGTTTCTTATCCACCTACAAACTGTGTCTTTAATTCCACGCCGGTTAATTGCGGTGGTCATTGAATTGAAGGAGGTATGATCAAATGCTCCTTCTATATCAAGGAATGCAGCTAGGGCAATTCCTTGGTTGTTCAGTGGTTGCTCTATTTTATGAACAAGTTCATGCAGAGCAGTTTCACATTATTTACCTGGTTGATAGGCGTTTTGGTTTTTGTGTAGTGGCCTCTCTATTAGGGTGGTTTCCCTAATGTGCCTTTCAATCACTTTCTCCATCGTTTTGGGTAGAAACGACGAAAGATTCATTGGTCTGAATGCCTTGGGCTGGGAGCTGTCTTTCCCGGGTTTCGGTATAAAGACCACTCGTGAGAGTTTCCAGATCATGAGTATGTATCGGGTATGAGTTGGGCTTTGCCCCGCTGCAGGTGAGCGGGTATTATCCCATCGCATCCAGGTGCTTTGTATGGTTCGAATGAGTTTATAGCCCATTCAATTATATTTGGTGTCACAATTTGTCGGGCTGTGACCCAATCATCTCTTGATCCTCTCATCAGGAGATAGGAAGTTGGCTCCCTCTTGCGAGTTGAGTATAGTCGAGTCTGGAAAGTGTGCCCTCAGTAGTGTCTCAATGGTTTCTTCGCTTTTTTTCGTGTATTCCCCATTTGGTTTCTAAAGTGTTCCCATTGGTGGAAGGGGATCTTTAGCTAGGATTCTCTGAAGGCGTGCGCCTTCCGAGGTTCTTTCGACCTCAGTGCAAAACTTCCTCCAGAAGTTCCTCTAAGCTTCCCTTACTTCTTTATTGTATTTCGTCAGAGTATGGTGGTATTCATCCCATTCACCGGTTTTCTTGGCCACATTGAAGAGTATGCGTGTTTCCCCCTTCATCTTGTCAAGTCTCTCGTTCCACCAGGTTGTGTCCTTGCATGAAGAACGCCAAATTAGCGGACAACTTTGATGGTGAGAGTGAATTATGGCGTTTTGTAGTTGTTCCGCTTCCACCTCATTATCAAATTTGTTACGCATACGTTCCTTGACCCCGCCTCCTCCCGGTATTCAGTCCAGTTTGTTTCGCGTGGGTTGCGGTACATTTTTGACGGCTTGTCAATACTATTGATTTCCATCAGTATAGGTTGGTTCGTCGGATACGCGCAACCGCTGGATACCGGGATTGATACGGGAGGTGGACAGAGTGACATCAATGACTTCCGACCGTATGCGGTTTGCAAAAGTGGGCTTGTTGCCCTTGTTTAGAATCTCCAAATCATGAGTTATAATAAAATCCAATAGAGACTTACCCCTTTTGTTGATATCACTGCTCCCCCAGATGGTGTGATGCGAGTTGGCACTATTATACACTGTAGGTTTTTCTGCCCACAGTGATTCACAAGTTTCCCCAGATCTTCCGATGGTGTGGGTCTGGGTGCATCGTAGGGAAGGTGAACCGAGGCTATTATAATGTCCTTCTGGGTTCCTTCCTCTTTGTAGCTTAGTTGGACGGCTACTGGATCCCTGGAATTTAGTTCTTTAATATTGAGAGCCTGCACTCCGTTTCTCACGTATATGCAAGCTCTCACGTTACCTGTTGATTTCTCATTGTGAAAGATCTTACCTCCAGTGTTTTCTAGACCGGCTATTTTTCCCTTCGTGATCCAGGGTTTTTGTATGATGGCCAGGTCTATGTTATTTTTTGCCAGCTGTTGGCAAAGGGCCTCAGCATCGGGAGCCTCCTTCTTGAAAAGTCTGAAGGCTAGCTGCGTTAACCCAAAGTAGGCCCAGAGATTCCTGTTTTGCAGCTTCTTCAGAGATCTACTGTCAAGACCGACAATGAGTGTCATGCCCTCATAGTCCGTCTTGTGGCTGATAAGTCTCCAGTCCTCGATCTTCAGCCCCATGTTCTGGGTTTTGAGAAACTGGAGAGCTTGTGCCGGTTCCTTGATTCTCGTGGATTTTTTTGGGATCCAGACGGCAGACCTCACGACTGACACCACTCTGTGTGCCAGGCCAATCCGAAGACTGGTTCCCTCGCAGGGGCTGGAGCCTGGAACCACCTGCAGCAGCCAAGTCTTGGCAGCTTCATTGGCGCAAGTGATATAGATCACTCCACCTCTGGAGCTGCTGTTCTTGAACTGAGGACCAGTTTCGAGTTCGCATTTGAATACTTCCCGGAGTAGAGTCTGCTGTAGGCCTCTACACTGTAAAGGCTTCATCCGGATACTTCTCGGAAGTGATAGCCATTCTAAGCCCGGCTGGGGTTTTGCTGTAAGTTTCCCCAGTTGATGTACTGGGTGTTACTTCAGCATCCCCGTCCCATGACTTTTTCTTGGCATTTTTTTGTGGGGTTGGAGTGTTTTCCTCAGAGCGACCCCTCTCTACAGAGGATTTGTTTACAGGTGTCCTAGGTTTACCTGATGCTCCAGGCTCTGCGGCTTGAGCATCAGGTTTTCCAGTGTTTCCTGGGGTGCGTTCACAATTATTAACCCGGAACTTTCGTCAAATGTCAGTTTCATCTGACAGTTGACGTATGGTAAATTATCCTTGTTCACGATTGTTCGACTTGTTATTGTTTATCATAACCTATAAAATCTGAAAGTGTTATGACTGTTATGGTCATTGAATAATAATACAACCATTTTTGTTTTTGTTTTCTTAGCTTATAATTTTTTACCTTCGATTCGGTTTATTAATACCATTTTTCCATCGTCTGACATAATTGGAAGATTGGTATCCGCATCTAGCATAAGATTGTGCGATTCTAACGACATAATATTCATTTTTTAATTGAATTATCACCAGCCCCAATGTATCAACGATCAGCCGAGTGGTTTGTTGTTTTTAGTTCTTGGTTAGGATCACACATGTCAATTTGTTTGTACACACAACGCAGGCGCGACAAATCTTCACCAGCTAAAAAGTGGGTTGAAAAGTTGTTCGCCCGGAGAATATTTACCCGAATTGTGAATGAGTTTGAATGTTACTCGGCGAGAATTGTGAAAAGCCGGGAAAGGTCAGAGCGTCGCCGTGCGATCGCCCGACGAGATTTGTGAACGCACCCCTGAGCTATTCGGTAGGCTTCTATTCCCGGGCTTCCTATTTGTCCTCGATTTACGAGGCCGTATAGGCTCTTCCTTGGCCTTAGCCCTCTCTATCGCAAGCCTCCTTCGCTGTGCTCCGGAAAGCTTTGCCATTTTGTTCAGGCTGATGTTGCCAACGTCCGTACTAATGGCAGATACACCGACACTGGGGATTGCATCACTGCTTCCCTGAATGCCCGTGGTTGGTTCATGAAGAATCACATCGAGGTTTGGTTGTTCCTCGGATGCCAGAACCTGTGATTGGCCCTTCCCAAAATTCGTGGGGCCACCGGGGCTTTCACCCGGTCGGAACCAACGGTGAAATTGCAACTCACATGGGGTACAAAATCTTTGGGTTTGTCACACATCGTTCTAAAGTGCTAGTTTTGGTCCGCCCCAGGGTTGAATTTTGAAATCAGTTGAACTCATTTATCTTACTCAGTTCCGAGTTATAACGGTTTAAAGTGAAAAACTCATGATTGACAAAAAATGCGATATCGGATGACTTCAACACGAAGGCTAGCTCTAAATTTTTGTAAAAATAAGTCATATTGAGACAAGTTGAGATTTTCCAAAGTGGAAAAAATTCGAAGCCCACTTAGAGCTGAGCGTCGCCGTCGCGATGCGTCGAAAATATAAATCGATTGCAGGAACTTTCAAACTACTCGCATACGAGAGTACATGTTATTCATATATTTTTTTTATAATTCACTCGATCCTGTTTATCTCAACACATTTCTGAGTTAAACGAGTTCATAGTGAACATTCCTTGATTGACAAAAAATGCGATTACGGATGACTTTTACAAGAATCCTAGTCTTGATTTATGTAAGAAGTGTCCAGTTTATGACGTCAAGTAGATATTTTTCAAAGTTTAAAAAAGGTCACGCCTACTAAGAGCTGCGCGTCGCGACGCACCAAATATATCAATGTATTGCAGGGACTTTGGAGCCACGTGCATGCAAAAATTCAAGTTATTTATAAACTTTTTTGTTATTTACTCGAACCCATTGTGAGGCTTCCCAGGATTTTCCGGAGATTTTAGACGGGCAGGGAAAATCGTTTTTCCAAATCTCGGGCACCACCCTTTGGATCAATGTGGTAAAGGGCCCACAGTGCCAATCGGGTAGCTTTGAAACAGTGGAGAAATTCCAGGCGATCGTATTCTCCCAGATTTCTTCCTTTTCCGCTCTGAAAAGGTTCACTGAACTTTTGAATTCAAACACGTAATAAAGAGAATACACCTTACTATTGTCCACTAGAATTTTACAGTGATCAGTCTTTACCAAAAAGAAATGAAAAAAAAATAACAGTTCACAAGCGTTCCTAGCCTATCCGTATTTTCCCGGAATTTCCCCTGAACAGTATTTTTTTTAAATATATAAACCGGTTATCAGGCAGCCATCCTTCAACAAGGACTTACTCGGCGTCCCCTGCTATTGACTACTCCTCATTTTCCTATCCTGTCAAATCGCCTATTCCTACACCAGCAACGTATTGGCGCTCGTTCGACAGTTACTCCAAATAAAATACCTATGATGCCAAAATGTCCTATTTCTACACCAGGAATGTATGGGCGCATTTTTACAACTTAAGGTCCGGAATTTATCCCTTCGTCTTCGGCAGGGAGAAATTAGACTTCAGAAAAACATCAGGAAAATACTGTCCGGAAAATATGATCAGAAAAACACAGTCTAGATAACAACGGCAGTAAAATAGTATCAGAATAACAATCGGCAGAAAATAATAATTTACTGCGAAGGCGGAAGTGAACGAAGTAAACGACGGCGTTGAAAATAGCCTCCGCCCCCGCGCATGGTAAAGTACATGTTATTTATAAACTTTTTTATAATGAACTCAAACTTATACCGGTTTATATTTAACATGTGTTGATTTACAAAACATGCGATAACAGATGATTTTTACAAGAATACTAGTCTCGATTTCTTTAAAACGTAGTCAGCGTATGTATCAAGTGCATAATAATATGTTTGAAAGTTTAAAAAATTTGACGCCCACAAGAGCTAAGCGTTGCGACGCGTCGAGAATAAAAATCGGTTAACAATACTTTGAAATTACGATCAAGCGAAAGTCCATGTTATCAATAAATGTATCGGTAATTACTCGAACCTATTCATTCTACTCATTTCTTAGCTATACTGGTTCAAAGTTGACATTTCTTGACTGACAAAAAATGTGATTACGGATGATTTTTTCAATTTTTTTTTTCAATCTAGAAATTTTTACTTGACCGTTTCAACTCAGGAATGATCAAGATAAATGGGTCGAATTTTTCAAACCTTAAAAAATATCTACTTGACGTCATACATTGAACACTTCTCACATAAATTGAGACTAGCATTCTTGTAAAAATGATCCATAATCGCATTTTTTGTCGAACAAGAAATTTTTCGATTTCTTCTTCAGGATGAAGTTTCATAATGAATGTGATTGGTTTTTTGGCAGAAATGAAAGTCCGATTCTTCACAAATGTATAAGAGCGTTTTGGTCAATGAACCATTATCAAGAGTGACCTAAAATTGTCTGCAAGAGTGTCAAGTCAGAAAGTCAGAAGAGAACATAGTAAAGTTAATCGTACTTACTTAATTTTTCAAATTGAAACATTGAGACAAACTTGGTCATGATGGCTAACAAACAATCTGGAACAAGTGAACAATCCAAAATCCCTACTTCAACAAACAAATAAAAACCACTCACATTAGCAAGCACAAATGGAAAATGACACATAGTGAGAACACTCGGAAAGAAAAAAAAAACACAACAAACACCTATCGATACCTGAGACGACTGAATTGCCTGCAATTTGAGCGCTTTGCTTCAATCACACTATTTAAATAAATTTATCACGCATGCTGCTTCGATAAAATGATTTTTGACTGGATCGTTTAGGGTAATGTCTTTTGTATCCAAGGAACACTCTGCTATGTCTAAGTTTTCCAATGCATCCAGCTTCTTACCATTGGATATGTTATCCTTTGGAACCTTTGAACTTTATTCTATTTTTATTAAAGGAAGAAACATAATTTACCAAATTGCTGTGAATAATGGTTATTCAAAACACCTATTAGATTAACTAATCAACAAAAAATATAATAAAGTCAAAAAGGATCTATTCACAACAACCCTCGAGATAGATAAAAGTAACGTTTTTAGGCCCGATTTCATACAAAATCTGTAATTTACTCGGGAACTCTTTGAGTTAATGTTAAAATAATATTTAAATCAAGTTATAACATACAAAAAATATTCTCAAGATTAAAAGACAAA
Organism: Orchestes rusci; assembly: GCA_958502075.1. Classification (NCBI taxonomy): domain Eukaryota; kingdom Metazoa; phylum Arthropoda; class Insecta; order Coleoptera; family Curculionidae; genus Orchestes; species Orchestes rusci. The sequence goes on along the minus strand of OY293303.1, from coordinate 52,142,126 downwards.
ACAGAAATCCTAGATAAGTGTGGAGTGTACAAATTATATTGCGAGGATTTTAATTCAGCTTACGTTGGGAAAACAGGACGAAACTTCAAAACGAGGATCAAAGAAAACCTAAACGTTCTACGCTCTCCGGTGGACAATAAATCTGCGTTTGGAGTACACCTTAGAGAGTTCAATCACTCATTCGATATTGAAAACAACTTCAAAATCTTACATAACATATCCAATGGTAAGAAGCTGGATGCATCAGAAAACTTAGAGATAGCGCAGTGTTCCTTGAATACAAAAGACATTACCCTAGACGATCCAGTCAAAAATCATTTTATCGAAGCAGCATGCGTGATAAATTTATTTAAATAGTGGGATTGAAGCGAAGCGCTCAAATTGCAGGCAATTCAGTCGTCTTAGGTATCGATAGGTGTTTGTTGCTTTTTTTTTTTCTTTTCGAGTGTTCTCACTATGTGTCATTTTCCATTTGTGCTTGATAATGTGAGTAGTCTTTATTTGTTTGTTGAAGTAGGGATTTTGGATTGTTCACTTGTTCCAGATTGTTTGTTAGCCATCATGACCAAGTTTGTCTCAATGTTTCAATTTGAATAGTTATGTGAGAACGATCAAGTTTACTATGTTCTCTTCTGACTTTCTGTTTTGACACTCTTACAGACAATTTTAAGTCACTCTTGATAATGTATGATGAGTTTATTATACATTCGTGAAGAATCGGACTTCCATTTCTGCCATGAAACCAATCACATTCAAACAAGAAATGTTTACTATAAACTGGTATAACCAGAAATGGGTGAGATAAATGGGTTGGAGTCAATGACAAGAAAGTTTAAATATAAGATGTACTTTCATATGCGCGTAATCTCAAATTCCCTTCAATCGATTTTTATTTTTGACGCGTCGCGACGCTTAGCTCCAAGTAGGCGTCGATTTTGTTTCACTTTGGAATATATCCACTTGACCCGATATATTGACTTTCTTCCACAAAGACTAGCTTTCTTGAAAAAATCATCCGTTATCGCATCCTTTGTCAATCATAAAATGTTTACTAAAACGCGCCGCGCGCCGTGACGCTCAACTCTTGATAGACGTCGATTTTTTGAAACTGTGAAAAAAAACAACTTCATCCCATATATTGACTGCTTCCTACAAAAATCAAATATTTCTACTCGTTTTCGAGATATTGGCTTGCGGAATTTTAATTGAAAAACCCTGCATACGTTATAAATTGTCCCAAAATTGGACGTCAATATTTCAACCACGTATTCAACGCCTCTAAGTGGAATGAAAACTTCATAAACTAGTATCCACAAAATCTTCATTTTCAAGATACAGGGTGTTAAAGGTGTTGATGTGAAGTTTTATCGGTTTTATTTGGGGTGATCCGCCACCCAGAAAAACTTTTATGTAACATGTCACGTGTATATCTAAACGGAAAGGTTGGTACAGAACCGTGATAAATGTCAAGAGATACATGTGAGTAGTGCCCTCTGTTTATGCTGAACACAACATAGGTTCATTCATAAAGCAGCTTCAATAGCTTCTATGGATTTTCCTTTATGTTGATAACTTGAATGGACTGTATATTGAAACCCAACTTGATTTTACAAATATATTGTTGAAATACAATTGGGATCAGCTAACGATAGATACTTCAACATATAAACTCTAGGGTTATAATAGCAACATAGCTATGCAAAGTATGATATTATTCGTGCTAGTTTTTGATAGTCTTTTTGTGACTTTTTATGAATTTCTAAGAATTTTTTATATGACTTTTTATGAATGACTTTTTGTCAAAAAACTTGACAACACACCTGGCAAAGCTATGTTACGTAAATCACATTTTCTTGTAATTTAAATTTGAACATAACTCCCACCTTGGAAATTTTTGACAAAAACTCCAAATAATTGAAATGTAACAACTCTTAATCTAGGTCACATATTACAATCATTGACAGTTTCTGGCAACGGACACAATTTTGTAATAGACCTAAAGTAAATTCCATCTTGCGTTTTCATTTTAGCACAACGGACTTTGCCATCAGTAGACTGAGGCAATTCAACTATTCTACCAAGTGCCCATTTCAATGGTGGTAAATTTTCCTCTTTGATTAAAACTACTTGATTAAGTTTCAAATACTTTTTCTTTTTTCCGTTCAGGCATATCCGTTAGATTAGATGTAAAATTAAAGGAATTCAAATTCAAATCACAGTCTTGTAAATGTTCTGGGCCATTCCACCACAATTCAGATTTGATTAGTTCTTCAGAAGTAAGACCCCTGGACAGGTGATCAGATGGGTTCATTTTGGATGGAATGTACCTCCAGCAACAATCAGAAGTTTTTTCTTGAATCTTGGCTACTCGATTCGACACAAAAATATTCAAATCACTTGGATGAGATTGAATCCATGCTAAACAAATTTGCGAATCTGTCCACAAATTGACACTTTCAATGTTGAAAACATTTTTATAAATATCACGTAACCTGTGAATCAACTCACTTAACAATAAACAACCACAAAGTTCCAATCTCGGCAAACTCACTGTTCGAATTGGACTTACACGAGATTTGGCACAGATTAAATGACTTGAGATAGAATTATTTTGATATATCACTCTCAGATACACACAACAACCGTAAGCCATCAAGCTTGCATCAGAATAACCATGCATTTCAATTCTCTCAAATTCTAATTTGTTGATAAGACATCTTGGAATTTCCAATTCTGACAGTTTATAAAGACCTTCAGAAAAACTAAGCCACATGTTTTTCAAGTTTTCATCCAACAAGTCATCCCAATTCAATTTCTTACACCAAAGCTTTTGCATAAAAATCTTTGCATTCACTACAATCGGACCAACCAGTCCAAGTGGGTCAAATATTTGGGAGATGACACTCAGAACACTTCTTTTCGTGACAGGGCCATTGATACACAATATATCTCTAGGTAAAGAAATCGAGAAACTGTCTAATTTGGGATTCCAGAAAACTCCAAGAATTTTATTAGAATTGCCTTCTGAAGTGATGTTAAATTTTTCTAGCTCTTCTTCCAGTAAGATATTTTTATTGAATTCTTCAGAGTTCGAACACCATTTATGAAGCTTAAACCCTCCTTGTTCAAGAAGCTGGATCAACTCAATTTTTAGTTTTATAATTTGATCGGAACACTGTGTACCACATAATATGTCATCCATGTACGTTTGTGATTTTATAGCATTTGCAGCAAGTGGATACTCTCTTTCGAATTTGTTAGACAACTCAAGAAGACATCTTGTTGCAACATAAGGAGCAAAATTAGTTCCATAACTGACAGTCAATAATTCTATACATTTCAAATCCTCTGCTGGATTTTTTCGCCACAAAATATTTTGTAGAAAAGTTTGATTGGGGTTGATCATTATCTGACGATACATTTTCGTTATGTCACCAACAACAGCATACAAATAACTACGAAATCGACACAAAATATCAAACAGTTCTGGCTGAACAACCATTCCTTTCAAACATATGTCATTCAATGAATAATTCGAAGTTGTTTTCATTGAGGCGTCAAAAACTACTCTTAAACGTGTACTAGTTTTGTCGTTTCTGATCACACAATGATGTGGAATGAAATACTTGTGATCGTTTTCCTGATTTTTTAGATCAAGTGGAACATACCTAGCATGACCTAAGCTCACATATTCATCAATGAATTCAGAATACTGATCAAACAAGTCACTATTCTGATGAAGTTTTTTCTCTAACGATAAGAAGCGCCTTTTTGCCAACGAAAAAGATTCGCCCAATTTTCTATGCTCATTTTCTGTCTTAAGAGGAATATCAACCTGAAATCGACCAGTATCTAGAAGTTTTGTTGTAGCCTTGAAAACATTTTCAGAAAGTTCATCCTCCGTTGATAAAATCTGGTCATTAGGTACCTCTTCTAAGCTCCAAAATTTTTGCATCAACTCATCAATATGTAGAGTATTGGAGAACAGGGAAATTCTGGAATCCCGATCTTCATTATGCATGAAAAAATTTGAAGCAAATATGGATGGTAGTTGACCACCTAAGATCCAACCAAGACAAGTATTTTGCAAAACAGGAAGATTATCTCCAAGTTTTATCAAGCCAGGCAACAAAATTGAGAATGCAAAATCAGCTCCCAACAGAAGATCAACTTGACCTGGAATATAAAAGCTCTTATCTGCCAGAACGACACTCACTGGAATGTCCAACTTGGAAAAATCTATGGGACACTGGGGAAGTTTTGAAGAAATTTTATTGGTAACTGAACAAATGACCTTGAATTTCTTGTTTTTGTCAACATTTGACACCATTTCAATTTCCACAGATTCATTACACTGCATGCTTCCAGACACACCAGAAATCAACATATTCTGCTTGTGTATAGGATAATTCAATTTTTTAGCTAACCGATGAGTAATTAACGACACTTGAGAACCTGAATCGATCACAGCTCTGGCCTGAATAAAAACATCATCATTACTAAGCAAGCTAACATTAGCTGTAGCCAACAAAACGTGAGATTTTTGATCAATAAATTTGCAAGTCTTTGATGTGCTCTCATAAGTTGGTTCATCATGGAATTGATTTGGAAAAACTGATTCTGATTTGGAGTTTTGTGACCCAGAACTTACATATTCTTGGTTTGGTTTGGTTTTTGGAAAACTTGTTTTGTTTGTATTTCTGTTGTCTGAAAAATGCAACAATGAATTGTGAGGTTCACCGCATATGGGACAATTTTTCCAATCACACTGCTTTTGTGAATGGTTCGAGAAGCACTTGAAACATAAATGGTTTGTAAAAACAAATTGCTTTCTCTGAGGCACTGACAATGCCTTGAATTTTATGCATTTATATAAATTATGATTGTTCATTTTACAATAATTGCAAAACATCTTTTTCTCAACAAAATGTGAAGACCTTTTTACTGTATCTGGAGAAGATAGATTCTCTGCTGCTTGACAACGAGTTTCAAGAAATTTTAGAAAACCGTCCAACTTTGGCAAATTTGTAGGACCTCTCTCAACTTCATATGCACGTCTTGTGCTGACATCTAACTTTTGAGAGAGTGAATAAATTAGAATGAGATCCCATTGATCTATAGGAACTCCTAAGTTTTTTAGGCACTCGGTATGAAGCTTGATATTTGTGATAAATTGTCTCAAACAAGAACTTTTACTGACAGATGGAATTTCCAAAAGGTTTTTTACATGTGAATATACCGTAGACAATTTGTTTTCATATCGAGTCTTCAAAATGTCTAATGCAACTTTCAAGTTGCTATCAATAAATTGCAAACCATCAATGAGTTTGAGCGGTTCACCGGTAAGGCTAGTTTTCAAATGAATTAATTTCTGAGCGTCAGATAGCTCTGAATCGTTCAAAACAATTGCGCTGAAAATATCATAAAAACTCGCAAATTGTTCTGGCTTACCAGTGAACTTTTCAATTTTTATCTCAGGTAAATTTGATTTCGATTTGGCAGTTACAGTTGCTGTTGGAATTGAAACCTGACGAGGCTTATTTTCATCAATCAAAATTTGCAATTTTGACTTACAAATAACATATCTTTCTTCAATATCTTCACGAAACTGAATTTTAGTCTCATCAGTTTCCAAATCCTCGATAAAATCTTGAGCTTTACAATATTTTTCATAAGCTTTTTCCAAAATATCAAGCCTGTTTGTATAGTCAATATAATGCAATACAACATTCACATTTGTATTTAAAAAGGACTCAGTTTTGGTGATGCTTTGTTTTGAATTTCTCAAATCTATGTTTGCTTGTTTCAGCTTTTTCGCAACTTCTGCCATTTCTTACTTCAAAAAATAATACTTGTCAACCAGGAATACAAATGTCAGTTACTCAGTCTGTATTGCAATAAAAATGAAAAGATCTGACCTTGGAATCCACAATTTCCTTCAGCTTCACTAATCTTGTTACTCTAACTCTGGAAAACTGGAATGTCTCAGCTTTTTCTCAGGACACAAGATAAGTTGTCAATTCGATGACAGCTACGCAGCTTATCACTCACAGCATCCAGCAGTAGATTATCGATACGGCTCTGGTTTCTTTAATAGACACAATTTCCACTTTTTCCAGTACCAACGGACTCACCTCTCTCTTCTCTTAGCTTTTTGTTTTCAATACGAATATTGCAATCCGGCTCGAAGGACCAAAATGTTTATGCTGAACACAACATAGGTTCATTCATAAAGCAGCTTCAATAGCTTCTATGGATTTTCCTTTATGTTGATAACTTGAATGGACTGTATATTGAAACCCAACTTGATTTTACAAATATATTGTTGAAATACAATTGGGATCAGCTAACGATAGATACTTCAACATATAAACTCTAGGGTTATAATAGCAACATAGCTATGCAAAGTATGATATTATTCGTGCTAGTTTTTGATAGTCTTTTTGTGACTTTTTATGAATTTCTAAGAATTTTTTATATGACTTTTTATGAATGACTTTTTGTCAAAAAACTTGACAACACACCTGGCAAAGCTATGTTACGTAAATCACATTTTCTTGTAATTTAAATTTGAACACCCTCCTTATACCGGCTTTATTTCAAATGTCGAATCATCAGTAATGATTTAATGATTCACTGATGATGCCACATTTGAAATGAAACCGGTATAAGGGGGGTGATACCCACATGGATGTAACTCTCGACATTTATTACGGTTCTGTACCAACCTTTCCGTTTAACATCGGATAACCGTAAAACAATGTATCTTCACTGTATATCTAATGTTGATAGGTCTTGAATATTTGCCATTTTATTTTAAAAATGACAAAAATATCTACGATTATTTTGCATAAGATTTCTCAGTAACAGTAAGGAACTGAGATGTAAAATCTGATAACTATTCTTTTAGTTATCAGTTACGCAAAGTCTTTTCCAAAAAATTCAAAAATTCTACTGGGTGCTCCAAAAAAACGTCCACATATTTGCAAACGGAATAGACTAGAACTAAGTTTTTTTTCAAATGGAACACCCTGTATTTTACGTTTGCAATGAACTGATCATTCAATTTTGATTAAAAAATATTTACATTGTCATATTGTACCCAAACCAGATAAAGGCGTGCATCCATCTAATGCAATGTTCCGCGAGATTATTTCGAGCGTCATACCTGTTGATTTCGATCATTTGTGAAACCAAACGATCTTTTCTGAACATATTTTAATTTTCGTATTTAGTCAAAACATTTACTAGGTTTTTGTTTTATAAAAGTATAGGTATAGGACAATATAAAACATTTTTAGTCTAAATTGAAGGCTAAGTTCATTGTTAATCCATCCATTTTTCACCAAACACAAACTAACCCTTCCCGTTGAAATCAAACAAAGTTAGTTAGAGTTATAGGGTTAGTTTTTGTTTGGTAATTGTAGACCTTTCATCATATCCCAATTGATCTATCCATTTGCACCGTGTCATTTTCCTCAATAGTTCACGGTGCGAGTTGTAATCGGTTAGACTTGGAAGCAGTGTGCTGTATTCTGATATAGTTTTGTATAAAATATTAGTGGGTGGGTCTTGTGCTGTAATCGGTTATATTTGGTGAAAACGCCACCAGGGCATAACGCTACATAGTTCAATCAAGAAACTGTGCATCGGCAACTTTTTATGGAAAGAATTTCACTGGCTCTTAGACTATAATATCATACCTATTTGCACCAAACTTGAAAATCAGCAACTCCAATCATTACCTCACATGTTTGGACGCATAGGTTGGAGCAAATTGTTTCAAAAGCATGAGTTTATATGGAAATGCTTGGACACGTCGATTTTATTTCTGACTACGGTTTACTCATGATAAAGTTTCATGTATACGGTGTGCACAAAAGATAAGGTACAACAATCAACTAATTTTTTTTAAATGGAAACACATATTTGCCGTTCCATTTCCGAATGCTTTATCAAATTCTAAGTAAGTTTTATGTAAGTGGACGTGATACTTAACCTAATAACAAGAACATGGTACATGAAACTTACTTAGAATTTGATTTACATTCCGATTTTGGAATGAAAATAGCGGTTTTCAATTGGAAAAATGAAGTGATTGTCGTAACTTATTTTTGGTCCACCCTGTATACATACAACTACCAGCGGGAGAGTACTCCCACAAAAGAAACCCCTGAATTTTGAATGAATTGTTTCCAACCTACGCGTCCCCACTATAGAAAACGATACTCCATTGAAAATCAAGATTAAAGATAAGATTATCAGAAAACTCGTCATTTTCGATGAATTTTTGAAAGCATCCGAAAATAAACTACAGATAATTTAAGCCAGATATTCTAGAAAGAGAATTCTACTGGATAAGATTCCTTTTTCAGGTGGCTTGGGTTAGGGATGATCAAACTATTCTCACCTTGCATTCGAAGGTTGTCACCCACAATAGTCGAATTAGCGTTATCTTCGATAATATGCGTACATGGCAATTGCGTATACGTCAGCTGAAGGAATCTGACCGTGGCTGTTACATGTGTCAAATCAACACATCTATCATGAAAATTGCTCAGGGATGTCTTGACGTCTATGGTAAGTATCAATTTCCATCTTTATCGTGACTATAGAGAATCACCATTATTCCTCAAATATTTGAAATTATTTTTTTTTGATTTTTCAACAAGGCTCCACCAGTAAGCGACTGAAAAAATACACAGTTCATCAGATTCTATTCTCGGATCTTGTATCTTAGTTCTAAACAATTCTTCCAATTAAAAACATTAAGTTTTGTTTATCGATGACAGACAATTGAGAGACAGTACGTTATTCCTCTCTTGTGACAATTATTTCATAACACCGTTAGAATCTATCAGCGATGTTTTTCCATTTGGAAGTTTCTACTCATTTGAACATCTAATTTCACGTGGATCATCAGCACACTGCAAGTTTCAAGTAGCTGTCATCTGTCAAAGTTGGGCCAACATAAAATGAAGTTGAGAATTGAACCCGAAAATTATTATGAGATCGCCCGCTTTCAAATGGGCCTCTGTATATTTGGAATATTTTCAAATCTCCATTTTGAGTAGTTTCTGAGAAATTATACTTTTTTGATTTTTTTTTCATAAAATTTGTACAATAGTCAGATTCTGAAAACTTGTTTCATGAAATAAAATTAAACTATATCAGAATTATTTCTTGTTCCTTGTGGATGATCAGATCAAAAGTGGTTCTTGGACTTGAAACCAAGAAAAAAAACGTTACTCTTGCTGTCCCGCGACTTCGTCAAAAAATTTTTGGATTGAAAAGTGTTAAAAAAAAATCACACAGAGTGACAAAAATCCAGCTCTGTATTTGAAAGATTCAAGTTGTTTTTGTTTGCTCCAATACGAGACGAGACAAAACATTGATGCTTCGATTCATTCTCATTAAAGTTTTAAACATAAATTATAATCGGATAAATTATTTATGATGTTGAAGTTGATGAAACCTGTAAAAAAATGCTCAATCATAACACGGTGGCACCCAGGCTCTACACCTAACCAAAGATTCACAAACCAACACTTGCAATGAGACCAATAGTTTCGTCAATCAATTGCCCTAATGAATCTCTGGCCAAATTCCTCACTGACATATTATCCAGAACGTATGACTACAACAATGATTTCCACGTCAAGGACTCCTTCGCCTTCAGTAACTACGCTAACGATCTAAAGTTACCTGCCAACTACATCTAAGTTAGCTTTGATGTAGCGTCCCATTTCACCAACTTACCATTGGAGGTCATCCTGGAAAGCATCAGCAATCATTGGGAAATAATCTCGCAACATTGCAGTCTGGACTTGCCCCTGGTGAAGAAAATACTGGAGTTTGTGTCTGATTCCAATCTCCGTGTCTTTGAAAATTATTATTACAAACAGATTTTTGGAACACCTATGGGATCCACCATCTCCCCCATACTAGTGAACTACGTACTTGATGACCTCGTGGAAAGCTGTCTCCAAAAGCTGCCTTTCCATGTCCCTCTCATGAAAAGATATGTTGATGACCTCATACTTGCTCTACCTGTGGACAGTGTGGAATCAACCCTTGAAGTATTTTATTCTTACATTCCACATCTGCAGTTCACGGTTGAAAGGGAATCGAACAACAGCATCCCCTTCCTGGACATGAGGCTCCACAGGGATGATGACAACACGATAGTCACGAGTTGGTACAGGAATCCAATGGCATCAAATAGGTTCATCAGCTTCAAATCTCACCACCCCACGAAGATGAAGATACATCTCATTCTGGCACTGAAGAGAAGAGCTGTTTTGTTGACCCACCCATCCAAGAGGGAAAACACTTTACGAACTTAAGCTGACATCTTGAAAGAAAATTCTTACCCAATTGGAATGATTAACAAATTTCTTTCCAGTACTAGACATGATTTTGAAGTCCAAGCAGTTCCTCCACCAAATGATGCTGAACTCTCACCTACACCAGAATTGGAGAAACGGGTTTATTACACTCTTCCTCACCCGGAAAATTTGACACCTAGACTGATCAATGTACTTGGCCAAGATAGGTTCACTTTTGCCAAGAAACAAACAATAACAGCGGGATCAATTTACAGCAAAACTAAAACACCTTTCTCCATCAAGGACATGAGGAATGTGGTTTACAAGATTCCCTGCACAGAATGTGAGTGTTCGTATGTTGGTCAAACATCACAGAAACTTTTAGCTCGTCTGGCATCACACAGAAGTGACTGCAAACGAGAACTCCAGACTAGTGGCTTGGCACAGCACCATGTAAACACAGGACACACTCCTAATTTTGACGATGTTACAGTACTGGCTAGGTCTAACAACTACTACAAGAGACTGTTCCTGAAAATGGTACATATAAAAAACACGACCCCAAACAGTAATAAACAAAGTGACTACCAAAACCTGAGCATCATCTACAATTACTTGCTGCGAATCCACAAAGACGGTCTCACTTTCCATGCTGTGGACGGTAATGATGGATAGTTTCCTGCGATACGTAACAGTGCCCTTGGTTTTCACGTGTTCTATCAAGGGTGGCAATTTACTTAGGTTAAGCTAATGTTTGACACACTACCATTGTTAGATGTCGCGTGTGTGTATTCCCGCGTTTTCAATTTTTATCAGGCTTTTTATTCATGTCAATTGGTTTTTATCAGTCCCTTTGTTCATTGTGCTTTGTTTCCTCAAACTTGTAATATGCGTCCTTTCACAGTTTTAACATTTTAACCCCTTTTACAAGTTTTAAACCATTTTATCTTTTTAACATGTTTAGTGTAGTGAAAGTTCGTTTGTGTATTTTAAACATCTATTTCATTTCTCGTTTACAATTATTAGCATGTGTATAATGTGTGATTTTCTGTCATGTGTTGGTGCCTTTTGAAACTGTCCTTCACATTCGGTGAGTTTTCACTTGTTTTCTTGAGTTTCGTTGCCGTACTGATTATTGTATCTTTCACCATTTTATGTTAGACTTCCTGAAGAAAGCTTGAAAATTGAATCAAGAAGACTTAAAGTAGCCTTCCTCGTATTATTGACTGCCTCCCACAAGCTCCTGTTACATAACTCTGTTCCGCTCCAGTCACGAAACTGGCAACAATACAGAAATAGAATTCATCATATTTCAAATTTTGAAATATGATGAATTCAGAGCCGTACCCGTGATAATTTCAGATGATGTCATTTTACAGGGTCGCAACGTAATCAATGGTATTTGTGTGGTACATAAATAAAAATGGAATAAAGATGCGTCTTGAAAATCATGATCAAGAGTCTGGTCCGTATTTGAGAAAAATAACTTGATGTTGGTTAACCGAATACGAAACGTCGTATAAACTTTTTGAAAACATCATATTTAAGAAGGGAGAAAATTATAAGACTTTCAAATTTAAACTGTGTCTCAAAAATAAATAGTTTTTGAAATATTCAATGAGATTAGTTTGGGCCATTTTCACAATTTACCCTATATCTCGAAAACAAAAAAAAAATTAGACAAAGTGAATGGATCATCAACGAGCATCAAAAACTGCAATTTTTCTTTCATTCAACCGACCTCGTAGCACTTACTGTTTCGAAGATAGCAATAGTGGTACCTACCACCCTGTATAACAGTACACATTTTTTGTAACAAGTATTCAATTAATTTATTATTTTCACTATCATTGGTTCGTGCTTCATTTGTTTTCACTGTCATCAAATAAATCAAATAATCAAAATTGACATGAGTAAGTTCCTTCATCTTCAACCGTGCGATAACTGATGTATATCGCACGATTCTGTGTGGGGTAGGTACAATATTATCGATCGCCGTGCCGTTATAATTTTACTAGCATTTCACTTGCTATTAGCGACGGTCCAAACTTCCATTTTACTGTCAAGGGTAGCAAGATGCAAAGGTGGCAAGATGCCAGAGACAAGTTCTACTTTCTTGTATATATATATATATATATATATATATTATCTGAAACCCTTTTACCATACAATGGTGTAGGGCGGTTATCTTATTATAAGTTTCTCACAAATTTCTTCCACTTGTTTCTGTCCTTCGCAATTTTTCTTGCATCTTCCCAAGTTTTTCCTTTGCTCTCAATTATTCCTCCTATAACTGTGTCCCATGTTCTTCGCGGTCTTCCTTTCTTCATGTTTTTCAGTATATTTGCTTCCCATGTTCTTCTAACTGTCCTAGTCTCCTCCATTCTCTGTAGGTGGCCCCACCAACCCAGTTGTCTTTCTTCTATGTACTGTAATGTTGATTGTACTTGTAGGTCTTCTCTTATTTTTGTGTTTCTCAATCTGTCCCTCTTGGTTACTCCCTTCACTCTTCTCAGGTATTTCATTTCTACTGCTTGTATTCTACTTTTCTGGCGTTCTGTAAGGACCCATGTTTCGCAGCCGTAGGTTAGTACAGGTCGATAAATTGTTTTGAATATTTTGGTTTTTGTTTCTCTAGAGATTTCCCTATTATTTATAAATGTATTGTACATCGAGTAGTACAGTTTCATTGTTTTTTCTATTCTGTTATTTATTTCGATTTCCTGTGTACCCTTCTCGTCTATGTTCACTCCGAGGTATTGGAATGAATTCACCTGTTCTATTTTTGTTCCATCAATTGCAATTGTCAATTCTTCTCTTTTTTCTCCTATTGTCATTACTTTGGTTTTGTTCTTATTTATTCTCATTCCGTGTTCCTCTATGATTTTGTTCCACAATTCAAGGTTCTTTTGCAAGTTGTTTTCATTTCTTGCAATGATCGCTATGTCATCTGCGAACACACATTCAGATATGTCTACTCTTTGTAGATTCTTATAACCGATATTTAATTTTGCGCCTTGCTTTGAGCATTTCTTTATTATTCCGTCCATGTATATTATGAAGAGAACTGGGCATAAACATCCACCTTGTCTTAGTCCGTCTCTTGTTGTAAATGTATCTGAGTGTTTATTGTGACTTATGATTGAGTTGGTGTTATGTGTATAGATTTTTTGTATTATTCTAACCATCTTGTCTGTGATGCCTCTTTCTCTCAGTGTCTTCCATAACTTCACTTTTGGGATTTTATCGAACGCTTTTTCTAGGTCTATGAATGCCATGTATATTGTTTTCTTCTCTTGTATTGCTTTTTGGGTGATTTGATTTATCGTGAAAATGTGGTCTTGTATGCTCCTTCCTCCTCTAAATCCGCCTTGTGCATCTTGTAGCGTAGGTTCTGCTATTGCTCTTATTCTGTTTTCTATTATTTGTTCCAGAATTTTCATTCCCGTACTTAGTAGTGTTATACCTCTATAGTTGTTACAATCTTTTCTGTCTCCTTTTTTATGTATTGGTACTGTTAGTGCTATCTGCCAATCTTTTGGTAGTTCTTCTTCTCTCCATACTTTACTAAGTACTCTAAGTAGCATTTCTGTTCCCTTTTCTCCCATATTCTTCATCATTTCGGACGTGACTTTATCGTATTCTGGAGATTTTCCATTTTTCAGCCTTCTCATTGCGTCCTGCAGTTCTCTCAGCTCTATTCCTCCATCTACGCGTAAATCCTCTTCTTCTGTTTCCTCGTGTGTTTCCGTCCCTTCTTCGTTCACTTCTTCTGTGTTTAGGAGTTCTTGGAAATATTCTTTCCAACTTTCCATCATTTCATTTTCTTCGTTCAATATTTCTCCATTTTTATTTTTAATATAGTTTGTTTCTTTTGTTTTCTGTTTTCTTGTAGTATGAGCATTTTGTAGAACAATTTTTGATCTTCTTTCCTGCTTTTCTCCATCTTTTCTCAAAATTTTCTCCATTCGTCATTTTTTGCTTCTTTTACCAGTTCTTTCACAGTTTTCCTTTGCTTTTTATATACGTCGTATTTTTCAGTTGTTCTGTTGTTCAGGTATTGTTCCGATGTCTTCTTTTTTATTCTTATTTGTGTCTTTATTTCCTCTGTCCACCATGCTGTCTGATTTTTGTTGTTATTTTTGTTGTATACTCCGCAAGCTTGTTTAGCTGATTCAATCAGTATTTTCTTGAGTTTCTCCCATAGTTCATCTCCTACTCCATCTTCTATATCTTTCAAGTTTTCTATTTTTTCTGTCACCAGTGCTTCGTACTCGTCGGCTGTTTCACTATTTCTTAGTTTATATGTTTTTATGGATCCGTGTTTTATTTGTTTAACTTCTCCTCTTTCTTTTGTTTGCATTTTTTCGGCCTTCTCTTTCTTTATTTTGGCTATCACTACATAGTGGTCACTACCTATTTCAGGTCCTCTTCTTGCTTTTGCGTCATTCACAAGTTTTCTTGTTTTATTTTCCACCAGGATGTAATCAATTATCGATTTTTCTTCCCTGCTTTTCATTTCTCTTGTGTATTTGTTTATGTCTTTATGTTCGAAAAATGTGTTGGTAATCATCAGATCATGTATTCTGCAGAAATCTAGCATTCTTTTACCGTTCCCATTTCGAGTACTTTACCCGTGTATTCCAATTATGTTCTTATTTGTTTCATCTCTTTTTCCTACCCTGCTGTTGAAATCTCCCAAGATGAATATTCTTCCTTTTGCCTCTTCTAATGTTATCGTTAGTTCTTCCCAAAATTTGTCTTTGTTCTCTGTTTTGTCATCTTCATTTGGTCCATATACTACTATAATTGTTTCTTTTGTATTCGTGTTCTTATCTTTCATTTCTATTTTTAATATTCTCTCCGATATTGCTTCCCAGCTGTGTATGTTCATTTCTAATCTCTTGTGTATAATGCATCCCACTCCCGCTGCTGCTCTCTTTTTCTCTTCTACTCCACTGTTTATAAGTGTATGGCCTTTTTCCATTTTTATCGCTCCTTGTCCCTTCTTTTTTGTCTCTGTTATTGCTAGCATTTCCAATTCCATGTTTTCGAATTCCTCTTCTAGCTCTATTTCTTTGCCTGCTATACTTCTGATATTCCATGTTCCTATTTTTCTTATATTGTTTCTTTTGGTCTTGTTTATCTGTCCTTCCGTTGTTTGTTCCCTTTTCGTATTTGTTTTCACAGCCATGGTCGTATATTTTGTATTGACTTGTCTATTAGGTGCATTCATTAGTTTTTTGCTCTTCTGTGCTCAAACTCTCCTCCTAATATTTCTTCTTTTTCGTCCCATTTTCGTATTTTTCCGTTAACAATCAGTTTCTTGTAACCTACTTTGACTTGCTTCCCATTACTTATTTCTTCCCTTGCTATTTCACGTATCTTTTTTTGTATTTCAAGTTCTTTTTGTGTAAGTTCTGAATCTATGTATACTTTTTCTGTATAGTTTCTTAGCTTGTTCTTATTTTTTAGTATGTCCAATTTCTCAGAGAAACTTTCTGTCTCTACTACGAAGGCATTGTCTCCTATTTTCTTAGTATTCTGTACCTTTACCTTGACCTTGACTCCATCATCCAAGAAATTTTCAATCGTTTCTTTTATCATCTTGTCGTCAGTCGACTCAATTTTTATTCCTGTTATTATCAGGTTTTTCCTTTTACTTTCTCTTTCCATTTTTTCGATTTTTTCATGTAAGTTTTTCATTTCTTTCTTTATTTCTATGTTGTCCTCCTTTAGTTCTGCTATTTGTTTTTGGCTTTCTCTCGCTTCTCTTCTCATTTCTTTTATTTCATTAAGCATTTCGCCGTTCTGGGTTTTGAGTTCTCTCATCATCGTGATCATGGTTTCTTCTCCACTTTCCTCTCTATCCAAGTTGCTTCTAGGTGATGTTTTTCTGGATATCTTCTTTTTTGCGTACATTTCATCTAACTGGTCTCTTTTTCTCTTGTACTCTTCTTTTGTATCCGTTCCGCTGCCTAGCGGCATTTTTAAAGATATATTTTATCACTTGTATCCGCTGGTAATGAGTGTAAAATCTCTTTTAGTCCGGCTCTGTGTTTGCCCGTACCGTATTGTGTGTTGCCTACCAGCAACAACCTGCCTTCGTCAGCTTCGATCTCAATGAGGTTATGTATATTCTCCTAGCGAAGTATGGATCGCTCAATTTATTGCTTATGAGTGGACTTACTGCGAGGTATTATGTCACAGTTTGTCCGCGTTTTTGATCTTCTCTAATTTCTCTCTTTGTACACTTACTAACTCGTCACAGCCCGTAATTTCGGGTTTTATGTCGGAGTGTTGTTTACACACGTTATAAACCGGACAGGTCCGTACTCTTTCTTGTAAATTTTTGATTTTTTTTTTACCGGACAGGTCCGAACTCTTTCTTGTAAATTTTTGATTTTTTTTTTACCGAACGGTTGTAGACAAAATACTGTACATAGTAATTTGTATGGTAACTAGATATTACCACCCTCCAGTGAATACAAACCTCGCCACACCGGCTTGGTTTGTAATCTTCACACTCGTACGGTAATACCCTAGTTACCACACTCATCATACAATGTACTATTATCTTATTGTTACTTATTAATCTATTCATATAACTATTATTAGCCAATTATGTATTATTATTAGGTAGCATAGTCGTTATCTGTGATGAAACAAGTGACGTAGATCAACTATTTTTGTTTTTTTGACCCAGTATAGGCTAAGAAATATTATTTTTGATAATATGTTATCACTTAAAATATATGTACATACAGAAAAACGGTTCAAGGATATTATCAAATGATCATTGGACATAGCCTTGACAAGAAAAACACCTTGACAACGTTGCATATCAGACGGGCCGTTTAAGTTGAGTAAGTAAGAATCATAGTCCCGTCAAAGCGTCAACCAGTCATTCATTCACCATCTGTTTGACAAGCCAAAAGTCAGATATTGCTAGAAAACCGCGATTCTGTTTAGTTTAAAATTATTGATTACTTTTTAGCCCTTTTCTGATCGAAATTATTGTATTGTCATCGGTTCTTGAAAAGTGTGCAAAGTAACGAATTAATCGGGCATTTGGAGTAAGTCAAGATCGAGTTCCAAGTGTTTTTCGGTATACAGCTCTTTTTGTCATTCTCTTCACGTTATATATTTTTTTCTCTCTTGTAACGAAATATCGAGACGTTTCATTTTTTCCAATTCACTCCCCATCGTCGCCGCAAAAGAAGTATCACTTAAAAAAAAACCTTGTTCAACAATATGTGAATATGTTCATATGTATAATTATTTCAATAGGCCTGTTCAACAATCTGGCCAGAGCAGTAACCTAACAAAACTATTCTTAAACGTTAAACTGACAAATATTTAAAGCTGAATTGGCATCGCCAACAGATGCTACAAGTATACTTGAACAGTTAAATTATTCATGTCCAATAAATGACGACATGCCTTTTGATTACTCTTACTTTGTCCGTCAAAAAGAAGGTACGTTCCATTCATTTTGGATTCTTCAGCTTCATAATATTTTTGCATCATTCTTCTTCATTCTGTTTTTGCATCATTTTGCAATACTTTAAAATGATGTTAAAAATATATAACTTCTTATCAACTTGATCCTTGTGCATAATAACAGTCTTGCTGTTTCATGTCTTATAATTGTCATATCTTGGGAAGAGTGGGGCAAAGTGGAATGCGAGGCAATTTGGAATTTCATGTACCGTGCAAGGAAAAAATATGGTAACCATCCGAAACATCAAGCTCATATGATGCTTTACACCTGCACAAATAGTAACGATCAATATATTTCGTGATAGGAGGTAGGAGTTACAGCTTTTTTGGACGTAAATATAGATTTATTGACCAATCTTGATATCAGTGGACGGAATAATCACGCAAGATAGTCTATTTCGTGATAGTCACGTGGTTTGTCAGGATTTGTATGCAAATATCAGACATTTGACAAGGTAAGACGTTATATTGCACTATGCGGTAGACTCTACAGATAAATTCTCATGAAAATAGTTTTTTCCCAATACTTTTTTTTTAACAGAATGTCGAATGGGGAATGATGAGATAAGTGCCATTCCACTATGTCTTATTGCTTTATTAAAAAATTATTCATGTTTATGAACAGTTCAATTTTTTGTGTGAATCATTTTTTCATTATATTGTTGATTTGCTTGAAAGTAGCTTCAATCGCACAGGCGATTTTTAAAAAAAGTCCTGGCCAAAATAACAAAAATCAGATTGCGCAGATATTCACTTTCTTGTACCAAAACATCCCATCTTTTGCTACCAAAAGTAATCTGCTGATCGATATTTCAGTTGAAACTTGACATTTTTGTAAACAGTGTTTTTTTCAAATTTATCAGGATAGTTGTTTTGAGGTGTTTCATCTGGCCTTAATTTTTATTGTAAATACTTATTATAACTCACTATAAAACCTGTTGCGGACGATGAGAGGATTATCATGTAAATATGGCACCACGTATTATTATGCTAGCTTGTTTGTTCTTATCTTTTTTCAGTCATATGTAACATAGTATAGTTACAGGGTGTCCAATAAGTCATGGATCAATCGCCTGGTGGTGATAGTTGATGCCATTCGCAATAAGAAGAACCACATATATTGTTATCTAATTGTTGATAGTTTTCGAGATACAAGATGTTGAGATTTTTATGAAAAAAACACGTCTTTTTATCCATTGCTCGAACCAAAAAGCATATTTAAATCAAACTTGATATACGACATGATGTCATGAAGAGCTGAGACATTTACCAATATCAAGATCTCCAGTCGATAAGTGGCAAAGATAGGGGTTACCGGGTGGAATAATTTTGCAAAAAAATACAATTTTCAGACAAACGTTCTATTTGACAAAAAAAAATATTTGAATTTCTTTTTCTTATCTAGAATAGAATGGAATAGAATGGAATAATTTATTAACGAACAAGTCATTTCACAAAAGCAATTTATGCTAATATTGAATCAATCAATGTAGTAAGATATAACAAAGCACAATAACTATTATACATCTACCTATATTCTAAGATAAAAGTAAAAAGAAAAGAGTTAAGGTTAACAATATCACAGAGTTACAAAGATGATCAATTCATACAGATACATTTTTGAGATCTCTTTTCAAGCCCACTGAGCTAATAGAGAACAAATCTTGGTCATTCGATAGTTTGTTGGCAGCTCTTGCCATTCTGGACAAAGGATTGAAGTAGCCATAATTCGTGGAGTGAAAATCAACCAAGAACAACTCATTCTGTCTCAACCTCCTAGCTGTCCTGAGACCAAATGATGACAATAATTCAGAAGAGTCTATGAGGCCATTCAATATCTTGTGCATGAAACAAATATCAAATGTATCTCTCCTTTTTTGAAGAGTGTCTAGGTTCAAGATGTCATTAAGTTCATTGAAGTTTATTTCAACAGTTTAAATATCCAATTCAAAAGCAATCAGTCTCATCAACCTTATAGTATGGTGACCAAACAACACAAGCATATTCGATAATGGATCTCACAACCGAGCAATACACACTCTTCAAAATGCCAATACTATCAAAATCTTCCAATGTTCGATTAACAAAACCCAACAGTTTAAATGCACGATTTACTGTCACATTTATGTGATGATTGAAATTTTATTCACTATCAAACCACACTCCCAGATCCTTAACAAGATCAACTCTTAAGATTTGGCAATAGTTAATTTTAACCGGGAAATGTATAGGATACTTGATTCTAGAAAAGGTGACAATGCTGCATTTATCAATATTTGGATCAAACTTGTTTTTTTGACAGAATTCTGCCAGAGAATTCAGGTCATCTTGCAACTGAACACAATCCTCATAGCATTCAACTTTCTTGAAAAATCTTCCATCATCATGTTGAATTTACTTGATAACGCAAAATCGAATTCTTATGAAGCCGGATATGAAAATGATGGGCTGAGATGATCAATGGTCAGTTGGTTGAAACGTTTGATTACTAGTAAGATTTAATGTCAAAGAATTTCACAGATTTTTGCGAAATGATATAGCAGCTTTTTTGGAAAACCCACTACCACATTTCGATTAACAAGTACGGCACTAGATCATTCAACAGAGTTACCTGATGAGCAGAAACTACATAAAAAAATAATAGCTGTTGTGGAGAAAATTAGGTGCAATAAGCAAGCCCTACGACGAATCAAATGGCACTCTTTTCGCAGGTGCAGATTGTGCGATAGATCAGGTGGAGACTATTTTGAACACCTCCTTGAATAACTGATTGGAAATTATTCTGAAAATTTCACCCTCATTTTCACTTTTGCGCGACCAAAAATTTAAAAGATATCAAAAAAATCAAACAAGATTAATTTCCCGCAAAATGGTGACGAAAAAAAGTTTCAGAAAATTTATTTTGGTGAGATGAAAATTGTATTTTTTTGACTGTTACAACATGTGTTACACTATTTTTTTGCATCAACAACTCTCGATCTCTTGCATCATCTGGAAAGAATGGACTCACTTCTAATGACAAAAGAGATAAAGAGGATTTGCGATATACAGTGTGTCTATCCAAGTTCGCACCATATGGAAAACTTTTTATTATTAGTAATTTTCATAAAAATTCTGCATGTTTTAAAACCTGAAAGACAATCATCAAACAATAATTTTTCTCAGTCGTTTACGAGGTTTCTCGAAAAACATGATTCTTGCTCAGGAGTAAAGTAGGTACCCACTTCTATTTAGGACAAAATCCAATATTGTTATGAATAAAAGTCGATAAGATTTGAAAACTACGTTCTAACATCCAATTACAGTTGTAGGATAGTGCCTTTCAGTTTATGACAAAAAGTCCCTTATAATCAAGAGTGACTTTGTTGTCGTCTTATTCATAGTGCCCTTTTGTAAAGGTGACGACTATGATAACCTTTTGCGGTTGTGTGTAGATTATTATAAAAATAATAATAATAATAAGCTTTATTTCAGAATCATGAATTTACAGAGTAAAAGCATAATATGAAATGACGTCACAAATGAGCAGAATTGAAAGCTAAAGTCTAGTTGACAGTGAATTGAAAAAATCTCCTAGGTTTTGAGGTTCTATATCTATTTTCATTTTTATTAATACTAGCATGAATGAATTCACAGATTGAATGCGTTTTATATAATTTGGAAGATTATTATATAGTTTTATGCACATATACTCTGAACCATTTTGGATCAGGCTAAGCCTATGTGATGGATAGTTCACAAGCATGGCTCTTGTTCCATATGAGTGATCTGTTTCTACTTTGAATAAACTTCTGTGTCTTTTGAACAGCATCAGACATTCATATATATACAAACCAAAAACAGTCATAATACCTAGCTCTTTGAATCTACGTCTACAGCTATCCAAACATTTTATTTTCCTAATAATTCTTACGATACGTTTTTGAATTACAAACAAGTTGTGCACTCTTGAGTCAATACCCCAGAAAGTTATGCCGTATCTGAGAATGGACTTAAAATTTGCGAAATATAGTACTTTCAGTGTCTCTATCTTGACATATTCACTGATCATCCTTTTACTAAAACACACGGAAGACAATTTTTTAGTCAAAGAGTTGATATGATCTATCCAATCCAAATGTTCATTGATATATACACCTAGGAATTTGACAGTATCTGATACAACAATATTTCTTGTTCCTAGTTCTATACTGAGGTTGCTGCTACGGCTTGACTGTTTTGTTCTTGAGAGCATGAAATTTGTTTTTTCCTTGTTCAGAATCAGGTTGTTCTTGGTAAGCCATTCTTCAATGGTTGCGTAAAAATGATCCGATTCCATAATTAGGTCCTCGAGGCTTTGGCTACCTATGATTAGGCTTGTGTCATCAGCATACAGTATAATGATTTGATGAGGGACATTCACTTCGAGGACAACGTCGTTTATGAAGATCAAAAACAAAAAGGGTCCCAAGATGCTGCCTTGAGCTATTCCAGTTTGATTCTCTCGTATTTCCGATCAGCCACTTTTACCGTCTTTACAAATTTCAACTAGTTGTTTTCGGCCCGTGAGATAAGATGTGAACCAGTTTTTGGCTTTGCCTCTAATGCCATAGAGATCCAGATTTTGCAGTAGTATTTCTCTTTCCAAACTGTCACGAGCATTTGAGAGGTCCAGTAGCATCGCGATTACTAATTATCCATTGTGTTGGAGTATAATCTTCATAAGATTGAATATGGCTGTTTTAGTGGACTTTCCTTTCATATAGGCGTGTTGGCAACCTGTAATAACATTTTCCTCTTCTACAATGCTGACGAGTCTGCGACACATTGGGTTGGGATCTCGTCCACCCCGCTACTGTGTTTGTTTTTCATTAGACTGGCTACTTCATCGACTTCGGAAATAGTTACAGGTTCAAGAAAAATCCTTGTTGTTCTTCTGAATGTTTGTGTTTGCTGGGGGATTCTTCATCTGGTATGGAAGTAGTTTTGGTACTGCTGCAAGTATATGAAGGTTGAACTTAGTTGCCTCTTCTTCCGGGTCACCTGGCACTTTTTATATCTGACGTACTTGATTTTCAGCTTGTAATCTCTTTGCAAATTGCCCACATACTTTTCATTTTATTGACCGGTTTTTTAATTTTCTCATCATAAGTTCTGGCTCTCTCAGAGGCGAGCAACCTGTAGTACTCTTTCTTTTGATCTCTATAGATGTCGTTGAGAGTGTGATTTTTCAGAGATAACATCCGTAATATGTCCAAGCTACCTTTACAATCTTCAACTTCCTCACTACTATTTGCAGGTTTGGTTTTTTTGCCCACCGGCTTCAAAGGATAACAGTGATTGAATAACATTTTTAAAGTATTGGCAAAAGTATCCCATTGTCTATTCACGTCATTAGTGTCAACATCATATACAAGTTGCCAGTCTTACTCATGCATGATGTGCAGGAACGCGGAGTTGTTTTCCTTTGAAAAAATGCGACAAAATTTTAAGGCTTTTTCAGTTCAACGGTCAATCTCGAAGGTTATTTTTTGGGCAGTATGGTCGGATATATGACTTTCAATGGTGCATGCAGTTCTATAGTTGCAATTTGTGAAAATATTGTCTATACAACTACTGCTACGTGCGGATATGCGAGTATTCACAGCAATTGAAGGGGACATTCCAAAGGAGTCCAGCACTGACAAAAATTGGATTTTATGTTTATTCTCACTTCTCTATATTGAAGTCCCCAGCCAGAAATAAATACTTATCAGAGAAAATGATGTTCACCAGCTGTTCGATTTTATCAAGGAAAATGTTTATGTTACCCGTATGGGGTCTGTACACACATGCTATTGTGGCGTCTGACTAACCCAGTTTACAGTCTATCACTGCATATTCAAAATGTTCACACACTGAGAGCCCTTTGAGTTCATGACGCCCTTCACCTTTTAGATCACAAAAACATTTCCACTAGCTCAAAACCGTTTACACGGTTACACAGTTTAAGTTGCTCGTCTGATTTCCAGTGTTCTGAGACACACATCACATCACATTCTTTGTTGTCCGTCAATAAAGAGGCAATTCTGTCAATTGAGTTCCCAATTGACTGGACATTCTGGTGGATAACACTACATAAATTTGTGTGACTGTCTAGTTTGAGGGATTTCCCAATAAAGATGTTCCAGTATAGTCTATTCTCCTGTGTAATCGTGAAAGTTCTCTCTGGTACACTGGGCATTTTTGGTCTCTTGCCGAGTGCTGAAGAAAATCTGTTAGTCTCAGTCTGGTACAGTTTGGACAGTTCATTTGCGCAGAAGGGCACTCCTTCCCTGCATGGTCACCCCCGCATTTGTGACAGCAAGTTTGTAGTTGCGGTGTTTTGAGACATGTCCAAAACTAGAACACTCAAAACAAATTGCCAAGTTCAGATACTCTTGTACATACACTTTGACAAAGTCAATGTTGATCTTTTGTTTCTTGAGAAACCATTTGGTTATCTTGGCTGGAGCCTGTAGTACCCAGTTTTCCTTGTATGGGTCTCTGCAGGGTTTTTTAAATATCACTTTCAAGTGGCCTTTAACGTCTTGATCAAGATCTATCACTACTTCTTCGTTCAATCTAATTATTTCATTGATGAACTCATCATTGTCCTTGCCTTGCGGAATTCCTGTTACCATAAACATCGGACATTAACATTATTTAAGAGCCTGATGTTTCGGAAGTCTCCGCCCACTTTATTCATAAAAACTGTTTGTCTCATTTTTTTGAGTGCTTTCCTGGAATCAGTTATATCATCCACAGTGATGATGGTTTTCAGTTTTTCAACTGCTTTTGGTGTGCTCCATGTTTCGGATTGGTTAGTGCTCAAGTGTTGTTGTTTAGGTCTAGAGTCGTAAGCAGCTACTTCTGTAAAGGTTTTTGGCCTCTCCTTTCTGGTTTGTGGCTCATAAATTGCACTGGCGTGATGGATATTTCCGATAGTTCGCTTTTTCTCTAGCTGGCCGACTTGATGTATTGGAAGTGTTATGGTTTGATGTATATTACTAGTGGATTTTCTAAGGTCAAGGTGTTTTTTCTCCAAATTTTTTTCGACTGCCAATTTGTTTGCAACGTTTTCTATTTTGTCCAGGGCTTCAAAAACTTCTAGGATCATGTCCATATAATTATTTGTTTTACTCACAAACATGAGGTCATCCTTTTTAATAGCAGATTCCTTCTTCGTACCTCTTTCACATTGTTTCCTTAGATGTCTGTCCAATTCAGGTGTGTTCTTAGATCTCGGCCCTTTATCACGAGTTGCATCTTCATCACTCATCTGTTGGTCATCATTATCCAGCGATTGCTTGAGAGGTGTTTGTAGGATCATCAAGTTTCGGGGTTCAAAAACATCATCATACTCCTGGTACTTATCAGAAGACCCCTGTATGCCTGAGTTATTATCCTCATCCGATGCAGCGTTTTTTTGATAACTTGTCAGTATGTGTACACTAGAAATTCCAATGATTAATCTTATATCGGACTGGGTGAGTTTATCAGCTGTATTGGATAAAAAACTACGGGATATTTCCTAATGAGGTAAGTTTTTCTCACTACCGTTTGGATCAATTCGTTCACTACCATCACTCCTACCACCCATACTTTATATGACTTTTAATAAGCTCTTGAACCAATTTAAACGATGAAAAATTTGGATCGTAAATCAATACGTGCCGGCGACGAACGAGACGTATTCAGGATAATAATAAGTAAAACACCAGAAACGGTTTGATACTGATTTATCATACAATATGTACATCTATTAATACCAAAAATAATCCATAACCAAGAAGTACGTGATTGAGCTTGTGCCTGGAAAAAATGTGATGAGCTTGCAGTTTCGACATTAATTTACTTGTCGGTGCTGACCTATAAAAACACTTACTTACAGCATGTTTGTTTAGAATAACAATAAACGATACCTGTCTGAAGCAATTTGATAAACTATATTGTCTTACTTTGCGGAATGTGATTTGTAAATAGATGTATGATACATGTAGGTCATGATTCAATAATTTTATCCTGATTTACTTATAATGTTGATTTTTTCATAGTATACAGTTCATATTTAATCTAGAATATTTCTGAAGATTAGACATTCTGGCCGCCCGTAATCTTGGTCATGCAGCTGTTATTAGCATCAGATTCAGATTGATCGTCGATGTTGACCCGGAGAGTGACCAAAGATATTTCGTTGAAATCGTCTACTTGATGTTGTGGTCTTGTATTATGCTGCTGATGGCGATACCATAAATATCCCAAGAGTGCTGATAATGTGATGGTAACCAATATCACTGACGACACATGGCTGTAGACTGCTTGGTAGTGAACGCTGGTTCACTGTGTTTTTTGTAGTTCATGCTGAATATCTGTCTTTTTCTGTTTGAGTCTATCCAAGGATGCAGAGGCATCTAGAACTGGTTCTTCTAGAATCTTGTGTTCCTTGTTGAACGAATAGGCATCTGTTATGTTAAAATTGATTGGTTGCACCATGGATCCCTAGTTACTGAGTCTGCTTTTTTGAAGTCGGATTGTTTTTGTTGGTCTTGATCATACAGTTCTGGGATATGATCAAGATGCCTGTTTTGTTGAGAGTCACATCCTTGCGAATGCCATCGCAGAGGCTTGCCACCTTGAACTGATCAGCACTGATGAACATACAGCATTTGGTGTGTTCAACCGTTTCCATATCATACTGGGCATTAAGGGATTCCTTTGAATTGAGCAAGACGTATTTCGGAAACGGTGATAGATTTCGTCTATGAGGCAGTTGGGCGTATCGTCTATGTTTCTTGTCGTAGTCAGTAAGCATATGTACATGTCTGGGCTGCTGCTGATGCAATTTTGAAGTTCTTCTTTACTGTGTATTAAAGTCAACTGCAATAAACTCGTTTGGCACAACCAGTATCCAGTAGTCCTCTCTTGTGATTCTTATCGGGATTGGTGTTGATTTGATCAGCAAGAACTCGTTTGGTTCTGATATGATGGAGAATCCCAAAATATAGATGAGATCCTTGCTTTGCTAAAATTTGGTTTGTAGGATTGGATAAGTAGTTAGCTTGATATTTGTTGAAAGTTTCTAATTGGCTGATGATTTCTTATATCTGCGTTGGAAACATCACTTTCACATCAGGTCAAGAAGTTTTTGATGATACTTCCGTTACTTCGTATGTATAGTTCGCCACCATTTGATATATACTCAATGGATGGATACTGAGATAGTTTCCGTCCACTAACTCGACGAACCAGATCTGCACGTCGTTGATTGCTTTGATGCCTTCATTGAGTTTCTACCTGAACCTATCCAGCTGGTTGTTGATTCCTATCTCTGGTTCGTTAGATGTCACTAGTGCACGTAGCATGAACTTAGCTTGGTGATTGGCCGTCTTGATCAGCTCTTTTTGATATTTGTCTAGTTCTCCAATGTCTGTGTATACTTCATCGTTGTCTCCAAATAATGATGTGTGGATAATTTCCCAACCAGTCTCCGCTTATAACGCTTTACAATCATTCCTCTGTTCATCCACTCGACCTCTTGTTGCTCCTCTTCAAGATGGTGAATTAGATATGAACATTCCGTGTTAGATGATAATTCTCTGGCCATCTCACAAAGAGATGACACCTGCTGAACCGAAGAATTAATGTAAATGGCGTCATTCAGAATCATGGACTTGTTGAATCGGTGTTCCACATTGGAAGTTTCTCGATCTATTCTTGCATGTCCAATGTGTTCGACGTAAAGTCCTGGAGAAAGATATTCTATCTCGTATTTTTCAGCCGAAGTATTTTTTAAGTCGACTAAAAATATTAACACCGTGCTCACTATTCTCCATGTCTTTCTATATCCTTTCTAGTAGACTATCTGACTTTGCTCGGATCTCGTTATATTTTTCTCCGAGTCGTTCTTGTCTGTTTTAAGTGGAATCAATTTGTGTATAGGCCGTTTACAAGACCTCCTTCTGAGTGACCACTTGCACCATGGCGTCGTCTTGAAAAGGGTGGATTCCATTCATCCTACCAAGGAGCCATTTGCTTGGGTTGATTCTTGCTCTTTGATTCTCCTACTCGTGAATTGGTGTGTTGATTTCTTCACTTGTAGCGTTGCTGCAGCTGATGTAAATACTCGGATGTCCATTTTTTCTAAAAGTCTTTTTAAACTTTTTGTACTAGTCTCCATCTTTTGGTAATCTTGTACGTTATGGACGTGGAGATTAGATTCGGTGTTTCAACTATAGGCCTTCCAATGAGAAAGTGCCCGGGAGTTAGCACATCGATGTCAATGGATCATTTGTGATTAAATACAGTGGTCGAGAATTCAGGCAGGCTTTGATCTGCATAGGTGTGGTCATTTACTCGTATATCAAACAGGTTTCTCCAATAACTCTTCGCAAGTAGTACTTCATAGATTTTACCGCAGCTTCTCATAACTCAACAAAGTGTGGTGCTGCTGGAGGTATGAAGTGCCATTGTGTCCCAACTGATGCTAGGTCGTCTTGAATTTGGAAGTTCTGGAATTTTGTGACGATTTTCTTTCGAAGCATTCAACTGGCACCTACGAAGTTGGTGTCGTTGTCACTGTAGAGATGAGCACAGCGTCCTCTTCGTGAGATGAATCGTCTGAAAGCGGTCAAGAAAGCGTCGGATGACATGTCGCTTGCAACTTCTAAATGAACTGTCTTGATTGCAAAACATACAAATAAAGCGGTGTATCCTTTGTATGCCTTGTGTCCTCTTTCTTTGGTTGTCCGAACGCCTGCGTGCTCGAAGGGATTAGATGGTGTCACTCTTGCTGCCGGTAAATTTCCCATAAGTTGTTCCGCTGTAGCTGCTTTAGACCGAATGCACTTTATACATTTTCCAATTACCGATTTGAGAGCCCGTTTGGCATTTATTTTTTGAAACTATTTTCTCACATATGCCAGTGTAAGTTGGTTTCCTCCATGTGATGTCTGATGGTGGGCGTCAAGGATAATGAACCTGGTCAGATGATCATTGCGGGGTTTATCATTTTCGGATGCTTGTTGTCGAATGGCAGATGCGATTTTTCGAGTCCTCCTAAAACTCTCAGCATGCCATTGTGGTTCAATACTGGGTTGAGGTTCATGATCTTGCTTTTTCTATTGAGAGGCATCTGTTATTGGAGTGCTCTTATTTTTTCTTTGAAAGGATATTCTTGTTCTTGCTTGACCAATTATTCTGGAGTTGTATTGAGCTCTTTAACCATTACAGAACCCTTTTTCTGCAAGTTTTCTTGGAGTAGCCGACGACAACATGTCAGGACTCGTATCATCTTGGTGAGCGAAAAAAATCTGTTCATGAGTTAGATTGATGTGCTAATGGTTTCTGCTTCAGTTGTTGCGTGATACAGTTTTACTTCTTCTGTAACAGGGGGTATTTCTATTTTTCGTGACATCAGTTCCATAGTGGTATTTGACGCTAGCTCGTCTGGTCAATTCCACCACATGTTGAACTGTTTTAGTTTGATTGCATCCATTCCTCTTGAGATGACGTCTGCAGGGTTATCCAAAGATCTAACATGATTCCAACTCTTCTTTGGCTGCAATGATTTTATCTCTGCTACACGGTTTGCCACAAAGGTCTTCCATCTTATTACATCTCCCTTTATTCATGATAGTGTTATCATTGACTCTGTGCAAGCACATTTTTCTACCTTCTCCATTGACAGTGCGGTGATGGTTTATCTCATGAGTTTTGCAGGAAGCACAGCTGCACATAGCTCTAGTCCCGGTAATGTTGCTCTTGATCTGGCAGGAGCAATCTTAGATTTGGCAGTGAAAAGCGTTATTTTGGGTAGATCATTCTTGCCTTTGACTTCAAGATAAATTAAGGTGCCATAAGCTCTTTTCGATGCGACGCAAAATCCATGTAGTTCCATTTGACCATTAACTGTTTGGTTTGTCGATCGGGGCAGCAAAATGTTTTCCACAGCTTCAAGTTCAGTCTGGAATGATTTTCATTTGGTCTGGATGTTGGCTGGAACTATGTCATCCCATCTTATATTTTGAATCCACAGATCCTGAATAAGAAGCTTTGCTTTTATGAACTACCTGAGCTTACCATCCTAGAGGATCAAAAAGCTTCGCAACTTCGGATAGAGTTATGCGTTTGGTGATCTTCAGTTCGAGATTCATTTGCGTTTTGTATCTGGATGTGTCATCGGATGGTGCCCAATGGTTTCCCAACGATTTTCTTGTGCCGTCTTCGGTAATTTCTTTTATTGACTGATCTTGCTGCTTGTATATGGTCCCTTGACCATTTGCGTGAAGTGAAACCTTTTGCTTTAAACATGTCTTTGAGTTCCCTCTGGAGACTAATTGCTTCTTGGAGTGTATCTGCCTCGGAGAGCAGATCGTCGACGTAGAGATCTTGTTAAGCAATTTGAGATGTCAGTGGAAAGTTGTCTTTTTCATCTTCTGCCAGCTGTTGTGAAGCTCTGAAGGCCAGATATGGAGCTGACGTTGTTCCATATGTGACTGTCTTAAGGGTGAATCCTTGAAATGCTTCATTTGGGCTGAATCTCCAAAAAATTGATTGGTATCTTTGGTCGTCTGGGTGACCTTGAATTTGTCTATACATTTTTCAAAATCTACTGTCACAACAATTTTATAAGTTTTCCAACGAATTAGAATATCTGCAGTTCTTGCTGAGGTTTTGGGCCTGAGTACATTGCATGGTTAAGACTGAATCCAGTTAAAGTTTTGCTGAAGGCGTCAAATACTACTCTCAATTTTGTTTTTGTGCTGAACTCTTTTATCACAGGCTGGTGAGGAATATGGTAGGGGCGGTTGTCTGGTTGCATGCATGGTGTCATATGATCGAGCTGTATGTATTCTTCCATGAATTGAGTGTATTTCTCTTCGAGGTGATGATCTCTTGCAAATCTTTTCTCCAGCTGTAACAGTTTTGCAGCTGCACGTGATTTGGAAGTCCCCAGTGGCTGTAGTTTGTCGCTGGAAGGTATCTTTACTGTGTAGGTACCGGTCGTTGTTTCTGATCGTATTAAGTTGATAATGTTCTTCGCAAAATCTCTCTTCGTCAGTGATTGGTTTGTCTTGAGCCACTTCTTCTAGTTCCCAGAACTTGCCTAGCTGCTGATCTTCATCAATTTTCAGATGCCCGTTTGGATTATTTTCCCATATTCTTTAGCACCCAATATGATGTCGATTGACCCTGGTCGGTGGAACGTAGACTCAGCAAGTGCATCATTTTCCATTGATCGATGTTAGGGTCAATCTCCTCGCTTGGGAGCGTTCTTGTCAGTTTGGGTAGAACTATTCGGAACATGTTCATTGAGAAGGTGCTTGGTAATCTAGGTTTGACGGGTATCTGTATCATCCATCTTGAAACTTGAGATTCTGCGCTTCTAAGCTTCAAGAGCTTAAAACCTTGTTTGTGGGAATTTGAGTGCGTCTTCCAGATGGTGCATTCTGTTCGGATCTTACAAGGATTGCTCGAATTGTGTATTCGTTTCAGAGTCCCATCACCTGCGGCAGAATAACCTTGAAATCATGATTTGATGTCCACTCTAAGGTTCTTGAGTGCTTCTACACATTTTATCATTGTGCCATGTTTGTATGTTGAGTCATGAGATATTGATGGCGTGTCTATTATTTTGTCAATCATCTTGATGATTAGTCTCTCGTTATCTCTCGAAAATGTTCCAGCTTGTATGGTAGTTGTCACTGGTTATTCGCAGATGTTGAATGACTCTGCTGGCTTCGCCTCGTGGGTGGGTCTTCAGATTCTTGTTTTCCCGGGTCTTCAAATGCGGGCTTGAATTGTGTATGGATTGATTAAACTTCGAATATTAGGTGAAGTTCTGATATCTGCTTCCATTTTTTGGTTATCTTGGATTGTAGCTGTCTACGTCGATTGCCTGGGGTATGATCACCTATTTCTGGGTTCTTCAATTGTAGAAGCCACTTGAGTGCATCATAGTCAGTTCTCTGCAGAAACTCTTTTCCGTAGAGGTACTTGTAGAAGTGCTCTACTCTTTTGACTACTGCCAGCAGCTCTCTTCTTGTAACGCAGTAGTTCCTTCCAGGCTTCGACAAAGTTTCTGGAGTAACCGATGACCCTTTCATGTCCCCACTTGATCTGGGATAGTACTGCACCAAGTCCCACGTTGCTGACATCCGTGTCCAAGACAAAGTACCTTTAGGTAGTGGATAGCCAAGAATATGTGCGCTGGCTAGGCCCTTCCAACCTGATGAAGGCTTCCTGGCATTCTTTATCGCAGTGGTAATGCCTCTGTGCCTCAGTGAGCCTATAAAGAGGTCGGGCGATGTTGGCAAACCCTTGGACATAACGCCGGTACTACGAGCACAAACCCAGGAAGCTTCGTAATTCGTGAAAGTTCTTTGATACTGGTCGTTCCTCAACTGCCTTCAACTTTTGAAGGTCGACAGCTACTCCCTCCACCGACACGACATGACCCAGATATTGAACTCTTCTCTGGAACAGTTGACATTATTTTTGGATCAGCTTGGAACCAGATCTTTTAAGCCTCTTGAAAACCTCCTTCAGGTGGTCTTCGAACGTTTTGTCAACCTCGATTGTGTCGTCGAAGTACAACAGGCATTGACCACGGTAAACCCTTCGGCATCGACTCTATTAGCCTTTCAAACGTAGCATGTGCATTGCATAATCCAAGTGGCATCACAGTTAACTGCCACAGCGCGGTCCCAAAGGGACTCGATGGTTCTCAGCGACGGCATCCTGAAAATACTGGTGAAGAACCTGGATGGCACGGAAGATCGGAGGCAAAGACTAGTTCCTGGAAACCGACTGGCAGAGGTAGTGAAGAAGATCCATGATGGCATCACGGGTGGACATCTGGGCATAGCCAAGACGCTGGGAAAGCCGCGAAAACTGTTCTACTGGGTCAATTGTCAGGGCGATGTCTGTAGTGGTGCAGGAAATGCGCCATATGCGCTGCGAGTAGCGAACCTCAGAAACTTCCTGAAGCACTTATGCGCCAGTACAATATTGGGAGCCCGTTTGAGAGGATCGTCATAGATGTTGCTGGACCGTTTCCTGAATTGAACGGAGGAAATAAATACATCCTGGTTGCGATGGGCCAATTCAGTAAGTTGGGCCAAGGCGTATGCTTTGCCAACCAAGGAGCGGCAACGGTAGCTGATGTACTGGTCAAAGAGTGGATCCACCGTTCAGGAGTTCTATTGGAGCTGCATTGGGACCAGGGCAGAAACTTTCAATCGGCATTGTTCCAGAATGTTGTTGACGTTTTGAAGATCAAGAAGACAAGAACGACTGTGCAGCACCCTCAATCGGTTGGCATGGTGGAGCAAATGAACAGAACCATCAACCGACACTTGACCAAAGTTGTCTCTGACCACCAATGAGACTGAGATGAACACCACCACTTGTTCCTCTGGCATACACGTCTGCGGTTCATGAATCAACAGGCGGAACCCCAGCTAGGATCATCATGGGACGTGAACTCCAGCTGCCCTGCGACTCGAAGTTTGGCTGTCCACGTGGTGAAAATGTCGCTGGGGAAGATTACACGAACAATCTTCGCGGGAAGATGGACGACATTACATCAACGAGTCCGTTTGAACATCCAGAGTGCCATGGACCGGATGAAGGAGGCATATGACGGGAACGCCAAGGAAGGCGGATTCCAGGTTGGGGATTTGGTTTGGCTGCACAACTCACAGAGGTGACGTGGATACTTCCCAAAACTGAAAAGTTCATGGGATGGCCCATATGAGATTCAGGAGTGCATCAATGACGTCGTCCATAGGATTCGGCAGCCACCACGAGGAAAACCGAGGGATGTTCACTTCAACCGTTTAGCTCGGTATGATGGGAACCATAGCGATGAGAACGCTGAAGTGGGGCAGATCAGGTCACTCGAGAAAGACATGTCACTAGAGTCTTTCATGTCTCTATACTCCAATGGCCAGAAAGTCCAGAATCGCGTTGTTCAAAAGAGGCAGCTGTATTTGTTAAAATCACTGGCCGAATATTCGTTGGCACAGTGGGTCACTGAGCCAAGTATGAAGAGTGGACTTGCTACTGTTTTTAAACGGAAATTCTGACAACTGGACCATCTGCGACGACAAAGGCCAGTGGTGTGGAGGGTGCTCCAAATCATGGAAGGGATACGACACCTGTTCTTTATCGTGCAGTGGCGTAACCAGACAATTTAAAAGGGGGCGTTTTGGGTTCAGACAGATGGAGGGCCGCAGGCAAAGCGCGCAATTTTTCCATTAAATCCATGACTCATAACATTAATGGGTACCTCCGGCGTCTGCTAAAGTACGAATTTGTGCCTCAACGGCGCGCCGCAGGCGGAAAATTGTGAGGAATTTTCCCTCCTTTTTAATAAATTTTCCCTCAAATCCATGACTCATAACATTTATGGGTACCTCCAGCGTCTGCTAAAGTACGAATTAGTGCTCAAACGGCGCGCTGCAGTCGAAAAATTGTGACGAATTTCCCCTCCTTTTTAATAAATTTTTCCTCAAATCCATGACTCATAGGATTTATGGGTACTTCCGGCGTCTGCTAAAGCACGAATTAGTGCTCCAACGCGTTTGTGCTGACTACTGATCTTGGTAGTCGTTGGAATCGTTTGTCACAAACATCTTTTAAGGCTGACATAACAGAGGAATTTGAAAGAAAATATGGAGATCCCATTCAGATTTATAAAAAAAAATTACACTCTTTATACTTGACATTGCTTTTTGCTTGTTAAACTGGTGAGCATAGCAATACACAAAATGTGCATTTTCATAATGTACCCACCTCCTTAGTAGTCCTTAGTTTTGACATTTACGCCTCCCAAATGACCTCTCTTTGCTGGAATGCATGAATTTTGCAAGAGATTGCAGGACCGCTACTATTTCATAATTTGAATTTAATTTTTTTTTTAAATTATACTTTTTGATCAAGGGGAGGGATCTGACCCCCAAAACTCCCTTTCCGTGGCTACGCCACTGATCTCGTGACGAAGAAGTTTCCACAATATCTGACCACCTACAGTGATGTGTGGAGAGCCCTCAATCATCTTCGAAACTTGATGATGTCACAGGACCTGACTTATTAGGCAATCCCAAAGATGACCATTGACCAAGTGGATTGGTGAGTGGTAAGAAGCATGCTGGAGGCGATCTTTACGGGGAGTGGCGTTGACATCCTGGTGTGCTGCTAACCTTCCCGAAGGACGAGACAGAGGACAGTGGACTGTTATTTTAACCGTACATCACACTGCAGGTTTGGAGACAATTGTTGATACCGACATGAAGACATTTCGGGACAAAATGCTCTAACGAGGCTGCAATGTGATGAAACAATCCCAGCGGTATGAACTTCCAAGGCAGCCGACAGCAGAGACAACGTTCAAACCATTATGTCTCCCATGAATATGTTGGCTCTTGTCTCGTTTGTCACATGTTCGAACCACTGTTTTCTATAATGATCTAGTATTTTCGGTTGCCTATATCTAGAATAGTAGAGAACTTTAGCCATCTATCGAGGAATAAAAGAGGAAATGAAAGTCCGCCATTTGGGCAAGGGAGTTCAGTTGTGTTTTAGTGATCGATGCATTAATTGTGAACGGGCAATGTTTAAGAAAACATAAATAATTGACTGTACATAGATGATTGTCAGTAAATAAATCAGTTGAAGTTGGACAAGTGTGTTCTATAGCAAAAAATGTCACACATCCTTCGCACGCGAGCAGGAAGCTTGACGGACTGCTTTGCCGCTTCTCCAGTGATTTTGGTAGTGCTTCGACCAGCCTATCGGGACGATTGAGTATCAGCGACAGCCTCATCTTCTGGTCTCGAAGTCTATCTGAAAAGGCCTGTACAGCAGGATTCCCCATCACATTATCTGGCGTGGTTGGGTAAGCCATTCATGCAAGGCGAGCGACAGCAGCATGAAACTCCTGCATTATCTGCTGAGAGTGGTACACGAGCTCTAGGTAAGTCTGTCGATATAAAAGCTCCAGTTGCTTGACTAGTTCAATTTGGTCCTCTTGCTCCTGGGTGTTTAGCGTCTGCAAGATTCCTACTGCCTCTTTACGAAGTGCCAGAGTTAAGACCAAAGCTTTTTCAGTTGCACTTCATCCATTTGCCCCCGCTGCAGCCTCGAACTGGCGATGGTAATTGTTCCATGACAGCTTGTCAACAAACTAAGGAGCTTTCATGTGGACT
Organism: Orchestes rusci; assembly: GCA_958502075.1. Lineage (NCBI taxonomy): Eukaryota > Metazoa > Arthropoda > Insecta > Coleoptera > Curculionidae > Orchestes > Orchestes rusci. The sequence continues at coordinate 52,106,086 of OY293303.1, read as the reverse complement.
CTGATGTTTCTTATCCCTTGGCTCCCGATTGTTACCTCCGGTTGTTTGATGATTGCGGCAACTTGCCCTCTCACTTCGTCGATTTCGTCTTTGCAGTCTCTCGTAGTTGTTTCTTCAGATTTCCGATTTCTGCTGCTGCATGATCCTTCAGTTGTTGTTGTCCACCAGTGTTTCTTTGATTACCTCTATAGCTCTGGAAGATTCTACAAACTTATCTTCCAACTTCCTGGAGTTTTCTTCCAATTTTTCTTCCAGTTTTCTCCAAAATTTCTCCACTGTGTTGGGATCTGGATTCTCGAATTGGAAGGTATCAGGATCAACGTTGTCTTCTAATAAAACCTCACGCAGCCTCCGTTGTAGATAAGCTTGCTTTCAGAATAAAACACGCTTTACACTCCACCCCAAGCAAAAAGCATCTCGGCAACGTTGCGTTCTCTCCAGTTATCGATTCTCGGAAGAGCTGCGCCGTTCCTTCTCCGGATCCAAGCAGCCAAGCCGCTAACGCGTCATCATTTAAATTGCTTTGAAGGACTCTTGGTGAACTTTGACGCTAGTTCAAGCCCTTAAAAATCGATCAAAAAAAAAAGAAAAAATGCGGGTCTAATATTTTTGATTATATTTTCAGAATTTGCAATAAAAAAAAACGTGCAACGAACCCATTGAAAATGTCCCGTAGTAATTGAATCGAACCATTTGTTCCACCCCCGTATTCTGAATCGATCTCAGTTCGTTTGTACCTGGTAGTAATGCGAATTCGTGCAGCGCTACTTATGCATCGTTGCCACTATCACAAAAAATGTCAGTTTATTCTCTTTTGATCTTTCTTGTGATGAAATTTCGTTCGAATCCATCGCTGATCATGGCAACAGGGTATTTATACGCTTTTGAGCGCAAGGCCGTGTATGAAAATAAATCTCAACCGTCATTCTTTTCGGTTACTTACATTATTGAAACCCATTTCATAAGAAGCTTTTAGAGTTCTTTTCTATTTTTATTGTAGACATCCTTCTGGGATTGTTTCTGATAGACCTCGTTAATAAATTCCAGTGCATTGTGTTTGCTGATTTATTTGGTATTTTGTGCATTTTGGTGCCACTGGTGTTGGAATTTTGCCAGTCAGTGAGATCTGATTCAATTGGGTACGTCCACCATACTTCTATACACGTGTTTGCATTTGAGTTTGGATTTTGTATGCAGGATCAAAATTGTGAGTCCCTTGCCATATTCTTGTGCAACAAAAATCGTACAGATGCACAATAGGATTCATCAAGGAGAACTTTTTTTTTCCAGTTAGCCCTCCGAAAGAGGTAAAGTCGTTTATCGGCGTGCTCAGATTTTTTTTTGCATTAGGGTTTTCCCTTGCCCCCGAGTTTTTGACTGTAAGTTTGAAGCTTGAATCAACACCAAGCCTGCTCTTCTGCGAATGCTGACACCTGTTAATAGGCAAAGTAGATTTCTACTTAACCCTATTTGTACCTACCCGTGAAAAACCAACCCTCACCTTCACAACAACCCGAAAGATGTACTAGGAGTTGCGTAAGCCGTACAAAGACTTTATGCGTTAAAAATGTATTCATTTGTATATAACTTGCACATTTCATCATATACTTTATATGAGCGTTTATTTATGATATTGCGTACTTGCTGAAATTTGGTGAATATTTTCTGTAAAACAATCACGTGATTGGGGACCCTGATACTGTTTTAATATTCAAATACGTTTGCATTGTTGATACCCTATTGTAGTATTATATAGAACTGGTTCACACAAGTCACATATCTACGTAATTTCTCAGTTCTCAACTCTGAGCTGGGACACAGCTGTGCACCACTACGAGCTAATAACAGATGTATCATTTTTAAGTTGAGATAATCTGATTCATTTTGTTTAAACAGAGTGCAAGCGTTATAAACCCTGTTGCAAGTTTCGCTATAAAAAACATACGTCCTACTCTAACTCGTTTATTGCCAGTCAACTATCTATATACAGTCACTTTTTAATGTTTTTAAACTGCCCAACTGAGGAGCAGACTCTCTATGCATTTTGTCCTTTGGCGATAATACAAACACAAATTGTTTAACAGTGTTCTTGAATATTCAAGATCAAGATCAATACTAGAAATTTTGCATGTAGGTGGACATGAATGATTTTTATCCATTTTTTTCTGGATATATCAATTTTTTGGTTTATTCCTGTCAAAAGCGAGGCGGTTTGTCTTTATTGAACTACATGATCAAAAAATGGACAAGATGCATTTAGAAAGTCTGCTTCTTGACCATTGTTCATCGACCATAACCAAAACACTACTGACTGATGTCGGCGGCGCATTATACTGCTATATAATTCCTTCGCCAAAACCGCACGAATACCGTAGAATAGTCTAGATCACTGCATAATGATGTAGGAATCTTCGACGCCTTCCGGCCTTGCTGGATTGACAGTGCAACAGTTCGAAAGTTCGATGTCCAGCCACAGTGGGTCGCAGCAAGAGGGACGAGGGTCAAGATGTTTGGCCAAGATATATTGATTGAAACAAAGTCTTCCCTGTCAGCTGCCTTGGAATTCCGAACCGCTGCGCGCTGGGCATGTTTTGTCACAATATTTTGAAAGATTAAAAAAAAACAAAAAATACATTTGATTTGTTGTTTTTTTTTCAAATTTTAATAAAAAATTATATCCTCTTTCAAAATATATAAAAATTATTATAACATTACTTTTGATTTTTTTGGAAAACTCAAAAATATGCTACCATTTCAGTTAACGCCATCTAGCGGCGACGGCAAAGGTATCAAATCCAAAACCATATAAGCATTTTGTAGTGCAGATTATGCTCTTTCATATAAGCCCAAGTTCGCTAGAATCGGTCAAGTGAAACGGAAGATATCTCCGTTTGTTCAAAAAACAATAATTGCACATTCCTCATCGCTTCATTTTGATGGATAGAGAAAAACGTCCAGGACAAAAACTGTAGGTAAATAGTCAGTTAATATGAGAATGATATAACCGATATATGTTCAATTGGCAAAAATCTATAAAGATCCTATTTTTCTACTTGGTGTTGGTTCACGCACCCTAGCGACCGTTTCAAAAACTTGAAAATATTTTCCAGGCTTGTCTCTTGGCCGTTTAAATGATTTTGTCACAAGCCTTTACGATGAATAGTCTCCGGGATATGGTCGCTCGCTATCCTCAATTGATCACCCTGTACAGGGTGACAATAAGCAAGGTAAACGGCTGTATCTCAGAAATCACTCCCATATGACTAGAGGGGAAAAGAAAACACTGAAAATTATTTTTCAATTCTTACTTCAACCACTAGGGGGCGTGATAGCTATGATCGAGTAGGAAAATTGATTTGACTCAAAAATGTTTCATTCTAAGTTGCCAAAGCCACCACTGTCATCATTGTCAAATTCTGCATCTTTTTGGTATACTATTTTTGATTGTAGGGCATCAAATAGAGACGGGAGAGAAAGATGAAGTCTGACTTATTGAAATGCCCATAACTTCAGTCAGTCTCAACATATTTGAACGAGTACGATCTTGTTCGAGGGATTAGGCCTCGTTTATCAAGAGCAAAATATAGTCATGAGGGATTGATTCACGCTGCTTCCTCAAGGGGGCGCCAATGCAAAAGTTTACAGTTTTTTTTTATTTTATTCCAACATTTTCACAGTATGAAATGAGACATTGTACGATACACAGTTCTGAAATGTCATTGAGTTACACGTCAATAAATTCCGATAATAATAAGCAATTCGACTTGTACTTTAATACGTCATTTTCCGGCCTGGTAACGTAAAAAGCAAACTTGGACAAAAAAATCTTTGTTCGGAACAGTTTGATTGTTTTGTTTGCATATTATTGTGTTTCTTTTTTTTTCTGTTAATATAACTGCTGAACGCGTCAAATTATCAAAATGCGGTGGAGAGGTTTCTTCTTGTAATTTTCATCTACTTTCTGTTTTCGTTAAGATATTTGTATCATTCTATTTGAATTTCGGGATAAAAATTTAAAAAAAAAATACTATCTTTCGCGTACGCTAGATGGTATTGAATCCAGTAAATTATACAGCACAATACAGTATGAAATTGAAGTATACAAACATACGTGTTCCTCAGAAAAAGGAAATAACTATTGAGCGCGTGAAGTTATCGCGATGCGGTTTTTTTTTTGCATTGGCGCCTCCTAGAGAAAGCAGCGTGAACCAATCCCCCATGGCTATTATTTGCTCTTAATCAACAAGGCCTCCTCTCTCAAACGAGACCTTATTCGTTCAAATATGTTGAGTCTTGGGCATGTTCGGTCCTCAGCGGAATCCGGTACCGACAAGTACCGGTATACCGGATCCGTATTGGAAATGCCTGAGGGTTACAGAACCTCCGATGGATCATGGCAACTGATTGGTCAATGTTTTTCGCGGTTGATCGAAACATGATATTAATTTGGATTTTATCTATGATGGGTACAATTTATAAGAATTCTACATAATGAAGAAAATGAGTGTGTAAAATGGGCGTGGAAATGCAGAACACAAAAACAACTAACATATCCGTTCCACTATCATAACGATGTTAGCGAAAATCTCCATCAGTAAATTACGGATATATAAGTAGACCATGAATGTTCAATAAAAGGTCACATTATGACGTAACAGTAGTGTTCAGCTGTTCACCTGATTATTAATATTGAATTCAACTGAGTACAACCCTGATCACGTGGCCATATTGGAGTGGGCATAAGCTTCGCCTAGTGGTCCCATTGTTGATGCATAGCCGTATAATATAACTACGGCATCTCTTCCCTTATTCTAGCTCAATAGTGATTGTAGACACAAAAGTGAGGTTAGGTATGATATGTGGAGAAAAAAAAGGAAATGTCAAATTTCAAGGAGCAATCCAACGGCCAAGACGCCAACCAATTCGAACGCGTATTCTTGAATGAGAGAGAAGGGAGCATCCCCGGGAGCTCCCGGGGACTGCTCCCTGCTTCCTCGGTCTGCGATACAATAAATTCGTATTCTTGAACGGTGGGGAACATCAAGATGAATCAAGTCCCCGGGAATACCGTTGCCAGTTATCGCAACCATTGGCAGCCAATCAAAACGGAAAAAAATTTGACAGATTCTGTGCTCATAATCACACTCTTTTGTTTGTGTTTTCTTCAAAATTTGTTTTTGTCAATCGGCAATCGATATACGAAATTGTGGTTTTTTTTTAATCGAAAAAAGTGGTCCCTGTGGTTGCTATTATTATTTTTTTCTACGAGCGTGCGGAAAAGTTGCTTTTCCGCACGATTTTTCGTTTTGAAAGTTGTACTTTTCCGCACGATTTTTGTATTGTGGAAAATGAAGATATTTATGACTAATCAAATGATCTTTGTCACTTCAAATAAGATGGACAAGAACACTCGAATGTGAAAAAAAGCAATTAACAATTTTTTAGAAAAAATCGCAAGAACAGGTGAACTGATAAATGGATCGAAGTTTTAAAATGCAGCATTACCTCGAGCATCACCTGCTTCTTTGATAACTGATGCAAGATTCAAGAATCCAATGTTTCCGATGAATATATTATGATGAAAAAAATTTGTTTTATTATTTTTCCGTCCATAAAAAAATCGTGCGGAATTTGTTTTGTCGAAAGTGAACAAGTTAAGGACTAAATAATTTATTTATGTTACTATTCTACCTTATGTGGCATTTTGAGGTTTTATTAGAAAATCTTTGCGTATCAAAAACTTTTTTTTTATATAAATAAGATGGACAAAACCACTCGTACAAAAAACATTGTACCTAACCTTTGCGGAAAATGTCTTTTCCGCCCTTAACGGCTTGCCCGAACTCCGCTCCGCGTCATTTGTGCAACTACCGTCGAGTGCGGAAAAGTACCACTTTCCGCACTTCTTAGGTAAATAACTATTTCGAAACTCATAGCGTCTGGAAATGGAGGAAAAATCAAAATCCTCAATAATAAAACAAAAGTAAACGTTGATTGAATTCGTGCACATCACAAAAAGTTCCAATGATCTAATTAGTTATCAGATCATTGTATAGTACCTACTTCAATAAAAACAAAAGATGTATCGGGCTTCGTTTCGAAGATAGGTACTGGGGGTTGAATGGAGAATTTTATTTTCAATTTTTTCAAATTACTTTCACAATAAACTGAGTTTTTGCACAAATTTGTTTCTCCAGGGGTTTTTTGAGGTGAGAAATCATGATTTCGGTTTTTATGTAGCCACGGCCGATCCTAGCAGGTGTGCACCGCACGCGGGCGGCCGGAATAAAGTCCGGCCACAGGCCGCTTTGGATTTTATCAACCAAGAAAAATTCTTCACTTATTTTATCTTATACATTCATGCATTTCATACGTTCATCATTACATACATCTTGATTTGCATAATTTCATAATTATTTCGCTTTGTCTTTGTGGAGCGTTGATTAAATTCTTGACTTTGATCAACTCCTGGCAACATGGAGTCCATGTTCTAACGATTCGTCAGACCGTCAGAATATACTCCCTTTTACAGTGATGCCTGAGTAAAATTCAATTTCATTTCGAAGTAGAAGTGACAGATTTCCCCTTGGCAAAAAGGAATCCTGAGCTACCATCTACATTGAATTTGCCATAAGCGTGACTTTGGATACAAGTTCGATGTAGATGGTACAATCGATTCCTGTTTGCCATGCGGAAATCTGTCATTTCCACTTCGAAGTGGAATTGAATGTGAACTTTACATGATGGTGGGTCCTCATGTGCGTATTTCAAACACGGCGTTTTTGCTTTTTGCAAATTGATTGGTTTCCGATATGCCCGCCCAAAATTATAAAAAAAATTGCATCTCAGAAAGCCAGAAAAGTTAGTTCATAGTTGTTTATTATGTAAACTTTGTGGAAAGACTGATCTATATAGGGTCATTTCCTTTTAAAACTGTTGTATAGAATCATTTTATAATAATCATGCAATAAAATAAGAAAATTTTCCAAATAGAAATTATGTCCAAAAATGCTTCGTTTTGGAAATACAGGGTGTTGAAGTTTAAAAGAAAAAATGCCTTTTTTATCATAACTTTCCTACCACTCCAGATATTTCATTTTATTGTATATTACATTTGAATTGTGGTTATGTGAGTAATTGACCTTACTTTAATACAAATTAGACAAAAACCAAATTTACATAAAAAACACCATTTAGATTTGAGCGATTTTGTCATGCATCAAAATGGCTTTTATCTCTTTCGTACAAAGAAATATCAAGAGCCAAATTGGGTTACTCCAAAGTAAATGGGTATTTCAAAAATAATATTGAATTTAAGAAAAACCAGTGGCGCACTATTTTTTTGTTTTAAAAAGATTAATACAAATCCTGTTCGAAAGCCACTCCGGATTTTTTTTTTTAAACTTTCACATCAAATAAATTAAAGTGGAAAAAAAATAAAAAACACGCTTTCGAACTAAAAAGTTAAAAACAAATTTTAATTCAAGAATAAAATGATAAACGAAAAAATTTACGCCATTCTGATAAAAGCGTGGGGGCTTCGAAATCAACTGTTATAATTTCTTACTAATTTCTTTTTTAAAATGCAGAGTATAGATGTGTTACAAAGCACCCCACGCTCTTATTACCATGACATTAATTTTCTCGTTAATCATTTTATTCTTGAATCACAAATTATCTTTTACTTTTGAGTTCGAAAGCGTTAATTAATTGAAATTGTGATCGGTTCTTTCTTGACAAGTGAAGAAAGTTTCGAATCAATCTGGGCATTTGAAGTGGGGGAAAATCGAGTTCCGATTCTGTCACAAACAAACAATAAACATACAAGTGAAGCTAATGAAGCGTGTAAAAATGTATTGGGCTTCTTTTGCCCCTTGGCAACGTTGCATATCGTCAACCAGTTTTTCACTCAACACCTGTCAAACAAGCCAACAATGATAAATGACATGGACAAATGTCAGATAAATTAACAAAATCGCGATTTTTCTTTAATTACACATGACTGTTTACTTTTTAGTTTTTTTTTATTAAAATTATTGTATTGTCATCGGTTCTTGACAAGTGTGCAAAGTTCCTAATCAATCTCGGCCTCGATCTGGGCATTTGAAATGAATAAACATCTAGTTCCAAGATTATATCACAAACATTCAAGTGAAGCTAATAAAAATTAAAAATGTAATTCAATGGTGTCAGAAAAAGTCTACCAAATTTTGTGGAAATATTAGCAGTGGTAGAAAAGCTATGATAAAGAAGGCATTTTTCCTCAAAATTTCAACACCCTATATCTCGGAAACAAAGCATTTCAGATTATTAGAAAAGAAATCTTATTTTCTTGCATTCTATACAGTGGTAAAAGGAAAATACCGACTGAAAAATCACCCTGTACCAACACTTTGCGTTTCGCGAGATTCATGCTCTAGTAGGGGAATGTGCTCAACCTAGGGACACTATGTAATTCAGGCCTGGAGTCTATTCTAGTAAGCCAAATATCTCACATAACGTTTGTCTGGTTGCCTACTTCCCTTTCCATAACATAATTTCCAAAATGGTTGACGTGCAAATGAACCAGAGAGTTAAATGTGAAATTCTTGGGAGTGACTTTTAAAAAATAATATTTATTGGTGACAAGCGTTAAGTACATGTAAAACAGTTAAAAGCAGAAAATAGTGTGTGTCGATTATGGGGAGGAACTCATATTTATATCCTAAGAAATGCTTATTCTACACTTTACAATCATAAAGACGTAGTATATAGAACAATAGACAATGGGGTGATTCAGCGGGTGATTCAGCGGGTGATTCAGCGGTAATGGTCACATAACTAGAGACGTTTAGGTATTTTTGCCACTGAAAACTAATTATTCAAGCGAAATTGATGTGTTAATATTGCATCTGTGAGTGACATTAGACCTTTTCAACCGTGATAGTTTCAAAAATTGATAAATTTGGACTGTGGAGTTGATCTGTAAGTGAACACATGATATTGTTTACATCCCGATTTTTAGTTTTTTTTTTGTGAAAAGGTAGGTTGGATCAACCTAGGGACACAAAGATTATGACATAGACACATGATTTATGTAATTCAAACTGGAGACATAATCAAGAAACTGCCTGCTCCTGAGCCCCTGAGCCAGCTGGATCAACCAAAAGAAGTTCAAACCATGTTAAATTTGGAATTGACGTTTCTGGTTATCCTACATTAGAATGTGAAAAAAAAATATGTTTTCTACTTTTGTTTTACAACCAAAATACTTGTCAGTGAAAATATATCGTTAGGTATTCATATCATTTTGTTAATCATATTTTTGCAGACTCATTTTTCTTTATTATATATTTTTTACAATATATTACCCTAGGGACAAATGTACTATATGAGAACCATACTGTAAACGTTCTATGAACTTTAATTAAATATCCAAAACTAGATGAATGCGTATTCTACTATCACTACTCGTTCCATTTTTGTTCTAAGCGTAGTTAAAAAAAAATTAACATACCATGATAAACAGTTATAAAAAAAAGTGTCCCTTGGTTGAGCACCTTCCCTTTTTATCATTAGATTGTATTTTCTGAGTAAATATACTGTTGTTTTGTGCTTGTAATTATGTTTTACTTTTAATCCGGGTAGATGAGTTTATTTAATCTTCATGTACATATTAGTAATAATATGAAACATTCTCTAGACGGGGGCGACACATAAGGTCTATGCACGCGGGCGACCGACACCCTAGGATCGGCCCTGTATGTAGCACTCATAGGACGCTGCGTATGCTATCAATTATTTATGCCCTGTATGTAGCTCTCATAGGCCGCTGCGTATGCTATTAATTATTTATTTCACTTTCATTTATCTCTAACCCAAGTACTTGGTATTTGAAAAATTATTATGTGCATAATAGGCGACCAAATAACTCAAAAAGAGATGTTGGTTCAAAAACATCAATTTTGCTGTAGAACTGTGTTATTGGTGATTTTCTTGGAAAAAATTAAAAGACATCAGCGATAATTGTTGGATTCATTATTTTAATTCAATTATGCATTAAATAGGGTTTCAGTTCAGACCACGTAAAACTTTCTATGAAGGATAAAGGATAGAATGGATTTTCGTAAAATCAAAAACTATAATTGAAATGTTTTCCATATTGTTGTGAACTTAGCTAGACAGACTGTAATCTTTTAGGAGAATATTATTGAAAAGTTTTCCACATTCAATTTGGAACTATCTATTTTAATCAAGGTAGGTAGATTAAGATTGAAAATTCACGTAAATAAAAAGTGAATAGACACGATAATGAGGTTAAACATCCAGGGGTTGGTCTGTTCTTTTGAGTTGAAGCAAGAGAACAGAGCCGCTCTCTCGGGAAAATCTCCCTCTCTCAACTTTTTCTCAAGAATACGTTCTCGTAAAAATCTCGCTAGACTCCGCCCCCTTCTCTTGTCTGTTCCACTCCCTACCCGTCAAGAATAAACACCCAGTAGCCATCATTCACCGTAGGTTCTGTAACGCATTTCCAATACGAATACCGCGTACTGGAACTTTCGTGGGACCGGAATATCTTTTGCAACTGAATACCGGTAATACCTGACACCTGTCGAACCGGATTACCGTTTGTACATGAATACCTGTAGGACCGGACGTCCGTTCGTACTTGATACCTGTAGGACCAAAATGCCGACTCTACCTGAGTACCATCGAAGGACCGGAATACCGGTGTTACTTGTGGGACCGGGTACCGTTTTACCTAATTACCGAAAGTACCGGAATACCAGATGAGCCGAATCAGGCATCCAAATACTGGTTGTTCAAGACTACCGGTTGTTCCGCAATAATACTTGATTACTGGATCGGAATTTACCCGGGAATTTCAGATAAACCAGCATATTGGATAGACCAAAATAATAACGGTTGGTTAACCGAACAATGTCGAGTAAGAGCAGAGAGGCAGTGAGAAGTGAGCAATATGAGGATGAGCGTACTGGTTTCGTATGTTTTCTGATTAAAGATGATAAATTCTGATTCTAAACATAAAAAATGCCTTGAATTGTTGCAGGAGGACTGCATTGTGCAAATAGTTCTCGTTTTCGACCCTAAGATTCTGTGATGGCGAATGTGATCATGTTTGGATGTGTTTAAATTGATGGTATTGATAAGTGAGTGACTTGTTTGGTTGGAGCTTCTGAAAGAATATACTTGTTTTTTTCAATAAGAAAATTAAAAAAAAACAAACCGCCTGAAAATATTGTAAACCATAACCTACTGTTGAAATAATCACACTCACACATCAAAATCAAAGGTACTGTTCGATCACAAAATACCGGTACCGATATCCAACATGCTTAGAGTCTAACTGGAGTTATAGGCATCTCAATAAGTCAGACTTCCCCCTTCTTCCTCGTCTTTATTCGATGCCCTACAATCAAAAATGGTAGACCAAAAAGTTGCAGAATTTTACGATGATTACAGTGGTGGTGTTCTTTTAGTAACCTATAATGAATCATTTATGAGTGAAAACCATTTTTCTACCTGGCCATAGCTATTACACCCTCTAGCGGTGGATGTTTGAACTTGTAAATTTTTTCCAGTGTTTTCTTTTGTCCAAATTAGTCATATATTTCTTACCGCAAGTCTCTACAATGTGTGGTTTCCGAAATACAGCCGCTTACCACGCTTCTTTGCCCACTCTGGACATACAGGGTGTTCCAGTAAGGGTGGCCACCGGCCATATCTCGGAAACTACTCGACTTGAATATTCGGAAGAAAAAAATTATGACCAAAGTGACCACGAGAACATGCTGGAAAATATCTTCAACTTCGACATTTTACCGCTAGAGGTCGCAATTGAAAGATATAAATCAAAATTCTAAATTTTTTTGGAAATTCCCAAATTGAGGTACATCTTTATCAACACCGTTGGAAATCTTGAGCAATCAATCATAATTTTGATTAGGGGAAGCTAGTAAAGGTGTCATTGTTCAAGTGTCTTTAACTTTTGAACGACTTATCCGATTTTGTTGAATTTAGGCTAATTTGGTTGTGAAATGATAGTACTTTCAAATATCGTATCCAGTAATACGCGACAGTTGCCAGTAAAATTGCTAGGAGGCTCAATTTTTATTAAAAACAGTTATTTTATTTTGACACGAAAATTGAAGTGGTATGGTATAGTTCTGACAGCAGAATCAGAAAGTAGATTAAATTCACGAGAGAAAATCTGAAAACCATCGTTGGATATCTTTTCTCGTTTCCAAGCTATTGCCAAAACAAGAATTTTTGACGCTCTAATTAAACAGTTAATTTTTTTTTGTAACATTTTTTTTTGATTCTATCAATAATTATAACCAGTCCAAATCATCTCAAACGTTTTCATTTGCTATTTCAGCGGAAAAAATCTATTCTATTTCTATAATTAAGTTGAGCATCAAGAAAAAAGTTTAATAATCCATAAGTGGTGGATCTGGTCACAACATAAGCTGTGTCTAGATAGTGTGTGGAAAAACGGAGTTTCTATGGAGATAATTAATGAATCACCATCTAAGAATTGATTTTGACAGTTATTGGAATCATAATGATTTCTTTATTTCCATCTCAAATTCCGTCTCTTAGTACCTATCTTGTAAGAATGTATTGTACCAATGCCAAGGCATGGAATGAAACCATGACAACTAATAATTTTTCACTTGCAATCAAGGCTTAATTTGACAAAGTCGTTAATAACTTAAAGCCACACTCTTACTACGTTCCACTACTCAAGTGAAGGTCGGTACGTCAACGCGAGCCTCAATCCAAAATGATGAGAGATTGTTCAAGCTTTCTAACGGTGCTCATAACCTCGTACCTTAATTTGGGAATCTCAGGAGAAATTTAGAATGTTTGATTTTTACCTTTCAATTGCGCCCCCTAGCGGAACAATGTCGAACTTGAAATTGATTTCCACCATTTTCTCGTGGCCACTTTAGTGATATTTTTTTCGGAACTTTCAAGTCCAGTAGTTTCCGAGATATGGCCGGTGGTCATCCTTAATGGAACTCCCTGCATATTTACAATGCCTCCTATGTGACAGCGATTGCTCGTCTCTACCAGTTAGAAATGGGGAACTTGCCTCAATTTTTTTTTATTGCTGGATTCGAAAGTCAATGAAAAATAAGGGGAGCGGTATTTTTTTCTTTTTGATGTTAGTCGAAAATTGACGGAGATATAATGCTTTGAAGTGTGCTAAAATTGCAATGTTATAACGTCATAACATTGTAACACCATGCTCAGTATATCTATACAGAGTATTGATATTTGCCTAGTCCAGTATCTGTGTTCACATTTATTTTGTAAGTTTTCATTTTGTATACAAAAAGACATATGTTGCAGAAAAACATCATTCTAATATTCAGTATGTCTCCATTATAAAGCTGATCAGTGGGAAAACGTTTTTCTTTTTGAAAGATAATCTTTAATATGTTATTTTTCACTGTATTTAGAGGCTCGAGTGCACTGATATACAGTCCACCCCACACAACTATTGCATACTGTAAAATAGATTCAACGAATGCTTTGTGGATTGATAGCAGTAGTTTTTTGTTCATGAATTTCAGTATTTCATAAAATTTGTATACAAGCCTTTTTGTTTTCACCACTAAACCGATTGCCCCACTTCAAATGTTCATCAATTATCACACCCAGGTATTCAATATTACTCACTTCATTAACTGTATTCCCTGTTCTAGCAAGGAGCTGAAGTTTGGTCTGTTTACATATGTGAGGGAGAATGCAATATACTTTGATTTTTCTATATTAAGTGATAACTCTGTAAAATACAGCCAATCCTTGACCATCCCGATGCCTTCTTCGATCTTCTGATTTAGCTTTAACTGCTTCCCAGGTATCATCAGCAAATATTAGAGCTGTGTCATCAGCATTTGATATAATTAATCCCTGTGTCTGAGTATCTAATAATGAATTTATGTAGATTATAAAGAGGAGCGGCCCCAAAACAGTGCCCTGTGGGATACCTAGATTGATTTTTTCACCTTCACTTGAAGTGTTCTTTATCCTGACTTGCTGAATTCTGTCCTCCAAATAGCTCTGAAATGTCCTCAATACAACGCCTCTAATACTATAGTGCTCCAGCACTTTTAGCAATTTTTTTTGTGACACGGTGTCGAAGGCCTTTGCCAGATCCCAAAAGACACCTACACATTTTTTAATTCTTGTCCAGATCAGATTTGAGACAATCAACTAGTTTGAATATAGCATGATTTGTACTAACACCTTTTTGAAAGCCAAACTGATTTTCATTCAAAACTTTGTATTTTACTAAAAAGTTAAATAGTCTGTCTTTAAGGCACTTTTCAAATAGTTTGGCGAATGTGCTGATAAGACTAATTGGGCGAAACTTGCCAATTTCAGTTTTGCTGGCGGATCTCTGAATTGGGACTACTATTGATTTTTTTAAATCGTTTGGTACATTCCCTTGTGAAAAGGTCCAGTTTATGATATGCATGGGGGGATCAATGATTTGTAAGTGCTCCTTTATTAGCCTTGTACCGATATCATCATATCCCGGGGAGCTGTTGTTTTTAAGAGATGCTATATTGTGTAAAATTAGTTCGTTTCCACCAACCGGTCTAAGAAACATATTTTGACTTACACGAGTGTCCTTGTGACCCTTGTAGTTGAAGGGTGGCTGTGTTTTGGTTGCCATTTGTTTTCCTATCTGTATAAAGTAATTGTTACAGTAGTCAGCCATTTCTTTTTCATCTTTAAATGGTTTCTTATAATTGTCCAGTGTATTGAAGTCACAGTTTTTGTTTTTGATTGTGTTTGTAGCTTCACTTATTACGTTATATATTTTCTTCATATCGTGTTTGTTGCTGTTCACCATGTCATAGTAATACCTAGCTTTGGCTTCATTTATAACTCTTTTTAAGTTATTTCTATATTTATATCTGTGATTAAGAGACATGTTACTACCATTCTGTAATAACTTTTTCTTTAATTGGTGTTTTATAGATGTAATAATGGCATTAGTGATCCATGGTTTGATTTTGGTGTGATTTTGCAATTTTGATGACTGTCTTTTCTATGATTCGTGGTTTATCATGGTTATTATTATAAATTTGTAAATAAACAGGGTAGTGATCTGTTGTATTATTGTTTATCACGGCGGAATATAGGCGTGAGTTGGCATTGATTCGCTTTTGTTTAACAAAAATATGATCTATACATGACTTGGTATCCTCAGTAACTCTAGTGTAAGTATTTATAAGTGATTTGAAGCCTAAAGACATAAGAGCAGTCAAATACCTATTCGCTATAGCTAGATCTCGATTCAAAATATCTATATTTATATCGCCTAAAAAGATCGTGAAGTCCTGACTTGGAAGTTTATCTAGGAAACATTCAAGATCTTGTACAACATTCTGTTCTGATGTAGAAGGCGAACTGTAACAAGTTACAATATAACATGAAGTTTCGTTAACTTTAAATCTTATTTCTGTTATAGTGACTTGCGATAATGGTGTTATTGTGTGTTTGATTTCGGCATTAATTTTATTGTTCACAAAAATGAGTAGTCCGTCATTTTGGTTAAGAGTACTATTTTCAAAAAAAGTAGTAAAACCAGGAATATTAAATTGTTCTGGTGAAAAATTAGTTCTGGTTTCTCCCAATATTAGAATATCTATATTTTGTATAATTCACAAGCCTGCAAAAATATCAAAATTTTATCAAAGTGTTTGGAGGCACTTCACACATTGAAATGCAAAACCACCAAAAGTTTTTGTCGCGATTCCATCTTGGTCTTGAACTCATCTGTTTGAATAACCTTCTTGAACTGTTCAAAATCAGTTTCAGCTTGTAATGAACTAAGAATATTAGCAATATCCATAAATCAATAAGTGAAAGTGAATGATTATTTTATTTAGGGTAGTAGTCAATAGAGGTTTTGTATCTCTGCAGAAAATACTGATATGTCGGACAATCCAAAGAAAAAGCATCGGACAGCGTTCCCATGATATGAAAACCTTTTTGCACGCCATCAGCCTCCCAAATAGATCTCCAGAGCATTCGCCAAAGACAATACTTCTGTTTCTTGGTATTGGTTTGATGTATGTTATGTTGAGGTAGTCATCATCCTGGATAAATGGGTTTTGCCGTTTTGAGCAGTTGGTGATATCTTCTGCATTGCTATTTGTTGTTGACATGAGAATTTTGAACCTTGGTTTTTTCATTTGCCGTGTTTGTACTATGTATTTTTCCTCTGTGTCTTGTTGTTGTATTGTTTGTAGTAGTTTTTCATATTCTTGTTCACTATCACCGTTGATTACTACTACGCCATTTTTTGAGGTCTTCACTGATTTGATGCTGACATTGATTAGACTTGGATTAATTTTTGATTGCAGCTCTGCTTTTGTGACCTCCGCATCCTGTTTATTTTTTGGCTTTATGAGTACCGGAGGAACATTCTTCGAAGCATGAAGTTTCATCGGGTGTAGTGGCAAATCAGTGGTGGACGCAATATTAGTATAAGATTTGGGGCTTTCTATCTTCTTAATTTGGTCTTGCAAGATATCAATTATACTTTGTTTATCATTTATAATTGTCATTTTGTCTGAAATTGTTTTTTTCAGACACTCTACGTAATCATTCTCTTTACACTGATCGCAGTAGAATTTTAGTTTTCGTTCCGACATGAGCATACATCTCAGCTCGGCCGATGTTAACTCCAAGCAACCTCCACAGTAATAAGTATTGCAAGAATCACATGAAAAAACGTAGATTTTTTTACGCTTGTTCTGTTTCTGTTTGCATTTTATACATTCGTTGTTTCCCATATTTACTCACTTTCAACATACAGAAATCGTTTCGGCGTACTTGGCAACAGCGCTCGACAGCTGATCAACAAACTGGCACGTTTTCGAGAGATCAATTCTAATTCAACTGCACCAATCTCACTACCTTCACTTGCTCTTATAAATAAGCACAAATAATGCTCCATGAACACTTTTTTCCGATTTAATTTGTTGAGAAAACTTTACTTTTTAATATGTAACCTACGAGACGTATACTATTTTGCTTGCAGCGTTGCCGCTATGCAATGAAAAAAGGAAGACGGTTGTTGTTTTCTATCTCTGAAGTGGATTGTAAATGTTGATTCACACTGTTCAGTTTACCCAGCACGTACTCAACCCGTTCAAGTGGAAGAGCTGTGAGAGAGTCATCCACGTACAAGAATGAAAGGGGAACTTCGATGTTGATACCTTCCACAATTGAAAGTCCATTACCAAATTGGCCAAAATAGGGCTGATTGGGATTGGGCATTCTAAAACGTTGGTCGTAGTGCTCATTGTTGAAGCTGAAGTAACTTGTCCTAGAACAGTAGTCCACTATTTCCAGAACTGATTCCTTGTCCAAATTGGAATAGTCCGATATCAAATTCCACTTTGAGATGATGTTCTCTCATACAAGATTTTGGATAATGTTCGTGAACAGCGACTTCACATCAAAAGACACAAGCACGTAGGCATCTGGTATTTTTATGGACTTGAGTTTGTCGACAGCTTCCATTGATTTTCCGACATTGAATTTGAGGGGACATGTGAGATTGTTCAAAATATCGTGTAGAAACCTTGCCAACACATAACCTGGACTGTTGACACATGATACAATTGGTCTTAATGGTCTGTTTTCTTTGTGAAGTTTTGGCTTTCGGTAAATTTTGGGACAAACGGCATTGTATTTTTCCATTCTTTTTGCAGTGTGATCGTCAATGAGATCTCTGTTTTTGAGTCGACCGACCAGTTGGTTATTTTCCATTTGAAACTTATTGGTAGGGTCTCTGTTCAGTTTTTTATATGTCTCCTGATCGCTGAGCAATTCATTCATTTTGTTACCGTATTACGATCTTTCCAAAATGGCAGTGTTATTACCTTTATCCGATGATAGTACTATAAGGTTGGTATTGAGTTTTAGAAGGTTGTGATTTGGAAAATAATTATTTTAATTTCGCAGTTCAACAGCTTCTTGGTAAAATTGTGAACTGTACGTTTCACTCCATCCACGTACGGATAAAAACACCAGTTTGTAAGGAAAAAAAAAGTGCATTAAAAATGTGTCTGTAGGTGATCGGGCAGTACATTCTTCCTACGGCAACTGATTGGGAATGTCCTTTGATTTCTTAGATTAGCGAGTTTCATCGTTGATCTTGACCACTGTCTCAGGTGGGACCCAACGTCCTCCCCATAGTGTTCTGAAATGTCTTTGAAGAAACCCTGGGTACTGCCCGATCGCCTACAGACGGATTGAAACGTACAGTTCACAATTTCACCAAGAACCTGTTGAACTGGGAAATCAAAATAATAATTTTCCAAATCACAACCTTGGCTGATCCATATGATGAATATTCAGATCCCAGAGTACGCAGAAAACATCCTCCAAATGAGCCCTGACGATTATGCAGAGATTTCGACCCTCCATCTTCTAGCGGATGTAGAATTCTGCATCAACAACAATCCAGAAGTGGCAGACGAAGACTCCTCACGACTATCATGTACCAACATCATCAAAAACTACCTACAAAAACAAAGGAATAATAAACACGGGGAAATCAAGATCAAGAATTATGTTAGAAAAACAAGAAAGTTTTTGAAACAAAATACCAACCTTATAGTACCATCGTCGGGTAAAGGTAATAACATTGACATTTTGGGAAGATCGGAATACCATAACAAAATAAATGAATTGCTCAGACATCAGGAGACACATAAAAAACTGAACAGAGACCCTACCAATAAGTTTCAAATGGAAAATAACCAACTGGTCGGTCGACTTGGAAACAGAAATCTTTTTGACGATCACACTGCAAGAAGATTTAAAATATACAATGCCGTTCGTCCCAAGATCCACGGCATGCCAAAACTTCACAAAGAAATCAGACCATTGAGACCAATTGTATCATGTGTTAACAGTCCAGGTTATAATTTGGCAAGGTTTCTACACGATATTTCGAACAATCTCACATGTTCCCTCCAATTTAATGTCAGGAACCCAATGGAAGTCGTCGACAAACTCAAGTCCATAAAAACACCAAATGACTACGTGCTTGTGTCTTTCGATGTGAAGTCGCTTTTCATGAACATTCCCCAAAATCTTGTACGAGAGATCATCATCTCAAAGTGGAATTTGATATCGGACAATACCAATTTGGACAAGGAATCAGTTCTGGAAATAGTGGACTACTGTTCTAGGACAAGTTACTTCAGCTTCATCAATGAGCACCACGACCAACGTTTTGGAATGCCTATTGGTTCCCCAATCAGCCCTTTCTTGGCCAATTTGGTAATGGACTCTGTAATCACAACTGTTGTGGAAGGTCTTAACATTGAAGTTCCTTTTTTCTTCTAGTACGTGGATGACTCACTTACAGCTCTTCCACTTGAACGGTGTGAATCAGCATTAACAATTCACTTCAGAGATAGAAAACAACAACCGTCTTCCTTTTCTGGATCTACTGTTGATAAGGGAGAAAGACAAGTTGTATGTTGACCTTTACAAAAAACCATCTAGCTCCAACAGAATCTTGAACTATAACTCGTCTCACCTATTTGAGCAGAAAATCAATGTGATCCAGCATCCCAAAGAGAAAATTTATATATTGAGCCACCCGCGTTTTTGGGAAAAAAACATCCAGAGTCTGCGTAGTACGCTGCTCGCCAATGGGTATCCCAAAAGCGATGATCAACAACATAATTCACCAACACACTAACAACACCCCTCGAACCCCCCCTCGAACACTAGAAGCACAAAGAGGAAGATATTTCAAATTGCCGTTCATCAAGGACCTTTCCGTTCTTGAGAAAAAACTGAACAGCAATGAGGTCACCATTGCCTACTACAATACAAAGACGGTACTATCTCTGTTCACAAAACGAAGATGGAAAACCCAAAAACAGGACTGGCCAGGCACCATTTCGACACTGGACACAAATTCAGATTCGACGAAGCCTCAATTCTGGATCGAGAATCTAACCTGAACAAAAGACTGTTTTTGGAGATGGCCCATATAAAGAAAACTCAGCCCAATGTCAACCTGAATACGGATATTTAGGAGCTGAGTCAAATTCACCACAACATCATTATTAATTTATAACATTCAGTTGGGTTCGCGAACCACTGCATATAATGTAAACAAATGCATCAAACGATGAAATAATTCAGTTTTTGGTGAGGAATTCACGGTATTTGTATTGAGAGTGAATGTTCTGTGTTTTTCTAAATTGATTTATGTGATGTTTTCTATGTTTTTCCAAAAAACATATGTTTATGAATGTTTGAGGTTTGAGCTGGGTGAGTTTTTCCTTACGACATACATAAGTACAATGTTGTTCTCATCGCTTCAGATTGGTTGGAATGTTTCTCATTGAGTTTGAAGATCGGTTTTTCATTCAATTATTTGTAATTTTCCTGTAACTAATTGTCTTTTTAGTTATTTTTTATCTACGTCCCATTTACAATTTTGTCATTTTATATCCAATTTTATTATGTTTTCTAAAGAAAAGTTTTTATGTGTCGATCGGTGATATTGTTTTTTTTCTATTTTTGGCCCTGAGGATGAAACATACCAGTTTCGAAACGTTGGCAATTGCTCAATAAACAAATTTTCACGTAGCACAGGATTCGAAAGTATCTTAATCAAATCATCATTTTGTTTGCTAGCGTTGATTACTCCCGATTCCTGTTAATGTGACATGAGGAGTCTGTTCACAAGTCAACACTGAACACAAAATACAACTTTCTTTTTACATTTCTCTCAAGATAATTTATTCACCTGAAACCAAGATTGTCTATTATACAGGGAGTTCCAGAAAGACTGGAACACACTATAACAGCGTATTCCTTTCACAAAAATATTGCGATCGCCCCAAACTTGTCTATTCCGAAAGTTGATATCAACAGAGATACAGAGTGTCAAAGTTGAATTTTAATATTGGTGAAATCTGGTATATGGGGGTTGTCTGACATGAAAAATCCAAGTCTGAGCACGCAATTGCTATTACTTGTAGGGGAAGCCACTAACACACCTCTTCACTTATTCAAGTCATGACTTTACTCGTATTTTCTTTTTAAATTGAAAAATTGATTTTTCTATGACTATTCAATATTACAGGGTGTCCCGAAATTAGACGTCAAAATTTCAACTACGTATCCTGTGCCGCATATAGAAATAAAACTTCATATAAACTAGTATCCACAAACTCTTCGTTTTCAAGATACAGGGTGTTGAAGGTGAAGACCTGATGACGGTTTTTTAAAGATATTTTCGAAACCTGTTGAGCTAATTGGATAAAATTTGGTACAGTTACTTAACTTTTTACAGTCTATCTAATGAGCAAAAACTTAGTATTGTTTACCCTTTATGAGTGGGATATACAAGGACATGTTCGAGAAAAATCCCCAAAGTTTTCGGTTGTTGATTTTTAGTAGCTTTGCCTACAAATTTTAAAAATCTGGAGTTCATTACACGAATGAGGTACTCTTGTTGTAACTCACTGAGACGCACCATTTTCGAGAAAAACGCATTTGAAAATCTTATTACACATTGATTTTGGTGAAAAATGTCGTGTGCATCTGGCTAGGCTATCGCTGGTGAACCCGTGCTTTTGCTGAGAGTTTCGCATATGCAATTTTGTTTGTAATAAGATTTTCAAATGGATTTTTCTCAAAAATGGTGCTTCTCAGCGAGGTAGAAGAAAAGTACATTATCTTTGTGAAAACTCTAGACTTTGAAATTGTGCAGGCAAATTACTAATAATCAACAACCCAAAAATTCAGGGCACTTTTTTCTCAAGCCCGTGCCTGAAGTTTTATTTCTATTTTGGGGTGTGGAATGGGTGGTTGAAATATCGACGGCTAATGTCGAGACACCCTTTATATGTATCATACCTCCACTTTCCATTGGTTAATGTAGCTCATTACTCATACCAGTGACTTTTATTTCATTACTCAATTGTTTTCAACCGATGAAATGATCTTATGTCATTACTTCACTGATTTCGAGTCAATCAGAACATTCGACAAAACGTCAACCCTCAAATCTATCATTTTGGAACAGCTAGTTTGACCGTTCATTCATGTTTTATAGTCATTGTCACATTTTGTTAACAACCCAACCTCACTTTTAAATACAGTCGTTGTCAAAAAGTGCCGTCCAAATGAAATTAAATATTGCAAAGTTTGCTTCAATTTTCGAATAATCATAATAAAAGCATAGTATTTTACTCGAGTATTAGATTTAGTAAAACCATTTTGTGAAGCACGGCAACGATGCTCTATGTATCGAGAGAGAGACTTGTTTGAGATTCAGAAGAGTAAAGAGGTGAACATTTCTCAGTCGTTTATTTCCTTAAAAAATCACATAAAGGTGCTCAAATTCATAACATGGTCCTTCGAGTAGGATACATCTAGTATCTGCGGTGATATTGTGTGCTCATTGTGGAGAAAATTTAAAAAAAAGTGCCTATTTGTTGTGAAGGTGGACTACGGTGGCCGAGCGTGTAACACGCCGGCTTGAGAGACCGTTAGTTCTGATTGACGTGGGTTCGATTCCCGCGGTGACCAGAAACTATTTTCTGTTCTGTATTTAGTGGCACTCTCAATGGCTAATGGAACTAAGTAGGCTGTAGTAGTATTATTGATTACTGTCAGTCAAAAAGTTAATAAATTAGCCTAAATAATTTGGATCCTGCATCTTCAATACTAAAACTAGGTGATGTTCTGAATCAGCACCTTAGTTAGAACTGCGGCATAAGGGAGGTCAGAGGGACCGCCCTTGGGCTACGTTTTCGCCTGAGCTAAAAATGCTGTGGCTTGACGACTAAGTTGTCGCCTATGCTGAATGGCTAAAGGCTTGACGACAAAGGTCCAAGAGAGCAACTTCTCTCCTCCTGGAGGCTCCTCTTGGAGGTGCGCTATGGGCCCGCTGTGTGGCCAAGAATGTGCTGTGGTACTTACCACCCTCACCCCGATATCAACATCTACATCTGTTGTGAAATCGGAAAAATAACCCCAATTCGAGTCGTCGTCACGTGTAACGAGAGCAAGGGTTGAAACGCCGTTACCTGAATTGTACTGAGTTTGTACAATCATTTTGTGGCTGACCGTTGGCGACGTCGGACGCTGTTGCCAAATTGTGGGATTTGGAGAAGGAGGGGTGTGGTCCTAGTGGAGTTCATGGACTGACGGGATACTGTGCATGCTGTAGGGGTACAGAGATTCAATCATCAAGCCACTGTACTGGAAAGCTGTACTGTGGAGCTGGGCTGTGATTTGTGATTGGCCAGTTCATCGTGTTGGGGTACCAATAAAATAAATGGAGTCCTTTCCTTATTTTTCCCTTTATTTCCGGAATATTTTCCTCTCAGGGTGGCTTCATTGATTTGCGATAAGTTTGTTATTGAAAATGGCAGAAGTGTCAGACCAACTCAAAGAGTTAAAAAAGAAGCGTTGTTTAACCAAGACTCTTCAAACTCTCTCATTGATACATGTGTGAAAAATGTTTCAGAAATTGAGCCGACTGAGGCTTAGTAAATTTGAGTGTGTTTAACAAGAATTGGCAGAAGTTCAATACACAATTGAGATGATGGTTGATGATGCAGAGTTGGAAGAGCAGAGTAGTCAGCGTGAACAAATCGAAAATCTTTATTTCAATTTGTGTGCCCAAGCAAAAGCAGTGTTAAACGAAAATGTGAATTCAAATTTGGCTGTTGAATCGAGTGACTCCTGTTCAAATCCTAATTCTGTAAAGATCAATCACTCGATGCAGAATCTGAAAGTGCCTGCAATTAATCTTAAAACGTTTTCTGGCGACTATAAAAGTTGGTTGGAGTTCAAGGATTTGTTTAATTCGTTGATAAATTCGAACGATTCTATACCAGCGATTCAAGAGTTTCATTATTTGAGGTCGTCACTAGAGGGAGGTGCTCAAATGATTTGGGGTATAGAGCTCAGTGGTGATAATTATTCATTGGCATGGCAAACATTGTGCGGTAGGTTTGAGAATAAAAGTATATTAGTGCAAAATCATGTGAAAGGCCTATTCAACTTGCCAGTGTTGACGTCAGAGAGTTCTAGTGATTTGAGGGGTTTGATTGATGATATAACAAAACATTTGACATCTTTGAAAGAATTGAATCAACCGAGTCCTGGGATACCTTGCTAATTTTTATTGTGAGTGGAGAGTTAGATAGAATATCAGCTCGTGAGTGGGAGCAAAAGAAAGCCAGTGGTGATAGTGATAGCCTGCCGACGTTCAGTGAGCATTAGGTTTTTGAAGTCAAGAGCGGATTTTCTGGAGAATTTGGAGTTGACCAAAAATGAAGTGAAAAAGAAAAGTGAACTTATGGTGTCAAATAAACTCAGACAACGGAATCAGTCTTTCTCAGTTCAAGAGTTGTATTGTTCAATGTGTGGTGCTGTTTATATGTTGCATAAATGTTCACAATTTATAAAATTGAGTGTAAACAACAAAGTAAATAGAGCAAAAGAATTGAAAGTGTGCTTCAATTGTCTCAAACGTGGACATTCGTTTGGTGCCTGTACAGCAAATGGCTGTAACAAGTGTAAGGAAGCACAATAATTTATTGTTGCATTATGAGAAGCAAAATAGTGAAACGAATGGTCAAAGGAGCAAATCAGATAACCAGCAGAGTACCGATGAAGTGACGAATAGTGCAAATACTACAATGAACTTATCCAGTGAAGTTCGAAGTGATTCATCACAAGTGTTGCTACAGACTGCATTGGTGCTGATAAGTGATTCAAAGGATAAACAACAAGTGTGTAGAGCTCTCTTGGATGGGGGAAGTCAAAGTAATTTCATATCTCAAAAGTGTTGTGAGCGATTAGGGTCGACAAAATAAGAGTTGCCCTAAATAGTGACTGATGTTGGACAGTTGGTGACACACTTGGAGTACCAGTGTCAAGTGACTGTACATTCGTTGAAGAATGCTTTTTAAAGTGATCTGTCATGTTTAGTCATACCAGAGATTAGTGGACAATATCCGTCTGTGAACATTGATGTTTCCAAGCGGCAGATTCCTCATCATATTAACCTTGCAGATCTAGGAAATTGACATGCTGATGGGTGGTGGACATTATCTGAATTTGTTGTGTATAGGCCAAGTCAAGTTGGGTGAAGGAATGCCAACTTTCCAGAAAAGTCGACAAGGATGCATTATTGGTGGAGGATGGAACAATGCTCAAGGTGGAGAAGGCTTCAGATGTAATTTTGTTGCAGAAACCAGTGAATTGGCCAAAGGGGTACGTCAAGGTGCGGATATTCAAAATCAACTGGCTAAATTCTGGGAATTGGAAGAGGTGAGGCATGAACAAAGAATCTTATCGTTAGAAGAACAGAGATGTGATGATCATTTCAATGAAACAGTGACTCGTGACGAAAGTGGTCGCTTCATAGTCCAATTGCCACTGGAGAAGTCATCAACTGTTCTTGGCGACTCCAGAGGGAGAGCATTGAAAAGGTTATTCTTCAGAATCTAGACTTCAGAAGAATCCTGGTCTGAAAAAGAAATACGTTGCGTTCATGGAGGAATATGAAGTGTTGAATCATATGGTGGAGGTAGACCCAGATAAGATTGAAGAGCCATCATTTTACTTTCCACATCACTGTGTAGTCAATGAGACAAGTCCAACAACAAAGCTGCGTGCAGTCTTTGCTGGATCAGCTGTGTCAGATACCGGAAAATAAATTGAACAGTATCCAAATGGCTGGGCCCACATTACAGGATGAATTATTTCAAATTATATTGAAATTTAGGTGGTTATTTGTGCGGATATTGTAAAAATGTATCGTCAGGTGTTAATTCATCCCTGTCAGTGGTCCTTACAACGAATCTTGTGAAGGCCGGATCCATCCATTGACATCAAAACCTATGAATTGAAAACCGTAACCTATGGCACAACATCGGCGCCTTACCTATCAATAAAATTGTTTGAACCAGTTGGCATCAGAGTTCAGTGAAGTAAACCCAGAAGCTTCCAGGGTTATATCCCGGGACTTTTATGTTGATGACATGATTAGTGGCGCACAATCTGCTGGAGAAGCCATTCAGTTATTTGAAGGTGTATCTGAAATACCTTAAAGTGGAGGTTTTCAGTTACAAAAGTGGGCATCAAACAGCAAGGAGCTAGATAATCTAAGGGCAAATTCATCGGTGTCTTCCACATTGATATTTGGTGATCACGAGAAAACTAAGACTTTGTGTGTAGCAATCCGTTCACAACTTTCATTGGCGCAAACAAAGAATCATTATATTTAACAATACTTATCGATACGTAGCCCGTAACACATGTACGTATTGATTTTGCGCATGCGCAGATCGATACGGATCCAGATGCGTTGGATTTTTGACTTGGCTTCAAGAGTCTAATAATGAATACTTGTTCAGGGTGGGCAACTAAGAATGCGAGGTACTGTATCTGGACAACTATTCATCGTAGGGGCTTGCGGCAAAAAAAATTATGATTAAAACGGCAAAGAGAAAAACCTGGAAAAAAATTTCAAGTTTCTGAAATGGTCGCTAGGTGGTGTAACAACCAACACCAAGTAGAAGAACAGGATCTTTATTGAATTTTGCCCAAGGAAAATATATCGATGATATCATTTTCATATTTACTGACTATTAACCTACACTTTTTGTCAAAAACTTTTTTTCTATCTATCAAAATAAAGAGGTGGGGGAAGATTATTTTTCTAAACAAATGAAGATTTCTCCCGTTTTGCTTCACCAATTTTGATCTGGTCTACAAAATGCTTATTTGATTTTCAATTTGTCACCTTCGCCGTCGCCGCTAGATGGCGTTAACTGAATTGGTAGCATATTTTTAAAATTTTTCCAAAAAAAACAAATATAATGGTACATTAATATTTATAAATTTTAAGGAGGCGTACATTTTTCTAATAAAAAACTAAAAAAAAAATAAATGTTTCTTTTTTCAATTTTTTTTTTGTTTTTTAAATAGAAAAATGTAGACCCCTTCAAAATATATGAAAATGGATATACCATTACATTTGATTTTTTGGAAAAAACTCAAAAATATGCCACCATTTCAGAATCTAGCGGCGACGGCGAAAGTTACAAATTCGAAAACAAATGAGCATTCTGTAGGGCAGATTATGCTCTCTCATATAAACCCAAGCTTGTTGAAATCGGTCATGAAAAACAGGAGAAATCTTTGTTTGTTTGAAAAAATAATTGAACTTCTCCACCGCTTTATTTTGATAGATAGAAAAAAAATGGTCAAGACAAAAAGTGTAGTTCATTAGTCAGTAGATATGAAAATAATATCATCGATATATTTTCATCAAGAAAAATTCTATAAAAATCCTATTTTCCAGTTGGTGTTGGTTGTTACGACCCCTTGCGATCATTTCAGAAACTTGAAAATATTTCCAAGGTTTTTTCTCATGGTCGTCTTAGCAATAATTTTTTTACCGCAAGCTTCAATGATTGCTGAGTAGATAAGCAATGTATGTTCTGCCGCAATTTCGGTCATTTTTACATGTAAATTCCCATAAGAAAATCGTAGGTCGATTCTGCATTTTTTGTACCGTTCAAAGTCATCGAGCGTCGGCGCTGTGAGCGTGGTTGATCTTGACATGACAGCTTTGACAGATATCATTTTGACAGTTGGCAGCTTTGACAGATGTCATTTTGACAGCTTTGAAAGATATCATTTTGACAGTTGACAGCTTTGACAGCTGTCATTTTGACATGACAGCATTTTGACATCTGACGGTTTTTGATTTTTTGTAGCTTGATTCCCAGGATCGGGGTGTGTGTGTGGAAGGTGATTCTATTCTCACCAAAGCCTGAAAAAGATTTTCCGATAGCGAGATTGGAACCCACGTCCTGTGGATTTGTACGTGACCGCCTCAACCACTGAGACAACGAGACGTTATTAGTTTATATCTATAATCAAGGTACTGTTATTGCTACTTGGTTGTTGTTTGTATAGATGACGCGTACTATTGATTAAATTCTTTGATCGTTTGCTATAAGAATGACGGCGTGGGATGTTTGAAGTAGGTGAGCTGATTTTTAGGCGTAGTGTTGGGTTATGGTTGCGGGGAAGCGGGGTGCGGAAATTAGGATGTGGAGCTCGGTGCGGTTGGGAGATCAATATGTTTGCATTTTTGTTGGGAAGATAAGACCAGTCGTTGGCACCAATTTTTTTTGCGATTAAGAGTGATGAAGTCGAGCTCGTCCATTGATTAGAGTAGGGTTTTCATTTTTTAGCATTTCTAAATATGAGAAGAGTAGCGAATTTTTGATAAATAATTCATCCCATTTATATGAAACAGCATGCGAGGTCTATAATGAAACGATGCCCATGAGGCAAAGTCAGAACTGAGTCTTTCAACAGATGCCTTTTATTGTCATATGGACTAACCGAATTTTGGTCTGCCTAATTGTAAATAAATCATGTCTGCTAGCACAAATCAAATTTTGATTAACGGTTTTTTGGGAATATGACTCCAGACACTCAACATAATCTTCGAATGTAATTTTATTCTGGACAACATTATTTTTTTTCACCCCTTTGCTCTTTTCCACTACACCCTTATCACGCAAATATTTGATAATAACATCCTTTTCGACCCCCTCATTTTCCATCTTAGCCCTAATCAGTTGCAATTCATCATCCGTATAAAGTAGTTTCGTATTTTAGATCGCAATCCAATGAATTGACTCATAATTCGCACATTATTTTCATGGTTCATCAAACCCAAAACTTTTTTATTAACAAATGGAATGTTGTATGAGTTATTAGAGGAATAACCAGAAGTGTCAAAATACTAACGGCAACCCAGTCTAATTATATCATAAACTTCAGAATCGATAATTTCATATATTAGTATCGGTGTAGAGAACAGTACAATTTTGAAAACGATTCTTCATGTATTCATAATGGAAGCTGTAGATTGTAGTCTTAGCCAGATCTTAAATACACATTCCAACATAAATAGGTATGTTGAAAAACACCTCTGATTTAGCTAGCTCTATAATTACCAGGTTTTCATTAATTATGGTGCTACTTTTGAATTAAGGTCTTGACATCAAAGCCTCAGCCCCATATCGATCATCCCATCTAGTTACTAGTTCAACAGATGAATGTTTCCTGAAGTTTTCCATCATTTTACCAAAGATTGCATCTATCATTAGTTCAAATAGATTTTTCTCGAAATCATTTTTGGAGGCCTGTCTGAGACGAGTATTTAAATCAATGTAGGGTTTTAACCATGGAGACTGATTAAACGAGATTCCTCTATGGATTTTAGATAGTTTGACACCCAAATTCAAGGCCTGTTTCAGGTTTCTATAATGAATAACATATTTTTGTTTACTACTATAGAGTGTTGCCAATAACTTGCTATTTTTCGAACCATGAGGTTTTCGATGTTCTGGACAAGGCGGTAAATCAGAAAATAAATCGGGTAATTCATGAGGTATTTCCAAGTCCACCTCCAAAACAAAGCCTATATCAGAAGTATCATCAACGTTAAAACATCGAAAGAGTTAATTTCAGCGTCAGTTAACCACTTGGAACCGTTATTGGGTAGATACTGAGACATGGCCGATCCATATTGATTATTGATGTCAGAATACATAAGACATGTTTCTTTATTAGAGGAATCATACGAAGGAATGTACTTATTGTTGGCTTGAGCATATCTCTTGGAGCACTGACTCAGACCCCCTCGTATACCCTTCTCAATGAACATGACCATATCTAAATCGGTTAAGACTTCAAGTTTTGGATGATCTGATTTACACAACTGATATAACATACATTGCCAAGAATAACCCGGAAGAGTGAATGAATGAGCAGGATCCAAACCATATGTTTCATGAGATGTAGATTTAAATTGTTCAAACACGTCCGCCAACAACAAAATATCCGTTTTCATGTGCAGCTCAACAAAATCTTGCACTGTTTCACATTGGAATGTATTCTAAACTTTTTGTGCATGTGCATAATCATTATCTGAGATATCTTCATCGGTTAATCTACAGGGTGTTTCCTAAAGATTGGTAAAAAATTCGTTGTGTGATTCCTGGGGTATTTTCATGAAAAAAAGTTCCTATAAACATTTGCCGAAAAATGCTTCCTAAGGGAGCTACGCCCCTTTAAATAGGGCACCCCGAAGACGGTTTTTCCTCAATATTTCCGAAACCTTACATACAAAAATCATGAAATTTGGTACATCATACAAACTTTTAATGCTGAATGAGAATTTGAGCTCAGAATTTCAAAATTTTAATCAGGGGCGTACCATACTGGCGGGGTTAAAGGTTAAAAGAAAATTGGATTCTTTTCTTTTGATAATTTCTGTGAATGGAAAGGTGCCCGGAACATCGGGAGAATTCTGACTTATTCAGTCTTGAGTCGGTGGCGCTTAACCTACTATACTCTCCGGCATTGAGCTAGGGCCTAATTTGCTCACGCAGTAAACCACCCTCTCATTCCAGAAATCAAGTAACTTTCTCTATCCTTTGTTACCTCATTCTTTTTTTTTCCTTTACTCTTAATAGTAACAAAGAGCGTGGCAAATTTTTGGCGCCCAACGTGGGGACTGCTTTCAAAAACTAGCAGGCGAAAATTTCACTGTCATTTTCTGATAAAAGCTTTGAGGTACATAGAGCCAAATTTATAACTTCTCTTTCAGGGCGATATATTTTTTTTTTCTGAACTTATTTATTGCTCGATTTATTTATTGTGTATTTGCGCTACCCCATTGATTTATCGATTATTACTTCAGGATTATTAAATTATTGATTTTTACTCTGCCATTAATACTTTTGATCACTGTCTTGCCCACAATTGACTAGTTCATTATCACTTTAATTTTCTTAGAAATTCAACCCTGGTAAATTATCTTCAATCTCTGTTTTCTTGACTTGCAAACTTCTCTTTTCTTCCTTTGTTGTTTCTGGTTCTGGTTTGTCGTCACGATGGATTACAAAATGGATATTTTGTATCTCAAAAAGGAAATGTTGTCTTATGAGATTGTTCTTCGGGGTGTTCAAGTTGATGACAAAAAGACCGTCGACCAAATGAGGAAAATTCTTCGTCCACCCCTCAGACTCGAAAAGACCAAATCACATGTACCACCTCCATATCCATTCAAGTTTGCGGATGAAAAGTTGCAGATTAGGACATTTCTGGATGAGGCTATCGACACAATCCCCACCATATCCGGCGACCAGGCCCAAAATAAATATCTAAATACCCAATCCAGGTTGGTTCACTTGCTCGACCGTGTTAAGCGAATACCGGATGATATAATGTCCCCTGACGAACAGACAGAGCGTACTGAGTTACTGATCGATGTTTTGGCCGCATTGGATTCATTGGAGACAGCCGCGAAGGGTGATCCTGAAATCAGCCGTTTCCTGGAACCTGACGATCTCAACGCATCTACTTCATCCAACAGAGACACACCACCAACTATCCTCCATCATGACTCAAAACCACCTAATTTGGACAAATGGAACCTCAAATTTTCCGGAGACTCGAAGTTGTCAGTTCATAATTTTCTAGAACGAGTGACCGAATTGAGTAGGTCTCGTAGAGCTCGTGAACACCAACTTTTTGAGTGTGCCATCGACTTGTTTTCCGGAAAAGCGTTAAATTGGTACAGGGCAAATCGGGACAGGTTTCATAATTGGCAGACTTTGTGTGACTTACTTCGTAGACATTTTGAACCACCAGATTATCGATCCAGGCTATTTAAAAAAAATTTGGAAAGAACGCAAGACACATCAGAGAGCATCGTTGACTATCTCTCCTGCATGCAAGCACTGTTTAGGCGTTATGGCGAATTATCTGCAGACACTCAATTGGACATTTTGACCCGGAACCTATCTCCATTTTACACTACCCAACTTCCCGTAGTGGAATCCATCGAAGAATTGGAGCAGGAGTGCCTGAAACTGGAAACGAAAAAGTATAGAGCCGAGCATTATGTGCCACCTTTTCGGAAACGTCAGCAATTCGTTGAGCCAGATTTTGCTTTTGTGGGTGTCGACCAACATCAAGACTTTGATTTGGATAGATAGGACTATTCATCCCCTTCAACTTCTGGAAATAGACCTCCAAGACCTCAACAACAATCCAGTTTGGTTTGTTGGAACTGTAAAAATACTGGTCATCTGAATCGAGAGTGTCCCAATCCAAGAAAAACCCATTGCTATCGATGTGGAAACCCCAATGTCACCGTTAGAAGCTGTCCAAAGTGTAACAGTTCGGGAAACGCTCCCCGTGGGAATCGATAGGTCGTGCGACTTCCACCTCAAGTATCTTGACGACCAACAACAGCAACAACTCTGAAGATGTGAAGAACCAATACCTCCTAGACTACATAGTTTCACATGCACATGGTGACCAACGACCATATCTCGACATAAAAATACTAGGCTACCCTATGTTAGGCTTGTTGGACTCTGGTGCTAGCCGTACTCTTGTTGGATTGCCTGGTTTTGAGATTCTCAAAAGTTTGGGTTTAAAATTGATCAAACAACAGAATAATTGTACTGTGGCGAATGGTCAAAGTTGTACCAGTATAGGGTATATTCAGACACCCATAACCTTGATGGACAAGACCCACATCATTGATGTTGTAGTACTCCCTGAACTTTCACACAAGATCATACTGGGAATAGACTTTTGGAAGACCATGAAAATCATCCCCGACCTTAGGCAGGACGTCTGACATTTTTCGGAACTGGCTGGTGAAGAATTGGAAATATCTTCTATACAGGACTTTGACAACTTGACTCCCTCAGAGAGAGAAGCTTTGGATGCATTGGTAAAACTTAAAACTACAGAGATGGGTACCGGACTTGGTTGCTGCAAGGTAGCAGAACATGAAATCGTCTTAGAACCTGGAACAAGACCCATCAAACAAAGATACTACCTCGTCTCCCCATTCAAGCAGAAATGTATTGATGATGAGTTTGAGAATATGTTGAAATTAGGAGTGATCGAGCGATCTTCCAGTCCATGGTCCAGTCCAGTTTGCCTCGCTCGTTAGAAGGACGAATCGTTTCGATTTTGTATCGATTTCAGACAACTCAATAAGCACACTAAGAAAGATGCATATCCCATTCCATACATCTCTAATATTTTGGATCAGCTGAGAAACACTCGATATATCAGTTCCATCGACATCAAGTCCGCGTTCTGGCAGGTGCCTTTGAGCAAAGCATCAAGGGAATACACCGCATTCACCGTCCCTGGTAGAGGCCTCTTTCATTTTTGCCGCATGCCTTTTGGTTTATCCAATGCACCTGGAACTTGGCAGCGAATCGTTGACACCATCCTTGGACCTGAATTGGAGCCCTATGTTATGTGCTATCTGGACGATGTTATACTGATAACTGAGACGTTCGACGAACATATATGTCTTGTGGAAATTGTTTTTGATCGTTTACGTCAGGCTGGTTTAATGGTCTCTATAGAGAAGTGTCATTTCTGCAAGCCGGAACTGAAGTACCTGGGCTATCTGGTCGACAAGAAAGGTCTACGTCCCGATCCCGAAAAGGTCGAGGCTATAGTAAACATACCACCTCCGAAAAACATCCAGGAAATTCGTAGGTTTGTAGGTACTGCCTCCTGGTATCGCCGTTTTGTCCCAGACTTTTCTTCTGTCCTAGCACCAATTCTTAACCTGACAAAAAAGAACGTCAAATTTATTTGGACACCTGAATGTCAGCAGTCTTTTACACTATTAAAGGAATGTCTAGTCACTGCACCAATTCTAACTGCCCCTGACTTTGAAAAGCCGTTTTGCTTGCAAACTGATGCCTCCCATTATGGATTAGGAGCTGTTCTAACTCAGCAGTACGAGGAGGGCGAAAAAGTAATCTGTTATTTGTCTAGATCATTAACCAGACAAGAAATGAAGCTCACTGTCACAGAGAAGGAGTGCCTAGCCGTTATTTGGTCTGTCGAGAAGTTACGTCATTACCCAGATCATGTTCACTTTACTGTTATTACTGATCACGCTTCGTTATTATGGCTTCACCGATTAAAGGACCCCCAAGGACGACTGGCACGCTGGCAACTACGTCTGCAACAATTCAACTTTGAGCTTATACATCGAAAAGGCAAAGACCATATAGTTCCTGATTTCCTGTCTCGAGCCGTACCAGTGGCTTTTGACTCTGTTTGCAATTTGGATCCACCATCAGTTTTTCCTAGAACTCCTGACAAATGGTTTTTAAAAATGGTCCAGAAGATTGAGAAAAACCCTTTGAAATTTCCTCTTTGGCGTGCAAATAATGGCAACCTGTATAAGTTCATCAAGCCATCAATCCCAGAACTGTCAACTCCATCTGATGACTGAAAACTTGTAGTTCCCAAGGACCAACGAAAAAGTATTCTGCAACGTTGTCATGACATTCCAACTTCAGGACATGTGGGAATTTACAAAACTTCCGGAAAACTCATGCAAAGTTACTACTGGCCAAAGATGAAAGCTGATGTTGTGAGATACGTGAAAGCTTGCAAATCCTGTGCTCAGAACAAAGTCGAGCAGAAAGCCCCAGCTGGTTTGATGGGTGATAGACCGGACATCACAGCACCATTTCAAGCCATCAGTTTGGATTATATTGGACCACTACCTCGTTCTAAGAAGGGCTATTATTGTTACATCTTAGTTATTTCGGATAACTTCAGTAAAGCAGCCTTTCTATTTCCGTGTAGATCAGACAAAGCAAAGTCTCTTGTTGAAGTTGTCGAGAACTTTTTCCTTTTATATGGTACACCCATGTACCTGACTTGTGATAATGGAGTTCAAATGAAATCTAAGGAGTTTCAACTTTTGTGCCAACGCTATAATTCCAGAATTTTCTACACATCGAATTACAACCCTCGAGCCAATCCAACCGAGCGCCACAACCGTATAATCAAGACCATGTTAAGGACATATGTTAGCCAGGACAATCATCGAACGTGGGATGAAAATCTCAGTCAGATTGGATGTGCCATCAGAACGTCACCTAGCGAGACAACTAAACATAGTCCATATTTTATCCTGTATGGCAGGGAACATAAACTTTATGGCAGCGATCATCGAGCCAAACTTCCCTCTCAACCAGTTGATATAGACCAGTACGTGAAGAACCGTCAAGATGGGTTTGTGAAGTTGTATCAGAAGGTCCAGGCAAGAATAAAATCCACGAGAACGCAGAACGCCCAACGTTACAACCTACGTCGTCGACCCCTTGTTTTCAAACCAGGTGACAAGGTCTGGCGTAAAAACAAAGTTCTATCTGATGCCGCTAACTACTACACTGCCAAGCTGGCACCAACCTATCTTGGTCCATTCATCATCGGGCGGAAGTGTGGAAATTGGTCATATGAGCTTTAGGATGATTCTGGCCAGTCGAAGGGTATCTGGCATGTTCAGGAGCTGAAACCTCACTGTGATCATTCGTCTTTTGACCCTGGGGTTGATATTGGAGATCCAACTATACCTTGATTTTCTGTTCTTTTTTTTTACGCTCTACAGAGCGGGCGACTAGTAAAGTGTCTATTTTTCTGGCTTGGCGCGAAACTGGCTAGTTAAATGGGTACTTGCTGGATGAGAATAGTTCTGTGCAGACACCTGGCTGTGGTAAAAGTCCACAAAGTGGGTAACGAGGTCGAAACCTTCAGTTCTTCTTCGTTGTTGGACCTTCAGTCACATTTTTCTCGTTTTCATTAACTTTTCTTTAAAATGTTCAATTAAATTTTTTTTAAAAATTTCCAGTAACTTTTTTTTTAATTTTCAGTAACTTTTTCTCCAATTTCCAGTAACTTTCTTCTTCCCTTTTGTGATTTTCAGACAGTTTAACAGTTTTCTTGGTTTACCTTGTACCTTGATTTACCTTGATTTTGTGTTTTCTTTTTTTTCTTTGGATTGTCTGACTGTCTGATATCACATTATTTTCATATTTCTCTCACTTTTTTTTTTACTCATAAGTTGGATCTTCCTATATCTATTATTTTACCGATTTTGACTTTTAACCTACGCGGTTATTTTCCCGATTATGACTTTTTGGTTTTTGACGGTTATTCCGTCGTGTTTTCTTGCACTTTTTGGTGATATCAAGAGTTTCTTTTGCTTATCAGATGCATGAGGATGGGCGTTGGGAGGCTATCGCTGGGGTGGTACTTCTAGTGGTGTGGGTTAGGGGTATTGAACCGTTTGAAGCTCCTCCACGACATGGACTCCACGAGGCATAGCTACTGCGTTTCATCTCAGCCCCGTATCTGGATATTTTCTTGTTTATTCTTGTGTTTGTCTTCCCTCTGCTTCGGCGAGGCTATGGAACCTGTTTGGGGGGTTGTGCAGAATACCCATACTCCGGGTGCTGGATGAGGTAGGAGCCCTCTAAGTGCTGAATTCCAGAGGCCGTCAGCGCTGGTTTTCTTGCGGTGGATCTCTTTGTTTAAAGTTATTTTGGTTATTCCATGTGGAACTTATACAACCCGTCATTTTCTCGAGGCCACCTGGTGTTTTCTACTTGGAACACTCATGAGCGTAGTACGCTATAGTACAACCCGGTTAATGAGTTCGGTCAAGCTCATTCCCTGTAGTTTGGTGAGTCTAAGGGGTAAAAGGGGAAGAGTTGGTATAGTCTTCTGTCCTATACTAGACTCCCTCAGTCTACTCACTCCTTGCTGGTTTGGATTGGTCAGACTTTGGTGGATGCGCTTGGGCAACTTTTGTAAGGCTGGTACACGAGGTATCCTCAGTGTCATTGAGGTAACGCAATGCCGGTTAGGAATTCCACAAAACACCCACGGAATTTCACTCTGCAAGAGTTGGATCATGTGGTTCTTCGGGTTTGGTAAGTCTGAATTGGTGAGGCTTGTTGTTTTTATTTTGGTGTTGTCCTTGGACAGTAGGGGGGTTTCTTATTCTTCATTATTTACTATCTTTAAACTTTTCTTAACCTTCATTTTCATTAACTTTTGGTGGTTCAATAGTTTTAGTCGTATTGCTTTTGTCTTATTCTTCATATCACTTTCTTCATTCCATTTCCTTTAATCTCATCTTTAGTGCTGACTTAGTTTTGATTATCGTCGTCTCCTTTCTTAGGAGAGGGGGTGTTGTCACGGGCCGTTTTTGACTCTACGTTTTTCTTGTTCAATTATTCTTGAGATTGGGTTATTTTAGTTCTACCGTACCTATCAGGTTGTTGCACTTTTTATAAACTCAGGCAGTATGAAGAGTGACTGCTACTTACTTGGTCGCCACACATCGTAATAGTAACTTTCCTCCTAATAACTTTTCTCTAAACTTCATCTATCCCTGTTATGAGTTTGACTGGCAAGAAATGGCCCTGTATTTACACACACACTCTCAGGACATGCCAACGGTTCTAAATAACTTGTGTGCCATTCTAGTCACTGTTCTCATGTTGTTTCATGGGAAAAACAGTTCTTTTTAAAAAAAATTACGTTTGTTTATGTTTTTAAACCAAGTCCCTTGAAGTCAGCTGTTGATCTGATGTTATGGAGTTTTGGTCTGCGATGTGACACCGTTGCCAGACGTGTTTTAGATAACGTGATGGGTGTATTTTCACTGTCGATCTCCGTTGAATCTATGGCACTATGTCGTTCTTTTTTTCGATTGGGGACTGTTAGTGAGGATGAAGTCACTTTCCTTGGTTCTGTCCGTGTTCTCTTGATTAGTGGAGGATTGTTTGTGCAATCTACCTCCAGCCCTTTACGATGTTGCCGGTGTTCTTGTTGCTATTTTACCTTTGCTGCTTTTCTGGTACTGGTGCTAACCTCACTCTGTCATGAGAATTTGACCATGATTTTCGATCTACTTTCCAACGAGTCTTGGTGATGCTTGGATGTTTCCTAGGCATTTTTCACCTTATCTAGGGATTTTTGGGAAATTAATCCACTTTTATATATTGCATCGTGTTGAGTTTTGTGTGCTTTGTGTACCTACCTACCTTGTTGGCGATGCAATAACCGTTTTATACGGATATTTTGGTTTCACGACCGTTGGATAAGTTGGAAGGCGTGATTGTTGATTTCATCTTCGACCGGGTGTCGTTGGAAAGTACCTGGATGAATTCTATCGTGCTCCTTCTTTTCACGTAGAAAGGCAAAGGTGTCCAGCAGCCTATTTTATTCAAGAAATTGCTGATTCTGTTGGAAACGCAACCTACCAGTTCTAATACATTACCACGCAGTTTGAACAGGACCACCAGAGCGAAACACAGAAAAAACACCACCGTGTCTACAAACCCTGAAACCCTGCAGAACTCAGGCGGATAGCTTGTTGGTCTGATTAGCAGCCCTACAAGAGCAGAGACTGCTACATCATTGTTCAGCCACTTTCCACTGAAGAAAGGCTGTGTGACCGTGATTGACTAATTGGTATCGTTATTAGATTTAAGTTTTTTTATTATCTATTTTTGTTTAAAAGAGTGATCACTCAGGGACTTTACTTTAGGGATAAGGAAATAGATTTTTATCCATTGAACTTCTAGTATTTTGATTTGGTTATATGTACCCTCATTGTTGTTTAATTTTTTTTTTCTTTTGATAATTTCTGTGAATGGGCAGGTGCCCGGAACATCGGGAGAATTCCGACTTATTCAGTCTTGAGTCGGTGGCGCTTAACCTACTATCCTCTCCGGCATTGAGCTAGGGCCTAATTTGCTCACGCAGTAAACCACCCTCTCATTCCAGAAATCAAGTAACTTTCTCTATCCTTTGTTACCTTATTCTTTTTTTTTCATTTACTCTTAAGAGTAACAAAGAGCGTGGCACGTTTATTGAAATACCATTTTGTTTTTCAAACCGAGTAACTTGTGATAAAGTCATGGGAAACTGAAGGCCCTTCAAATTCAAAACATCTCCAGGATTGGGATATGAAGACGTCCTATTTACAAAATCTCGATCTACAGGCAATAGTGCAGAGACCACAGCCCAAAGAAAACACAAATCATCTGAATTTGGAATTTTTGAATATTAACGCACTCTTTCCTATTTTTTTTTTTTTTTTTTTTTTGATTTGAGGGGGTAGATCAATATAGGATCCGGCTCTAATGGGATTATACTTATTTATATTGACAGTTAAATTTACTATTTTAGATAAGGCCCAACCACTATCTCTTTCTTGAAACTCTTCTAATTCACCAAGCAATGGTATTTTTACATTATTTGGTACGTGTTATCATCGTTCACCGCAGGGTTGTGGTTTTCACATCAACCGCAACAGTTCTATATTCAAACCAGATGTGGGTTTCTTATCACACCAACCACAGCCTTATCAACAGTTCTAAATTTAGGTTGAATGTGGTTTTCTTATCAAACGTAAACAGGATGTGGTTTTCACGTCACACTCATCGGTTACTTCAGCAAAACTTTGTCGAAGCTTGAAAGGAACTACTGCGTCACAAGAAGAGAGCTGCTGGCATCCGTGTCCAAGACAAAGCTCCCGTCAGGTAGTGGATAGCCAAGAATGAGCGCGCTTTCTTGTTTTCTTGTGTTCTTGTTTTCTTGTTTTCTTGTTTTCTTGTTGTCTTGTTTTCTTGTTATCTTGTTTTCTTGTTTTCTTGTTGTCTTGTTTTCTTGTTATCTTGTTTTCTTGTTTTCTTGTTGTCTTGTTTTCTTGTTTTCTTGTTTTCTTGTTTTCTTGTTTTCTTGTTTTCTTGTTTTCTTGTTTTCTTGTTTTCTTCTTTTCTTGTTGTCTTGTTTTCTTGTTTTCTTGTTTTCTTGTTTTCTTGTTTTCTTGTTTTCTTGTTTTCTTGTTTTCTTGTTTTCTTGTTTTCTTGTTTTCTTGTTTTCTTGTTTTCTTGTTTTCTTGTTTTCTTGTTTTCTTGTTTTCTTGTTTTCTTGTTGTTTTGTTTTCTTGTTTTGTTGCTGTTGTAGTTACTGAGACTTGTTATTGATAAGAAAACCACATTCAACCTAAATCTAGAACTGTTGATAAGAGGAGTGTGACGTTGATAAGGCTGTGGTTGGTGTGATAAGAAACCCACATCCTGTCCACTGATGATAAGAAAACCGCATTCAACCTAAATTTAGAACTGTTGATAAGAGTGTGACGTGAAAACCACATCCTGTTTACGGTTGATAAGAAAACCACATTCAACCTAAATTTAGAACTGTTGATAAGGCTGTGGTTGGTGTGATAAGAAACCCACATCCTGTTTACTGTTGATAAGAAAACCACATTCAACCTAAATTTAGAACTGTTGATAAGAGGAGTGTGACGTGAAAACCACATCCTGTCTACTGTTGATAAGAAAACCACATTCGGGCTAAATTTAGAACTGTTGATAAGGCTGTGGTTGGGGTTATAACAAATTCTTGAGTTATAATTAGTTACATTTGTGTGAATTCAATCAGTCTGCTAACGCCATCCATCGACATAAGACGTGCTTTTGTAAAAATTGTCAATCACGTGATTTGTGTTGTTGTGAGAAAGTTGAAGGTAACTAGAGTCACTTTATTACTAAGAACAAACAAAAGATCAGCAGATTGTTCCTGCATTTGGGGAAATAAATCAGAACGAATGATAAGGTGCCTACATTGTTGTGACAACTGTAGCCCAACAGCAGAGAACACCAGTATCAGCAAAGTCCTTTTAAAGATAGATTAGGGTGAGTTATAACATTACTATTAGATTGTTTCTTGAAGTGTTCGGACGTGTTCTGCTATTTTTCTTAGTAACATTTCAAATTATTGTCTTTTTTTTTTCAAATTTTATTGAGAGCGAGTTACTTCCATCAGTCTTAGATTGTCTCTTGAAGTGTTCAGACGTGTTTGGCTATTTTTTTTTTTTTCGTTTCAGTTTAAGTTTACGTGAATTATGTTTGCTAGTATCGCAAATTTGATCAAACACATATCTGCCCTGCTTGGTATATATCAACAGAAGTCTACTGAAGAACTGCTTCGTGAGGGCCTGCAAGAATGTACCCGGGCTGCTAGAAAAATTAACAAATCTTCGAAAACTGCTCATACTGTTGGTGAGAAGCACCAGCTGCAGGCTGTTCTAGCGAATGTTAAGAGCCTGAGACATCAGTTTAAATTGGAACATAAAACGGGCAACGTGAGAAAAGAAACCGCATATCATCGAGTGAAATGGGAAGATTTGAAAACGGCTTTTGATCATAGGATTCGAACGGGTGTATTGATTAATCTTCATCATAAAGACATTATTAAATATCTAATGGATTGTGAAGCTATATTCAAAAGAAGAATTCAGAATGTTTTAAAACAGAACAGTGCCATTAAAGTTAATACGGTTTTATGTGGAGAATTCATTGTTGATAAAGCAGATAAAACCTTGAGCGAAAATAAATACCTAAACACTCGAAACGCTCCAATATATCAGAATAGTAATTTAGATGTGTGGTTTGAAAATGATGTGAAAATACCATTGCTTGGTGAATTAGAAGAGTTTCAAGAAAGAGATAGTGGTTGGGCCTTATCTAAAATAGTGAATTTAACTGTCAATATAAATAAGTATAATCCCATCAGAGCCGGGTCCTATATTGATCTACCCTCTCAAATCAAAAATAAGAAAGCGTGCGTTAATATTCAAAATTCAGATGATTTGTGTTTTCTTTGGGCTGTGGTCTCTGCACTATTTCCTGTAGATCGAAAGTTAGCAAATAGGACGTCTTCTTATCTTAATCTTCGAGATGTTTTGAATTTGAAGGGCCTTCAGTTTCCCATGACTTTATCACAAGTTACTCGGTTTGAAAAACAAAACGGTATTTTAATAAACGTTTATAGATTACACAAATCTGAGAAGCCTTTTGAAGTGGTACCAGCCTACATCACTAAAAATAAACTCAATTACCATATTTATCTACTTATGGTTCAAGAAAATTATTATAGTGAAAAACTGAATTTGGTGTCGCCACCAAAAACTCACTTTGTGTGGATAAAAAATTTGTCTCGTCTAGTTCGTCCCCAAGTAACAAAGAACTGTAGGAAAGTGCACATTTGCGATCGCTGTCTTCACTACTTTTCTGATGAAGGTAAACTAGAGAATCATATAGAAGACTGCGAAAGTTTTAACGATGGTTCGATTCCAAAAGTTCCGACAAATGAAAAAAGGTTTGTTGATTTTACCAACTTTTCTTCTAAAACACGAGTTCCTTTTGTTATATACGCTGATTCAGAATGTCTCTTGATACCTTTCGAAGATGATATATCTAAAAATACCCAAAAATTTCAATCCTATATCCCATTTAGCATTGGCTATTATGTTAAATGTTCTTATGATGATACATTATCATTCTATAAATCTTATACTGGAAAAGACTGCATTCAATGGTTTGTTAAAGAACTTTCTGACTTTGCCGAAAATGTGGAGACCGTCTTCCAATGTCCTCTTCCTATGGACAAGCTAACACCTGAACAAACTAAAGGTTTTCATAGAGCTAGAAACTGTCATGTCTGTGGAAAAGCTATTGTTGTAGGAGATAAAAAGGTTCGTGATCATTGTCACTTGACTGGTTTGTATAGAGGACCTGCCCATGAAGCATGTAATTTAGATTTTAACGATTGTCACACTGTTCCAGTTTTGTTTCATAGCCTAAGTTCCTATGATGGAAATCTGCTGATTAAGGCTCTAGCGGAAGTGGAGGAGACAATTGACGTTTTACCTGTGAACAAGGAAAAATACATCTCTTTCACCAAGCATATCCCAGACAATCATGTTGCATTCAGGTTTTTGGATAGTTTTCGATTCATGGCTTCTGGATTAGATAAACTTGCATCTTATCTTTCCGAGTTTCCTATTTTAAAATCTGAGTTTGTGGGGTTGAAGGAAAAACATTTCAGATTGTTAACTCGTAAAGGTGTATTCCCATATGACTTTATGGATTGGTGGTCTAAAATCATTGAGTGTCAATTACCTTCAAAACCGGAATTTCATAATAGATTAACCGATAAATATATCTCAGATAATGATTATGCAGATGCACAAAAAGTTTGGAATTCATTCCAATGTGAAACAATGCAAGATTTTGCTGAGCTGTACATGAAAACGGATATTTTGTTGTTGGCAGACGTGTTTGAACAATTTAGATCTACATCTCATGAAACATATGATTTAGATCCTGCTTCATTCATTCACTCTTCCGGGTTATTCTTGGCAATGTATCTTATATCAGTTGTATAAATCAGATCATCCAAAACTTGAACTCTTAACCGATTTAGATATGGTATATAGATATGTTCATTGAGAAGGGTATACGAGGGGGTCTGAGTCAGTGCTCCAAGAGATATGCTCAAGCCAACAATAAGTACATTCCTTCGTATGATTCCTCTAATAAAAAAACATATCTTATGTATTTTGACGTCAATAATCAATATGGATGGGGTCCCAGTATCTACCCTATAATGGTTTCAAGTGGTTTACTGACGCTGAAATTAACTCTTTCAATGTTTTAAACGTTGATGATACTTCAAATATAGGCTTTGTTCTGGAGGTGGACTTGGAAATACCTCATGAATTACACGATTTATTTTCTGATTTACCGCCTTGTCCAGAACATCAAAAACCTCCTGGTTCGAAAAATAGCAAGCTATTGGCAACACTCTATAGTAAACAAAAATATGTTATTCACTATAGAAACCTGAAAC
Organism: Orchestes rusci; assembly: GCA_958502075.1. Taxonomy (NCBI): domain Eukaryota; kingdom Metazoa; phylum Arthropoda; class Insecta; order Coleoptera; family Curculionidae; genus Orchestes; species Orchestes rusci. Next base: position 52,062,400 of record OY293303.1, on the reverse strand, counting down.
AGGCCTTGAATTTGGGTGTCAAACTATCTAAAATCCATAGAGCAATCTCGTTTAATCAGTCTCCATGGTTAAAACCCTGCATTGATTTAAATACTCGTCTCAGACAGGCCTCCAAAAATGATTTCGAGAAAAATCTATTCAAACTAATGATAAATGCAATTTTTGGTAAAACGATGGAAAACGTCAGGAAACATTCATCTGTTAAACTAGTAACTAGATGGGATGGTCGATATGGGGCTGAGGCTTTGATTTCAAGACCTGAATTCAAAAGTAGCACCATAATTGATGAAAACCTGGTAATTATACAGCTAGCTAAATCAGAGGTGTTTTTCAACAAACCTATTTATGTTGGAATGTGTATTTTAGATCTGGCTAAGACTACAATCTACAGCTTTCATTATGAATACATGAAGAATCGTTTTCAAAATTGTACTGTTCTTTACACCGATACTGATTCTCTAATATATGAAATTGTCGATTCTAAAGTTTATGATATAATTAGAGTGGATTGCCGTAAGTATTTTGACACTTCTGATTATCCCTCTAACAACTCATACAACATTCCATTAGTTAATAAAAAAGTTTTGGGTTTGATGAAAGATGAAAATAATGGGCGAATTATGAGCCAATTTGTTGGATTGCGATCTAAAATGTATGCTACGAAACTACTTTATACGGATGATGAATCGCAGCTGATTAGGGCTAAGATGGAAAATGAGGGGGTCGAAAAAGATGTTATTATCAAATATTTGCGTGATAAGGGTGTAGTGAAAAAGAGCAAAGGGGTGAAAAAAAATGTTGTTCAGAATAAAATTACATTTGAAGATTATGTTGAGTCTCTGGAGTCCCATTTCCAAAAAACCGTTGATCAAAATTTGATTTGTGCTAGCAGACATGATTTATTTACAATTAGGCAGACCAAAATTGCGTTGAGTCCATATGACAATAAAAGGCATCTGTTGAAAGACTCAGTTCTGACTTTGCCTCATGGACATCGTTCCATTATGGACCTCGCATAATGTTTCATATAAATAGGTTTAGTTGTTAATTTTTTTTATATAGTTATATACAGTTGTGTATATTGAATTAAGCTAGATTGAGTCTTTTTATGAAAGCTTAAATATATTGATGAATATGACGAAGCTTTTTTTTTTTTTTTTTTATTTATTTGCCCGTAGGGTATAATATGTCGAACAAGATAAGTAGAGAATGTCTTCACGTTGCTTTTGTACTTTGAATATTTCTTATCCAATAATGTAGTGAGTATGTACTGCTCTTGATGATGATTGATCTGACGTACTCAGGAGAAGAATTATTTATCAAAACTTCGCTACTCTTCTCATATTAAGAAATGCGAAAAAAATGAAAACATCCCACGCCGTCATTCTAATAGCAAACGATCAAAGAATTTAATCAATAGTACGCGTCATCTACACAAACAACAACCAAGTAGGAACAACAGTACCTTGAATATAGATTTAAATTAATAACATCTCGTTGTCTCAATGGTTAAGGCAGTCACGCACAAATCCACACCATGGTTCCAATCTCGCCATCGGAAAATCTTTTTTAGGCTTTGGTGAGAATAAAATCACCTTCCACACACACACACACACACCCCGATCCTGGGAATCAAGCTACAAAAAAAAAATCTCAACCGTCAACTGTCAAAGCTGTCATGTCAAAATGACATCTGTCAAAGCTGCCCACTGTCAAAATTATATCTGTCAAAGCTGTCATGTCAAGATTAACTACGCCCACAGCGTCGACGCTCGATGACCTTGAACGGTACAAAAAATGCAGAATCGACCTACGATTTCCTTATGGGAATTTACATGTAAAAATTACCGAAATTGCGGCAGAACATACATTGCTTATCTACTTTGCTGGTTTTCCAAATAGAGTACCTTGCATACTTGGTTGCCCACCCTGTACAAGCTATGTTGGCGCAAGTGCACATGAATGTATGTATGATCGATTATCAGACTTGTGCAAATTTTGATTTGAAGAAGTATATTTCGACATGGGGGATCTTCTGCATATTTCCTATTTCATTTTATAAAAAGAATTCAAACAATATATTTATATCGGCAATGACAAGAATAGCTGTATGACTTTTATATAAACACAACTGTACAATAAGGAGAATTTGACCATTCTAGAGAAGTCTCATGAAACTGGAAGACTTGTTTTATCATCATAATAAAATAGATCTGACACAAAACTTGTCCAGTTTCTCAAAATCATCAAGCAAGAACTCTTATCATTTTGATCTCATGAACAAAAAGAATAGATTCATTGCAATTATTTCCCAATAACATTTTTTTTTATCTTTAACAATCTATAAATTCGCAAAAATTAATACGTTTTTTCTAATTTCATTCAAAAATGATTAGTACTGTATATACAGGGTGTTTGAAAAACATTGGGCAAAAGGTCATTCTAGAGAAAAAAGTTCCAACATACATAGGTCCCGAAACGCATAGTATTTTTTTCAAAAATTGATGTTATCTTGCCCGCCCTCAACCCCACTGGACACAAAATATGTTTCAAATATGAGGGTCAAAACTAGCTCCTAATTACTTGCAACAACGCTGCCAAATTCCAAACAAATCGGTCAAAATTTAACCGAATTGTTAAAAAAAATTGATTTAAGAAAAACTTTGCCACCCTGTATCATAGAAACGATGCGTTTTTGGACCTATTTACTAGACATTTTTTCTTAGAATGACCTCAGGAATCACTCCTTTCATTTTTGCCTAATGTTTCTCAAACACCCTGTATAGATATACTAAGCAAGGTGTGACGTCATAATTCAGCAATTTCACTAGAAAAAGAGAGAACACGTGTGTCCTTATTTTTCATTGACTTTCGAATCCAATGAAAAAAAATGATGCAATTTTCCCATTAAGGGTATTTATCCGCTCCAAACAGCACTGCTAGCAAAATAAGCTTTCATCACGTCAGCCCGTGGGCTGACGTGATAAATACAGACAGTAGGCACGCCGGCAACCAAATTAAGTAAACATTACGCCTCAAAAGAGATGGGTATAGATTTAGTTCGAAGACGGTAGAAATTTATTGTTTATGACATGAGATTTGGTGGAAGGTATTACTGATTTCTGTTCAATTATATCAAACGGAGATTGCAGGAAATGATCTCAGAAAGGTTCAATTGAGTTAATACACTATCCAGTTTTTTGATTTAACGGATTATACGTCTCTCACAAGAGGGCGGAATATGTAGATTTTTCGTATTTTTTGACCATTGAGTTTTTGTTAGAGAGTTTAAACAAAAAATAGATATTGGGTTGCCTAGTTTGATATCTTACCTACCTCATAAAACTTGAATTGTTCCAAAAGCTGATGAAATAAAAAAATGGCACATTCCAGAAAAAACGCTTGCATCGAGTAAAATTTCAGACCGGATGAATCCCCTTGAGAAAGAAATTCAGCGTCATAAGAAGATAGAGACCTGATGTTATCAAAGATCACAACGATTGCACCTCAGCAAGGTCGCTGACGAGGCTCGTTTGTGTTGACATGCACAGCCACATGCTAACCATGTGGCTCGGATGACTGAGAGAGGAACTTTATTTAAATTGCATGTTCAAAAAGTTAGGATTTCTGGAACTTGTTGACGAATTTTGATGATTCTTTTTTAGTTTGTGCCACCTTATCAAGTACATTATGAATATGCAATTTATTCATAAATCAACTAAGTAATTTGTTAAAACAATGTTTTCTTTTCAAAATATCAGTAAAATTTCAAATCGCTCTTTTTCCAATTAAATACGGAATTGCCGAAAATCAAAATGGAACACACTGGTAGATTATTATCTGTGATAAGAAAGTTATGTATACATTTTTTGAGAGTGGAGTCCCAGAGTCCTCCCTCACGAACTGCATATGTTTCTTCATCAACTAAATAATCTTAAATGGCCATGTCTGAAGCTTATGTTTGCAAACCATCAATCAATTTTAGTTTTATCCAATACCTGCAGAAAACTGCTTTTTCTTTCAAATACAAAATACTTAATATATAATATAATAGTTATTTATCATCTGACTATTTTAATTTGATCCTTATCGAAGGAGAATAACTCTCTTTCTACAGATAAAGAAAATGATTTTCAGTTCCTCCGGATATCATCAACCACGAAACCAGCGGTGACCTTTCTGTCCCAGAGGGGGAAAATACTACACTCTGGTGCAAAGCGGATGGTCATCCGATGCCTCGCATAATATGGAGAAGAGAGGACGGCCAGTCGATCGTATTAAGGAAAAGCCCTAGAGAGTACACAAAAGGTAATACAATGTTGGATTTTTCAATACCTAATATTAGACAGTGTTACCTCGAAAGTTTCAAAAAGAAAAATTAAAAGTACTTTTTATCATATTGTCAATCCGTGCTGAACCCTGTGCCGCAAGAATACAGAATGCTGGCCACAGGTTTGGGTAGAGGTCCATAATTTTTCAGAAGAGAGTTGGAAACCTCTGCCAATGTTGTAAGAAAGTTGAGTTTGGTAGAAACTGTTTTCAAAATCAAACGTCCTTCGGACCTACTTTTGTGTTTGATGTTCTTGGGTTTCCTTGTTCATCTTCATCACAGCTGCTAGTGAACTACGTATATCAAATAACTTCATACTGCTATATTAGAAAAACAATTGAAGATCGCGTTCTAAAGATATGAAGCAGACATACGTTTTTTTGAAATGTGCTCCCTGTTTATTCCTACATATTTATTTGATGACTTTCTCATGAGCCGTTTAGGAAATATTGAAGTTTCAAATTTACATTTATGTCGTCATAGTAGGCTGAAAAATTGTTATTTTTTGAACTTTCACCTTGATGACACAAAAGTAAAATTTAAGTGTATTAGATCAAGTCCGAAGTTTAACGTAGATGATAGAAAGAAAGGTCCACATATTATTCTCCTCTTTTCTCTATGTACAGTGTGTATCTTTTTTATGAATTTCAATGTGTGCTAATAAATCGCTGTCATAAATATGGTAAATTAAATACTTTTGTCTTCATCTCGGATTTTTTCCATTTTGTCACCATACAACTATTTTTATGAATATCCCCACAAAAACATATTTGGAGGTTTGAGGTCAGGGCTATTTGGAGACAATTCTAATGTTCCCCTTGTCAAATTTTCACTTTTAGTGGAGTTGATATTATCAGTTAGCTAGAGTTGAAAATTCATGAGAAAATAAGAATGAGTACGACTGGATCAAAATACAACTCTAACCTGGATCACATCAGGCTACATCCAATTTTTCAATCTGCCACCTTGTCACAGTTGTTGCAACACCGCAACTTCGTTCAGACATATACAGTGCGGCTCTGAAAGGCCCCCTCCCCTTTTTTTTTAATGTGTGCACCAAAAATTTTGAAACTTGACATACTTTAATTGCTGTCGAAATACCACTTTTTGATATTACTGACGTATTTTTAGTATTCAAGATGGCGGCTTGACGCCATTTTGAAACATTTTTTTTAAATGGAAAGGGGGGTCGTGTGACACATCATTCGAAAGGTCTTATCGAGTAGATTATTGTGTGGAAATGTCATAGGATTAAACGCATCCGTGCGGATATGATAGACTGTCAAACTAACAAGATAAAGACATTCGTGAAATAAGAACAAAGAAAGCATACTTCAATTTTTATTGTGAAAAATGTTAAAGCATGTGATCGGAAATGCTTCATCACAGAGCCATACTAAGATCAAATTTGAATTTCGCATGACAAAAAACCCCCATGAACACTAATTTTTATCAAAATATCGACATTGCTTCAAATATTATTAAGAAAATACAAAAATAAAAATGAAACTTCAACACCCTGTAGCTCTCTAATGAAGCATTTCCGGATACGTGTTAATGGGAAGTTTCCTTCTTATTTTTAGACAGGGAAACTCATACTGATTTTTTTCGCAATAATAATAAAACACTAATTTACTTTGTTCAAAATCCCGTGTCGCACCGTTAAAATCTATTTCTCTTCCGCGTTAACAGCTCTGCGGAGCACTATTGATGTCTCGACTCTTATCCAAATGTCAATACATTCTAGATTTGTCCATTGATGACGTGTTTCTTTGGACAGATTCTACCATAGTTTCATCATGGATAGCAGGTCAGCCCCGAATGTCGAAAACTTTTGTTAGTAACTGCGTCTTGGAAATCCAATCACTTACATTGGTTAAAGACTGGAATCACATAGCATCTTCTGCTAAATCCGCGGATATTATTTCTCGTGGTTGTTCTCTACAAGATTTGAAGTATTTGAATCTGTGGTGGTACGGGCCTGACTTTCTTTAAACATTGACCAACTGATTGTAATATTTCGAATTTTGAGAAAAATGTCGACAGAGATCCCGAATTTAAACCTCAAACATCTGACATATTCGGAAAATATCCTGATTATAACAAATTGATTCGTGTATTTGGTTTTTGTTTGAGATTCATCAATAATTTGGAATTGAGTTAGGGAAATAGAGTTGACTCTAAACTTTTATCTTCTTCGGAAATGGATTTAAGCATAGAGTCGCTTTATAGGATACTACAGAGTTTTTCCATATGATTTGCCACTCCTTTAAAAACTCTTTCTACAGAGATGAAAAAAAAAATGGTTCAAATGAAAGTTTAATCATTTTTTCCTGAAGATCTTGTAAATTGAAATAGTTATCACCAATTTTTGAGAGTGGTTTGATTCAGAAGAATATCCTTTGTTCTTTTCTTTTCACTAAAAATAAGAGATTTATCATCTGCATACATGATTATATGGTCGATAGATATTCGTGGCAACTCATTTGTATTCAAAATGTAGAATAAGGGACCGAGAATGGACCCCTGAGGAACTCCTTGCTTCGGCACTATTTTATAAGAACGTAGCAACAAGCCTTGCTCCGTCCTCTCAAAAACACGTTGTGTTCTATTCTCCAGATAAAAGATTATCAGCTGACGAGCAACACCTCGTTTACCATACCTTTCTAATTTGGTATAAATAATTTTATCATCCACTGAATCAAAAGCCTTTGACAAGTCCAAAAGCATTGCCATAGTTATACGGTCATTAATTAAAGAAGTCAGCACTTCACACTAAGCTTTATAGATAGCCCGCACCATGGACCTACCCTTTCTAAATCCGTTCTGCTCATCAGCCAACAATCCCTTAATTTCGATAAATAAAATGATCCTAGTATAAAATTTCTCAAAAAATAAGCCTTAACTAAATCATCACTGAAAAATGTCACCTGCTCTTAGACTTTACGTGTTACGTTTGTTTGTTTGTGTTTAAATGCAACTTACTCTACACAGTGCAAAACGTTGAAATGCTTGTAGCCTTCACCTTTGTTTATTCATTTCACTTATTTGAGTATCATTTCAATTAAAATTTTGGTATTTTGGCGTTTTATTCAGTCCGAATCCAAATTGTTTCCTTTGAAATATCAAGGATAATTGTTGAATTTGTTAGTGGGTTGATTCAAGGTATTTCTTACAATAGATTCCAATCCTTTGTGAAGTTGAGTTCTTCAAAAAAAAAATATCTAGAGTTACGTAAGGAACTCAAAGATGGCGGAGGAAAAAAAGAGTTGTCTCTCAAAATCTTAGGGTAAGGAGGTTGAGAGTGATATGACAACCAATATTTCGAAAGTAACTACTTTCGAAATATTGGTTGTCATACAAGGGAACTCCCTTGATATCCACATTGACGTGTTTCGTCAAATTTCCATACTATCATCTGTTCAAGAAATAATTAATTCTGTTTGTTCAAAAACAATTGTGAGGTTATTTCGGGTACTCCAATTTGGAGAAAAAAGTGATGTGGCTCATTGAGAATAACATGAAGATCTCAAAAATTTCGAAATAAGTGAGGGTTGCTTTTTGGAATTTCAGGGGTGGTTACCCTGAGCGTGAGAGGGTTGAATCCAGAAAAACAACAGATACCCTCAAAGTTGTTTCCCTCAATATCTAAATTAACGTGTCTTGTCAAATTTTCATGTTATGATTGGTTTGGGCACAATTGAATGCTGTTCGTTTTTAAATCGACACCCTGTATACCTGATGTTGATAGGTAGTATTGTATTGAATATGCATATTACCAAATTGAATGGATATAAATAAATATTATCGATTGTGAAAGCGCGTATTTTTTTGATTTACCTGATTTTTTGGGTATTTCGCCACACCCTATCAAAAAACAATCAAAATAGTGTTAATATACCGGATCTTCTATATCAAGTTTTAGAAGCGAATCTGCTTCCGTCGTCAGTGCAACCTAAAAAAGAAACAATTTATTCAAATTCAAAAATTATTCTTCGTTTTTTTGTGATTTCGCACTAAAAATTGTGTTTTTTTGTGTTTTTGGCACAAAATTTCACTTTAACTGACAGTAAAGGTAAGATTTTTACTGCGAAATCACAAAAAAAAACGAAGAATAATTTTTGAATTTGAATTGATTGTTTCTTTTTTAGGTTCCACTGACGACGGAAGCAGATTCGCTTCTGAAACGTAATAAAGAAGATCCGGTATATTAACAATAGTTTGATTGTTTTTTGATAAGGTGTGGCGAAATACCTGAAAAATCAGGTAAATCAAGGATGCGCCACAAAACTACAGAGCATATCTACTTGCGTATTTTTTTGCTTCAAACATCATACATGTCAGACTAGCCATGTCTTAGATAGTCACGTGACTGCTGAAGTCTTCAATCGCAACATAGCCTGTAGTCAACCGTTAGTCATTGTCTATTCAAAGCCTGACGCTTCCACGAAACCTAGCAGGTCCTTCAAGTGGAACCGTCTTATTTTCTGGAGTGTTGTAATCTCTTCCTCCAAGTATTTCATCATTGTGCAACCAATAACTGTGTAGGTACAATGGTCTCATCTCATTCTAGGCAACCTCTGCAGTCGGAATCTCTCCTAATTTCGACTCTGCAGAGGTGACACTTCAGATTAATCTAACAAAGTAACTAGATCTGACACTGTACCGAGATTTTTTCTGCTTCTAATCAGATGCACGGATCACTTATTATGTGCCTTTCCATGTAGCATGTCTGAGGAATTGTTCCAGTTGCTTTCGATATGCCTATCATTGGTTCGGGCCCTATCGGCCTACCTGACTACTAACTATGATGACTAATTTTGAAGTGATCCTCTGTATACCTCTCGGAGTCTGACTTTCTTCCTGTTCTGATTCAACCTATGTAGAACCTCTTTGATTCGAAGACTGCTTTGGATCCACATTTCTAACAACAGCCTCAAGTGATGAGGTGCCATCTGAACAAGTATTGAATATTCAACTGTGCTTGCCAAGAATAATAGGCTTGGTCAAAGCTAAATTTTATCAAAGCTTCCAGAAAAAGTCAGATTCCCTATCGAAAACAACCACTAAACAAATCAAAGCCGCATAAATCTCGATATCCAAGTTTCGGGAACTTTGGAAAATAATTTCATCAAGAAAAAAAGAGTTAGCTTGTGTACAACGGAAGAACGGGAGATTTGTTGTTTTGCGAAACAACCTCACTCTATTTATACATTTTGCTGATGTGACGATACCATTGCAGTTGAGACAGTTAACGGAACCAACCTGCAATTTTGGAGATTGGACAGAAAACAAATGGGGGCATACTTATGCATCGCTAGCAACGACGTTCCACCAGCAGTGAGCAAAAGGATCGCACTTAATGTTAATTGTAAGTAACTTTTTCTTAACTAACAAAACCAATCGGAAACATTACCGTCTCGAAAATCTGTTTTTAGATACGTTAAAAAAACAAGTGCAAATCTTTTATCCGTATACAGGGCTTTTCACTTGAAACTCCGCACGTCAATATCTCGGAAACAAATAGGAATATTTGATTTTTGTGAAATGTAGTCAATGTTTGGGGTCGAGTAGTTATTTTTCACAGTTAAAAAAATTCGACGTCTACCAAGAGTAAAGCGTCGCGACGCATCGAAAATATCAATCGATTGCAGGGACTTTGAAATTACGCCCATGCTAAAGTACGAGTTATTTATAATTTTTTTTGTAATTCCTTCGAACTCATTTATTCTACTCAGTTTTGAGATATACAGTGTGTCCAAGATAAGGATGTCTATCACGGGGATCTTGGAAACCGTGAGAGATACAAGGTCGATTGAATGGAGGCAAAGTTGCGTATTTTGATGCCTAACAAAATGCCTTTTTAAAAGCCAAGAAATTCCAACTAAGTCCGAAATTATCCGGAAAAACCGAAATTTTTCAAAATTGTTTTCATTTTTTTCTGACCACATTTGAAGAGATATTTTGAAATGAATGGAACTTCTTTATCACCACTTTTTGCCGTTTACAAGATAGCGTTATTGAATTGGAGAACCGACGTTTCGTCTATGAGCAGCCATCATCAACTTTGTTTTTTTAAATACGGTCCTGGATTTTTTATGACGGATTTTGAGGGGCCTTTTATGTTCCCAAACCAACAATGTATCGCAATTATTCAAAAAAATTATGTTGATGGATTTTTCCATAAGAACTCATGTGTTATAGAGAGACAAAAGATACATTTTTAATAGGATTAAAAACAACCACCTCTTTTTCAATTAGTGCGATACCTCGTTGGTTTTGGTACATAAGAGGCTCTTAAAATCCGTAATAAAAAATCCAGGACCGTATTTAAAAAAACAAAGTTGATGATGGCTGCTCATAGACAAAACGTCGGTTCTTCAATTTAATAACGCTTTCTTGTAAAGGGCAAAAAGTGGCAATGAAGAAGTTCCATTCATTTCAAAATATCTCTTTAAATGTGGTCAGAAAAAAATGAAAGCAATTTTGAAAAATTTCGGTTTTTTTTTGGATAATTTCGGACTTAGTCGGAATTTCTTGGCATTTAAAACGGCATTTTGTTAAGCATCAAAATACGCAACTTTGCCTCCATTTAACCGACCTTGTATCTCTCACGGTTTTCAAGATCCCCATAATAGACATCCTTATCTTGGACACACTGTACAGGGTGTCCGGAAATTACGCGTCAGGATTTTGGTGGGCGATTCTACATGAAAAATTAATGCAAAAAACTTCTATACAATTTTTTCAAAAACTCAAAATTAAGGAAGATACAGGGTGTTAAAAAATATTTTTTTTTTCTTATTTTTTTTAATAACATTTTTTCTAGTGTAATGATTTTTGCCAAATTTTGCATGCATGTCACTGGTGTTTCTCTGTATTCACCCTATTAATTTGACGCTAGTCGTCAATGACAAAAGGCTGAAGCTGTCCTTCACCTTAGGAAAATTACTTAGAACTTTTTTGTTTTAATCTTTTTATAAATTTGGATGTCAAATTAGTGAAGAGCATCAAAATATTTTTTAAAAAGGTGCTCGTGTTGCATCATCGTAGAATTAACGGTTTCCGAGAAAAACGACTTTAAACATTTACGTACGTTTGAATAGAAATTTTGATTTTCAAAATTAACAAAGCAAGCCTTGAAAAATACGTTGTTAAAGGGTAATTTGTTGAATAAAATAACTATTTACGACAACACACCTTATTTAATTTGGAAGTAATACTTTCATAAAAAGTTTTCGAAATGTTGCCCTTCCATTTCAATACATAAATTAATTCTTCTTTGGAAGTTCCAACGAATCCAAATTAAATAAGGTGTGTTGTCGTAAATAGTTATTTTATTTAACAAATTACCCTTTAACAATGTATTTTTCAAGGCTTGCTTTGTTAATTTTGAAAATCAAAATTTCTAATCAAACGTACGTAAATGTTTAAAGTCGTTTTTCTCGGAAACCGTCAATTCTACGATGATGCAACACGAGCACCTTTTTAAAAAATATTTTGATGCTCTTCACTAATTTGACATCCAAATTTATAAAAAGATTAAAACAAAAAAGTTCTAAGTAATTTTCCTAAGGTGAAGGACAGCTTCAGCCTTTTGCCATTGACGACTAGCGTCAAATTAATAGGGTGAATACAAAGAAACACTAGTGACATGCATGCAAAATTTGGCGAAAATCATTACACTAGAAAAAAAGTTATTAAAAAAAATAAGAAAAAAAAACATTTTTAACACCCTGTATCTTCCTTAATTTTGAGTTTTTGAAAAAATTGTATGGAAGTTTGTTGCATTAATTTTTCATGTAGAATCGCCCACCAAAATCCTGACGCGTAATTTCGGGACACCCTGTATATCTCAAAACTGAGTAGAATAAATGAGCTCGACTGAATAACAATTAGTTTATAAATAACTCGTACTTTTGCATGCGCGTAATTTCAAAGTCCCTGCAATCGATTAATATTTTCGATGCGTCGCGACGCTTCACTCTTGGTAGGCGTCGAATTTATTTAACTGTAAAAAATAACTACTTGACTTCATACATTGACTACTTTTTACAAAATTCAAATATTCCTATTCGTTTCCGAGATATTGACGTGCGGAGTTTTAAGTGAAAAACCCTGTAGAAACGCAGACATCAGAACAAATAAAATGCAGTACAACAATATTCGATATCCTTTGAGGCTCACACTCTTTCGATTGAGAAAAACCTAATTCGATTTGCATGAAAATTAACGCGTCACTGAAGTTTGGCAGATGTTCAATGTTGAATTTCTTGCGAACTGCTGAACCGATCTGTTTATTTTCTATTTCAAGATGTAGCTTGAATCTTTAGCAAGGATCTTGTGAAAGCACTTTTCGATTGTTTCAAGAGACATATGGTGTGTCCATGGATTGAGTTTTCGTAAGGTAAATGACAAAAAAAACGAGTTCGCTTACAATTTTCTGAGCCCTGAATATTGATTGATTTGACTATTTTTGCTCACATCTTAGTTTCGGGCCATACAGGAGCGATTTTCAGAAAATCTTTATCCGACTTTTAATTTTTTTGTCATTTACAGCTTATGAAACCTCAATCCGTGGAGACACTGTATACAGCGTTTCCCAAACGACGACGCCAGTTCGGTGCTCAGTTTTTATCGCACCCAGTGGGACTTCTCATATGCACTAATAAGGATTTATCTGAAATAACTATCCTCATTTTCTTTTTCATTCACGATTTTCTCTCTGTTGGTAAATGAAATACGGAAGGAAATGCCAAAGGCATGAATCTGTAATATTCTATGCATTGGGTGTAGTTCATGATTTGATTCCAAAACACACAAGATATGTTCACTCGCTGGACGAAATTGAACCGACTAGCGCATGTTGACCCCAATGTAGAGGAAAGGTAGCTGTTAAATGATCAAAAACATAACCTGGTAGCCACATATATAGGCAATGCATTTTGAAGGAAGAGCACCCTATGAGTCACCAAGAAGATACACGTGAGCTCATCTTGTTAACGTAGTATCATGAATGTAGTTCAATATTGAATCATTGAAGTGGAAAGAGATTTACTTTTCCTTCTTGAATCATGTAATCCTTTATATCTTAAACTTCATCAAATTTTCTTAAGGTGCGTCCCCACATGCAACAAAACAGCGAACTGAACGCCGTCGCGAACCTCGTCGCGAACCTCGTCGTAAACCTCGTCGTGAACCCCGTCGCGATCGCCGTTGCGATCCCCGCCTCGAGCACAGTCGCGCAACAAATTTGCGAACATCACTGTATTCCGTTGTTTTTGATTTTATCGAGTAGGTTGTCGCTTGTTGCGATCAAACGTATTATATTCATATGTATTTATTGAATCTATCAACCCACATACAGGGTTAGTCAAAAGGGCCGAGTCAAATTGAGTAGGAAGGACATTATCATCACACACGAGAATGTTATGAACATGTTATTTTCTAAACCAATAATTGATATGAATTGGTTTTCAAGTGCCTTCTTTACTAAGTTTTGACTTTTCACGGGTGAATTAATAATGATAAGCGACTCCTATTTTAAATTTCAATAATGTTCCAAGTTACACAAAAAAGAAATTGTTTCCATAAGTTGGCGAAGTCTAGACAATGGCTATTCTACTTAACCATCTCATGGAAGTTGATGCAAAATTGCGCTACAGATGCGCGAGAAATACCACTAATCAGTGCACATATTCTATACAAAAAAAAAAGATAACGGGTTCTTATCATCTAAAAATGTACAACTTGGGCAGCTGGCAACAAGACTAGCGGTGGGCAAGACTATCAAACTCCTCCATCTGTTGTACAATTTAATCTTAACCATTTCGCATTATCCACTTGCCTGCTCCAGTAACATCTCCGCCTTGTCTCTTTGCAATGACGATTATAAGACAGTCACCTTTTTTAATTTATGTACCAGATTTTTTTGGGTATTCCGCCACACCCTATCAAAAAACAATCAAACTAGTGTTAATATACCGGATCTTCTATATTACCTGAAAAAAAGTCTATTAGTGAACAATAAAACCTATCAATAACAAACGTTTCGGAAGCGAATCTGCTTCCGTCGTCAGTGGAACCTAAAAACGAAACAATTATATGAAATTCAAAAAAAAATGTCCGTCTTTTTGTGATTTCGCAGTCAAATAGGCTTTTTTGAGTTTTTGGCCCAAAATATCACTTTTACTGACATTGAAGTGTTTGGTGTTGATTGTTCAACTTTATATATGTTCAGTATTTATGATTCACTTTTTTGGGCTATGTTCAATTACTTGATAAAGAAAAAAAATGAGATCATTGGAAACTGATATAAAAAAAACTATCTCATACAAAAAACTCATTAACTTTTCTTTGTAGATGTAGGCAACATAACATAACACCTAAAGCTTTTAGACTTAAAACATCATACAGTAATGAAAAATCAACACGAATTCTTGAAAGAGCTAGTGAAGCGTTGATAAGAGAACGAATTCAATTTCATAGATCTAAAATAGAAAAACTTAATTTCAATATAAACACAACAAAAAGAAATATAGAGATGCAAGTAATTACGTTTGGTAACTCGAGAGAAGCCTTTTTAAAAAATATTTTTCACCAAAATTATTTTTATTCAAGATAAGTCAAGTAACACGGCTACGTTAAATCTGCCTCTAAAACTAGCTACAATGCCTATTTATTAACTTGTATTCCGTGGGCATATAATGTGCAACGTAAGGATTGATGTCAGCAGTTACTGGAATGTAACTCCTCCCCTCTTAGATAGTCATTTAAAGTAACAAAGTTTCTATGACCCAAAGTTTCCAAAATTTGATTTTCCAAATTACAATTTCGTTAAAAGTTTCATTTTCATTTTCTTTAATGCAAAGAATGGGACGTAGATACTTATGCAGACAGTAGACTATTATTAATGTGATTAAAATATAAATGATCATTGTCCATAAACTGGGTTTAACATAATAAATTGGATCTTTCAGTATTTTTGAATTCAAAATTTTTTGTTGTTCAATTTCTTTGCTTAGTACATCCAATTTATTGAAGTTTACCTTATCTAGCTTAACATATTTCAAGCTGCTATGCAATACATTATACGTGTTATTAAACTTAATCTGCGGTAAAGCAATTACATGAAAACTATTTTCTACATGTCTTTTATTTTCAATTGACAGGGAAAATCAAGTTCGATTAAGTATGTTCCCTTCAGTAAAACACTTTCTTTTTCACTCGCGCACTGTTGCACTGCCTTAGTGTCCTTATCGCTTATTACAATCCATTTACCTCCATCAATATTTTGAACTTGTACATTATCTACTTTCGTAAATACTGGGTTACATTTTGTTATATTACTTTGATAAGTTAACAACTCTATTTCACATGGAACTTCTTCATACAATTTTTCCGTATGAATATGTTTACACAGATATTCATTATCAAAGATTTTGTCACACGGAGTGTCTGAATAACCAAATTGGTCTTCGTTGAGAATTACAAATTGAAAGTTTGGAATGATTATTTGGAACTCACTATTACTTCGAGTAGGCAGAGGAAAAAGCTGATATAAATTATAGCTTTCCTTTTCTACGAGGGGTACTTCGATTATGAATATTATTTCATTGTTTTCGAATAACTTTTGACATCCAAGATATTTTAGAATATCAAAATATTATCTAGAATTGGCTCAAATGGCAATTTTTCGTACATTAACTTATCATTCATTAATCTCAGTTCATCCAGTAAGTCTTGAGGTTTGATTATAGTACTATGAAAACTTTTCAGTTTGGAGAATGTTATTGCAATCTGTATCTGATTAATTATGTCATAAATATTTTGGAACATCATAGCAATTTGGGTTAAAACCATTTGTGTTCTAAAATACTCTTTAGCAGTTGCCATTTCTACAGTTATGCAATTGACGGTTTCGATGATATAATTGATACGATCTTTTAAGACCAACTGGTTGTGTGAGATGTTTTGACTTAATTCTTTAAAGTCATTTATTGACTTATCCAATAGTGTTAATTGACTGTCCATTGATGTTTTTATGTTGTGTTGATTATTATTCAAGGCATCAATTTCACTATCGTAGCGTCTTGCATCTTCATGGTCGAGATTTCCAGTAAGACTTTTAATTATTTTCCCTAGGCCATCAATTAATCCACGTTTTGACCTTTTCAATTGGGATATTGGTAAAATCTGATTGAGCTGGGTGATTATTTTATCATGAAGATTGTTTAATAAAATTTGAGAATTGAAAAATTCTGTTTTAAACCCTGGTTTCTTGTCGAGGGTGGATTTAAGATTCTGGTATTCCTTACTGAGAATTTTGAATTCATTTATTATGTTTTTGATGTCAAAAATTTGTACAAAGGTCCAATGATTGATAACTTTTTGTACATTACCTAATTTGTAAGGTAGTATTCCTGGGTTCTTGTTAAGGTCATGATATTTTACGGTTAGTTGGGTGGTTCTTGTTGTACAGGCATATCTGTAACAAGGGGTCGTTTGAGCTCTTTTATATGGATGATTTCGTTTATTTTTGGATTTTTGACGTTTTGAATTTTTTACTCTGTTATGTTCTAAATTTCAACTATTTTAAAAGG
Organism: Orchestes rusci; assembly: GCA_958502075.1. Lineage (NCBI taxonomy): Eukaryota > Metazoa > Arthropoda > Insecta > Coleoptera > Curculionidae > Orchestes > Orchestes rusci. Next base: position 52,045,468 of record OY293303.1, on the reverse strand, counting down.
TCCCTTGAATTTGGGTTTACTTTTCGGTGATCTTCCAGGGGTTTTCTTGTAGACAGTCTGATTTAATTTAAAATCAGTTTGTTCATTTCCTTTGGTATTGATTTTGGTCAATATTTGTTCTTTTTCCTTCATTGTACTTCCTATTACGTTCTCATAAAGGAGGGTTACCTTATTTTAGTGGGAATTCATGTAATCGTAGTAGAATGTGGTAGATACTAAGTCTAAAGGGTCGCGGGAGTTTGTGTGCCCTAAGATCAATTCTTGTGGGGAAAATTTCGTAACAGAATTTATTGAATTATTATAGGCAATTATTGCGTAAGGCATTAATTCGGAAACTGGTTTTTTCGCTTTGTACAAGCTAGGTTTAGCTCGTAGATTACACTTGCTCAACTCGGTTCGGTTGAGCAGCGGAAAATATGGAGTTTACTGCCAGAGAGCAGCCTCACTCTCTGCTATGGCCAAGTGGGCTTGGGCACAGTACATTGTTGAGTAAAACAACGTTTTGAGTAGTTGTTGAATACTGATTCTTTATTTCCCACGACTTGCTTATATATAATCAATTGTTATAGTACACAATGATGTTATCCAAATATTGTAGTAAACATAATTCTACTATGCACTTCCGTTCGTGCTTTCGTCGGCAAAATAATCATATCATGACCGAGTGACCGACCATGGTTCGGGAACGTGATGATTTAATTAGTTTCCTACCTATCTGACATTGAACTTGAGTGGGTTCATAACCTTTCATGAAATTATTAAGAATTGGAAATGTATTCAAATTACAACTTGATGATTGATCAGTTTTCTACGTATCTAACATTGAACTTCGTGGGTTCATAACCTATCATGAAAATTATAAAAAAATGGAAATGTGTAAACTTAGAAAGTAATGCATGTTAAATACTGTGATTAAACATTCTGCCGCCTCTCCAGGATGGACGAACGTAGAGACATCAACTCTATGTCTTCGTTTTGGCCTTGTTGTTTGTCCGCTTTCTGATTTCTCCTCTTCTGTCTCTTCCTGATAATCAGCTTCACTGTATGCCATCCTAGGATCACTATTATGAGGATGTCTATTGTCGTGATACTGCTTATGGCCGCTGTGTGATGATGAATGCTGCGCCATACTGTATCATGGAGAAGATCTTTGAAGTCCTTTTCTTCTTTCATCAACTCTCCAAAGCCGTCTGTCTGCCTTAGTACGGGCTTGGTGGCTAGGTGTGGGGTTTCATGATTGCTGATAGTCCCATTGAAGATTATGGGTACTGCTTTGGAGTAACTGCCTAGGACTGGAACGACTTCGCTTCTTTTGGGTGTAAGAATGTTTTGTTTTGTTTGAATGATGCATTCTTGAGAGATTTGGATTATTCCTGTTGTATTCAATACAACATCTTCCCGAACTCCATTGCATATTATAGCCACTGTTGTCGAAGAGTTTGCGATAAACATCCATGTGTTCGTAGTGCACAGTTGTTTCCAAAGGATGCCGTTTGTTCTGTGCTGTTGTATGTTGCAATGTCTGGGCTGTGGTCTTTCGTATATCTCATTGATGACGCACGACGGGTTGGATTCAATGCTCCGGATGGAGACAGGAGAGCAGATGAATTTGTGCGGATGTAGGTGGATGCACCGTTGGAATTCGCTTTCCTGCAGCTGAAAGTATAGTTGGGTGTTGTAATCGACAGCGGTGTGATCATCGGAGAGGTCCAAGGTCCAATAAGCTCCGTTTTGTATCTTCAATGGAATGGGCGTTGCTTTTACCAGACTGAACTCTGTCCCATCAACGATTGGAAAATGTCCTTGTACGTTAAAATGTGTGGTGTTGATGGCTAGCCTCGTGGATAAAGCGATGGAGATGATCTTTAGGCTGCTGGGGAGTTTTTGATTGGAGTTCTGGATGATGGTGTTGATCACTGCTGGAGACATTATATCATAAATTGTGCCTCTGTTGAAACATACGTTGAGCAGTTTTTCGTAGTAGTCGTTGGTGTCGCTGATGAAGTTGGTAGCTACTTGATATGCGCTTAATATATGAATGTTGAGTGTATTCGTGTCTATAACTTTATACCAAGTTTGCATGGTATTTATGGCATCAATTCCTTGGTTGAGTCGTTTCTGGAAGTGTTGTAACTTGCTGGTGATCCTGGATTCTGTTGCGTTGAGCGTCGTGAGGGTTGAAACCATAAATTTTGTCTGGTGGTTGGATGCTCTAATAAGCTCTTCCTGATTTGTATTAAGTTTGTCCATGTCTTGATATACGTCGTCATTCACACCAAACACTGCGGTTAGAAATTTTCCAAATAGTCCTCTCTTACTTCGGTGATGAACGTCATCCAAGGTTTCTACTATCCATTTGGAGTGATTTCCCAGTTCTTCCAAATGCTGAACAAGCGACGCGCACTTTACTTCTTTTGACAGTCCTTTGGACTGTTCGCATAGGTCACTGAATTGGCTAATGACAGTCGATACTTTTGCTATGTCTGTTTTGGTTTTGTTCCTACTATGTGATGTCTCAATTCTGAAGACTCCTCGGTCCACTCTTGCTGATCCAAGGTGTTCCACGTAAACTCCATGTTGAGGGTAGCTTATTTTGAATCCGTTGTCTCCTGCTGCAGCGGAGATGATCATGAATATGATTGCCAAAACGACCAGTAAGTGAGACTTTGAAGTGGAGGCCCTGGTGGTTTGTGTTCGATCTGTTTTTCTGTCTTCTGGCTGGTTTTTTATGGGTGTGGAATTATTGGTTTCGTCTGTCGGTAGCGGAATTAGTTTGTGGATGGGTCTTTTTGGAATCGCTCCTCCCGCCTTCTTAACTGTCACTACTCGTACTGACCCGTCTTGTCCCTGATGAGTTTCTACTATTCTTGCCAAGGGCCATTGGTTTGGATTTATGTTTTCTTCTTTGATCAGGACCATAGTTCCTATCGTCAAATTGTCGGTTTGAGTCGCCCATTTATATCTCTGCTGTAGCCTTGTTAGGTATTCGGTACACCATGCACTCCAAATGTGTTTCTTCAAACTTTGCACTAGTCTCCATCGTTGAGTTAAAGTAATGTTCTCGGTAGATTTAGGGTCAGGTGGCGCTAGTAATTCTCTTCCTATGAGAAAGTGTCCTGGAGTCAGAGCACTGAAATCCTCTGAATCTTCTGTTAGCGGGCAGAGTGGTCTTGAGTTGAGGCATGCTTCAATTTGATGCATTAACGTTGTCAACTCTTCGTAAGTCAAGGTGCAATCACCAATGATTCTCTTGAAGTGATGTTTCATTGATTTTACACCTGCTTCCCATACTCCTCCAAAGTGTGGGGCGGCTGGTGGAATAAAATGCCACTGCGTTCCGAGGTTGACGATTGTACTTTGCAGAGATTGATCTTGGACCACTTTAGTTATCTCATCTTCGAATTGTCGTGCTGCTCCTACGAAAGTCGTACCATTATCGCTGTACATATGGGCACAATGTCCTCGTCTGGCAGTGAATCGTCGGAACGCTGCTACGAATGCTTCTGTAGTCATGTCACTCACTACTTCTAAGTGGATTGCTTTGGTCGCTAGGCAAACGAAGACTGCAATGTATCCTTTGTAGGATTTGTGACCTCTACTTTTAGTAGCTCTGACTTGAATAGGTCCCGCGTAATCCACTCCTGAGTTTGAAAATGGTGGGGCTGGTGTTACTCGTGGTTTTGGAAGCTGTCCCATGAGCTGCTGAGCTGTTTCCGCTTTGTGGCGGATGCACACAATGCACTTATTTATGACAGTTTTCACGGCCCGCTTGCCGTTGATGATCCAAAACTGGCTTCGTTCGTACGATAGAGTTACTTGGTTGCCTCCATGGAGAGTTTTCTTATGTGCATCCCGTACTATCAGCGTTGTTAGTTGCGTATGGTATGGGAGGATCATAGGGTGCCGCTGGTCGTACGGTAATGATGAGTTTTCGAGCCTTCCCCCTACTCGGATTACGCCTTTGCTGTCTATAAATGGACACAGAGTTAGCAGCTTGCTTCGTTTGTCGATGGGCTTGTTTTGTTGTAGCGACTTATATTCTTCCGGGAATTCTTGTTGTTGCACTGTCTTGATGATTGTTTCGAATGTTGTCTGTATCTCTTGAACGGATAATGCTGGTTTTTCTCCCTTTTTGACGAATCGACGGCAGTAGGACAGTACTCTGAGCATTCTTGTGAGATCTGAGAATTGTTCACATATGTCTGTTCTAGATGTGACTTCAGTTTTGAGGCACGTTGCTCTGACTTCTGCTTGGACGTCTGGAATGTCGTGTGTTGTTGGGAGTTCGCCTAGGGAGTTCAACCAACTAGGACCTCTCCACCATAGTTCCGCTGTTTGTAGTTTGTCTGGATCTACTCCTCGTGAAATGATGTCGGCTGGATTATCTTGTGATTTGACGTGGTTCCAGGCTGTATAGGGTGTGTTCCTGTGTATTTCACAGACTCTGTTTGCTACGAAGGTCTGCCATCTGGTTGGGTTGCCCTTTATCCAGGCAAGAGTGATCATAGAGTCGGTCCAGGCAAATGTTTCTCTGTCTTCTAACTGAAGAGTCTTATTAGTTCTTTGTATCAGTTTAGACAGTAGAACTGCTGCACATAGCTCTAATCGAGGAAGGGTTGTCCTGTTTTTTGCTGGAGCTACTTTTGACTTTGCTTGAAGCAAAGTTATCACTTGGTTGCCTTCTTCGACTGTGCGGCTGTAGATTACCGCACCGTAGGCCTTTTCTGATGCATCACAAAATCCATGCAGTTCCACTTTTCTGTCTCGCTGATGTATCCACCTCGGAATTTTTATTTTCTCTACTTCCATTATTTTGTCTTGAAATCGTGTCCATCTTGAAGCTATTTCCTCATCCACTGTTTCGTCCCACTCTCGATTTTTCAGCCAGAGGTCTTGGATGATTAGTTTGGCTTGTATCACGATTGGAGATATCCATCCCAAGGGATCAAACAGCTTAGATATTTCAGATAAGATTTGTCGCTTTGTCAGTCTGTTGATCTTGGAGATGTTTACTTGGAACTTGAAGGTATCGTCAACTGGTGACCATAGTACGCCTAAGGACTTTTTGAAGTCGTCTTGTGGTAATTCCTGTACCTTTTGATCTCGGAATTGTTCTGGAATGGACTGAAGTAGGACTGGTGAGTTGCTGGACCATTCTCGGAGGTTGAAGCCAGCGGAGGTGAGCATCTCTAGCAACTGCCTTTGTAGCTCTAGGGCTGTTTCTGTGTTATGTGCTCCGGATAATATGTCATCGAAGTAGAAGTCTGTTAGTGCTACCTGGCTGGCAGCTGGGAATTTGTTGGCTTCTTCAATTGCGAGCTTCTGAAGTGTCTTTATGGCTAAGTACGGAGCTGAGGCTGTGCCGTAAGTGACGGTGGTGAGCTCATATTCGAACATTGGTTGACGGGGTTGCTCTCTCCATACAATTCTCTGGAATTGTTGATCATCTGGATGAATTCGAATTTGACGGTACATTTTCTCAATGTCCGCACAGAATACAATTTCGTGTTTTCTCCATCGAAGAAGTATGTCAGCTATGTTCTGCTGGAGTCTTGGGCCCACGTGCATGATGTCGTTGAGACTGATGCTGGTAGAACTTTTGCACGATGCATCAAAAACTACTCTTAGCCATGTTGTTGTGCTGGATTCTTGGATGACGGCCTGGTGGGGAATGTAATATTGTCCTTGATTTACTTCCTGTCGATTGACTTTTCTCATGTGGCCTAACTCTAGGTACTCTCTCATAAACCCTGAATATTCTTCTCGTAAACTGGAATTTTGATGTAATTTCCTTTCAACATTTATGAGTCTTGCCGCAGCCCTTGGTTTAGAATGACCCAATACGTCCGTTGGTTGTTTGAATGGGATTTTTACTACAAATCTACCATCCGAATCTCGGGTTGTGGTTTTTTCGTAGAATTATTCACATTCTTGTTCTTCTTTCGTCAGTTGAACGGAGTCTGGCATTTCTTCAATTTCCCAGAATTTAGTCAATTGTTTGTCTTCTTCAACGTGCGTGATCATACTGACAATTTGTATGGCTGGCGATCCTGATGTTATTGGTCCAGATACTATCCATCCTAGCTCTGTGTTTTGTTTTAGAAGACCCTCTGTCGTCTTCTGGAGCCCATTCATCATGATGCTGGCATATTCCTTTGCTCCAAATATCCCATCTATCGCTCCTGGAGTCATGAATGTTGGATCAGCGAGCACTTCATTTTTCCAACTGTCTATACTGCTGATATGTAGCTGTTGCATCGGCATGAATTGCGTCAGTCTTGGAAGAACTATCATGTTGACTTCCATCAAGAATGCGCTAGCGAACCTTGGTTTGATGTGTGCGTCAATGGACCATTTGGAGACTTGTGGTTTGCCATCGCCAACTCCCGAAATTTCTGATCTGATGTGGCGTCGAGGCAGTCCTATGCAATTTGCAGCTTCTTCGGTGATGATGGATATTTGTGACCCTTGATCAATGAGTATTCTCATGACTTGAGGGGAAACTTGACGTTGTCACTTCTACCAGTGCTCTTGCGAGTAGGACATTTTCCTCACTTTTTGAAGTGTGGTTTGTAGTGTTACTTCTTGTTGGATAGTGTTCTGTTCTTCTTGGAGGTGCATTTTGTGGATAATTTCGTTGAGTGAATGATGTTCTCCCTTGATTATTCTGCTGCCTGGGAGAATTTTGCTGGTTCCTGTCCATATGCAAGAGTGTATGATGCTGGCGACTGCAGATGCTGCACTTGCTCATGCTGTGACATTTTTTATTGTTGTCATGTTTTAGACAGTTGTAGCAGATCCGCTTCTCCTGGACATATCTATTTCTTTCCTGTGCAGATAGCTCTTTTTTGGCCTTGTTGTTTGTCCACTTCCTAGTTTTGCCTCTTCGGTCTTCTCCTGATGATGCGTGTCCCTTGCACGCCAACCTAGAATCACCATAATGAGTATTGTCGTGATGCTGCTCATGATGACTGCGTGCTGATGAATGCTGCGCCATCCCGTGTCATGGATCCTATCTTTGGGGTCCCTCTCTTCTTGTCTTAGCTCTGTAGAGCAATCTGTTTGCCTGAGTATCGGCTCGGTGGCTTGATATGAAGGTTCAAGATTGATCGGGCTGGTATTGAGGATGATGGGCAATGTCTTGGAGTGTATGGGCTCGGTGGCTTTGTACGGAGAATCATGGTTAATCAGGCTGGTATCGAAGATGATGGGCAATGTCTTGGAGTGTGTGAGCTCGGTGGCTTTGTACGGAGAATCATGGTTAATCAGGCTGGTATCGAAGATGATGGGCAATGTTTCGGAGTGTCTGGCTAGAGCAGGAACGGTTGCAGTCATTCCTGTTGTATTTGATACAACATCTTCCCGGGCGCCTGGACAGATTACAGCGACTGTTGCTGAGGGGTTTGTCGTAACCATCCAATCATTGTGTACAATTGTTTTCTCACTCACTGAACTTGACTGTCGTTCTACCCTTGGACAGGATATTTCTGTTAAGTCTAGCAGCTTGTCTAGTAGTTTGTTCTCGTCACTTTTTTGAATCAGATCCCATGCTGAGTAGTGGTTGCTTGCGATTGCTTCCAGCTGTTCTATTGGCTTGTTTGTTTCTTCTTTGGTCGGTGTCTCCAAGTAGTTTAGTTCGTTTGTGTTGGTTAATGCAGAGTTTTCATGGGTCTTGGTTTTGGAAGTATCACAAAATGTAGGCTGGTTTTGGTCGTTGCTTTTGGAAGTATCAGGAAATGTAGGTTGGTTTTGGTCGTTACTTTTGGAAGTATCACGAAGTGTAGGTTGGTTTTGGTCGTTTACAACTTGATCAAATTGTCTGCGGATTTCTTCGTACATGTTATGAGCGAGATATGCATTTTCATGTTCTTCTTCGTAGAATAAGATTTCTTCGTGGATGTCCTGGATCCTCTTCCACTGCTTGTGAACTCTTTCCATAAGGAAATTGAAGCGATACTCTCCTTTGTCTAGTTCCAACTCTGACTGTATGACCGTAAAAAGGTCTTTTAGTTGCTCTATTCTGAACTTTTGTATTTTCAGTCGCTTTTGTTGGCTGTTGATGGTAGGGCTTAATTGTTCGTAGCCATATTCGGCAACCATGTAGTGGAAGTATGACCTGGTGTTGTAGGGATGGTCGAAGGAGTCCTTCAGTCTATTGATTGCTCTGTCGTTCTTGAGGGCATCCTGCCATAATCTTTCCAGGTGGGATAAATGTTTGTGTATGTAGTAATCCGTTTTTTCGTTTTGTGAGTCGTTTTTGCTGTTGCTTAGTATGTGGACGATCTGCATTCCCATCTTTTTTTGCTCTACTGCTAGGCGATCAAGTTCGTTCTTGTTTTCCATTGTGGCTTATTGGTTGCCTTATGTTGGATTCACTTTTCGATGCTTGAATAGCGAGCCTCTGATGGACTGGATTCGTAGTTTGGATAGTGAGCCTCTGTGGACTGGATTTGAAGTTTGGATAGTGAGCCTCTGTGGACTGGATTTGTAGTTTGTATAGTGAGCCTCTGTGGACTGGATTTGTAGTTTGTATAGTGAGCCTCTGTGGACTGGATTTGTAGTTTGGATAGTGAGCCTCTGTGGACTGGATTTGTAGTTTGGATAGTGAGCCTCTGTGGACTGGATTTGTAGTTCGGATAGTGAGCCTCTGTGGACTGGATTTGTAGTTTGTATTTGTAGTGAGTCTCTGTGGACTGGATTTGTAGTGAGCCTCTGATGGACTGGATGTGTAGTGAGCCTCTGTGGACTGGATTTGTAGTTTGTGTAGTGAGCCTCTGTGGACTGGATAGTTTGTATTTGTAGTGAGCCTCTGTGGACTTGTGGACTGGCTGGACTGCAGGCGGGTTGCTGCAGTTTTAGGGTTGCTCGAAGGACCAATGTACAAGTACAATATATCCGGCTCGAAGGACCAATGTACAAGTACAATATATCCGGCTCGAAGGACCAATGTACAAGCTAGGTTTAGCTCGTAGATTACACTTGCTCAACTCGGTTCGGTTGAGCAGCGGAAAATATGGAGTTTACTGCCAGAGAGCAGCCTCACTCTCTGCTATGGCCAAGTGGCCTTGGGCACAGTACATTTGTTGAGTAAAACAACGTTTTGAGTAGTTGTTGAATACTGATTCTTTATTTCCCACGACTTGCTTATATATAATCAATTGTTATAGTACACAATGATGTTATCCAAATATTGTAGTAAACATAATTCTACTATGCACTTCCGTTCGTGCTTTCGTCGGCAAAATAATCATATCATGACCGAGTGACCGGCCATGGTTCGGGAACGTGATGATTTAATTAGTTTCCTACCTATCTGACATTGAACTTGAGTGGGTTCATAACCTATCATGAAATTATTAAAAATTGGAAATGTATTAAACTTAGAAAATAATGCATGTTTAATGGTGATTAAACACGCTTCTTGATTTCTTAATAATCGAAGATGTTCGATTAAAGTTGAATGAAAACGCTCTACAGGGGAATTTGATTCATGATGTCGAAGTGTTATAAAGTGAATATTAATTTTTTCAGCTTTCAAAAGTTCTTTTAGTAACTCATTGTTGAATTCGCTGCCGTTATCAGAAACGATTGTTTCAGGGCATCCGAAAAATGAGAAAAAGGTGACTAGCTTATTACCAATTGATTTAGCGTTTCTATCCAGAGAAAAAGCTTGTCCATATTTCGAAAATTTATCCAGTATAGTGAAAAAAGTTTGATTTTCGAAAAGAAAGGTGTCAATGTGGAGAATTTCAAATGGTTTCGAAGGAGTTTCCGTTCTCACTAAGGGAATGTAAGATTTTTGGCGAGAGTATTTTTGTGTTTGACAATCAACACAGTCGTTGATGTATTTAGTCACATCATAACTCATTTTGGGCCAAAAGTAATTAGTTTTTAGTCGAGTAAGAGTTTCGTTTATTCCTCGATGATTTGTCTTGGACTCGTGTTGATGTTTGATTAAAAGTATTTTTTCGTCTTTATCTGAAATGTTATTTACAAGTCTTGTACACCTTATGATTTTAGGGTTTTTGAAATGAGTGGAATAGGTATCTGAAAAGGCTTTCATGATATCATCATTGTAAAAATAAACGTACACATTTTTGTCATTTGGTAGATAATCTCTTATAAATTCGAAAATTGGATTATTTGGTATTTCGCAATGGTTGATGGCATGATTTTCGAATTGTTCAAAATTTATTTTGATTTTTGGATGTGCATTTCTTTTTATCAGATACTGTATTGATTTATTGTTGATAATTTCGTCTAAAATTGTCATTGCAGATTCCGTGTCTCTTTGACTACTTTGTACGGTGTCCGCAGGTTTCACTACAATATCAGATATGATTTTGATTTTTGGAGTTGTTTTAGAATGAGGGTGATTGGTTTTTGAGGTGGAAGGTTCATTTTTATCAAAGTTTTCATCGTTTATGGGATTTTCAGCTAAGTTTCTTAAGAAATCTACGATATCGTTATTTATTTCTCCAGCGTTATTTGCTATAGATTCATTTTCATAGACGTTTAGTTGAATGCGGGATAGAGCATCGGCTACTCTATTTTGAGAACCACTTCGGTGTTTAATTTCGTAATCGTATTCTTCTAAACGTAGTCTCCAACGAAGTAATTTGGAATTTGGCTCTTTTAGGTTAAATAACCAAACCAAGGGTCGATGATCTGTGTAGATTGTGAATTTGCGTCCAAAAATGTTAAGTCTAAATATTTTACAAGCATAAACTATTGACAGTAATTCTTTTTCGATAGTTGAATAACGAGTTTCAGATTGATTGAGGGTGCGACTTATATAAGCAATAGGTTTGTCATTGGGAATAGTTCCTTGACTAAGTACGGCACCGATAGCAAAATTACTAGCATCTGTAGTGACTATAAACGGTTTGCTAAAATCGGGGTATTGAAGTATTGGTGCATTAATGAGTAACTGCTTGCAATGCTCAAAGGCTTTTAAAAATTCAGGAGTATGCTGAACTTTCGCGTCTTTCTTTAAACAACTAGTCATGGGCTTAGTGATCTTGGCAAAGTCTTTTATAAACCTTCGGTAATAACCAAGAAGGCCTAAAAATGATTTAATTTCCTTCGGTGATTTGGGTAATGGGAAATTTTTGATTGCAGCTACTTTATCCGGATTCGGTTTTATTCCATTTTTAGTTACGATATGGCCTAAATATTGGACTTCTGGTCTTAAAAATTCTGACTTGTCTAATTGTACTTTGAATTTTGATTGTCGTAGACGATCGAAAACAGTTTTTAATTTTTGGATATGTTCTTGTAAACTACTACTGAAAATTATGATGTCGTCTAAGTATACTAAACATGTCTCGTTTTGTAATCCGCGAAGTACGTTATTCATTGCACGTTGGAATGTCGCGGGGGCGTTTTTTAACCCGAAGGGCATTCTAAGAAGTTCATAGTGCCCTGTATCGGTACTAAAAGCTGTTTTATGTACATCCTCCGGATCCATCTCGATCTGGTGGAAACCGTTAGCTAGGTCTAGAGTGGTAAAGTATTGCGCTTTTCCTAGCTTATCAAGAATTTCATTTATTAACGGAAGTGGAAATTTGACGTTTACTGTTTTCTCGTTTAGTTTTCTGTAATCAATGACCAATCTGTATTTTTGTTTTCCTGACGCATCAATTTTCTTAGGCACAATCCAAATAGGTGCTGAGAAGGGAGAATTAGAATCTTGAATGATTTTTTGACTTAACATTTTGGAAATTTGAGATTTAACTTCATTTTTATAAATTTCGGGGTAACGATAATTTTTTGCAAATATCGAAGAATCGTCTGTTAATTTTATTTGATGTTTGATTGTGTTTGTGAAGCTGAGTGGAATGTCTTCGCAGTGGAAGATGTCACGATATTCGAAACAAAGCTTTCGGATAGATCCTTTTTCTTCAGAGTTGCAATGATGTAAACGTAAATTTTTCAAATTAGCCTTTAACTTATTGTCCAATTCTTGAGGTAATTTTTGATAAGTGTCACGATCAGGATGATTGATAAAATTAAGGTCGTTGGTATTGACAATTTCTATTTCGAACGGTTGATAGAAATTTATTTTAGTAGGAAACTCTCCAGAATTCAATATTGTTGTAAATGCATGATAATTATCAATTGTTACTAAAGATTCTGGAATCTCAAGATTTCCTTCTTTTGCATAATTCAATATTCCTTGACCTTCTTCTACAATAACCGGAATGCGAACTTGCATCATTGTACGTGCTGGTATGACGTAAGTGTTATTAAAAGGGATTGTATTACGCTCATCACCTTGGAAAGGTTCCTTATAAATAGCGTTATTGTTGAGAGTTGAATAACCGTGATAAACGGGTATAATGATATTCGGAAGTTCTAAGATGGATTTGTCAAATTTCAAATTTGCCCTCAATTGAGTTGATAGATCTAATCCTATTTATCCATCAAATTTATCAGAAAAGTCGAAGAGATAAAATGTATGAATTCCATTTGTTTGAAAAGTGGGAAAAATGGGTAACATTGCAGTTTCGTTATGAAAAGATACAGCATGGGCTGTTTGGACTTGAAACAATTCATTTGATATTTTTTCTGGAAAATAATGATATGCTATTTTGGGGTTGATAAAACTTCGTGTGCTTCCGGTATCTCTTAGAAATTTACTTTGTGGTTCAGGAATAAAAATATGTGGTAATTCAGGGGAATAATTGTTAAAATATACTATTTCAGTTTGTTCGGAGGGTGAGTCAAATGAAAATTTACTTCATCCTCTTGTTCAATTGATTGGCTTGCATTTTGTTGTTGTTCACCAGAGTGAGGTTGATTTGAAAATTCGTAATCAGAGGGTTGTTCATAATGAGGTTCATCTTCGTTATAATATTGGTAGGAGTTTTCAAAATAATATGGTTCAGTATTTGATTGATGGTCAAATTCTGTTGGTGGGTTTTCAATTTCGGAAGTTTCTTGATTGTACAGCTCTTGGAAAGTAAACTTGGGTTGTTTTGAATTATTTATGATTGTGTTACCGGAACTAGTGTCCATCGGTTCTGGTTTAAAATTCCTTGAAAGTCTAGTCATTTGAGAGAATGGCTTTCCAAAAGGTTGATTTTGATTTGGACTTTTATATCTTTGGTGAAAAGATGGTACAAAAGGTCTGGGTTGGAAAATACTTGAAAATTGTGGTTGATGTGGTCTTTGGAAAGTACTCGGGGGTCTAAAAGAATTGTGAAATTGTCCGAAAGTGAATGGTTGTTGATAGTTTTGGTTTTGGAAAGGTCTATAAAATGGTGTAAAGTTTGGAGTAGGTGTAAAATGAGTTTGTGCGGGTTTGAACGCTGATGTATGTGGTTTAGTTGGATTAGTTGGTTTAAAAGTTTTATGCAAAGATGCGTTGTTAGAAAAATTTTGATTCTGGTTTTTAAAATAGACAAAGTTTTCTTCTTCTCTTACGTGAGACATAGCGCGTTCCAGAGAATCTGGCTCTTTTAACCGAACTACCAATTGCATATTGTAGGGCAAACCATTTATGAAAGTTTTTAACGCAAAATTATCGTAGTGTTGAATTTTTATCAACTTAACATTTTCAAGTTCGTCTGATGCACTCAATTTTGCAAAAAGAAGACTTCGTGCATCTTGTATGCGCATGCCAAAGTCTAATGGTGATTCATTCTTAAATGGTTTTGAAGTTATCAAATCTTGGATTAAACAGTCTATAGATCTTTGATCAGAAAAGGTCACTAATAAAGTATCTTTGACTAATTGCCAATTGTTCAATTCTGTTCGAGATGCAACTAATTCTGCTGCTCTACCATTTAATTTACTCAAAATAGTATCAAATAAACAGATATTAATTGGATCGTTTACATTTTGACGGTTTTGAAATGCTCGAAGTAGGTTTTCACATGAGATAATAAATCTTTGAAGTAATTTTGGATTGCCGTCAAAATTTGGAATGTTATCGGCTTGATATCTTAGTAAGGTATAATTAACTGCCATTTTTCTTGTTCTGGTAGTAACAGAAAGATTTTCAAGTTGATCAATTAATTCCTCCAGTATCAGACTTAAAACTTATATACGACTAAATAAGACTATGATATAAAGATATTGACTTACAGTAAAAGTATGATGATGACCTTCATTTCTTCACTACAGGAAAGTTGTGGATTACAAAAGCGGCTGCTTATAGGTCAGGCGATTCTTGTCCTGAGTCCCAAGCTGGTAACTAAACTGGTTTCTGGCGATTTTGTCCTGCCCAGTTGCCCAACGATGATCAATCGATCGGTTGGCCACAGAATGTTGAATCAGCTATTGAACAAACACTCTGGAGATTCAACGGCGAAACTTCTTGACTCACGGCAGGCTGGGAAACAACGGTGCCAAAGTTTGGATGCTGCGTCTGGCTTCTTTCACACAATAGTGCCGAAGTTTGGATATTGCGTGAAGTTTCTGCACTCACTCTCTCGGATACACCAGTATCAGGATTCTTGGGCGTGTAAATCCTTGATAGAAACCACTCTTTATTTCATGTGTCACACCGATCCTACCGACTGCGCCAATTACGTTGGGTAACTCGAAAGAAGCCTTTTAAAAAAATATGTTTCATCAAAATTATTTTTATTCAAGATAAGTCAAGTAACACGGGTACGTTAAATCTGCCTCTAAAACTAGCTACAATGCCTATTTATTAACTTGTATTCCGTGGGAATATAATGTGCAACGTAAGGATTGATGTCAGCAGTTACTGGAATGTAACTAAGTTACTTATTACGACTTTGATCATATATGTCATTGTTTAGATAATAGTTTTCAATTATATTTCTCTCAACAAAAAAATATTCAAGTCAACAAATTTGACAGATTAATTGATTAAAGCATACATCATAATACAGAACAAACTACAAACACTGACATGATAAATAAAACTGTTATAAATTTATCTGATAAAATTCTCTCGAATGATGAAAAGAATGTTTTATCAAAAGGTTTGAATTTTGCTGTTACACCAAAAATTATAAATAAATTAGATATTATTTCATCTATAGAAGCAACAACACAAAATTTACCAGAAGAACAACAAGAAGAATTTAGAATTAGATAAATAAATAAATCTTACATCATTAAACAAAATATCAATCATGCAGAACGTTTAGCAATAGAAAATTTAAAGTCCGATCATAATATAAAAATACGTCCTGCAGATGAAGGTAATGCAACAGTTAATCAAGATAACACAACCTATGAAAATAGAATAATGTCTCTAATAAATGATGGAAATTACACAAAACTGAATAAAGATCCAACAGAACGTTTTAAAAGACAAATATATTCTAAACTTAAAAAACATAAAAGATTTTTTTCAGATAATGAAAGATCTAAACTGACACCACATAATAGTAAAGTACCACATTTTTACGGTGTACCAAAAATACATAAACAAAATATACCATTAAGACCAATAGTCAGTAGTATTAACTCAGCAACTCATGCATTAGCAAGATTTTTATTGAACATACCCACTCCTAACAGGCAACACACAATCATACATAAAAAATTCGCAACATTTCTTGAAGAAATTATCAAATATTAATTATAATCCCAATAATCTTCATGTAAGTTTTGATGTAGTAAGTCTTTTCACTAATGAACCTGTTGATAAAACATTGATGATTATAAATGATACACATTTGAAAGAAAGAACAGACTTGGGTATTGTTGCTATTCTAGAACTTTTAACAATTTGTGTTGAAACAACATATTTTCAATATAATAATGAATTTTATCAACAAGACTCTGGAATGGCAATGGGTTCTCCTTTATCTCCACTTTTGTGTAATATTTTCATGAAACATTTTGGGAAAAAATAATGAAATCCCCTTTTTAAATATACCAATAAATAAAGATTTTCAAAACTTTAAAACCAAAATTTATAGAAAATCAACCCACACAAATAGGTATCTTAATCTCAATTCCAATCATCCATTGAATATTTAAACAGGTGTGGTAAAAAGTCTTTATGATAGAGCAAAAATTATTTGTGATAATGATAATTTTGAATCTCAAAAAGATTTCATAAGAGATGTTTTGTCAAAAAATAATTATCTAATGAATTTTCTTGAAAAGTGTTTTGATAGTTTTGAACAACCTAGACAACGAGAACAGAATATACCTATAAATAATTTAATTATTCCATACATACCTGGAATTTCTCATAAACAGGAACGTTCGGGTCAGACATATAATATACGGACCATTTTCAAAACTAATAACACACTTCGCTCTAATTTAACAAATGCTTGACCTAATAATATTGATGAGTCCAACAAAAATGTAATTTATAAAATTTCTTGTGAATGTAATAAATTCTATATTGGAGAGACCTCACGACCTTTAAAGAAGAGAATTGAAGAACATAGATCATACATGAAAAAGAGGGAATTTCATAAATCACGAATTTGACAACATGCATTTGACAATAATCATAGAATAAATAGGGATAATTCAAAAATCTTAGTGAAGGAGCCATGTTCTAAGGAACGTGAACTTGAAAAAAGTGCATATATTATGTCAAATTCTAATGAATGTGTAGCAACTTGCTCTGTAAATCTGCGTAATACATGGTTACCTTTATCAAGAAATTGAACATGGCCCAAAAAAGTAAATTATAAATTCTGAACATATGTAAAGTTTAACAATCAACACCATACACTTCACTTCAATGTTAGTAAAAGTGACATTTTTTGTCATAATCACAAAAAAAACAATTTTACTGAAAAATCACACAAAAACGAACTTGAATTTGAATTAATTATACTTTTTTTAGGTTTCACTGACGACGGAAGCAGATTCGTTTCCGAAACGTTTGATATTGATAGGTTTTATCATTTACTTATAGATTTTTTTTCAGGTAATATAGAAGATCTGGTTTTTAAACACTAGTTTGATTGTTATTTGATAGGGTGTGGCAAAATACTCAAAAAAATCTTGTAAGAAAAAGGTAACCATGTGTTACTAAGATGCACAGAGTAACAGGACAGCCCAAAAAAATTATAAATACTGAAGATATGTAAAGTTAAACAATCAACACCAAACACTTCAATGTCAGTAAAAGTGACCATTTGTGCCAAAAACACAAAGAAAAACCAATTTTACAGCGAAATCACAAAAAGACGAACAATATTTTTTGAATTTGAATAAATTGTTTCTTTTTTAGGTTCCACTGACGACAAAAGCAGATTCGCTTCCGAAACGTTTGATATTGATAGGTTTTATTGTGTACTAATAGACTTTTTTTCAGGTAATACAGGAGATCCGGTATATTAACACTAGTTTGATTGTTTTCTGGTAAGGTGTGGCGAAATACTCAAAAAAATCTGGTAAATCATGGATGCGCCACAAAACTATAGAGCATATCTAGTCACCTTCTTCTTCCACTGGCCAGTTGAAACATCTATCTAGGACAAAATTTGACCTCATACATCACTCTTCTTAATTTTGTTGTAATGCATCTCATAAAAGTTTTATTTTTTTTTAAAACTCTTAATCATGTTCAGTTGAGTCCATTTTATTAATAATCAAATCGGATACGAAACACTGGAAACAACCTATTGACTGAACTGCAACAGAGCAATAATGAAGCCAACTATCTCACGCCAGAATTCCAATCTGTCCGTCCCCGTTTCTCCACCTTGCTACAAACAACAATGCAGCGATCAATATCGTCAAAAGAACCACAACTAGTAAAACGTCATGATGTTCACTCTTTTGCGCGACAGTCTTCGGAATGGGGTTCGCAACGGCGCTCGCGACGGTGATCGTGGCGAGGTTCGCGAGGGTGTTCGCGATGGCATCCGGTTCGCTGCTTTGTTGCAAGTGGGGACGTACCTTGAGAGAATCTATCTCATGCTTTTGTTCACAGTCGCCCCCATGGTCAAGGTACCGAATCAACTATTGGGAGCACCTCTTGATACTGATGTTCAGCTCGAATGCTACGTCGAAGCTTTCCCGAACACAATCAATTACTGGATCAAGAATAGGGGAGAGATGTTACTTAATGGGTAAGACTGTTTTTTTTCTGGGGTTAATTGTGCCAAGTCACGTTTCTGAACTGGGTTGCTACAGCATAAACAGGGAATCCAGAGAGTCTCACATGTTGGTTTTATACATTTTTTCCGGCGATAATTTGATCATGCTGTTTTGGCTTGAATGTGACATCTGAAAAACTTTCATCATATTTGCCATTTTATTCCTTCCAATATTGTTCGCTACAATTGTACTATGCAGAAATACTTATAGACGTTCCGACAGGACTTTAAAATAAACACCAATATTCCAAGAAATCCATGGTGGTCATTATGAACATTTATTAAAATAAAGTGGAAATCTTTCACTACACTACCATTTTACCAATAATCTCTTATTGCTTTTGTGCAAAAACGTTTGTTTTTTGAGGCATCTAGAATGAGACACATACCGTTCAGGTTAGGAATTTCGTTCATGCGCAGACTCAAACTATTCATATGAGTGTATTTCAGGAAAATATTTTCGCAAATACAGACTGGTTCAAAAATAGATGACGACATTTTATTAATTTTTTTAAATGGGACACTGTATTTTTTTGTATAT
Organism: Orchestes rusci; assembly: GCA_958502075.1. Taxonomy (NCBI): domain Eukaryota; kingdom Metazoa; phylum Arthropoda; class Insecta; order Coleoptera; family Curculionidae; genus Orchestes; species Orchestes rusci. The sequence goes on along the minus strand of OY293303.1, from coordinate 52,026,868 downwards.
GAGATTTGTAATGGTGTTTTTTCCTATGTCTAAAATTTTCATCTGATTTGCTTTGATAGTTTTCGAAAAAAAAACAAAAAAAAACGTTTTGCAACCTCTCAAAAAATGATTTTGAAGATGGTCTTGGGTCTGTTTTTTTCCACCTCCACAGTGACAATTCCAATACAGTGAGTCCAAAGATACTCCAACATCAAATGGTTTTTTTCTATTTTGTACAAGGTGTCCAAAATTTGATTCCGAATGTGACAACTTTCAAAGCAGTTTTTCTCAAGATTTTCTAATGGTACACCCTGTATATTATTTTACAGTTCAATGCGGAATTCAGGTACAAACACTTTTTGTATTTACAAGTTTATTTAAATTCTGAACCGTTAAAAAAAAAATTACCAAAAATCATAAATATGTCTATTTTTATTAATAAAATAGTATGGTAAGTATCAACACAAAATAGCCACGATGAAAAATCAAGCTCGTCATCAAAACAAATGCATTATTGCAGAAAAAAAAATATTTTAAAAGATGTTTATTGGATAATCGCCGGCAAGGTCACCCGATTTAACCAAGCTTGACTTTTTTTTTGTGTGGGTACGTGAAAGACTTTGTTTATAGGGAGCCCTCAACAGCTGAGCAGAAGATGCGACAAAGAATGAATGACGCGTTTGTGAAAATTTCACCCGCAATGCTCAGAGATGTGGACAGGTCTTTTCAAATGAGAATAAATAAGTGCATTGAAGATAACGGAAGACATTTCGAACATCTTTTGAAATATTTGTTTTTTGCAAAAAATGTATTTTTTTATTTAATGAACAGCTTGATTTTCCATCGTGTCTATTTTGTGTAGATACTAACTATACTATTTTATTGATAAAAATTGACATATTTATGATTTTTGGTGAATATTTCTTTAACAGTTCAGAATTTAAATAAACTTGTTAATACAAAAAGTTTATGTAACTTAATTTTGCATTGAACGGTGAAATAATGTACACGGTGTACCATTTAAAAATCTTGAGAAAAACTGCTTTGAATGTTGTAACATTCGGAATCAAATTTTGGACACCCTGTAGAAAATAAAAGAAAACCATTTGATATTGGGGTATCTTCGGACTCACTGTATTGGTATTGTCACTGCGAAGCTGGGAAAAAACAGACTCAAGACCATCTTCAAAATTATTTTTTGAAAAGTTGCAAAACCATTTTTTCTGTTTTTTTTCTCAAAAACTATCAAAGTAAATCAGATGAAAATTTTTGACATGGGAAAGAACAACAAAACGGATCTTTATATGCAAAAAAATACAGGGTGTCCCATTTGAAAAATAAATAAAAATGTCGTCACTTTTGTTTGGACCACTCTATATTCGCGAAAATATTTTCCCGAAATACAATCATATGTATTGTATAGGTCTGCGCATGAACGAAATTCCTAACCTGCATGGTAAACGAGCTATGGATGCCTGACGCACTATTGCAGAACCCAGTATAGAGGCTAAAATCTGGTTTTCCTACCTTTACTAACTTTGGAGATATTAGCCCGTACAAACTCTTCTCGGCCACCCTGTTTGTCATTTGTATGACTTTTTTTTATGATATTGGGACATCAAAACGTTTAAAGCCACTAGAGCATTTTCAAAATTTGAAAACAAAAACTGGTTACTTTCTCTGGCATACCATATTATACAAATTGTTCACAAATGACTTCCAATTTCGGAAGTAGTCAACTTTTTACAAGAACTTTAGCAAAGATTTTGTGAAAACCTTCTGTCATCTCTTTTGATTTGACAGAAACTACACATTTGCTCACTTGTGACTGAAGCTTACACAAAGCGTTCAAAAATACATGTCAATTTTTTGAAACCAATAATGTAATAAGTGTTATTATTAACAATCTGATATCCAAAGCCTGAGTATTAATTTAGTCTAATTTTCATTTTGAGCAAAAATCCCCGCTACAATTTAGTCAGGATATTGGATAATATTCTTCTTTTTTATAAAAATTGACCTGCCTTCTTGAGCATCCTTTATAAAATTTTATACCAAAATTATTCTTATAGGGGTTTTTGGATATGCCAAAATCACAAACGCTGCGGCGCGCGCCGCTATGGACTAGCTGCGATAAGAATACGATAAGAATGAAAACAAAACGTTCATTTAAAGGGGGCTAGCAAGACGTAATCCTGACAAGAAAGCTACGGTCCGGGTCCGACCCATAATTATCTATGCGGGTGGACTTGGTGGCAACCAAACAAAACAAGAACTGTGAAAGAGACACTCAGTAGAGTACAAAGACTGGCTTGCCTGGAAATAACTTTTGAATTGACAACCACACCCATAGCAGTCATAATATTATTATTAATGATGATAATAGTCGTTTATTTCCAACAGGTTATTACCTAATCACAGGAAATTCCAGAAACTCAAATGCTGCAGTAATTATTATAAACAAGAAAAAAAATGATACTGAAAAAGATAAACATAATATGAATGACAATGAAAGCATGCACATACAGATCAAGCATTAACATGAAGAGATGGAGAATACAGAGTGTTCCAGATTAGTTTCTCTATGCAGGGATCTCGAATAACCTATTATACTTACAAAGGTTATACGGAAAAAGTTTTAGAGAAGGCTCAGTGCATTCGATTTCCGTCTTCGGATTCACGATTGGTCGATTGGTTTTGGAAATATCGGCAAAAAAACAAAAATGGCGGACTTCGTTCGTTGCAAGTAAATCCGAAACGGATAATTTGACAGTTGTGAAAATGTGACATTATCTGAACTCTTTTTCAAGACAAATAAAATTGCGTGTATTACATGTCTCAATCGTCTTCTGTTTTTCCGCAACCCCGTCAAATTTTATTTTTCTTATAGTCGCCATATTGAGTTTTTCGATTTTTGGAAAGATCGTAAGATTTTCAGGATAGTGATGTCACACAAGTGCATAAAAGATATAAGTATTGAGACGAGACATCATTTTATCGCCGATATTTGCTTTGCAACGCAAGATCTTAGCCATTGTGTTGGTGCGCGAACGCGGTAGAAGCTTATAGATAGTTCCCGAAAGATCTGGGGTATTCTTGCATTGTCGGCGGAGGGTCCTCGGATTTAAAAGACTGCAGGCGGCCAGTTGAGTACAGTTACTGATTGTCCGCAAAATAAAAATCGTTAAACATAAATAGGCTGCGATTGTGGACATAAATATTTGTGGTTGTGCTGTACTGACTTTGAATAAATAAATTAAGACTGTACAAGTGTTTTCTATAGCGAACTTCGTTACAATTGGTGTCAAAAGTGGGATTTATTGTGTGCTGTGGAAACGGACATGAATATTCGCTGTGATGACTGCAAAACTAGTGCTTTTTACCGGATTGAAGGTTGCCGAGATGAAGAGGGAGTGACCTAGATGCAAGCGAGAAAAAGGCTGATCTACAACAAAGACTTCGAGGGGCTTCAATGGAAGAGGACATCGATCCTGAAACGTTCCAATTCGATATTCCTGATCCCAACGCAGTTGAGAAATTGTCCAAGAACTTAAAGGATCAACTGGAAAAAAACTCAAGGAAATTGGAACAGAAGTTCGAAGAATCTTCCAAAGCTGTGGAAGAGAGGTAGGAAAAATCTTCTAGAGCTATGTAAGAGAAGTTCCAAGAATCTTCTAGAGCAATGAAAGGGAAATCGAGGAAGATGGAGGAAATGTTCGAAAAATTCTCTAGAGCTATGGAACAGAAATTGGAAGTGAAGCTCGAAGAATCTTCTAGAGCTTTGGAAAAGAAAATCGGGAAACGGCTTGGAGATACAGTGAAGACTTTGGAAGAAAAAATCGAGGAAGTACAAAAGCAAGTTGCAGCGATCATCAACTAGCCAGAATCTACTATCGAGAGCCACGATGCAAGTGCCAAGATAAAAGCTGATACCATCAGAGTCCACATAAAAGCCCCTCAGTTTGATGGCAAGCTGTCCTGGAACAATTGTCATCGCAAGTTCGAGGCAGCAGCAAGGTCAAATGGATAAAGTGGAACCAAAAAAGCCTTGGCATTGACACTGGCACTTCGTGGAGAGGCAATGGGAATCCTGGAAGCGAATGAACAGGACCATCAACCGACACTTGGCAAAAGTTGTCTTTGACGATCAAAGAGACTGGGACGAACACCTTCCCCTGTTTCTCTTGGCATACCAATCTGCAGTGCACGGATCGACAGGCAAATTTCCTGCTAGGATAATCATTGGCCGCGAGCTTCGGCTGCCCTGCGATCTGAAGTTTGACAGTCCGCCTGGTGTCCATTGATATTCGCAGAGCTAGGGGCGTTCTAGGGCGTTCTTAAAAATCGCAAATCTTTGCCCATTTAAACTTTCTCGTATCTGCTATAGTCTCCGAGATCTCTGTACTGAATATAAAAAGTAAAAAAAAAAAAAAAACGCATATAGGTTCAGGAGAGGCAGCTGGATTTGTTCGGAGCACCGGCTGAATACTCGTTGGCTCACTGGATCACTGAAGATCTCAGCATAAAGAATGGACTCGCTGCTGCGTTTAAACGGAAGTTTGGACAACTTGGCTACTGCAACGACAAAGACCAGAGGTGGAGAAGGAGCTACAAATCAGGAAAGGGACACGACACCGGTTCGAGTGAAATGTTTCAAGGAGAGGGCGATGTGACAAGACATCATTTTGTCGCCAATATCTGCAACGCGGAATCTTAGCAACTGTGTTGGTGCGCGAACGCGGTGGAAGCGTATAGAAAGTTTTCCAAAGATCTGAGGTATTCTTGCATTTTTGGTGAAGGGGCCTGGGATATATAAGACTGGGGGCCGCCAGTTGAGTCCAGTTATTTATTGGCCGCGAAATATAGATCGTTGAACGTGAATAGGCTGCGATTGTGAACATAAATATTTGGGGTTTGTAGAATGACTTTCGATATATAAATTACAACTAGACAAGTGTTTTCTATGGCTTAATTCGTAACAGTATCATCAAAATATCACACTTTGTGACTAGGACTTATTCTGTTCCAAGGCTGCGTCCACAACGGGTACCCTCGACCCACGCTCCGACCCTGGTATTACGTCCACTCTAGACCCGCGCTCCGAACCTTTGTCTACAACGATAAGTCGGGTCTCGTCGTGCACCACAGCGGAGTAGGGAAGTTTACAGGCGAATACAACAGTCCGGATAAAATAACAACAAGTCCGGATAAAAAAAACATGATATTATCTGATGCTTCAAATTCTTCCGTTATTTCCTTTCATGATCTGTTCGTAACTACGCAATCATCGTGAAATGTATTTTTTTGTTTCAAAGTGGGATCGAAAGAAGCCAACAACAACTTCTTCTTGTCCATAATAATTCGCTACGATGATCTCGGGTCAAGCATCCAAAAAATACTGACTTGAATATCGAGTCTTAGGGTCAAGTTTCTAGCGGTGCGAATTGCGGATGTCGGCTCTTACATTGAAATACATGGGTCTATTCAGTTAGGTACTGTAGGCGTTAGTCCACTGAGAAGCCATGATTTATTTGTCTGAAAATTGGTTTATGAGCAAAATCTTATGTTTCATCTTAGGACGCTCTGTTCTGCCGTTCAATAGTTTAGTATGACAGTTGTGTTTTGATAACCAGTACGCTTTTCTTTCATTAAAATCATTGATCTGATAAACGAATTGAAGAAACTTGTTAAAAATGCCCGGTATTCCGTATTCAAATGAAGACAAGTTAGACATGTTAGCGCTACACATAGAAATGCCGACATTATCTCAGGAAGGTCAAAGTATTTGACGAGGCTGTTGTAGGCCTCATCAAACGCAATTTCGGAAAATCATGATTAATTTGATCAACTCAAGATAAAAATACACGAGCAAGGTTTGTACGAAAAACAGTTACCAATTGTCAAAAATGTCTCGATGCATGTCCATGTTCTATTGAAAATTCAATGTGACCAACACGTTCGCTGCACACGAAATGCGGTGTCCTTAAGATGATACAGTACCACTCATTCATGATATTTTGCGACGAAAAAATCATGGCCCCATTAGAGAAGATTGAGTCTCAAATACGCAGTGTGATATTTCGATGATACTCGAATCTTTTATATACTTGTGAGACATCACTAGGCTGGAAATTCTACGCGGTCAAATTAGCCGTTTCGAATTAACTGGCAAAAAACAAAATCCGCCATTTTCGTTTTTTTGCCGATATTTCCAAAACTAATTGACGATCGTTAATCAGACGACGGATATCAAATGCACTAAGCTTCCTCTAAGACTTTCTCTATTTAACTTTTGCTGTAGGTATCATAGGAGCCAGGATCCCTATCGAGAGAAACGCATCTGTGTACTTGGACTACCCCATCTACACATCAAGATAAAGGCAGAGGCTTTGGTGAGGGCTCAGAGACCAATGCCAAATGGGGCTGATGTCATTACGATAAGCAGACACAATACCATTTACATATGTATGACAGAACAAAGCCAAGAAGACAAATCTCAAAAAAGCCTTCACTTCGGAAAGAATAAAAGTTGAGTAGTTGAATAACCAGCATGCCATTTCATACACGGGAATGGCCCAATCTGGTATATACAGGGTAAGTTTTTGTTTTCACTACAGGGATCTCGGAAACTATAGCACATACGAGAAACTTCAAAGCAACGCAGAGATTTGCAAGCTCTACTTAAAACAATTTCGAGTTTTACAAAATTTGACAGCTTTCAAAATATATTAAAAAAAACTGATTTTCGACAATTTTCAAAAACGCCCCTAGCTCCTCGAATATTAATTGTAGGAGAACATGTTAAATACAAAGGTTTTAGATTATTTTACTAAGAATAAAATGGCATAAGAACATTTTTCGTCACACTCATCATTTATGACATATCATGACATTTACTTATGTTTTTTTAAACGTAGATCAAATTATCAAATTTGGTCCTTATTGAATAGAGAATTTTGTCACGATTCTGAAGATATCGCATATGATGTGGTTATGTTTAAAATAAAGTTTTTTTGCGCGTTGATTTTATTTTTTTTTCTTATTAATGTTTCACCTCAATGCTCAATGTTATTGATCTAGTTATCTTTTGAAATATACTATGATGAAATAAGATGAAATAAAGGACTGTTGATTATATGATTACTATAGTGACACATAACAATATTCTATTGTTTTGAAAATTTACTTAGTTCAAAAAGTTTTTTGTTTAAATGGTGTTTTCCAATTCAGAAAAACGCGATTTTGTAAAGTGCTACATTGAATGCAATAAACATGCTGTTAGATTTGCCAAGGATTACTCTAACAGACATTTTGATCATCGTCAGCCATCATTGTCAACTTTTAAGAGGCGGTAACTTGGTAATCTATGGTAGTTTTACCAAACAAAAAATGAAATTAATTTCAGAATAAATCAAGCTGCAGGGATAAATATTTAACCTATTGTGAATCAAAGTCCCAGATTCTGATCCAGACAAACTGCTGGTACTTCTTAGAGCCCTGCGCTGAGAGTGCCAAAGCAACATAAATTCCATAGAATGTGTTATTATCTCAAACTCTACATCCTGAGAATGTTGCCCAACACTTTTGCACCATTTTGAAATACTCTGACAGGCAACCGCCATCTTCACTTTCTTCAAAATGATTTAGAAGATATTGGACAATCAAGTTCGAAACCATCTAATTGAAATATTTCCTGATTCTTGAAGAGGAAGAGAAGCTCTTGTTTTATGGCCATCGATCTTTTGGTGGAACGGCGTAAAAAAGAAAGTTCACAAAAAAACTTATGCTACAATAGATGAGCTGCTGTAATTGAAGTTTGCAATAATATTAATGGGCAATCTCTCAGAAAGGCAACTAATCTAGTTTTGAAAACATGCAACGTTTGCATAAATAACTAACGAAAATACCTTCCTTCGAAAATATTTTGTAAAAACTTAATCAATAAAACCATCAATGCTTTATTTCATTTATCAATCTTTTTCCATAGTTAAAACGTGAATTATAAAAATGCCATAAAAAATTTATTTTTAAAAATAACCCTTTCATTTGATATATCGTTGGAATCATAATAACATTCTCTATTCAATAAGGATTAAATTATTATATTGGATAAAAAAATGAAATGAAATATGGTTTCTATTCAAAAAAACATAAGTTTATCTCATATGAGGAGTTACTTATCAAAATGCGGTTTGTCCAAAATCGGAAAAAAGTGGGTACACATACGTACCAATCCACAGAATGCAGCAAATCAACTTTGATCCCATATTAATTCAACTACAAAATCGACCAATCACATCAAAACGCTTAGATATAGTTCCGAATACAGGTGTCTTTTTTTGTTATATAACATATTATATATGATTACTATTTTTAAATTTTTAACACTTTGAACCCCTAGTGAGTTTTATTTTAACTCATTCGTGAGTATAAACGTGGTAACTTTCCATTATCTTTCAACATATTGAAAATTTCAAAGCACAAAACGAATAAAAAGAAATTTTCTCCAATATGTTGCAGCAAAACGCATTTAGTCCCGGACTTTTCAGTCTTTTCATGGAAACTCAAGGTACTTTCGATTTTAATGAGACTATTTTCCATGTCCATGCATGTATATACATCGATTCTACACATACATTTTGCTAAACCACTTTGTTTTTAGTCGTTAAGGGTTTTTGGTCATTATTGGGAATTTAGTTTTGGGTGACAAAATGCGTTAACATTTGTGTTCAACATTTTCTCCTACAATGGACAATTTGCACATTTTTTGGAAATATTAAAAATATAAGGATTAGTAAGTACTGATGCCATTGATGTTTGAAAAATCAACCCACAACCTCCAATAATGTAGAAGTCACCGATTAAAGAGCGCCAATCAACATTAAATACGTCACAGAATACACTATCTATCTCTGTCTGACGTTTTGACTAAAATGACTCTCTCTTTCTCGGGAGGGTAATATGGCCCCACCCCTTTTGCGATCATGCAGTGGAATTCGCGTCTTCTTTTTCATTTATTTAGTATATTTTTCGGTAATTCGGATACATTATTTCGCGGGTGACTTCCAAATAATCTCTGGAATACGTATATACAATCTCAAGTCATTTGAAAATGTATGCAAATTGTCCATTGATATTCGCGGAGCTAGGGGCGTTCTAGGGCGTTCAAAAAAATCGCAAATCTTTGCCCATTTAAACTTTCTCGTATCTGCTATAGTCTCCGAGATCTCTGTACTGAATATAAAAAGTAAAAATTAAAAAAAACGCATATCGCGTTAAAGGCCTACATCAAAACCCAACCAAGAAGAGTAACAGGTCTCTTCACCACAGGTCATGCGACATTTAAAAAGAACCTATGAGTAATGAGGATGGTAGACGACCCATTATGCAGAGTATGTGGGTAGGAGGATGAAACACTCCATCACATAACATGTCACTGTGAGGCATACAACACCAAAACCGAAACACCTGGACCCCTTTTTCCTGAGTTGAGGGATGCCAAAGTTCCGCTGCGTGATGTGAAAAATCCCATCACCAATCTTCTTTCTTACAAAGTTTATTCCGTATTCTTGAAAAGTAGACTGCTTCTCGATTTCTCATGTGCTGTTGCCAAATATAACCTGTTCGTTAAAACTACTATGATAAGAAAAATCTTTGTTTGACGAGTACATCAACCTTACTTATTCAGTTTGTTATATTTTAATAGCAAAATTCGAAGACATTTTAATGATAAAGTGATAATTATTTGTGTTTGTGTGTGGTTGAGGTTTATATTCATAGAAGTCGTTGAGGATTGAGACATAGAAAACACAGAAAAGGGCTTTGCCAATAATTGTTTGTGGCATTGGAAATGGAGTCAAGATATTATTAATCAATTGCCGCGTTTATATCTTTATTTTATAATGATTTCCTCCGAAAAAGAGAAAGCATTCTTTTTTCTTAAAAATTTTTGTGGTGGACGATTATCTTCTTTTTCGTCTCATAGGTATCAAATCATTTGATACTTGATTGAATATCAACGCTTTTTCCAAATCAAAATGATTAACGGGAAATATAAAATCTCAAAGTATATTATAACAAATGAGGTTGGGAATTAGTTCACAAATATCACGATTTCGATCTGGCACATTTACTGCACATCATTCTCCCAAGGTACTCGTACTTTTATTGATCTTAGACAGGAGATGTACGCTCCTCGAATCTCATGAGGAATGAGTCTCCAAAACTCAAAACTACGTCTCTCACGATTTTTTAGAGAACCACGCCCAAAGTTCTTGTGGGATGATCTTTTTCTCGACTGGAGAATACGGGTCCTGGAGAAGTGTGAATCGACCACAACCCTTCAAAGCTCTTAGAAACAAACCGCACTGCAAGCCTTCGGGCAACCTTGAGTCGGAGATCTAGTGGGTATAGATTCGCAAGATGGGGGTCCCACACTACCCAAGACCCCATGAATAGGCGGATGTTCAACAATAAATTTCTACGTCGAAGAAAAAACGCTCAACGGTCTTGTAATTTGAAAGCAGTGTTTGAAATTCTTGTAAACGACATTTCTATCTAATAATCCACTGGTCCTCTATTTATAAGGCTCTATTCTTTATTCAAGGAGCAAATATACCATTCGAGAAGATAGGATCGGATACAAGGTTTACATGTGGCTGATTATCAAGTACTTCTCTGCTGCTGATATTGGGACTTACAACTGTGTTTCCACAAATTCATTGGGACGTGCTGAAGGCACATTGAGACTCTATGGTAAGTAGAAGCATGCAAAAATTTTGCTCAGGAAAGGCCATACACTGAAGTGAAATATTTCTAGGCAAACGGATGAAATTTTCTGTAATTAGTAAACAAATAATCAGCTAGTTTTATTGCAAAATCAATGATTGTAAGTTTGACGTTATGCTTATTTTTGGCTTGTTTTTGCAACAAACGCCAGACGTGACTGAAACGGATTTGGTGTGTATTGTTGATTTGCGAACTTTGTTATCATATTGCAAAATTATTTTTTCGCGATGTTGTACTCGAGGTTATAGACATAGTCGTACTGGATAAACTATCTTGTTCATTCACATTTTCGTATACTAGACATCAAAATACGTGTTAATTTATCAAGACCGATCCCGATAGCGTATTCTTTTACGTTTAAATAGTTTATCCTTATGGAGGACCATATATCAACCTTGTTCAAAACCAAGAGTCATCGATGTGAACAAACTACACGTGGTCATACAAACGACAAGGATTGAAAGGTCACGTGCATTATTTAACACATGTGATGGATTAAGGACAAACATTATGCACGAGTCGACAATCACAAGCTTTTTTTTTAAAACAATCTGACAATCTGACATGAAACGAGGCAAAACTCATCTGTCCACCTACTGTGATCAGCGGCGGACCATAATCAGTACTAGGTACATCAAGGCTAACAAGGCCTTCCTGACTTAGAGGCGTCCTCGCACCAATGCAAATGATGTCTTATCAGGGAAAAGAAAAAAAACATGATCAATTAGCTACGTCACAAAATACACAACTATCCAACAGCTCCATACAGAAAGTACCTACTGCTTTTACCAGCTTCGTACTAAATGAACTAACTGTTAGTACTTCTCATTAGCTACCTGCTCCGTACTCAAGCTACTTTTTCTCCAATTCACATTTACTACCAGCTCCGTACTCATGGTACCAACTGCCTTTACCAGCTCCGTACTAGATGTACTGATTGTTAAGTACTTCTTCTTGGCTACCAGCTCTGTTCTCGAGGTACTAATGGTCTCTATAGTTCGCATTAACTACCAGTTCCGTACTCATGATACTAACTGTTATTGCAAATCAATTCAACCACCAGCTCCGTACTAGAAGTACCTACTAACCGTTATTGCAATTCAGGTTAACAACCAGCCACCAGATTCCTAGTAGAAGTACAAACTGCAACCGAAGATTAGTTCAACTACTAGCTTCGTACAAGAAGTACCAATTCAGACTACCCAAAACTAATGTCATTGTAAAATGGAAAACATCAACTTCCGGTTACGTACTAAATGTAGTAGCCGGTCTTTGCATTGTTTTTATTCTCCATGTATGTAGGCACAAACAAGCCAAAAACAAAAATTGTAATGAAGATTTGGAAACAGCAACTCCATCTATTGGTGGTTTTGTGGATGGATCTGTGGGGAAGAAATATAAAATATATGTATTTCGCAACCCCTAGCCTTTGGACTTTTGGTCATAAAAACGTATGCAGTTCTCAACTGTCGTTTTGCTATTGTGTGGGATAAAAACGTTTATTCTTGAAGTAGTGACGGATAATGCCTTTTCAAATTTTCTACATCATGTGAATACTACGTATGATAGTTCGTGATAGTAGGTTTCTCATTACCACCAATAGATGCGACTGCTGACTACAAATCTTCGTCCCTCATTTACCTTTTGGTACAAAGGAAAGCATTTGAATTCGCACACAATATTTTGAACAACTCTCGTAAAATGTCAAACTTTGTCATAGTAACACATCACTTTTATCAAAATGACTAGTCATAAGTAAACAAAAAAGCTGATTTTTGGTTTTGGGATTGATTATTCCAGCTATGCTCAAATAATCTTAATACAGCAAGCTGCATGGTTTCTCGAATGTACTATCCAGTGATGCAAAGGGCAAAGGGCAATTGAATTATTGGGTAGTATATAAGATATTTATGTGGAAAACAAAATATAAACAGGTAATAAAAAATTCATTCATTGCGTCCCTTCTATATCAGATTACTAAATATACAGTGTGTCCCAGATTCGTTTCTCTATACAGGGATCTTGGCTCCTAGTATACCTACATCAAAGGTTAAATGGGGAAAGTTTTAGAGGAATCCTAGTGCATTCGATATTCGGTTCCGGATTTGCGATCGATGAATTGGTTTTGGAAATATTAGCGGAAAACTAAAAATGGCGGATTTTTTTTTGCCAGTAAATCCGAAACGGCTTATTGGACAGCTATGAAAATGGGACATTATCGGGACACTTTTTTAAGACGAATAAAATGACGTATATGACATGTCTCAATAGTCTTTTGTTTTCCCGCAACCCGCCTCAACTTTCATTCTTCTTATGGCCGCCATATTGGACTTTTCGATTTTTGGAAACAGTGTGAAATTTCCAGTCTAGTGATGTCTCACAAGTGCATAAAAGATTAAAGTATCTTCGGAATATCACATTTCATAGTTAGGACTCAATCTTTTCTAAGGAGGCCATGATTTATTTGACAGAAAACTGGTTTATAAGCAAAATCCTAGGAGGCTCTGATATTTCGTTAAATAATTCTGCCGAAAGATGGCGTTGTGGTCTATAACACCCCGCAAATAATAATTTAGTATGAAAGTTGTGTTTACGTGAATAGTAGTACGCTCCTCTGTCATTAAAAAAATCAAATTGTCGAAACCTATTAAAAATGCCCGGTGCTCCCTATTCGAATGGAGAAAAGTTGGATATGTTAGCGCTGTACTTGCATTCACAGAGAAATGGCGACATTACCTCAGGAAGCTATTTGGAGATGTACCCCGAACGACGGCAGCCTCATAAAACCCAATTCAGAAAAATGAGTGTTAATTTGATCAACTTTGGGGCCTTCGAACAACCTAAAAGCGGATACAACATTGAAAATGAAAATCGCAACAGAAACATTTCACAAGCTGTCAACGAAGACCCTAGTGAATCGGTTAGAACTTTAGAACGGGCAATTGGTGTGTCAAAATCAACAGTACAGAGAGTGCTTAAAAAGAATAAGTACCATATATACAGACACACAGTAGTTCAAGGACTTAAAGAAACTGATTTTCCAAGACGAATGCGCTTCTGGGAGTGGTATACAAGGAAGTGTAATGACAATCCCGATTTTGTAAATCATGTCTTGTGGTCCGATGAAAGTAGGTTTACGAATTGTGGAGTTTTTAATAAGCACAACACTCATCTGTGGGGCTGGGGTCATTGGTAATTTAATCGAACTTACCTTTCTCAATTGGGCAACTATCAATCAATCATTTCAAGAAATCGACTGATAGGACCATTTTTATTCGACTACAGCCTAAACGGACAGAGATACCTACAGCTTTTGCGAAATCAGGTTGTGCCGGCATTACGAGCTACTCTAACCGAAGATGAGTTCTGAAGAACCTGGTTTCGACAGGATGGATGTCCGGCTCACAACACCCTTCAAGTCAGGAACTTCTTGATAGAGCAGTTTGAGGAAAAGATTTCATCAAATGGTACAATACCCTGGCCTCCTGGATCCCGCGACCTTCCGCCCTTGGATTTTTATCTCTGGGGTCATACAAAGAATGAGGGAATGGATCCTCCTGCGACTATAGAAATCCTGAGACAAAAAGTTTTTGACACATTTACAAATATCAACAGAAACATACTTGCGAGGGTTGTACGAAAAACAGTTACTAATTGTCAAAAATGCCTCGATGCAAATGGACGACATTTTGCAAACTTGTAAATCAATACCGAGACAGAGAACACATTACGGTATTTCCATTCCCAATATATTTGTATCTACCTGTAAGTTATTCAAAAGCTTAAGTGTTGATTGAATAAACAACGATTTTTCTGACTTCTTATTCAATACACTCATAGACTCGAGAAGTCATTATTTACGTCCATGTTCTATTGAAAATTCAATGAGTTTAACACGTTCGCTGCACACCAAATAAGGTGCCCTTGTACAGTACCTATTGATGATGTTTTGCGACAAATAAATCATGGCCTCCTTAGAAAAGATTGAGTCCCAGATACGAAGTGTGATATTTCGATAATACTTAAATCTTTTATGCACTTGTGGGATATCACTAGACTGCAAATTTTACACTCTTTCCAAAAATCGAAAAATCCAATATGGCGGCCATAAGAAAAATGAAAATTGAGGCTGGTTGCGGAAAAACAAAAGGCGATTGAGACATGTCATACACACCATTTTATTCATCTTAAAAAAGTGACCCGATAATGTCACATTTTCATAGCTGTCCAATCAGCCGTTTCGGATTTACTGGCAAAAAACAAAATCCGCCATTTTCGGTTTTTCGCCGATATTTCCAAAACCAATTGACCGATCGCAAATCTGGAAACGAATATCGAATCCACTAAGTTTTCTCTAAAACTTTACCCATTTAACCTTTGATGTAGGTATGATAGGAGCCAAGATCCCTGTATAGAGAAACGAATTTGGGACGCACTGTATATCACCTCGAACAAATTCCAGCAGATACTAAACAATACTCACGGCAGTGGCTTGATTATTTTTGTTATTCATGGTTGAAAACCAAAAATGATCAAAGTAAACAAGCGACACGTGATCAGAGACAGGGAAACGATCTACCAGATCACATGTGTGTTGGTTTATTTGACCTGTGCATATAACGAGAGTTGTCAAAAAATAACTGTGTGTGCGAATGCATATGCTTTCCACTGTACGTCCTGCGAAACGATATATTTGTCTTCTGCAGATCCTAGCCGCACTTATGAGCTGTGATACAGCGAAACGCGATTGTGGATGGATCTGTGGGAGAGAAATATATGTATCTCGCAGCCCCTAGCCTTTGGGCTTTTGGTCATGAAAATTGTAATTGTTAACTTACTGGCCAATGCTCGCAGTTGCTCATGAGCGGCTACAAACAGTCGTACATCGACATCAATTTGAACGTCTCAAAGCGTACTTTTCATTGGGCAGGAAATGAGTAATCTCAAAAGGTCCCTTAAACCTGGGCTCCGATTTTTCCCCTGAAGCAAATTGAGTATCCTGCACCACGACTTTATCACCTACGGCAAACGAAATAGAATCAATCCTTTTTTTTTATCAAAGTTGGCTTTCATCCTTTCTTGATCCTATTTCAAACGGTCAAACACCAGATTGCAGACTTCATCAATGTCGACGACTTTGCGCTGCGTCGGTAGTTCTGATAACAAATAACTGAAAGCCGTTAAATGGCTGCATATGAATCATCTCATCTTTATCTGTTAGGATAGCACGCATGGAATTGGAAAGTGTTCTCATAACTCGTTCTACTTGACCGTTTTCTCTAGTGGCAATCAAAAGTAATTTGATATTTTCATGGGCCATGAATTGATTGAATTTGTTGGATTGTAAAACTGTTCATCTGTCGGCAATTATACAAGCTGGTGTGTCCAAATGGCATCCAAAGCTTTGATGATGCAGTTAGCAGTTCTTGACGAATATGACAAAACCGGACATATTAACCAAATGCATCTATGGTGACCAAAATATAGATGCACTTATCTGTGCATCATGTTGGGAATCTTGTTGGTGAAGTAGTCACCTTTAGTCGGTATGAGATTTTCTCAAAATGCGGTAACGGTAATTTTTAGCATATTTCCGGACTGTTTTACCCATAGTAACAACGGGAGCGTATTTTTCCAAGCACTTTCCACTTATTCTTCCACAGCCACAGCTAACGACTTGTCCAATCCTGAAAAATTCACATCATCAATGTTCAGGCTACGTGAACTCATATTACGACCACATAACACTCTAAATATTGTCACAATAAGGGCTTGTGGGGTCTTCAACTGTACCCCACCCCTATTGTGCGCTAGGGACGTAGCACTCACACAGAAGGGAAACTCGTGTCACTTCACAACATCTCTATTTTCTTTGAAGGTTAACAATTACAGCCGGGGGATGAGCATGGGCCGCTGGCTCAGAGAAAGAATAGGAATTCTTGCCAAGCTAGAAGCCTGACTGACATTACTACTTCCTTTCCCTCCTCTCGAACCATCGTTCCGTGGCCGAATTATACAAAAAAACTGTTGAGTCAGCATTGTAGGTCATGCTTCATAATATCATCGTAACATAAATGAGTGGATTTATTCAGCGTACCTTCCACCCCATTATTACGATGACAATATACAAGGTTACAATTTAAAAAGGACCAGTATCTGATTTTGTCCAAACCAATGAAAGTATGAAGATTTGGCGAGACACATCAATTTAGATATCGAGGGGAAAAACTTTTCAGGTATCTGTTGTTTTTCTGGAATCAACCCTCTCACGCCCAGGCTAGCTACCCCTGAAATTTCAAACAGCAACCCCCAATTATTTTGTGATTTTTAAAATCTTCATGTTATTCTCCATATGGTACATCACTTTTTTTCTCAAAATTGAAGTTCCTAACCTCACAAAAATTTTCAAACGATGAAAATTAATTATTCTTTGAACTGATGATAGTATGAAGATTTGGTGAGACTGTCACGGGCCGATTTGACTCTACGTTTTTTTGTTCAATTATTCTTGAGATTGGGTAATTTTAGTTCTACCGTACCTATCAGGTTGTTGCACTTATCATGAACTCAGGCAGTATGAAGAGTGACTGCTACTTACTTGGTCGCCACACATCGTAATAGTAACTTTCCTCCTAATAACTTTTCTCTAAACTTCATCTATCCCTGTTATGAGTTTGACTGGCAAGAAATGGCCCTGTATTTACACACACACTTTCAGTACATGCCAACGGTTCTAAATAACTCGTTTGCCATTTCAGTCATTGTTCTCATGTTGTTTTATGGGCAAAACAGTTCTTTTTAAGGGAAATTACGTTTGTTTATGTTTTTAAACCAAGTCCCTTGAAGTCAGCTGTTGATCTGATGTTATGGAGTTTTGGTCTGCGATGTGACACCGTTGCCAGACGTGTTTTAGATTACGTGATGGGTGTATTTTCACTGTCGATCTCCGTTGAATCTATGGCACGTATGCCGTTCTTTTTTTTTTGATTGGGGACTGTTAGTGAGAATGAAGTCACTTTCCTTGGTTCTGTCCGTGTTTTCTTGATTAGTGGAGGATTGTTTGTGCAATCTACCTCCAGCCCTTTACGATGTTGCCGGTGTTCTTGTTGCTATTTTACCTTTGCTACTTTTCTGGTACTGGTCCTAACCTCACTCTGTCATGAGAATTTGACCATGATTTTCGATTTACTTTCCAACGAGTCTTTGTGAAGCTTGGATGTTTCCTAAGCATTTTTAACCTTATCTAGGGATTTTTGGGAAATTAATCCACTTTTATATATTGCATCGTGTTGAGTTTTGTGTGCTTTGTGTACCTACCTACCTTGTTGGCGATGCAATAACCGTTTTATACGGATATTTTGGTTTCACGACCGTTGGGTAAGTTGGAAGGCGTGATTGTTGATTTCATCTTCGACCGGGTGTCGTTGGAAAGTACCTGGATGAATTCTATCGTGCTCCTTCTTTTCACGTAGAAAGGCAAAGGTGACCAGCAGCCTATTTTATTCAAGAAATTGCTGATTCTGTTGGAAACGCAAGGGTGGACTGCAACCTACCAGTTCTAATACATTACCACGCAGTTTGAACAGGACCACCAGAGCGAAACACAGGAAAACACCACCGTGTCTACATGTTTTTTTTATCGAGTGATATTTGAAGTGGCAATTGATTTTCATGATTTATCTGATCATTTGATTTTGTTTTTCTCGCCACCAAGAGTAATGATTTGTCGAGGTTTAAATCAAACATAAATTCTTTTTCTTGTTCAATCCATCAAATTTATTGTTGTCAAAATTTATAATCGTAATTTTCATTCGAGTTTTTTTTATCAAGAAGACAATGTTACAACCGTATTTCTTCTTAGGGTTTTTTTTTCCTGTTGGGGTTATCAATCACAATTCAGGCGGATAGCTTGTTGGTCTGATTAGCAGCCCAACAAGAGCTGAGACTGCTACATCATTGTTCAGCCACTTTCCACTGAAGAAAGGCTGTGTGACCGTGATTAACTTATTTGTATCGTTATTAGACTTAAGTTTTTTTTATTATCTATTTTGTTTAAAAGAGTGATCACTTAGGGACTTTACTTTAGGGATAAATAAATAGATTTTTATCCATTGAACTTCTAGTATTTTGATTTGGTTATATGTACCCTCTTTGTTGTTTTAATTTTTTTTTTTTTTTTGATAATTTCTGTGAATGGGAAGGTGCTCGGAACATCGGGAGAATTCCGACTTATTCAGTCTTGAGTCGGTGGCGCTTAACCTACTATCCTCTTCGGCATTGAGCTAGGGCCTTATTTGCTCACGCAGTAAACCACCCTCTCATTCCAGAAATCAAGTAACTTTCTCTATCCTTTGTTACCTCATTCTTTTTTTTCTTTAACCTCAAGAGTAACAAAGAGAGTGGCAAATTTTCGGCGCCCAACGTGGGGCCTGCTTTCAAAAACTAGCAGGCGAAAATTTCACTGTCATTTTCTGATAAAAGCTTTGAGGTACATAGAGCCAAATTTATAACTTCTCTTTCAGGGCGATATATTTTTTTTCTGAACTTATTTATTGCTCGATTTATTTATTGTGTATTTGCGCTACCCCATTGATTTATCGATTATTACTTTAGCATTATTGAATTATTGATTTTTACCCTGCCATTATTACTCTTGATCACTGTCTTGCCCACAATTGACTAGCTCATCATCGCTTAAATTTTCTTAGAAATTCAACCCTGGTATATTATCTTCAATCTCTGTTTTCTTGACTTGCAAATTTTTCTTTTCTTCCTTTGTTGTTTCTGGTTCTGGTTTGTCGTCACGATGGATTACAAAATGGATATTTTGTATCTCAAAAAGGAAATGTTGTCTTATGAGATTGTTCTTCGGGGTGTTCAAGTTGATGACAAAAAGACCGTCGACCAAATGAGGAAAATTCTTCGTCCACTCCTCAGACTCGAAAAGACCAAATCACACGTACCACCTCCATATCCATTCAAGTTTGCGGATGAAAAGTTGCAGATTAGGACATTTCTGGATAAGGCTATCGACACAATCCCCACCATATCCGGCGACCCGGCCCAAAATAAATATCTAAATACCCAATCCAGGTTGGCTCATCCTGAAATCAGCCGTTTCCTGGAACCTGATGATCTCAACGCATCTACTTCATCCAACAGAGACACACCACCAACTATCCTCCATCATGACTCAAAACCACCTAATTTGGACAAATGGAACCCCAAATTTTCCGGAGACTGGAAGTTGTCAGTTCATAATTTTCTAGAAGGAGTGACCGAATTGAGTAGGTCTCGTAGAGTTCGTGAACACCAACTTTTTGAGTGTGCCATCGACTTGTTTTTCGGAAAAGCGTTAAATTGGTACAGGGCAAATCGGGACAGGTTTCATGATTGGCAGACTTTGTGTGACTTACTTCGTAGACATTTTGAACCACCAGATTATCGATCCAGGCTATTTAAAGAAATTTTGGAAAGAACGCAAGACACATCAGAGAGCATCGTTGACTATCTCTCCTGCATGCAAGCACTGTTTAGGCGTTATGGCGAATTATCTGCAGACACTCAATTGGACATTTTGACTCGGAACCTATCTCCATTTTACACTACCCAACTTCACGTAGTGGAATCCATCGAAGAATTGGAGCAGGAGTGCCTGAAACTGGAAACGAAAAAGTATAGAGCCGAGCATTATGTGCCACCTTTTTGGAAACGTCAGCAATTCGTTGAGCCAGATTTTGCTTTTGTGGGTGTCGACCAACATCGAGACTTTGATTTGGATAGAGTGGACTATTCATTCAAACAACAGAATAATTGTACTGTGGCGAATGGCCAAAGTTGTACCAGTATAGGGTATATTCAGACACCCATAACCTTGATGGACAAGACCCACATCATTGATGTTGTAGTGCTCCCTGAACTTTCACACAAGATCATACTGGGAATAGACTTTTGGAAGACCATGAAAATCATCCCCGACCTTAGGCAGGACGTCTGGCATTTTTCGGAACTGGCTGGTGAAGAATTGAAAATATCTTCTATACAGGACTTTAACAACCTGACTCCCTCAGAGAGAGACGCTTTGGATGCATTGGTAAAACTTAAAACTACAGAGATGGGTACCGGACTTGGTTGCTGCAAGGTAGCAGAACATGAAATCGTCTTAGAACCTGGAACAAGACCCATCAAACAAAGATACTACCCTGTCTCCCCATTCAAGCAGAAATTTATTGATGATGAGGTTGAGAATATGTTGAAATTAGGAGTGATCGAGCGATCTTCCAGTCCATGGTCCAGTCCAGTTTGCCTCGCTCGTTAGAAGGACGAATCGTTCCGATTTTGTATCGATTTCAGACAACACAATAAGCACACTAAGAAAGATGCATCCCATTCCATACATCTCTAATATTTTGGATCAGCTGAGAAACACTCGATATATCAGTTCCATCGACATCAAGTCCGCGTTCTGGCAGGTGCCTTTGAGCAAAGCATCAAGGGAATACACCGCATTTACCGTCCCTGGTAGAGGCCTCTTTCATTTTTGCCGCATGCCTTTTGGTTTATCCAATGCACCTGGAACTTGGCAGCGAATCGTTGACACCATCCTTGGACCTGAATTGGAGCCCTATGTTATGTGCTATCTGGACGATGTTATACTGATAACTGAGACGTTCGACGAACATATACGTCTTGTGGAAATTGTTTTTGATCGTTTACGTCAGGCTGGTTTAATAGTCTCTATAGAGAAGTGTCATTTCTGCAAGCCGGAACTGAAGTACCTGGGCTATCTGGTCGACAAGAAAGGTCTACGTCCCGATCCCGAAAAGGTCGAGGCTATAGTAAACATACCACCTCCGAAAAACATCCAGGAAATTCGTAGGTTTGTAGGTACTGCCTCCTGGTATCGCCGTTTTGTCCCAGACTTTTCTTCTGTCCTAGCACCAATTCTTAACCTGACAAAAAAGAACGTCAAATTTATTTGGACACCTGAATGTCAGCAGTCTTTTACACTATTAAAGGAATGTCTAGTCACTGCACCAATTCTAACTGCCCCTGACTTTGAAAAGCCGTTTTGCTTGCAAACTGATGCCTCCCATTATGGATTAGGAGCTGTTCTAACTCAGCAGTACGAGGAGGGCGAAAAAGTAATCTGTTATTTGTCTAGATCATTAACCAGACAAGAAATGAAGCTCACTGTCACAGAGAAGGACTGCCTAGCCGTTATTTGGTCTATCGAGAAGTTACGTCATTACCCAGATCATGTTCACTTTACTGTTATTACTGATCACGCTTCGTTATTATGGCTTCACCGATTAAAGGACCCCCAAGGACGACTGGCACGCTGGCAACTACGTCTTCAACAATTCAACTTTGAGCTTATACATCGAAAAGGCAAAGACCATATAGTTCCTGATTTCCTGTCTCGAGCCGTACCAGTGGCTTTTGACTCTGTTTGCAATTTGGATCCACCATCAGTTTTTCCTAGAACTCCTGACAAATGGTTTTTAAAAATGGTCCAGAAGATTGAGAAAAACCCTTTGAAATTTCCTCTTTGGCGTGCAAATAATGGCAACCTGTATAAGTTCATCAAGCCATCAATCCCAGAACTGTCAACTCCATCTGATGACTGGAAACTTGTAGTTCCCAAGGACCAACGAAAAAGTATTTTGCAACGTTGTCATGACACTCCAACTTCAGGACATGTGGGAATTTACAAAACTTTCGGAGAACTCATGCAAAGTTACTACTGGGCAAAGATGAAAGCTGATGTTTTGAGATACGTGAAAGCTTGCAAATCCTGTGCTCAGAACAAAGTCGAGCAGAAAGCCCCAGCTGGTTTGATGGGTGATAGACCGGACATCACAGCACCATTCCAAGCCATCAGTTTGGATTATATTGGACCACTACCTCGTTCTAAGAAGGGCTATTGTTACATCTCAGTTATTTCGGATTACTTCAGTAAAGCAGCCTTTCTATTTCCGTGTAGATCAGCCAAAGCAAAGTCTCTTGTTGAAGTTGTCGAGAACTTTTTTCTTTTATATGGTGCACCCATGTACCTGACTTGTGATAATG
The DNA here is from genome assembly GCA_958502075.1 of Orchestes rusci. NCBI lineage: Eukaryota > Metazoa > Arthropoda > Insecta > Coleoptera > Curculionidae > Orchestes > Orchestes rusci. The sequence continues at coordinate 52,004,029 of OY293303.1, read as the reverse complement.
GAGTTCAAATGAAATCTAAGGAGTTTCAACTTTTGTGCCAACGCTATAATTCCAGAATTTTCTACACATCGAATTACAACCCTCGAGACAATCCAATCGAGCGCCACAACCGTATATTCAAGACCATGTTGAGGACATATGTTAGCTAGGACAATCATCGAACGTGGGATGAAAATCTCAGTCAGATTGGATGTGCCATCAGAACCTCACCTAGCGAGACAACTAAACATAGTCCATATTTTATCCTGTATGGCAGGGAACATAAACTTTATGGCAGCGATCATCGAGCCAAACTTCCTTCTCAACCAGTTGATATAGACCAGTACGTGAAGAACCCTCAAGATGGGTTTGTGAAGTTGTATCAGAAGTTCCAGGCAAGAATAAAATCCACGAGAACGCAGAACGCCCAACGTTACAACCTACGTCGTCGACCCCTTGTTTTCAAACCAGGTGACAAAGTCTGGCGTGAAAACAAAGTTCTATCTGATGCCGCTAACTACTACACTGCCAAGCTGGCACCAACCTATCTTGGTCCATTCATCATCGGGCGAAAGTGTGGAAATTGGTCATATGAGCTTGAGGATGATTCTGGCAAGTCGAAGGGTATCTGGCATGTTCAGGAGCTGAAACCTCATTGTGATCATTCGTGTTTTGATCCTGGGGTTGATATTGGAGATCCAACTATACCTTGATTTTCTGTTCTTGTTTTTTACGCTCTACAGAGCGGGCGACTAGTTAAGTGTCTATTTTTCTGGCTTGGCGCGAAACTGGCTAGTTAAATGGGTACTTGCTGGATAAGAATAGTTCTGTGCAGACACCTGGCTGTGGTAAAAGTCCACAAAGTGGGTAACGAGGTCGAAACCTTCAGTTCTTCTTCGTTGTTGGACCTTCAGTCACATTTTTCTCATTTTTAGTAACTTTTCTTTAAAATTTACAATAACATTTTTAAAAATTTCCAGTAACTTCTCAGTAACTTTTTCTCCAATTTTCAGTAACTTTTCCTCCAATTTCCAGTAACTTTCTTCTTCCCTTTTGTGATTTTCAGACAGTTAAACAGTTTTCTTGGTTTACCTTGTACCTTGATTTACCTTGTATCTTACCTTACCTTGATTTTGTGTTTTTTTTTTTTTTACTTTGGATTGTCTGACTGTCTGATATCACATTATTTTCATATTTTTCTCACTTCTCTTCACTTTTTTTTTAACTCATAAGTTGGATCTTCCTATATCTATTATTTTACCGATTTTGACTTTTAACCTACGCGGTTATTTTCCCGATTATGACTTTTTGGTTTTTGACGGATATTCCGTCGTGTTTTCTTGCACTTTTTGGTGATATCAAGAGTTTCTTTTGCTTATCAGATGCGGGAGGATGGGCGTTGGGAGGCTATCGCTGGGGTGGTACTCCTAGTGGTGTGGGTTAGGGGTATTGAACCGTTTGAAGCTCCTCCACGACATGGACTCCACGAGGCATAGCTACTGCGTTTCATCTGAGCCCCGTATTTGGTTATTTTCTTGTTTATTCTTGTGTTTGTCTTCCCTCTGCTTCGGCGAGGCTATGGACCCTGTTTGGGGGGTTGTGCAGAATACCCTTACTCCGGGGGTGCTTGGTGAGGTAGGAGCCCTCTTAGTGCTGAATTCCAGAGGCCGTCAGCGCTGGTTTTCTTGCGGTGGATCTCTTTGTTTAAAGTTATTTTGTTTATTCCATGTGGAACTTATACAACCCGTCATTTTCTCGAGGCCACCTGGTGTTTTCTACTTGGAACACTCATGAGCGTAGTTCGCTATAGTACAACCCGGTTAATGAGTAAGGTCAAGCTCATCCCCTGTAGTTTGGTGAGTCTAAGGGGTAAAAGGGGAAGAGTTGGTATAGTCTTCTGTCCTATACTAGACTCCCTCAGTCTACTCCCTCCTTGCTGGTTTGGATTGGTCAGACTTTGGTGGATGCGCTTGGGCAACGTGAGGCTGGTACACGAGGTATCCTCAGTCTCATTGAGGTTACGCAATGCCGGTTAGGAATTCCACAAAACACCTACGGAATTTCACTCTGCAAAGGTTGGATCATGTGGTTCTCCAGGTTTGGTTAGTCTGAATTGGTGAGGCTTGTTGTTTTTTTTGGTGTTGTCCTTGGACAGTAGGGGGGTTTCTTATTCTTCATTATTTACTATCTTTAAACTTTTCTTAACCTTCATTTTCATTAACTTTTGGTGGTTCAATAGTTTTAGTCGTATTGCTTTTGTCTTATTCTTCATATCACTTTCTTCATTCCATTTCCTTTAATCTCATCTTTAGTGCTGACTTAGTTTTGATTATCGTCGATTTCTTCTGTGAAGAATATCTCCTTTATTAGGAGAGGGGGTGTTGTCACGGGCCGTTTTTGACTCTACGTTTTTTTGTTCAATTATTCTTGAGATTGGGTAATTTTAGTTCTACCGTACCTATCAGGTTGTTGCACTTTTTATAAACTCAGGCAGTATGAAGAGGGACTGCTACTTACTTGGTCGCCACACATCGTGATAGTAACTTTCCTCCTAATAACTTTTCTCTAAACTTCATCTATCCCTGTTATGAGTTTGACTGGCAAGAAATGGCCCTGTATTTACACACATACTTTCAGGACATGCCAACGGTTCTTAATAACTCGTGTGCCATTTCAGTCACTGTTCTCATGTTGTTTTATGGGGAAAACAGTTCTTTTTAAGGGAAATTACGTTTGTTCATGTTTTTAAACCAAGTCCCTTGAGGTCAGCTGTTGATCTGATGTTATGGAGTTTTGGTCTGCGATGTGACACCGTTGCCAGACGTGTTTTAGATTACGTGATGGGTGTATTTTCACTGTCGATCTCCGTTGAATCTATGGCACGTATGTCGTTCTTTTTTTTTTATTGGGGACTGTTAGTGAGAATGAAGTCACATTCCTTGGTTCTGTCCGTGTTTTCTTGATAAGTGGAGGATTGTTTGTGCAATCTACCTCCAGCCCTTTACGATGTTGCCGGTGTTCTTGTTGCTATTTTACCTTTGCTGCTTTTCTGGTACTGGTCCTAACCTCACTCTGTCATGAGAATTTGACCATGATTTTCGATTTACTTTCCAACGAGTCTTTGTGAAGCTTGGATGTTTCCTAAGCATTTTTAACCTTATCTAGGGATTTTTGGGAAATTAATCCACTTTTATATATTGCATCGTGTTGAGTTTTGTGTGCTATGTGTACCTACCTACCTTGTTGGCGATGCAATAACCGTTTTATACGGATATTTTGGTTTCACGACCGTTGGGTAAGTTGGAAGGCGTGATTGTTGATTTCATCTTCGACCGGGTGTCGTTGGAAAGTACCTGGATGAATTCTATCGTGCTCCTTTTTTTCACGTAGAAAGGCAAAGGTGACCAGCAGCCTATTTTATTCAAGAAATTGCTGATTCTGTTGGAAACGCAAGGGTGGACTGCAACCTACCAGTTCTAATACATTACCACGCAGTTTGAACAGGACCACCAGAGCGAAACACAGGAAAACACCACCGTGTCTACAAACCCAGAAACCCTGCAGAACTCAGGTATTTTACTGATTTCTTTACATGTTTTTTTTTATCGAGTGATATTTGAAGTGGCAATTGATTTTCATGATTTATCTGATCATTTGATTTTATTTTTCTTGCCACCAAGAGTAATGATTTGTCGAGGTTTAAATCAAACAAACATTCTTTTTCTTGTTCAATCCATCAAATTTATTGTTGTCAAAATTTATAATCGTAATTTTCATTCGAGTTTTTTTTATTAAAAAGACAATGTTACAACCGTATTTCTTCTTAGGGTTTTTTTTCCTGTTGGGGTTATCAATCACGATTCAGGCGGATAGCTTGTTGGTCTGATTAGCAGCCCAACAAGAGCTGAGACTGCTACATCATTGTTCAGCCACTTTCCACTGAAGAAAGGCTGTGTGACCGTGATTAACTTATTCGTATCGTTATTAGATTTAAGTTTTTTTTATTATCTATTTTGTTTAAAAGAGTGATCACTTAGGGACTTTACTTTGGGGATAAAGAAATAGATTTTTATCCATTGAACTTCTAGTATTTTGATTTGGTTATATGTACCCTCTTTGTTGTTTTAAATTTTTTTTTTTTTTTTTGATAATTTCTGTGAATGGGAAGGTGCCCGGAACATCGGGAGAATTCCGACTTATTTAGTCTTGAGTCGGTGGCGCTCAACCCACTATCCTCTTCGGCATTGAGCTAGGGCCTAATTTGCTCACGCAGTAAACCACCCTCTCATTCCAGAAATCAAGTAACTTTCTCTATCCTTTGTTACCTCATTCTTTTTTTTCTTTACCCTTAAGAGTAACAAAGAGCGTGGCAAGACACATCAATTTAGATATCAAGGGAGACAACTTTTGAGGTATCTATTAATGTTCTGGATTCAACCCCCTCACTCCCATTGTAACTACCCCTGAGTTTTTAAATAGCAGCCTAAACTTATTCCACAATTTTCGAAATCTTCATGTAATTCTCAATAAGCTACATCACTTTTTATTTCAAAAAGAAAATACATAACCTCACAATTGTTCTGTTTGTGCAATTGAGATATCCAATAAAAAAAAGGAATTAATCTAGAGATACATGAGGAACTCAAAAATGACAAAAGAAATAGGAGTTTTCATTCAACATCTTATGGAGACGTCCTGGAGGTTAGGGGATTGAAAGTAATATGACAGCTAACACCTCAAAAGTTGTACCCCTTGATATCTGCATTGATATCTTTCACAAAATCTCCATACCGTCATCAGATCAAGAAATTATAATCATTGCTGACCGTTTGGAAACAAGTGTGAGGTTATGTAGTCCACTTTCAAAAAAAAAATGATGCAACTTATCAAGAATAGCATGAATATTTCAAAAGTCGAGGAATAATTGGAGGCTGCTATATAAAATTTCAGTTACCCTGGGAGTGAGGGGGTTGAATCCAGAAAATTAAGAGATACCTCAAAGTTGTAAACCCCGATTTGTAAATTGACGTGTCTCACCAAATTTTCATAGTATCATCAGTTCGAGGAATAATTAATTCAGTTCGTTTGAAAATTTTTGAAACTTCAATTTTGAAAAAAAAATTATGTAGCGTATGGAGAATAACGTGAAGATTTCAAAAATCGTAAAATAAGTGGTAGTTGCTATTTGAAATTTCAGAGGTAACTACCCTGGGCGTGGGAGGTCTGATTCCAGAAGAATAACACATACCTCAAAAGTTGTCCCCCTCGATATCTAAATTGACATGTCTCGCCAAACCTTCATACTATCATTGGTTTGGACACAATCAAATGCTGGTCCTTTTCAAATTAACACCCTGTATAGGAAACTTGAATGGGAGCTAATGTGAATAAAGTTTTAGGCAACCAGTTGATCAGGTCGGATCTATTTAGAGGACTACCCGTTGGATGACGCTAGAGACGGAAGTTTTCCTCAACAACGGTTGCCATAAATAACCAATCCCTAACCCTAGACGTCATTGTCATTTCACGTGTGATTTGAATTTTGTGCCAAAAGCTTTTAATTTTCAGTATCTGGATCATCTTGATTTGTGTTTGAACCTTGGATTGGATTATAATGTAGGCTTATCATGAGTTCTTTGAGAAATGTATCGTCCCCTGGATGTGTGGCTATTTTCAACAAAACACATCCTTCTTAATAAAAGCTCTACCACTGTTTTAGAAAAATTGATTCAGCATGTTGAGAATCCGATTTTGAACAACAAAACTGAAGCACAACTGGGTAAAGAAGGCCTGAATTTTGTGGTTTGCATTTTATAGACTAAACATTCGAAATTTAATTAAAATATTGATTCACATGGCTTATCAAAAGTTATAAACTCAAAAATATGCATAGGTTGTATTTGTCCAGGACATGGTTTTTAGCTGGGGGTAAACCGCTGCCTCAGAATCGGTACAAAAACTTCCTTATCCAAGGGAAGTACAACATACTTTCCTCAATTTTGGAACTTCCCAGGGAATTCCTTGGAATTTCTCAGACTTCCTTGAAAATTCCTCAAAATTTCTCGAGAATTCCTCAGACTTCTTCGGGAATTCCTCAGACTTCCTCGGGAATTCCCAAGACATCCTCGGGACTTCCGAAGAATTTCACCGGAATTCCCCAGACTTCAACCAGAATTCGCCGTATGAAATACTTGGACTTCCTTACCGAGGCAAGTTCACTCTTGACCTACATGGAATGCTGGGGAAATTTTGTCACAAATGTTTATCTAAAAATAATGAATTTCATAATTTGGCGAGTTTTTTTATTGTTCGAGGTGGAATTTAAAAAAAAAAAATATGTTGTCGCAATAATGCACGTTTGTTTTAACCAACAAAAAAAGATATCTCAAAAACTCTATTGATATTTAATATAAACAGATCAAGTTATTCATAAGGAAAAGGGTATTTCATTATCTTTGCTAACATTTCAATGAACTTTAACTTTTTGAGGGTATCGAAACAAAACAAAAACCATATTTTATAGTTATCTACACTCTATTCACAACCAAAAGTCACCAACGTGAACAAACAAAAAGACGAAGGTCGTGGGTTCAAATCCCGCCTGGTGCCAACTTTTCTCATTTCCCTTTCTGTCCCTTACGCCATGAAAACTCCCTTCTTTACATTATTTGGACATTGAAACTTCCCTTACATTTACATTATTGGCTTAATTTCGATGGTTAGGGTGTCAACCCCGATACCTGCTGAAGTCGCTAAATGTCGACGATGCATCTTGGTTGAAGGTGGAAATGACTCCTATATAACCTCAAACATGTGTGTGATTCTTCCTTCCCCCATATAACACCTCCAATGGATTGTAACCGCCGAAGGTTGCTCACCATAACCTTAAAACTTACATCCTAGAAGTGAGAATAGTTTGCAATGGGCTGGCTTTGCTGTTAGGCATTGGTAGCTCAGTTGGTAGATCGTTGTCCTGGCGTGACGAAGGTCGTGGGTTCAAATCCCGCCTGGTGCCAACTTTTCTCATTTCCCTTTCTGTCCCTACGCCACAAAAAGTCCCTTCAATATAGTTTTTGTTTCGTTTGGATACCTTCAAAAACAAAAGATTACAGATGATTAAAAATGTCATCAAAGATGATGAAACACCCTGTCCATATTTCTTGATCAACGTTTTTCCGTTTTCATGCCTAGATATAGGCCTCTTTAACTTTTTGGAAAACAGTTTCATTTATCACAAAATGATCACAGCTGGAAACTAACTCTAAGGGACCATAAAATATAAATTCCTCATCGATAGTATCAACATCATCAGATGCAGGCGATCGAAACTTTGTCTGGTTTTTTCTCTGCTGTTTGAGGAATTTCATCTCCATTTTTGTATTCTCTCCGAGCTCATGGGAATCAAACTGCTTGATTATTAATCCGACATACCACCTTTCTTCATAATAAACAGCGTAGAATTTTAGCAATTCCAGTCTCAATTTAGCATCTTTAATTGGTTTCTGATCTTTTGGTGAGCTCACTGATAGATCCTAAAAAAATAAGTGAACTTATATTTTTGGTTTATGAAACTGTTTCTGGAATCTTACCAAGGTATTTACGCGTCAATTGTGATGATATGGAGTCGTCTTCCGCTTAAGAACTATCGAACTTGTCAGTGTCAGTACTGTCGTCGTATACGATGTTGGTCTCATCACAGCTATCTTTGCTACCAGCAGTACTCTGTAGTTGATTCGGAAGATGTAAACGTCTCCTGATACTTCTTCAGTTTCTTGTTTATTTTACTTTTCGTTGGATTATCATTTTGGAATCTGTAGTTCTTTTTTAATGCCGGTTTGATTGTACTAAATGTTTTATTCTTATAGTTCTTTGGTGTATCAAATGTCTTCAAATTTAAATCATTGCCCAAACACGAACATGAAATTTTGCTCATGTTCTTGTAGATGCCGTGTTTCGGTTTACTGGAAGAATCTTCATCTATATTGAGTGCAGCATCCTCTGGATCTTGTGAAAACATCTCATTCAAATGTGAGACATTGCTGATTTCTTGTTTTTGTATTTCAGGTTCATCGCCCACACCAAATACTATAGTTTCAGCATCAATTTGAGAATTTTCATCATCTGTTTCCAATTGGTCAAGTGTTAAGAAATCGTCTTCCGACTCAAGATTTGTACTCCTTATTATTGCCAGACAGGGTATTTCATTCCAAATATCTTCCTCCACTTCCATTCCAAGTCCACTGGTCAATGAAAGTGCGGATTTTAAAAAATTGTGTGCTATGGATGCAATATAATCATTAGTAAAGTAAGAAAACTCAGTTTGATTCTCGCCCCTTTGCTGTTCAGCTGTGGATGTTCTCTCTATTAGTTCTCGTGGGAAAACATTATATATGAGCTGGATACGATCTAAGCGATTCATGATGTCCATGATACTGAGATTGACCATGATAGAATATGTTGACGCCATGGAAGAAGTACTTCTGAAAATGTGTTCACATGTCTGGTTACTGAACAGCCATGGACACAACATATCCGAAGTCAACTCTGGGTCTTCTCGAAATGCTATTATTAAATTGATCATTGCATGCGCATTAAGCTCAATGCATTGATGACCATTAGAAGAGACGAAGTGAAATGTTGTTGGTTTAGTATCCACTGCCTACATATTTTCAAACAAAATACACTGAAACACAGATCATGCAATCTGTCTTGTAATTCATTTTATCATCTGGATTCAAGTCGGATGTTACGAGAAAATGCTTATCTTTCGAGAATTTCTCAATCATCTCGTGTAAATGAATAGGTGTGGCCAAATAACTATTGCCAACAGGAAGCACAACATCTCGTTTTAAAAATCTAGTGCGCGGTTTAGTCGCAATATGTATACTGTCTTGAACAAATAATGAAGTATTGCGTAGATCATCTTGGAAATAAGCCGCCTGGAACCATGGCCACTTGACTATTTTTTCAGAAGGATCAATAGGAAATTTTGCTCTCAAGCGCATGAATTTCAAAAGCCTAGTGTCACCATCTTCAGAAAGTCCAATCACTCGAATACCATACTGTTTAGCAGTTGCTTTGAGGTTATCCCATCTTGCCTCGACATCGTTATGTGTGAACTTGTTGTCTGTTCCAAAAATGGTTAAGCAAAATGAGGTAGCCGATGAAGCCAAAGGTTGAGCCATTATTGCATATCCATAAGAAGCAACGGATGCCGTTTCAAAATACTCTAGAATCTTGTTGGCCGAAGTCGCCAAGTATGTGTCCGTATTGAGGTATTCCTCCGCTCAGTGGTAGAACAAATCCAGATATCTTATTCGTTGAGTCGTACTGTATTTTTTCGGTGATTTTTGTTCCATCTTCACTCAGCCATATGCATTTAGGTAAATGTCTTTGCTTCAGGAAGTTACTCAAGCCGTTATAATCAAACACACCTTCTTCATTTCTCAAATTGGCGTGGAGCGTTCCATATAATAACACACCACCAATGTAATCACTTGTCAACATAAAATAACAGGTCTAACCTAAAAAAACAAATATCTCAATAAAACGCGCATGCGTTCTTTCAGAGCGCATGCGCATTGTTTTTGAACTTCCTGACTTCCTTTGTAACTCCCTCTACACTTTCCTCGACTTCCCGTACTTCCCTCTGAATTCCTCAACACTTCCTCAACTTCCATGGGAATTCTTAAACACTTTCTCGTATTTTTGAAACTTCCCTCAACTTCCTTGGGAATTCCTGAGACATGTACAAGAACTTTCCCCAGCCGTTTACCCCCTGGTTTTTAGACATCATAAAAATAACATTTTTGAAAAATAGTTATGCATTTTTTTAGAATAACCTTTGATATACCATGTGAAAAATATTGTCACGATAAGCGTAAGATTGGGATTTCGTCTGGACCCTCACCTACCAGGGACGTAGCCGTCAGTCGGGAGTAAAACTAGGGCAGCACATAACAACATCTATTGTTTCTCCAAATACAGCCTACAGCACACACAGTGGGATGAGCATGTTGGACCTTCGCCAGTCCGGGTCCCAACAGTAGACTCGCTGAGGGAGCAGAAGTTTACAGTGAATACGGGAGGACTTTCGGTCTTGCGACTGGCACTGCTCGTGGGAATGAAGATCGGAGTAAATCACGTTTCTTCCAACCATTTGGTTAGCGTATCGGGCTTCTATTTATACCAGAAAAGTGCCGAGTAAGCATGGCCTGGTTGTGCATCGTCCGTTTGGGTGGGTTGATTAACTCCATGTTTCTTTGATTCGTTCGTATTCACATGACACATGCCCCCTCCTCAATAGCATTGGCCTCCAATGCTCAAAAACCAACATGCCACATCCCTTACAATCTGACTCAAAAACTAATAACATTTGCTTGCTCCGGTCCTGAGTATTACAAATTTCACAAATAACAATATGCTGAGTAAGTATGTTCCTGACCAACACCAATGGAGACCATGGCAATCCATATCGTCATCAATGGCACCCTCGTTCAGATTCTTGCTGACGCTACATGTTTTTTTTTTTAGTCGCCTAAGGTTTTGTAACCGCTCCTTGACCTCGATTGTGATGCTTTGTTCGTGCTGGTTTACAGGGCAATAGATATCACTTCTACTCGGTTCAAAGTGAGCTGTATTTCCCTTGATGGAACCATACTTCTTGTGTGGGTTTTGGAGGACCAGAAGCAGTCGTTGTTCATAACATGAAAAAAATAATAATCAACAGCGGCGTCTAATTGTATAAAAATATATGTAGATACCATTTTTCTCACTCATTCTACTAACTTGATACCTGCCAATTTCTATCAATAAGTTGGAAGAGCCGTGTCAGGAGCAGTGCCAGTCGAGCCTCTTATCACTGCGGATGCCCCCGGGAGTGTGGAGCCTCGTTGACCCGGACAAAGTTCCTCTGCCTCATCATCTCTATTTCTGGATCACAGGTCATACTGCTCTCATTTTGTAGGCTCTCTGCACACTGGACTCTGCACACCCTTTGAAGGCCCTCTGTACTCGCTAAGCGTGCGAGAGTGATCGTGAGGCGCCTCCACCAAGTGTCACGATAAGCGTAAAATTGGGCCTTCGTCTGGATCCTCACCTATCGTGCTCCAGGGACGTAGCCGTCAGTCGGGAGTGAAACTAGGGCAGCACAAAACAACATCTATTGTTTCTCCAAATACAGCCTACAGCACACACAGTGGGATAAGCATGTTGGACCTTGGCTAGTCCGGGTCCCAACAGTAGACTCGCTGAGGGAGCAGAAGTTTACAGTGAATACGAGAGGACTTGTGGTCTTGCGACAGGCACTGCTCGTGGGAAGGAAGATCGGAGTAAATCACGTTTCTTCCAATCATTTGGTTAGCGTATCGGGCTTCTATTTATACCAGAAAAGTGCCGAGTAAGCATGGCCTGGTTGTGCGTCGTCCGTTTGGGTGGGTTGATTTACTCCATGCTTCGTTCGTATTCACATGACAATATTTGAATCAAAATTAAAATTCGAACGTGGTATAAATCCTATTTTATTCAATAGATGGCTCCACCGTTTGTAATGAAAACAGATTTCTTTACGTTTTTGGGAAAAAAAAGTCAAAAGTACGAGGACTACCCGTTGTAGGGCGCTGGCGAATTTCATTTCAAACTATTGTATGGGAGTTTTCTATATATTTTGAGTGATATGTGAATACGACCAGTGTGCACATCTTGGACCATGTTGACTCCGTTTGCTAAAACCTCAACTTTGATTCCGGGTCTTCGTAGAACATGAACCCCAACCAATGCATTAATGTCACCACCAGTTATGGATTCATCTGCTTCAACGATTCCAGTGACATGTTTGGAGTCACCATGACTGTACTACACTTCATAATAGGACGTATGATACCACTTCCCATTCCTGTTAAATGTTGGGAATCAGCTGGCTCAATATCTGAATGCGATGTTTTGGCTTCTGATGAAGAATTGATACAGCAGCGGCTGTGTCGATCAAATAAGAAAATGACGATGCGTTTAGAGCGTGCGTTATTGTTGCACTTGGAAATGTCTTGATTTAGCAAGATTTTGGAGTCAGCATTTCTTTTTTAATATAACCTTGTTCGCGATAAAAAAAATCATCGGTATGACCTTGCTTTTTACAATAGTCGCAGAAAATAATTGTGAGATTCATCTGAGTTTGTTTTATATTTGGTTTGATACCAGAAGAAGAGGGGCAGTCTTGTGGATTAAAAGTATTTTAATTCCACTGTTCACAGTTGGCTTGAGTGTATACATTTTGACTGCGTTCTCGACAATCTCTGGAAAAAGCAGGTGACGATTTTGTTCGACGGGGATAATGAGGTAGAGAGTGTTGCGGTGACGTTTTCTTGATTCTTCACGGTGCCCAAGATAATTTCTAGTCGTCACTCTTTATTTAGTGATATTTCGGGCATCACACACTCCCAGTAGTTTTGGTGGATCTGTTTTACCTGACGATGCTTGGAGACAAATCCTGTTCTTCACCTCAGGATCCTGTATATCATATTCCACAAGGCTCAAAACAATATGCCATGGAAAGTCGGCATAAAAACATTTTATTGTACCAAGTCTCGCGTTGCTATATTCAACCAGTGAATTGAAGTCCGTTCTCTAGATCGCCAAGCATTTACGTACTCTCAACATATTTTGACTCTAGAACCCTAAACGCAACTGTTTGTGCAGAAACAGACATTGTCTGACCTCCTTCTACGTGATAACAAAATAAACAATTCTGTCGTTTCATGCATGAAGGGACCCTGTTGCGGGATTTGGGTTTCTTTGAAACGTGTTTTTCTATTTTAAATTCGTTTAACGTGAGGGAGAATCAATAACAGTTGTCTCCTCCCGCACAGGTATCTCAGTGAGAGTAGGGAGTGGGAGGAATGAAAATATATATGCAGTCACACAAGCTAATTTATTTAGACGTTGATTGAGCAAAGGTTTTATATAAGAAAAGAAAATATCATGAAATAAAAATATAAAAAGGGTTATAAAAAGTGATGTCTGAAGGAATGAAATGGAATCTTGTTTCCAACTAAATGATACTATGACGTAAAATACTTAAAATTAAAAGTGGAAAATCAGTGAACGTTTATAATATCCGCATAGACAAATTTGGTCGACTTAGAGTGAGTTACTTCAGTGGCGCTTGTAACCAGACGTGTACGTCACCGGCATACTGCATACGATGCCAAACAAGTAGCAGAGAAATCCGAGGAAGTTAGGGAAGCTTTAAATATGATGTCCCCGATAATTTGGCAATCTCGATGCCAAGTACGTGAACCTAATGATACGTTTTGTCTTAAGGTGGGTATTGACTAATTGGTGTTTGCTTACCGTTTCTGTTTTGAACGGTACTCAACAAAATGACTTATCCCTCGTTTCTCCCGCGTATTGAATCAAACGTCAAGTACTGATCTGATGCCTCCAAATAAGTGGATGTGATTTCTGGTATGACATGGTATGGTCTTGGATTTGCGTTTGTGAGTTTGATGATCACGGGGCTCGTGCTGTTAGTCACCTATTTATCGAAATGACCCTGATAACGACCCTCTATAAAACGTGATAACTAACTTACCCCAAAAGTTTCCAATGCATTCACCGGTTTAATTCCCGGATTTTGGTATAATCGTATAACAAATTCACTGATTATTTTGCTAGCGTCTAGCACAATATTCCAACACTGGGTTGAAGAAGATGAGTAACTTTCGTTTAAATGTCTCAACTTCTTTTGAGATGCACTAGATACCCCGATGAAAGCAGATTTGGAAAAGAACGATCTGAGATGTCTATTCGACTTGCTCCCGGTCGTAAGTTTTTAACCAAATTAAGAATTCGCACAAAAAGTGTAAAAGATTTGAATTTGAACGTATGGTAACCAAATTTTACATTGGCAACAACGAATTCTCCCAGAAAAAAAAAAAAAGAAAATCTATGTGAAAACTAGTTAAAGACTTGGTTTTGAAAATCCAGTAACGCTAAAACAATGTTTAAGGTTGAAGACCTGAAATCAGCTAATTATAACATCATCTCCATGTAACTTTTCGATAAAAACCAGCAATCAATTAGGCAAACCATACCAACCAAAATCAATAATAAATTAGTATTTGTCAATCAGTGGACCCACGTCCATCCCATATAGATTGATGTGTGAAAAAGAGACCGAATATACGACGTGAGTCGGAGTATGTCCGTCAACCATGAACAAACCATCGTCAGGTTTCAAGATCAAGGTCCAGCAATCAGCTGATACCCATGACAAAGCTGCTAAGTGACTTATTTAATCAAGAAATGAATTGAAACTGGAAGCAAATTTACTATTTAACTCCTTGACTAAAATCTACAAAAGGATTCGTCATAGTGTGACTGCAAAAATCAAATTAACCTATGAAGAGAATAACTCTAATAATAAACAATAATTACCAAAGGTAATTACCCAAACCAAACATGAAATGAATGAACTAACCCTAATTTGTGGTTTCAGGATCCAAAGTGACTAGGTTTGATGTGATGTGTGACAGCAATATAATTAGTAACAATATCAAACACTGACATCTTGAGAGGATGGTGAAGGTAAATAAGAAACTATGAAAGTGACTTGAAAGTTAAGAAAAGTGATGTCATGACGAAGAATTCTACCATTATAATGAATTTACATGAAAATCCACACGTCACACCTTCTCACACGATTAATCATCATCCGAATAAAAAATGCAGTTTAGAATAACTCCATTTCACCAGTTCACCATTGTTTCGACATGTCCAGACGTAATTCAGGCTGGTCCTTTCATTATCAGTAGCTTTATGGAACATTCATTCTCCATGCGGTAGGGGACTTTTGTTGGAACTTCCAATACAACAAGCAATATGCCTTTCAAGAAAAATACCCTTGAAGCAGGCCTGATGTAAAATGTTACAATTTCAAAGCTACAAGATTCCAGAAGATAATGAAGATTATTTTCGAGAATTAATAGGTAACCTGGCCGACAACGACAGCACACATACACAGAAACAGTTCGTCTTTACTGAAAAAAAAAATCTTGTTTAAATTCTGTTTGATTTAATAAATTATCAAAATAAATTTGGTTGCTTCCCCATTCATGCAGCTAACGACCCCAAATTGGTATTTTTTTCTCTGAGGGTCTTCACTGAACGATTATTTTCTCACTGCAATTTGCCTCGGGATACATACGGATAATATACAGGGTGTCTCATAATCAATGGACGAAACTTCAGCCCTGTATTTATGGGTCAAAAATAATCCAACTTAATCTTATATATCGGCAAACGTCTCCTAGGGGAACTAAGCCTCCTTAAAGAGGGACACCTGAGGATGGATTTTTCCATTTTCTTTCCGAAACGGTTTAAATTATACGAAGTAGCTTAGACTCAATATTTTGTTTCATTCCTGATGTTGTCATGGCTTTATGCATGGCCACGTATAGTTTTATAAACTGGGTGATAGTTTGTAGGACAATAAGGAAACTTTGTATTCGCGGGTGATTTCCATAAAAACTATAGATCAGAAAGGTATGATTTATGGTGTTTTTTGAAAGCTGATGATGTTATCTTTAAGATGGAAATATAATATACAGGGTCATCCATTTAAAAAAAATGAGTACAGGTCGTGTTTGCAAAACTTGACCACCATTTTTCGAAACTTTTTTGCATTTCGCTTGAAAAATAGCCCAACTATGAGTCCTTTCTCAACTTTGATCGTCTCCCATTCCCTCATTATAAGTCTTAGACCCAACAAACCTCATATCAAAAGGATCGTACGAGATAGGAGGAATAATTAGAATTATAATACAGTGAAGACACGTAGGTTGGAATAAATTCATTTAAAATTCAGAGGTTTGTTTTCTGGAAAAACGCTCGGACATATCGATTATTATTTTTGACCGTGGTTTTTTTGATGATAATTTTATTTATACAGGGTGGACCAAAAATAAGTTACGACCATCAACTTCATTTTTTCAAATGGAAATCCTCATTTTTTATTTCATTTTCGAATTCTACATGAAATTCTTAGTAATATGATGATTATAATTCTAGTATAAAGGGTGGACCAAAAATAAGTTAGGACCATCAACTTCATTTTTTCAAATGGAAACCCACCAGAAATTCACGATTGATCAAATCGACTGTGCTTCTGAACAATCGTTAATTTCTCGATAACTGTTGGGGTTAGGCTAAGGACATGGTACATGAAACCTACTTTGAATTTGATGTAGAATTCGGAAATGTAATAAAAAAAGAGGGTTTCCATTTGAAAAAATGAAGTTGATGGTCCTAGCTGATTTTTGGTCCACCCTGTATACTATAATTATCATCATCATACTATTTAGAATTTGATGAAGAGTTCGAAAATGGAAACAAAAATGGGGGTTTCCATTTGAAAAAATTAAGTTGATGGTCGTAACTTATTTTTGGTCCACCCTGTATAAATAAAATTATCATAAAAAAAACACAGTCAAAAATAATGATCGACTTGTCCAAGCGTTTTTCCAGAAAACAAACCCCTGAATTTTGAATGAATTTATTCCAACCTACGTGTCCTCAGTGTATACAAGGTTTTTCATTTGAAAAAATACAAGTTTGGTTCGCCACAAATTTTTTGGGGCACCCTGTATGTCTATATTTTCAAAACATAGCCTTTTTGACTAGCTATAACATAAAAAATATCAAATTCCTCACCATTTTTCCACAATCGTCCACCCCATCTTGGTTGCACCACCGTGTATATGGATGTTCAATTTTTATCAGGATAGCGATTTGGCAAGGCCTGGTTTATGGCTTCGTTTCAATCGATTTCAAAAATTCTATAAATGATGTGTCATTATTCAGAAGTCATGGCATCAACGGTCATGACTCCCAAGAGGTTGGAAAAGGAGAAACGTTAAAATTACACCTGCTGAATGTCCAAATAAAGCTTAACCAGACGAATAAAAAGAAACACGAAGTCAATTCAAAGAACGTTATCTGATTAAACTGAGTGATCGGCACTTTATGAGGCAATAAAAACTGGCAGTTATTGTTGGATTTGTTTAAACTGCGAAGTGTTTACCTTTAGATTTGTTTATCAATGTGAAATTATAGTCTAGCAAGAAAGAAATCATCGGCTGTTGACAGTGTTGCTAAGCATATGCATCAATTCTCAAATCATGTATCATTAGTGTTTAAAGTTGAAATTAAACAAAGTTAGTTTTGAGTTTAGGTCAGGCCTGGTTTACATCCACTGTCGCCGGTCGCCAGCGTATACAACCTGGTCGCGACGACCGATTCGCCAAGACTCGATTATGCTTCTTGAAGATAATTATTGTTTTCCTAGGATTTTTTAAGTCGCTGCTATCAACTGAATTTGCCGTTCGCCGTTCGCCGCCGCGACTGACTGTTTTGGAAGCAGTCTGGCGACTACTTCGCAGCGAATTGCAGATAAACATGATGATGAATGAGAAAAATGGAAACTTTTTCAAATGCTGGAGATGAACAAATTCTAGATTTAATATTTATCAATCATCCACAAATGTATGATCACAAAGCCAAACCCTCAAAATTGCAAAAGGTGTGGTTTGGATTCCATCTTTTTTCTTTTGAGTATAGGTAAAATTTTCTGCCTTTTTTCAGTTATGATTATAGTATTTATCAATTCCTCATCTTGATGATTTAGCAACGGCTGCATTCATTTTTTTTTCTAAAGACTTTCATTTTTACAAAACAAATTGTTTGTTACACCATTCGGAGAAAACAGAAAGTTTATGGTGAATCAGTCGCTGCTACTTAGTCGTAGTCGCTGATGACCAGCGACCGTGGAGAAACACGAGGTTTCAGTTTGTGTTTGGTAAAAATGGATCCTTATTATGAAGTCTGAGGTTGCCCTGCTCTTTAAAATAACTATCTTATTCTCTCTATATAACGTTGCGTCTCGATATCAAGATCACCCAGTTGATTTGAAAACAATATGCGGCATTTTTAGGGCATTACATAAAACCACCACATCTTCAAAAAGGCGGATTCTGAAATACATAATGTGCCGTAATTATAGGTCTATAAAGATCGATTTGACCCGCAGCACTCACTTCCCTCACCCTGGGGAACCAATATAGCAGCCATTAAAAATACAGTTATTTTTCGATGGAAAAAAAGTGTTTTTCCATTAAAAGTTCATTTTTTGGTATAAATCAAGTAGTCTATGGTAATGACAAACTTATGAGATGATTTGAAAAATTGTTGCTTAATAAGTTTAGACATTACGCCGGCCATGTTGTTTTTTTTTTTAAATCAGCTATGCTGTACAAATAGTAGCATGCGGCACATAATTTGAGAGTGGTTTGAGCTCACTGATTTCAAAGGTGAGGTCAAAAATATAAAATTCGAAAAGATGTGTCATTTAGTCATTTTAGTACCTAAAAACTTCAAAAATGCCAATATTTTTTAAACAACTTCAAATTCTTCGTCTTAATTGAGGCTAGAATCGAACCTGTTTTTGCAAACAAATATAATTTATACTTTTTGTTTAATTGATCATCAGTATACAGGGTGACCATTTCAAAATTTGCCACCCAATCTGCAAAAATTGTCAAATTTCTGAAATTCGCTGAAACACACTAACCACTGGAAGGTTTTCTAGAAAATATTGTTTGATGCTTGTTCAACCTTTCTAATCTCAGGGCTTCAAAATAATCACCCTGTATAAGAGGTGAAAAGGCTTACCTTTTGTTTCTGCCTGCACCTCCAAATTTCTTGCGATTCAGGGTGCATGGCAGATTGCTTCTTCGTCATATACAGGGCTTTTCACTTAAAACTCCCCACGTCAATATCTCGGAAACGAATAGGAATATTTCATTTCTGTAAAAAGTTGTCAATGTATGGGGTCGAGTAGTTATTTTTCACAGTTAAAAAAATTCGACGCATACCAAGAGTAAAGCGTCGCGACGCATCGAAAATATTAATCGATTGCAGGGACTTTGAAATTACGCGCATGCTAAAGTACATGTTATTTATAAACTTTTTTGTTATTCAGTCGAACTCATTTATTCTACACAGTTTTGAGATATACAGTGTGTCCAAGATAAGGATGTCTATCATGGGGATCTTGAAAACCGTGAGAGATACAAAGTCGGTTGGATGGAGGCAAAGTTGCGTATTTTGATGCTTAACAAAATGCCGTTTTAAAAGCCAAGAAATTCCGACTAAGTCCGAAATTATCCGAAAAAAACCTAAATTTTTCAAAATTGTTTTCATTTTTTTTTGACCACATTTGAAGAGATATTTTGAAATGAATGGAACTTCTTTATTGCCACTTTTTGCCCTTTACAAGATAACCTTATTAAATTGAAGAACTGACGTTTCGTCTATGAGCAGCCATCATCAACTTTGTTTTTTTAAATACGGTCCTGGATTTTTTATTACGGATTTTATGAGCCTCTTATGTTCCTAAACCAACGAGGTATCGCACTAATCAAAAAAGAGGTGTTTTTTTTTAATCCTATTAAAAATGTATTTTTTGTTTCTCTCTAACACATGATTTCTTATGGAAAAATCCATCAACATAATTTTTTTGAATAATTGCGATACATTGTTGATTTAGGAACATAAGAGGCCCTCAAAATCCGGCATAAAAAATCCAGGACCGTATTTAAAAAAACAAAGTTGATGATGGCTGCTCATAGACGAAACGTCAGTTCTTCAATTTAATAAGGGTATCTTGTAAAGAGCAAAAAGTGGCAATGAAGAAGTTCCATTCATTTCAAAATATCTCTTCAAATGTGGTCAAAAAAAAATGAAAACAATTTTGAAAAATTTAGGTTTTTTTCGGATAATTTCGGACTTAGTCGGAATTTCTTGGCTTTTAAAACGGCATTTTGTTAAGCATCAAAATACGCAACTTTGCCTCCATTTAACCGACCTTGTATCTCTCACATCCTTTTCTTGGACACACTGTATATCTCAAAACTGTGTAGAATAAATGAGTTCGACTAAATAACAAAAAAGTTTATAAATAACATGTACTTTAGCATGCGCGTAATTTCAAAGTCCCTGCAATCGATTAATATTTTCGATGCGTCGCGACGCTTTACTCTTGGTAGGCGTCGAATTTTTTTAACTGTGAAAAATAACTACTCGACCCCATACATTGACTACTTTTTACAGAAATGAAATATTCCTATTCGTTTCCGAGATATTGACGTGGGGAGTTTTAAGTGAAAAGCCCTGTATAGCGCATAGCCTTCGAGACAACCGCAAAACGGTCAAGCTCCTTGCAATCTTGCCGATGTTTGCCAGAAGATGACCAAGAAGGCTTCCAGCCATACCTCCAACTCCACTCGTCTGGTTCTGGAGGTTCCTCTTATCTGTCCTGCTTGATATGCTCCTTCCGTTGTTTGCTGCTTGGGAAGATGCAGATGTGAAAGGTATTATCAAATGGAAACAATCTTCAGAGATATTTCCGAGCACTGTTCACTAGTTCACAATCAAGATGCACTGTATACTTCTCCAGAATCTCAAATACGCGCTTAGTGGAGGGTGGGCCTGAAGTCCTGAAGTAAAATATTTTTTTTTATCCTTTGAAGTACATGAATAATGACACATTGTCGCAGCCTATAGAGGCATGCATACCACGTGAGGCTTCACATTTATTTCCACCGTAGGCTACTGCAATATTGTGAACTGGTATGAAGTGTTCATATTTCCACTAAGGTAACTACTATATAAATCCCAAGTTGGTTTGAACCCATATCGATGAGGTTATGGAAAAATTAGGTACATAAAACACATTTGTGTCCGAACATCTGACCGTAATGACCTGGTCTCTATGATCTACTAATGCCCGTTTGCACAGGTTCGACTTGAAATGTAAGTGGAGCTTAAGATCTAGCTTTGGCTTGAATGGCAATTAGCTAAAGATCCACTTACATCTCAACTCGAACTTGTGCAAACGGATATGAATTTTCCACATGTATTGTCATATTTCTCGTCCATCCGGTTCTTTCATCAAGGAACATGAAGCTTCATTTAATGACGAAGGAGAATCTTTTGGTATACAAATCGCAGACAACGTTCGTCACAATATCAACATCTTTAGAGCTATTCGAGATCTCTGGCGCGGCACAAGATGTTCAATCAATTTCATCTTCAATGGCGATGACATTATTGAAGCATTAAATAATACCTGGAGTACCAATCTTCAGGTTCACCTCCAATCGCCGTGTATCAGAAAATCTGGAGAGGTATACAGTGCTTGAAAATGTCTTGCTGGTATCAAACAGGACAGATTTGTGAAAGGACCATAAACTAGAAGCATCTCCAGAGCTAGACGAGTGGGGTTAGAAGCATTCAGAGCATGACTGGAAGCCTGCTTACTTGATTATGTTCTGCCAATTATCTGGCAAGAAGGTTGCAGAAAGCAACCGCAACTTGTCTCAAAAACTACGAGATGATGTGCCAATGAAGCAATCTGCTATGCACTATCAATTGCAAGAAATGTAGAAGTGCATGCAAAAACCGGATTTTTCTCTTATACAGAGTGTTCATTTTGAAACTTACCACCCATGTCTTATTTGAAAAGGCCCTGGGATTAAGGGAAATTCGGTGGTAAGTTTTGGAATGATCATCCTGCATATCATTAAATTGAACAATAAATATATATTATACACTCACCGACAATAAATTCGAGACAAGAATAGTTTGAGTCGAATTGATATCCTGATAACTTTTTTATTTGTTGTCCGATTTTAGTGAGATTTGTACCAAAGTGTAGCCCTATGTCTTGAGATATTACTCTTGATTTTGGATACTACTAAGATTCCATTTCATCAATCAAAAGCAGAATTCACAAAACAATATGGAGTCACTGATGATCATCACTGGTAGTAACTCAAAGAAGAAATTAGTTGGCTTATAGCTATCTTTCATCTCTCGAGAATGGCTGATGTCCAAGTACTCGAATTCAGCTGGATTTCATATTTTTGAGGGGTTACTACCAAAATACAAAAGCTTCTACAATAACACCATCTAGTAATAAATGAAGCACTTATAAATCAATATTACAGCAATTCAGATATTAAAAAGTACTCCATGTGTTACTTGGAAAAGGTGTATAAGTATTTTTGTTTTGTCCAAAATGTACAAATTTTGAAGTTTTTATGAACTTAAATGACCCAATGAAAATCAAATCTTTTCATTTTCATTTTGTTGACCTTGCCTTCAAATCAGTGACCTCAAATTACACTCAAATGATTTGCAGCATGCCACTTTTTTCACATGAATTAATCTTTTCCGAAAGTAAAAAAAAACAATATGGCCGTCAGGATGTCTGAATCTATTGGCCAAAAAGATTTCGAATCATCCTAAATGTTTGTGATCGCTATAAATTACTTAATTCATACCAAAAAAATTACTTTTAGTGGAAAACATCTTTTTATCAGAAAGTAACTGTTTTTTTTCTGACATATTGGTTCCACAGGGTGGGGGAAGCAAGTGCTGCGGGTCAAATCGATCTATTGGTATAAACATTGTCTGTGTCAAGTGGCTTGCTTTCTTTCTTTCGTCAATTTTTTTTCAATTTTAAGCATGTACCGCTCCAGCTAATATGGTTGAATATTTTTTGGCTTCAGTAGATCAAGAACTTTTTCACAAGTGATGTATTTGGAATATGTAAGGGCAGGTTATTGTTAGTCTGACAAGCGAGCTTGGCTGAGACTTGTACTTATAAATAAGCGAGATGAGTTCCAAAATGAAGTGAAAGTGAGAGATTTGAAATGGGACCTTCATTACTCTCTTTGACTGATGGCACCTACGTCTATTTCATCATGTTTGAAAGGTTTTTTTGATTTTCTTTATGAGATTCTTTTTGTGATGAACCTGTAACAAAGTGAAAAATCTTAGATCTTTAAAAATTCAAAAAACGTGTGTGCCAAATAAAAGTAACACACCGCAGACAAAAAAGTAGGTTACCCAGAAGTACGGTACCTAGAGAAAAATAAACTTTGGAGTAGTTGAAATTTTTGGAGTAGTCTATGGATAAAATTTAAAATGTTTTTTTTATTTGCAACTTTGCTCCAAAAGAAAAATAAAATGTAGTTTAGGTATGTACTCTTGAAAGTATTTCACGTTTTCTTGTTTTTCGACCCCCCTGTATAATATTTCCGATTTCAAAGTATGGCAATAGAGTTCTCAAAATAAGCAGAACTTTAATAATAAAAAAAAGTTCTATTCTTATCAGTAAATTCAACAAAGTGTTTTAAATTTTCATAGCAAAAGTGTACCTATAAGTATTTGGCATGCAGTAAAATGCGTATTTAATTATGCAAAAGCTGTCAAAATCTCAAAGCATTGTTCTTCTTAAAAAAAATTTTTTCTTGTTCAGCTTGACATCTCCTGTCAAGTCAATACATAGTCTTTTGTTAAAAAATAGATGTGGTGCGTTGATTATTTGGAGTGAAGAGAGAAGTGGTAGGGAAGCAGTCAATAAGAGAATCAGGCAAAAATTATTGACTGCTTTCTTACCACTCTCTTCGTAACCTGGCCAGTCACTAAACCACTCATTTGCATTTATTATTTGGAGCAGTGTATAAACCATCTGATGATAGATTTTATCGCACGTAGGTACATATAAATAGTACAATTAAATGTCTTTCTCCAATGTCCAATGAGAATTAGTTTCCGACGGAATTCGATGATTAGGTAAACCATCATGCCAAAAGGGTTACAGTAAGCATAAACTATAGAGGCAGTCGCTGCAAGCAGAAAAAAAAAGTTGACCAATAATATCAAGTATAGATAGGTATGTATCGGTATTTCAAAAGGGAACTTATAGATATTCATTTCGTACTTGGCCTGGCTCGTATATCTCTCAAACAGTTTATAATACGAAGGAGAAAAAGGGAACTTTAAGGTGCGGCACTTGTATAAGTTTATATTATGTTCTCGTTCGGATGATAGAATCTAATATGATTACAAAGGGTCGCTTTGACATCTACAGATTCACAGAGATACATTTCCGGGATGCGTATTGACATTGCCTCCGATGGTACAACGCAACCCTGGAAAAACGTCTGCCGAATCGCGAGAGACAATGTACCTCGCATTAGGACGCTACGCGCTAAATATTGAAGCGTCTAAAAACAGTGATTATATTTCTAGAGAGTCCTGTGTGAAAGTGACAATATTTCCCGTTTCTGGCAACATTGTATCGATATATTTTTGCCCTGTTTAAAGCAGCAAATGCTGTTATGAGATATTTTATGGAAACTTGAAGCGTTCCACAGAGCTAAGTAGCTGACAAGCTAAACAGTTTGACGATACAAATTCCTCAGAATGGCACCAGTATGGATTTTAGTGTAGTTTTGCGTTTAGCTATTGCAGAAGAATTGATTCAAATCAAATCAGATCAAATCAAATCAAATAGTTTCATTGTTCGAAACAATTGGGAATACAGTCATTGGATCAAAAAGAAGGTTGAACAATAAGGACTACATCACGATTATTCAAACCAATCTCATAAGCCACTGATTGACGAAAGGAATTGGAAAGTCAACGAGTTTAGGGAATAGAAAATAACCAAAAAGTAAGGTTATGTATTCAATAATCAATAATTGATAATAATACTCATCCAATCCGCACATCTGAGAGCCTCTGCATGCGTATATCTTACAAAGCATCTGTACATGTTTCTTTTAGACATCAGATCTCTACAATTTTCCATGTAGACTTTCAGTAAATGATGATTTGATTTTCTCTGCCATCATTGTTTTACTGTGTCGCTCTGTCAAGAGAACTACGAAGCATTTAACGGGATATAAGTGATGATTTTCAGTTGAAGAAAAGTGAGTTTATTTATGAAGCTACCATTTCACCAGTCCCATGCATGCCCTGCTAAATTCCGAGGCTTTACGACGTGTATTGATTTTCGACCCGATATCTAAAAGCCCAATTTCTTCCATTATGGAACTGAAAAATATTACACTATTTGACTTTGGTACCTTTCTTTATTATCCCGCATTTCTTGGCGGTCTATTGGCCTCTTGAATTTTTGAATTTGCGAAAATGTTTGCCATAAAATACGTTTCGTCGCCTTCAACGGCTTTGTTTTTCCGTTAAGAGTAGCTTTGTTTGCTCTTCACCGAACTTGTTTTCCTTTTGGATTTTCTTAATCTGAACATTTTGACACGCAGAGTTGTTGATCACAACACAAACAGTGAATTCAAACTAAACCGTTAAAACCGGAAGCATGCGTTCGATGGGCTGCTGAATTATTCCATCCTTTTCTAACCAGTACCCTTTGCGCTTCTCGCTATCTCTCATAGTGGTGAAAAAACTTGTTTCCCTCTTGACATTCGAAATAAAACGTACAAGATAACGTAGGTGTAAAATCCGTGATACAGCATAGCATGTTCGGCATCTCACGTTATGACACACGTTATCCTTAGCTGTTATATTCGGATAACGTATGTATGTTAAATATAATGTAAATGATACAGCATAAGGCTGATTGACATTGAAACAAGTATGGATGGTCAAATGGACTGTTTCAAAATGATGGATTTAAAGGTTGACATTTTGTCGAATGTTCTGATTGGCTATAAAACAGTGGAGTAATGACATAAGATCATTTCATTGGTTAAAAACAATTGATGAAAACAAGTCACTGAGTAACAAGTTACATAAACCAATGAAAAGTGGATGTTTAATTAATCTATTATTGAAGTAATAGAAAAAAAAAAATTTTTCACTTTCACATCAATGGTTAAATGGAGAAAGTTTTAGAGGAATCTGGGTGCATTTGATATCCGGCTTCAGATTAACTATCGGTCAATTAGTTTTGGAAATATCTGCGAAAAACCGAAAATGGCAGATTTCATTTTTTGCCAGTAAATCCGAAACGGCTTATTTGACAGCTGTCAAAATGTGACATCATCAGGAAACTTTTTGTAGGCAAATAGGATGGCGTATATAACACGTCTCGATCGTGTTTTGTTTTCCCGCAACGCGCCAAAACTTTCATTTTTCTTATGGCCGCCATATTGGATTTTTCGATTTTTGGAAAGAGTGCAAAATTTCCGGTCTAGTGATCTCTTACAAGTGCATAAAAGATTCCAGTGTCATCGAAATATCACATTTCGTAGTTATGTCATGGCCTTCTTTTCTAAGAAGGCCATGATTCATTTGTTTGAAAATTGGTTTATGAGCAAAATCTTTTTTTTTCATCTGAGAAAACTCTGATCTGTCGTTCATTAATAAGTACGACAGCTATGTTTGGATAACTCAAATTAAAATAATAGATCTGATAAACAAATTGTCGAAACCTGTTGAAAATGCCCGGTATTCTCTATTTCTCTATTCAAATAAAGAAAAGCGAGTCATGTTTGCGCTGTACTTGCGGTCACATAGGAATGCCGGCATTACCTCTGCAGGGTCAAGATATTTAGAGATGTATACCGAACGACGGCAGCCTCATAAAACACAATTCAATAAAACCGTGATTAATTTGGTCAACTATAAACAGAAATAAATTTGTAAGGGTTTTACAAAAAAAAGTCGCTAATTATGAAAAATGTCACGATGCATGTCCATGTTCTATAGAAAATTCAATGCGTTCAACACATTTGCCGCACACCAAATGCGTTGACCTCAAGCTGATACAGTACTGATTCATATTTTGTGACAAATAAATCATGGCAAGCTTATATGTATAAGACCGAGTACCAACTACGAAGTGTGATATTTCGATGATTTCGTCTTATGCACTTGTGAGACATCACTAGACTGGAAATTTAACGCTCTTCCAAAAAATCGAAAAATTCAATATGTCGGCCATAAGAAAAATGAAAGTTGAGGTGGGTTGCGGGAAAACAAAAGACGATTGAGACATGTCAACACCCTGATGTAGGTATAATAGGAGCCAAGACCTCTGTATAGAGAAACGAATCTGGGACACACTGTATAATGGTGAGATGCGAGGGAAGGTGTGTATAGGAACAGGATCTTCACGAATGTTTGCAATAGTTTGTATCCACTCATTAACCTGCCAATATTTGACATTTTTACTAAACGGTTTTGATATTTTAGTCTACAAATTCTCAAACTTCATAAAAAAACATGAAACTTTTGTATTTACTATTTCAATATCTTTTCAAGGAACTCTCTGGGTAGGGTGCAAAAATATACGGGAAGACCCGGTCCATATTTCGATTGTATGGTTGATGAACGTGAATATTCAGGCTTTTTGAATTGAGAATAATATCATGGAATATTAGAGATCTATTAAGTATTCATTTAGTGATATTAGTATCAATTTTTTTTATGATGAATCAGGCTTTTCCAGTGTGAGACAATTATTTGTTAACAAACTGAAAATCCAACATCATAAGTATAGTAAACAAGCAACAGCTGATTTCTTCTCTCAAAATTATGCCTGTTTGTGTGTGGATGGTTACAAAATAGAACAGTGCGTCACCAATAATCGCAGAACGGAAGGAGTGCTTGTGATGATTAGATCTGATGTTAAGTACAAATTGAAAAATAAACAGTGTGTCCGGAACTATGTATGGATGTTGTCGGTGGAGCTGCTGCTTTCAAGGTCAGTTTATTTATGAAGTGTTCTATATAATCCTCCCCAAGTTGAAAATGCAAAATTCCTTGAATACTTTGCAAATTTTTTGGACGAGACAAGTGATTTTGGGGGAACAAACATTATCATGGGGGATTTTAACTCTGACTTACTAAAACACACTTTCTATGGTGAAAAGCTTCTGAGTATGGTAAACAAAAATGGACTTTATCAGATTGTTAATTCACCTGCTCGTATCACTGACAGAAGTAAGACCCTCATTGATTATATTATAACCAGCGATAAACATCTAAGACATGACGTACATTTGCAATACCCCCTGAAATATAAAGCCAGAGTGCTGATCGCTTGACGTCATGTTGAGTAGGTGATTGCCAAAGTAACACGACAGTTTCAAGCATAAAAACGCGCGCAACCAGATACATGATTGCCATATCATCGGCCATGACTGTGAATATAACGTGACACGTGTCTATAGGAGACCGAATACTTTGAGCTGTCATTGTGACAAACTGCCAAGGTCAAATAAATTCAAAAAATCATTGAAATAGTAAGAATAACAATCATTTATTCAGTGGATGATAAAAGTCCCCAGATAAACAATGTCGCGAACGTTTAGTGTTGTTGGTTGTCGGTCCAACTATGAGCGAAACCAAAGATTTGAGTGTTGATGATGTGCCGGTACAAAAAAGCAAACTGTAAAAAACTCACAAGAAGCAAAATGATGTACGTGGGATCTGAAAATAAAACATTGGATTAGAGTTCAGACAAAGTTGATGACACTCAGCGAAAAATAAACAAGTCAAGAGTATAGTATTGAAAAAATGTAAGAACATAACATCAACTTTTGTAAAAGGTAGGTAAATGTACAACGTTTGATTGTTTTCCAATTTATAGTTCTGTATTTTTATTCTATACTTAATAAAAGCCTACACCAGCAAATAATTCCTTTTTATTCTTGTCTTTCTAATAAGAACAAGAAAGGACGGCGACAATCCATGTCAAATATGTTAAAATAGAAAAAAAATACAATAATGCTCGAACTTCTAAGATCATATATCTATTAATAACTAAATGAGAAGCAATTCTATACGCTTGATGCCAGGAT
This sequence comes from Orchestes rusci, assembly GCA_958502075.1. Lineage (NCBI taxonomy): Eukaryota > Metazoa > Arthropoda > Insecta > Coleoptera > Curculionidae > Orchestes > Orchestes rusci. The sequence continues at coordinate 51,975,362 of OY293303.1, read as the reverse complement.
GAGATAGAAGATCCCGCTGTACTGTATTATAGTTTTCGCATAAGTCTATCTTTTTCTATCGCCTGGGGACGGTCCCCACGCGATAGACTTATGCGAAAACCAAGCGAAAACTATACAGTACAGCGGGATCTTCTATCTCATCCTGGCATCAAGCGACGCTCGTTGTTCAAATGGGACGGTTCCCATATAGAGTTGATAGATATATGCCTAAGATCATGATTGGTCATAGATAGGTACCAATCTAACATGTCAAAAATGTATGTGGTTGATTGAAATTTGCCATCTGATGTTTGCATTTTAGATTTTGGACCCTGCAGAGCTTTTAATGAGGAAAAACTTTTTTTTGTAAAATTAATGATAGCAAAGTTCACCATTTGTATACAACATTCTGAACAATAAATCAAAGAAATACTAGAAAAATTACAGTTTATAAATAAATAAAATAAAAAACACAGTAACATATAATTTGTATAAGACATCACAGGCTACGATAATTTAAATGGAAAAAATGTAGATCCAGATGTGAACCATTTATTTGCTCACAGATGAGGACAAGACAGTGGCTAGTTTCCGAGTGTTTTTTACAGTTTGCTTTTTTGTACCGGCACATTGTCAACACTCAAATCTTCGGTTTCGCTCCTAGTTGGACCGACACCCAACAACACTAAACGTTCGTGGCATTGTTTATCTGGGGACTTTTATTATCCACTGAATGAATGATTGTTATTCTAACTATTTCAATGATTTTTTGAATTTCTTTGACCTTTCACGTTTGTCACAACGAAAGTTCGCAGTATTCGGTCTCCTATAGACACGTGTCACGTTATATTCACAGCCATGGCCGATGATATGACAACCATGTAACTGGTTGCGCGCGTTTTAATGCTTGAACGGGTCATGTTACTTTGACAACCACCTACTAAACATGACGTCAAGCGATCAGCACTCTGGCCTTTATAATTCAGGGGATATTGACATTTGACACCGAGAATTGGAGACCATAATACTTTATCAATTCAAATGGATGATGTTTTCAAGGATAATATGACTGAAATAACTCACAGATGCATGAAAAATTACAACAGTGACTTATTGCAAGAATCCCTTCTCAACACATCTTGGAATAATGGTGTTACAGATGTAAATATCTTGGCCAACTCATTTGTGGATAGTATATCTAGTTTTATGAATGAAATTTGTCCAAAAGTTACAATACGTTTTCACCAAAAATGTCAAGACAAAAAATAGATAACACCGGAGATCAGGGAAATGATGTACAGAAGAGATAGTCTATATGAGAGAGCAGCAATGGAACAGGATGATGATATATGGCGTGCCTACAAAGGGGAGAGAAATCGGATTGTATCCTGCATCAGAAATGAAAAGGACAGGTACTTCAAAATAATTATTGACGGCAACAAAGCAAACTCCAGGGAACTGTGGAAAAACTTTAAAATGCTCCTTCCAAACAAGAAGGGTCTTCTTCCTGATGAGGTTCATTTCAATCAGCGGATCGTTTCATCTGAGCAGGACATAGCAAATGAGTTTAACAGGTATTTTGTAGACAGTATTAACACTTTTATTGATAATATTCCTGTGATTCTGGATGTGAATGACGACGATATCACCAACACTGTATCAACGTTTGGAGAATTAAACCAATTCAATGAAATATCAATGCAGGAATTGTAAGAAAGTATTGAAAGAACTAGACAGTGTTGGTGTTGATGAGTTTGGTATATCCAAGAAAATCCTTGTGGACGCCTGCGCAGTTGTTGCAGATCGTTTATTGAATATTGTGATCACATCCCTTGCAAATGGAGATTTTCCTGTGACTTGGAAAGCCTCAGTAGTTATTCCTGTCCAGAAAATAACGAATACAAACCAGTGTGAAGAGTTCAGGCCAATAAACCCCAGTCCAGTCTATGAAAAGGTACTCGAAGTCGTGGTGAAACAGCAGCTCCCAACTAACTGTGAGGAAAACAACGTTATAGTTCCCAGTAAGTCAGGATTTCGCGCTAAACATTTATGTGAGTGTGTCGTTTTTACTGTCTGTGATGATTTTTAAAAGGTTTGGAAGGTGGAAATTATGTATTGGCTGTCTTTATAGAGTTTTAGCGTGCGTTTAAATTAATAAATAGAAATAGTTTGTTAGAAAAATTGTTCAAAATAGGAATAAAAGGAACAGCTTTAAAATGGTTCTGCTCATATTTAACTGATAGGATCCAAAAAACTAAATATAAGGATTGTATTTTCTGATTATGTAAAAGTACAGCATGGTGTTCCTCAGGGCACTGTTTTGGGGCCATTAGTATTCTTATTGTATATTAACGATGATGTGAATGTGTTAAAAGAATGTAAAGGTATATTGTTTGCGGATGATACCATGATTTATGTCATAGGTAAAAATATTGATTAAATGGAAAGAAAAATAAATGCTGATTTGGATCTCATCTGCAAATGGTTGTGCATCAATAAATTGTGTATAAAAACGTCCAAATCAAAATTTTGTATTTTGGGAAAAAAGCATAGATTAAGTCAAATTGACCTGAATTCTTTAAATATTTCTATAAACAAAGAAAAAATAATGCATGTAAATAAAATCAAATACTTGGGTGTGATCTTTGATTCAAATTTATTGTTTCACGCACATGCGGATTATGTGATGAAAAAATTTTCTAGAAAAGTAGGAGTGATCACAAGGATAGGAAAAAGTTTGTCAATGAGACCAAATTATTATTGCATAATAGCATAGCTGCACCCCATTTGCAATTTTGTTCATCACTCTCGTTCAACTTGCCAAACTATAAAATAGACCAATTACAAATGGTTCAGAATAGAGCCATGCGAACTATATTGAAATGCAATAGATACACACCAGTACAAACCATGTTAAATGTCCTTAATTTCCTGTCTGTTAAGCAAAAAGTTATGTATGATATCTGTATATTTATTTTTAAAATCAAACAGCAATATGTTCCTCAATATGTATGTGATAGGGTTACTTATTTTAGAGATAAACATTCTTACAATACTAGAAACTGTGGTGATTTTAGGGGATGAGAGTGATATTCAAGACATTTTTGTTCTACATAAAGGTTAATAAATTTAACAACTTGCCTCCAGATCTCAAAAACTGTGATAAACTTGATAATTTTAAACGACTTTAAAAAAATCATGTATTGTCCACATTTTAACGTATACCTACATATTTTTATTTTAGTGTTATTTATCTGCTTTATTATTTTTGTTTGGTTTTATAGACTCTAGTTTTCTTTAGACATTACATCTATTTTTATTATATTAACTGTTTTTCCATTGTAGCAAAAATGCTCATAAATATATATTTATTTATTATTTATAGTTTACATTGAATTTTATTTCGAAGTGGAACTGTTAAATTTTCACTTGTTAAATGGGAATCATACGATATCATCCACATTGAATTTGGCATAAGCGTGACTTTTAACACAAATACAATGTGGACGATCACATATGATTCTCGTTTGCCAAGCAGAAAATTGACAGTCCCACTCCGAAATGAAATTCAATGTCAACCTTACATGAGTATAATGGGTTCCATTCAATTCCACTGCGGAGTGGAAGTGATAGATCTCCGCTGGGCAAACGAGTATCAAATGTTACCATCCACATTGAATTTGGCTTGAACGTGACTTTGGATACAAATTCAATACAGGGTGTCTCTGAAAGGTCTTTACAAAATCCTAACACATGTTGCTGAGGTCAAAATAAGCCGATTTAACGAAACCCACCTCGAACCCACATGTCATTATTTGCGAGATACGGGGTGATTAAGTTTAAGATTAGCAATTGAATTTTGTCATTATTTTGGACACTTTTCCACATATTGCTTTGAAAATTGGCATACGGAGGTTTTGTGGTATGAGTAATTCGATTATGAAGTCCGTTTAACTGTGGCTGCTAGAGGGCGACATACACTTTACCTTTTGTGGTTCAAAATGTCCATAACTATTTTCTCAGTTATTTTTTTCGATCTTTCTTTGAATGAAAAGATTCTCCAGACAATTACAAGTAAATAAGGTACTCGTGTCAGAGTTTGCTCAAGTGAGCCGTTTTCGAGATATTTCCATTTGAAGAGTTCCATGCCACACTGAAAAAATCCTTATATTTTCCGTCTTTACACGGGCGTCTCAAAAAGTGATTAACAAAATCATCACGGAAACGGGAAATCGACTGCGAACCGACGGCGGCGATCGAGTAATACCGCAGGTTGCTGCTTTCCTCTCATCACTCTCAGCAGTACCGATGATCCGTTTGGAGATAACGGTGGGGATTTTCACTCGAATCTATCGCAAAGAAACGTCGTTGTCGGTCGGCTCGCGAGTTGAATAATTAATTGTTTGACGCGTGAAAATACGGAATTGAATGTTTCGGTCAGAAATCAATTAACAGATTATTAATTATTACATGGTCAACAACATTTAGGAAAAATTGCAAGATCTTTTGACAGATAAATAAAAGAGTTACAAGGAAATATGAATTGAACGATTAAAAACATGAAATTAATTAGAAAACTTAAAAAAGGACGGCAGAATAAAACCACAAATTTTGTAACTTCGTTACACGATGTATTGAAGCGCAAATATTGTATGTCCACGTATTTTTGTATCGACTTACAATATTTGCGCTTTAAACCAAAGATATTGTCTTACCCGATGAACGTTTGCCCGAGGGAAATTGCAGGTTCAATAGGGTACAATTTATCAGAGTAAACAAAGTTGAAATACTTGGCGACCAGGTCGCATCAGCGATTTTCGTTGGTCAAGGCAGTTTTGCCGTTGCACAAAGTTGAGATGTTAGGTCTTTCTGTTTGCGTTTTGAGCTGACATAGTTCCAGAAAGATATGACGTTTCCGTTATTAACCAGAGTACAGTGTCTCAAACAAAGTCACGAGAAAAATGAGGTGGGACCGATTATTACCTTTTCCGAAAGTGGAAGAAGACCACATTGTCCTCTTGATATCCAGTGGGCTTTTACTCTTTGTGTCCACGCTTTTTTTGAATTACGATGTTCTCCGTATGCTGGAAAATGAATCTGGAAAATCTACTGCTTGGTAATCCCTTAATCGGTACGAAGATATGGATGACGTAATAGATGCTCTCTTAGAATGTGTACAGCATTTTTTCTAGGGAAATGGAGCAAAGCAGCCAGTCCCCGTCGATATAACCCAGGTGCTTGATTAGGTAATAGTGAGCTGATTTGAAATCATGATAGAGACTTCTGGTTGGGGGGCTAGTAAAGTACGATTTTTTGCAGAGCGGGCTATTGAAACTATCAGTGGGGAATGGTAACTGTTCGGCGGAACCCCCTCGGGCGTCACGCTCGTGGGTAAGGACCAGACCAGCTGGAAGTCTTGGAAATTTTTGGTGGTATTAACCTGGAATAGATTGGTGAGAGGGAGATATGTTATTGTCTCGACCCTTTTTTTTCCGTCAGTAAGTTTCCCGGCAGTGTTGCTTCCCGACAGTCATTTTTCCCGACAATGATTTTTCTTGACAGTAAATTCGCCCGTAATTTCGCCGTTAATTCGCCCGTAATTTTTCCTACTTTTTTGTCCCGACAAAATTTGGAACGTTGTCAAAAACAAAATATCGACAGCAGCTTGCCACTACAGGGTGATTCAGGAGGAAATGTCAATACTTTAGGGACGTATTCAGGGCCCAAAAATAGTTATGAAAGTTCATATAAATATGGGTCCACAAGGCCTTCGTTTTTCAAATACAGGGTGTTGAAATTCAAGACCTGATGATGATTTTTTGTAGATATTTCCAAAACCTGTTAAGATAATTGAATACAATCTGGTACAGTTGCTAAACTTCTCACGCTCTATCCAATAAATAAAGACTTTGTATTTTATAACCTTCAGGGAAGGGTTCAAAAAAAATATATGCTCCAAATTTTTTGAATGTTGATTTGAAGTAGTTTTGTCTAGAAATTCTGAACATCTGGAGTTTTCTACAGAGATAAGGTACTCTTGACGTGCCTTGCTCTGACGCACCATTTTCGAGAAGAATGCATTTGAAAATCTTTCACACTGATTCTAGAGAAAAAAGCCGTCCGCAACTGGCATGGCTATCATGGGTGAACCCGTGCTTACTCTGAGAGTCTTGATATACACAATTTTGCCTGTGATATGATTTTCAAATGCATTTCTCTCAAAAATGGTGAGCCTCGGCGAGGTACTAGAAGAGAACCTTATCTATGTGAAAAACTCCAGCTTTTCAGAATATGTGGACAAAACTACTAAAATAAAACAATACAAACATTTGAGGCAATTTTTTCTTGAGCCCGTACCTGTATATCACACTCATGAAGGTTATGCATATTAAGTTTTCATACATTAGATAGAGTGTAAAAAGTTCAGGAACTGTACCAAATATTATCCAATTATCTTTACAGTTATCGAAAATATTCACAAAAAACCATCATCAGGACTTTACTTTTAACACACTTTATTTCGAAAACGAAGGCCTTGCGAACCCATGTTTATATTGACTTTTATGTTTATTTTTGAACCCTGGATACAAACCTGAAGTATCGACATATCCTCCTGAATCACCCTGAATGCAAGGTGTCTCCAAGAGGTCTTTACAAAATCACACCACATGTTGCTGAGGTCAAAATAAGTCGTGTGATTCGATTAGGAAATCCGTTTTACTGTGGCCGCTAGAGGGCGCCTTACACTTTACATTTTGTGGTTTAAAATGTCCATTACTATTTTCTCAATTATTTTCTTCAAACTTTCATTGAATGAAAAGATTTTCCAGACGATTTCAAGTAAATTAGGTACTTTTGCCAAAGTTTGCTCAAGTAAGTCGTTTGCGAGATATTTCCATTTAAAGAGTTCCCTGCGGAGGTCAAAATAAGCCGATTTAGAGCAACTTGCCTTTGTGGAAAATTGCTCTGTTTTCGAGATACAGGGTGGTAAAGTTGTAAGTCGTAACACGCTCGTGTAAAGAAGAAAAATAATAGGAATTTTTCGGTGTGGCATGGAACTCTTTAAATGGAAATATCTCGAAAACGGCTTACTTGAGCAAATTTTGACACGAGTACCTTATTTACTTGAAATTGTCTGGAGAATCTTCACATTGAATGCCCTCCAGCGGCCACAGTAAAACGGACTTCATGAACGAATTTATCACACCACAGAACCCCCATATGCCAATTTTCAAAGCCATATGTGAAAAAGTGTTCAAAATAATGACAAAATTCGATTGTTAATTTTAAACTTGATCACCCCGTATCTTGGAAATGGTGACCTTTCGGTCTGAGATGAGTTGCGTTGAATCGGCTTATTTTGACCTCAGCAACATGTGGAGTTATTTTGTAAAGACCTCTTAGGGACACCCTGATTTAGAAGGAAATGTCAATACTTAAGGTTTGTGTTCAGGGTTCAAAAATAAACATAAAAGTTAATATAAACATGGGTCCACAAGGCCTGCGTTTTCGAAATACAGGGTGGTAAAAGTTAAGTCCTGATGATGGTTTTTTGTGAATATTTTCGATAACTGTGAAGATAATCGATTGAAATTTGGTACAGTTTCTGAACATTTTATACTATGTCTAATGTATGAAAACTAAGTATTGCATAACCTCCATCAGTGGGATATACAGGTACGGGTTCAAGAAAAATTTGCCTCAAATGTTGGTGTTGTTTTATTTTGGTAGTTTTGTCCACAGATTCTGAAAATCTGGAGTTTTTCACATAGATAAGGTACTCTCCTCGTACCTCGCCGGGGCCCACCATTTTCGAGAAAAATGCATTTGGAAATCATATCACAAGCAAAATTGCGTATACCAAGGCTCTCGAAGAAAGCACAGGTTTATCTGTGATAGCCTTGCCAGATGCGGCCGGCTTTTTTATCTAGAATCAGTGTGGAAGATTTTCAAATGTATTCTTCTCGAAAATGATGCGTCAGAGCAAGGCACGTGAAAAGTAACTTATCTCTGTAGAAAACTCCAGATGTTCGGAATTTCTAGACAAAACTACTGAAAATCAACATTCAAAATGTTTTTATTTTTTTTTGAACCCGTCCTTGAAGGTTTTAAAATACCAAGTTTTCATTTATTAGATGAAGCGTGAAAAGTTTAGCAACTGTACCAGATTGTATTCAATTATCTTGACAGGTTTTGGAAATATCCACAAAAAATCATCATCAGGTCTTCAATTTCAACACCCTGTATTTGAAAAACGAAGGCCTTGTGGACCCATATTTGTATAAACTTTTATGACTATTTCTGGGCAGTCAATAGGTCCCTGAAGTATTGACATTTCCACCTGAATCACCCTGTAGATGGTAGCATTATATGACGAGTGGCAGGCTGCTGTCGATATTTTGTTTTTGACAACGTTCCAAATTTTGTCGGGACAAGCAAGTAGGAAGAATTACTGTCGGGCGAATTTACTGTCGAGAAAAATCATTGTCGGGAAAAATGACTGTCTGGAAACTTTACTGTCGAGAAGCAACACTGCCGGGAAACTTAATGACGGAATAAAAAAGTGTCGGGACAATAACACATCTCCATCTCACTAATCTATTACAAGTTAACACCATCAGAAATTTCTCTCAGCTGGATCTGGTCCTTACCCACGAGCGTGACGCGTGGGTCACTCATGCCCCCGAGGCGGTTCCGCCGGACAGTTACCATCCCTCACTGATAGTTACAATAGCCCGCTCCGCAACAAATCGTACTGTACTAGCCCCCAACCAGAAGTCTCTATTATGATTTCAAATCAGCTTTCTATTACCTAATCGGTAAGCACCTGAGTTATATCTACGGGTACTGGCTGCTTTGCTCCATTCCCCTAGAAAAAATGCTGTACACATTCTAAGAGAGCATCTTTTACGTCATTCATATCTTCGTACCTATTAAGGGATTACCAAGCAGAAGATTTTCCAAATTCATTTTCCAGCATACGAAGGACATCGTAATTCAAGACACAAAGAGTAAAAACCCACTGGATATAAAAAGGACAATGTGGTCTTCTTCCACTCTCGGAAAAGGTAATAATCGGTCCCACCTAATTTTTCTCGTGACTCTGTTTTAGACACTGAACTCTGGTTATTAACGGAAACATCATATCTTTCTGGAACTATTTCAGCTCAAAACGCAAACAGAACGACCTAACATCTCAACTTTGTACAACGGCAAAACTATCTTGACCAACAAAGATCGCTGATGCGACCTATTCGACAAAGTAGTTTACTCTGATAAATTGTACCCTATTGAACCTGCAATTTCCCTCGGGCAAACGTTCATCGAGTAGGACAATATCGATGGTTCAAAGCGCGAATATTGTGAGTCGATACGAAAATACGTGGACATACAATATTTCCGCTACAATCCATCGTGTAACGAAGTTACAAAATTTGCGGTTTAATTCTGCCGTCATTTTTAAGTTTTCTAATTAATTTCATGTTTTTAATCGTTAAATTCATATTTCCTTGTAACTCTTTTATTTATCTGTCAAAAGTTTGATTATTGATACTCAGGGCTCGCCTCAGGGAATCCTTCCAGATTTGTTTCTGTTTCTGGGGTTTTGTTGATTGATTTTGATTTTCAGGGGAACGAACTTTGCCGGGCGGGAAATTTCAAACTAGAGTTCATAATAATTTTTTTTTCTGTGATGTTCTTGACAAATAGTACATAGAGGCCTCTGGAGTTACTACACGTTTGTGTAACATTTTCGCTATTGATTTATTCATCTTCTCTCATCGCCGAAAATCAGACAGTCGAGTCTGAACGAATTTCCCGCTAAACTAATACGCCTCTAACCGGTTTTCCCTCGTGTAGATAACCCGATCGCGTCAGTTTTCCCGATACATTTCTCTCTACGCTGTCGAAAAAAACCTACTGTTGAACTGCATTCTATTTACCTGCCAATTTTGAATCTCCGCCGGAAGAATTTAGACTGATTTTTCCACTGTTATTCCTGAATGGGGAACTTGCCTCAATTTTTTTATTGCTGAGTCCATGAAAAATAAGGAGACCCGTATTTTTGCTTTTTGATGTTAGTCGAAAATTGACAAAGACCCGATAAACGTTTGCCCGAGGAAAATTGCAGGTTCAATAGGGTACAATTTATCTGAGTAAACAAAGTTGAAATACTTGGCGACCAGGTCACATCAGCGATCTTCGTTGGTCAAGGCAGTTTTGCCATTGTACAAAGTTGAGATGTTAGGTCGTTCTGTTTGCGTTTTCCGCTGACATAGTTCCAGAAAGATATGACGTTTCCGTTATTAACCAGAGTACAGTGTCTCAAACAAAGTCACGAGAAAAATGAGGTGGGACCGATTATTACCTTTTCCGAAAGTGGAAGAAGACCACATTGTCCTCTTGATATCCAGTGGGCTTTTACTCTTTGTGTCCACGCTTTTTTTGAATTACGGTGTCCTCCGTATGCTGGAAAATGAATCTGGAAAATCTTCTGCTTGGTAATCCCTTAATAGGTACGAAGATATGGATGACGTAATAGATGCTCTCTTAGAATGTGTACGGCATTTTTTCTAGGGGAATGGAGCAAAGCAGCCAGTCCCCGTCGATACAGCCCAGGTGCTTATTGATAAGGTAATAGTGAGCTGATTTGAAATCATAATGGAGACTTCTGGTTGGGGGGCTAGTGAAGTACGATTTTTTGCAGAGCGGGCTATTGAAACTATCAGTGGGGAATGGTAACTGTTCGGCGGAACCGCCTCGGGGGCATAAGTGACCGACGCGTCACGCTCGTGTGTAAGGACCAGATCCAGCTGGAAGTCTCGGAAATCTTTGGTGGTTTTAACCTGGAATAGATTGGTGAGAGGAAGATATGTTATTGTCTCGACACTTTTTTATTCCGTCAGTAAGTTTCCCGGCAGTGTTGCTTCCCGACAGTCATTTTTACCGACAATGATTTTTTTTTACAGTAAATTCGCCCGACAGTGATTTTTCCTACTTTCTTGTCCCGACAAAATTTGGAACGTTGTCAGAAACAGAATATCGAAAGCAGCTTGTCACTACAGGGTGATTCAGGAGAAAATGTCAATAATTCAGGGACGTATTCAGGGCCCAGAAATAGTTATGAAAGTTCATATAAATATGGGTCCACAAGGCCTTCGTTTTTCAAATATAGGGTGTTGAAATTCAAGACCTGATGATGATTTTTTGTAGATATTTCCAAAACCTGTTAAGATAATTGAATACAATCTGGTACAGTTGAATTTTGTTTTGCCTCAACGAAAACGCTTTTTAAAAAAAATACGTTTATTCAACTAGCGCGTACATGGAAATCTAACCATTCGACAAAGCAGGATATATTTATGTTTAGAAATGCTGACTAAGAAGCTTTGCTACGAGGGTTAGTTTATAATAAGCGAAATCATTGATATGCTGTTTATAACTCCTACCGACAAAGAAAAAAGCATACTCTAAACGACTGTGGTTTTTCCAAATATAAGTTCTACATTATTACCGTTTTGATTTTTTCCATTTTCTGAAACATTCAATAATTTTCACAATATTTGATAATACAATATTTATAGATAAAATACAATATGGATATAAAGATGAATATATAAATGAACAGCGCAAATAAACTGGCACGGTTCACATGGTCCAATAGGGTGGAAATGTTCGAAAGTTCTTCTTTTTGGTGCTGGAGCTCTTCTAGGAGGTCATCGTTTGCTTGGATGTTGACAGCGTCAAGGGCCATGGATGGTGGGTTGTATACTGGACTGGCTTCTTGTAATTTGGGCATAAGTGACCGACGCGTCACGCCCGTGGGTAAGGACCAGATCCAGCTGGAAGTCTCGGAAATTTTTGGTGGTTTTAACCTGGAATAGAATGGTGAGAGGGAGATATGTTATTGTCTCGACACTTTTTTATTCCGTCAGTGAGTTTCCCGGCAGTGTTGCTTCCCGACAGTCATTTTTCCCGACAATGATTTTTCTTGACAGTAAATTCGCCCGACAGTAATTTTTCCCACTTTCTTTTCCCGACAAAATTTGGAACGTTGTCAAAAACAAAATTTCGAAAATTTGCCACAACAGGGTGATTCAGGAGAAAATGTCAATACTTCAGCGACGTATTCAGGGCCCAGAAATAGTTATGAAAGTTCATATAAATATGGGTCCACAAGGCCTTCGTTTTTCAAATACAGGGTGTTGGAATTCAAGACCTGATGATGATTTTTTGTAGATATTTCCAAAACCTGTTAAGATAATTGAATACAATCTGGTACAGTTGCTAAACTTTTAACGCTCTATCCAATAAATAAAGGCTTTGTATTTTATAACCTTCAGGGAAGGGTTCAAAAAAAATATATGCTCCAAATTTTTTGAATGTTGATTTGCAGTAGTTTTGTCTAGAAATTCTGAACATCTGGAGTTTTCTACAGGGATAAGGTACTTTTGACGTGCCTCGCTCTGACGCACCATTTTCGAGAAGAATGCATTTGAAAATCTTCCACACTGATTCTAGAGAAAAAAGCCGTCCGCAACTGGCAAGGCTATCACGGGTGAACCCGTGCTTACTCTGAGAGTCTTGATATACACAATTTTGCCTGTGATATGATTTTCAAATGCATTTCTCTCGAAAATGGTGAGCCTCGGCAAGGTACGAGAAGAGAACCTTATGAAAAACTCCAGCTTTTCAGAATCTGTGGACAAAACTACTAAAATAAAACAATACAAACATTTGAGGCAATTTTGCCTTGAGCCCGTACCTGTATATCACACTCATGAAGGTTATGCATATTAAGTTTTCATACATTGGATAGAGTGTAAATAGTTCAGAAACTGTGTCAAATATTATCCAATTATCTTTACAGTTATCGAAAATATTGACAAAAAACCATCATCAGGATTTTACTTTCAACACACTATATTTCGAAAACGAAGGCCTTGCGAATCCATGTTTATATTACCTTTTATGTTTATTTTTGAAACCTGGATACAAACCTGAAGTATTGACATATCCTCCTGAATCACCCTGAATACAAGGTGTCTCCAAGAGGTCTTTACAAAATCACACCACATGTTGCGGAGGTCAAAATAAGTTGAGTGATTCGATTAGGAAATCCGTTTTACTGTGGCCGCTAGAGGGCGCCTTACACTTTACATTTTGTGATTTAAAATGTCCATTACTATTTTCTCAGTTATTTTCTTCAAACTTTCATTGAATGAAAAGATTTTCCAAACGATTTCAAGTAAATCAGGTACTTTTGCCAAAGTTTGCTCAAGTAAGCCGTTTGCGAGATATTTCCATTTAAAGAGTTCCATGCGACACCGGAAAATTCCTTCTTTAAACAAAATTATTTCTACAAAATCAACTTATATTGCTGTTATGAAATACCAAGTTTTTATTTATTAGATGAAACGTAAAAAGTTTAGCAACTGTACCAGATTGTATTCAATTATCTTGACAGGTTTTGGAAATATCTACAAAAAATCATCATCAGGTCTTCAATTTCAACACCCTGTATTTGAAAAACGAAGTCTTTGTGGACCCATATTTGTATGAACTTTTATGACTATTTCTGGGCCCCAAATACGTCCCTGAAGTATTGACATTTTCTCCTGAATCACCCTGTAGATGGTAGCATAATATGACGAGTGGCAGGCTGCTGTCGATATTTTGTTTTTGACAACGTTCCAAATTTTGTCGGGACAAGCAAGTAGGAAGAATTACTGTCGAGAAAAATCATTGTCAGGAAAAATGACTGTCGGGAAATTTACTGTCGGGAAGCAACACTGCCGGGAAACTTACTGACGGATTAAAAAAGTGTCGAGACAATAACACATCTCCATCTCACTTATCCATTACAAGTTAACACTATCAGAAATTTTCGAGTCTCTCAGCTGGATCTGGTCCTTACCCACGAGCGTGACGCGTGGGTCACTCATGCCTCCGAGGCGGTTCCGCCGGACAGTTACCATCCCCCACTGATAGTTTCAATAGCCCGCTTCGTAACAAATCGTACTGTACTAGCCCCCAATCAGAAGTCTCTATTATGATTTCAAATCAGCTCACTATTACCTAATCAGTAAGTTATATCGACGGGGACTGGCTGCTTTGCTCCATTCTCCTAGAAAAAATGCTGTACACATTCTAAGAGAGCATCTATTACGTCATCCATATCTTCGTACCTATTAAGGGATTACCAAGCAGAAGATTTTCCAGATTCATTTTCCAGCATACGAAGAACATCGTTATTCAAAAAAGCGTGGACACAAAGAGTAAAAGCCCACTGGATATCAAGAGGACAATGTGATCTTCTTCCTTTTTCGGAAAAGGTAATAATCGGTTCTACCTAATTTTTCTCGTGCCTTTGTTTTAGACACTGAACTCTGGTTAATAACGGAAACATCATATCTTTCGGGAACTATGTCAGCTCAAAACGCAAACAGAACGACCCAACATCTCAACTTTGTACAACGGCAAAACTGCCTTGACCAACAAAGATCGCTGATGCAACCTATTCGCCAAAGTAGTTTACTCTGATAAATTGTACCCTATTGAACCTGCAATTTCCCTCGGGCAAACGTTCATCGAGTAAGACAATATCGATGGTTCAAAGCGCGAATATTGTGAGTCGATACGAAAATACGTGGACATACAATATTTGCGCTTCAATCCATCGTGTAACAAAGTTACAAAATTTGCGGTTTTATTCTGCCGTCATTTTTAAGTTTTCTAATTAATTTCATGTTTTTAATCGTTCGATTCATATTTCCTTGTAACTCTTTTATTTATCTGTCAAAAGATCTCGCATTTTTTCTAAAATATTGTTGACCGTGTAATAATTAATAATCTGTTGATAAATTTCTGACCGAAACATCTAATTCCGGATTTTCAAGCGTCAAACAATTAATTATTTAACTCGCAAGCCGACCGACAACGGCGTTTCTCCGCGCAAGATTCGAGTGAAATTCCTCACCGTTATCTCAGAACGGATCATTGGTACTGCTGAGAGTGCTGAGAGGAAAGCAGCAAGCTGCGGTATCACTCGATCGCCGCCGTCGGTTCGCAGCAGTCGATTACCCGTTCCCGCACGCGATCTTTTTGATAAACCCGTTTTTTTTTTTTAATTTTCAATCTTTTTTTTGTTCCAAACACAAGGAAGGAACTATTCATCAACTAATATGTTTTGTTTTACTGAAATTCTCTCAAGAAGTGCCGCGTTGTAAGCAAGAAAGTACAAGGGTGGGAAAAACATGAGTTTTCGAGTCATTGAAGGCTGCCGAGTTTTCGTTGGACAGATCTGTATTCTTTGTATTGATTAACCGATAGAATCAGGTTTGTAGCCGAGGAAATCTCTTTACAGTTTTTGAAGAAACGAAAATTCAAGGTTAATCCGATATCTGGAATTTTCCGGAGAGCTTGTGCTAGCAATCCGTTTGATTATTGATACCCGGGGCTCGCCTCAGAGAATCCTTTTAGATTTGTTTTTGTTTCTGGGGTTTTGTTGATTTATTTTGATTTTCAGGGGAACGAACTTTGCCGGGCGGGAAATTTCAAACTAGAGTTCAACAACGCGTTTTTCAACCGTGATAAATTTTTTTTTGTGAGGTTCTTGACAAATAGTACAGAGAGGCCTCTTGAGTTACTACACGTGTGTGTAACATTTTCGCTATTGATTTAGTCATCTTCTTTTATCGCCGAAAATCAGACAGCCGAGTCTGAATGAATTTCCCGCTAAACTACTACGCCTCTAACCGGTTTTCCCTCGTGTAGATAACCCGATCGCGTCAGTTTTCCCGATACATTTCTCTCAACGCTGTCGAAAAAAACATATTTCTTTTAACCGCTGTTTTTCTGTTGAAGAGTTCGGCGTAGACCTTCACTTTTTTTTATCGATATTTCACGACTGTTGAGCTGCATTCTATTTAGCTGCCAATTTTGAATCTCCGCCGGAAGAATCAAGACTGATTTTTTCCACTGTTATTCCTGAACTTGCCTCAATTTTTTTATTGCTGAGTCCATGAAAAATAAGGAGACCCGTATTTTTGCTTTTTGATGTTAGTCGAAAATTGACGAAGACCCGATAAACGTCGACAATTGACGGAGATGTAACGCTTTATAGTGTGCTGGAATTGCGATGTTATGACGTCATAACATTTTAAGACCATGCTCAGTATATCTATATATACAAAACTTTGAACTTGAATAGCTTATGGAAAAATCATATTTTTACGAAATAAAAAAATACGTATCGATTTTTCTGCGATTTTCTTCAGTTAGCGATTTAAAAAAATCGATTCATTTTTCATGCAAGTTCCCCATTATTTTAATTTATTTTGGCTAATTGAAAACTAGCCTATTGTTAAGTTTTTTCTTTGTTATTCTATCGACTGGTTGAAAACCAGTCAAACTGTGTTATTTTTGGGACCAATAGACTGATTGCTTTATTTTATTAAGCCGTGTTTGTATTCAAAAGTTCAGTAGTCCATTTCAGAGCGGAATTTGCGGAGTTTTGGAAATAACCAACGCCTGGACTTTCTTCACTGCATAAAGGCTACCCGATAGGCACTCTGGGCCCTCTACCACGTAAAATACAGAGGATGGCGCCCAAATTTTGATTAACACCCACGATTTTTCTCATCCCCGTCGGAAATCGTACCCGGAAAATCTCGGGGAGCGTCACAATCAATAGATCCATATCTTCAATATTTACGAAACTCTGTAGTCTGATTATCTCTAAAGGCCTCGGTCTTGACGGCATCACAGCTCGTCTCCTCAAGAACTGCAGCTTCGCTCTTTCTACCCCTCTGTATATATTATTCAAGACCTCATTACGCCAGGGCCTCTTCCTCTTTCTGGAAGAAGAGTTTTGTGGTACCAATCTTTGAAAAGGGCGACAAGAGCGATGTGAAGCCAAAATGCATCATCAGCACAATACCCAAGCTATTTGAGGACCTGATCACTCAACAACCGGTGTATCAAGTAGATTCCACTCTGATGGTGGAACAGTTTGGCTTTCGCACCAGGCGCTTCACGGAACTTAATCTGATACAATATGAGGACTTCCTCTGCAAATCGATCGAACGCAGCGAAACGGTTCACATCCTATGAGGAGTGACTTATCAAAATGCGTTTTGTCCAGAATCGGAAAAAACTGAGTTTGATGTGGTTTCGCTATCATGAAGTCACAATACAGGGTGTCCCAGCAAGGGTGGCCACCGGCCATATCTCGGAAACTACTGGACCTAAAAGTTCAGGAAAAAAAATATGATCACTAAAGTGGCCACGAGAAAATGCTGGAAAATATTTTTAACTTCGAAATTTTTCCGCTAGGGGGCGCAATCAAAGCTTAAATATTAAAATTCGAAATTTCTCCGGAAATTCTCATATTGAGGTATATCTTTATCAACATGGTTAGAAAACCTAGACAATTTCACGTCTTTTTGGTACAAGGCTCATTGGCGTACCGATCTTCGTGTGAGTAGGGGAAGGTAGTGAAAGTGTAATTGTTCAAGTGGCTGTAACTTATAAACGACTTGTCCAACCTTAAAAACCTCAAAACATTAAATTTTACATAATTTGGACTAGTAATTATTATCAGAATTATACCATACCATTTAAATTTTTGCGGTAAAATGAAAAACACTGTTTTTAATTCAAGTTACCCCTTCTAGCAACTTTTCTGGAGACAATCACGCATCACTGGATACGATATACGAAAGTACTCACATTTATCTTCCAAACAAGCCTATACGCAACAAAATCGGACAAGTCGTTTATAAGTTACAGCCACTTGAACAATTACACTTTCACTACCTTCCCCTACTCACACGAAGATCGGTACGCCAATGAGCCCTGTACCAAAAAGACGTGAAATTGTCTAGGTTTTCTAACCATGTTGATAAAGATATACCTCAATCTGAGAATTTCCGGAGAAATTTCGAATTTTAATATTTAAGCTTTGATTGCGCCCCCTAGCGGAAAAATTTCGAAGTCAAAAATATTTTCCAGCATTTTCTCAAGGCCACTTTAGTGATCATATTTTTTTCCTGAACTTTTAGGAAAAGTAGTTTCCGAGATATGGCCGGTGGCCACCCTTGCTGGGACACCCTGTATATACGTACCAATCCACAGAATATAGCAAATCAACTTTGATCCCATAGTAATCTGGATACAAAATCGACCAGTTACATCAAAACGCCTTGGCGCTGACAAAGTTCCGAAAACAGGTGTTTTTTTAGTCTTATAACATCAATTTATCAATAATTCAGAGATTTTTGTCTTTTTACAGACTTTTATTAATATCTAGATAATTACCATTTTTTTTATTTATTTTTTTTATTTGAAACCCGTAGTGCAATTTATTCCACCTCATTCGTGAGATTAAAAGTATCCATTATTTTTCAAAATATTGAAAATTTCAAAGCACAAAACGCATGAACGACAATATAATGCAGCAAAAGGCATTTTGTCCAGGGATTTTAGTCTTTTCATAGGAACTCAAGGTTTTTTTGATTTAAATGAGACTATTTTATATGTCCATGCATGTATATACAACGATTCTACATACACATTTTGCTTCACCACTTTATTTTTAGTCGTAAAGGGTTTTTGGTCATTATTGGGAATTCAGTTTTGGGTGACATAATGCGTTTTCATATTTACAAGATTTTTTTTTGGGTATTTCGCCACACCCTATCAAATAACAATCAAACTAGTGTTTATAAACCAGACCTTCTATATTACCTGAAAAAAATTCTATTAGTTAATAAGAAAACCTATCAATATCAAACGTTTCGGAAACGAATCTGCTTCCGTCGTCAGTAAAACCTAAAAAAAAAATAATTAATTCAAATTCAAGTTCGTTTTTGTGTGATTTTTCAGTAAAATTGTTTTTTTTGTGATTATGACACAAAATGTCACTTTTGCTGACATTGAAGTGAAGTGTATGGTGTTGATTGTTTAACTTTACATATGTTCAGGATTTATAATTTACTTTTTTGGGCTATGTTCAATTTCTTAATAAAGGTAACCATGTATTACTTAGATTTGAGTAGTTAGGGCAAAGCCGATTCTGGCGCAAATTTGCTATGAAATGGTGAATGCGCGAGATGTGACGTCATCCGTCGTCGGCGTGTTGTGTGGGGGTTGGGGTGAGGTGTGGGGGTCTTCGCGACCTCTGGACCATTTCCCAAAATGGCTGCTAGGTGGCGCCACGTGCGCGTGACGTCATCCGTCGTCGGCGTGTTGTGTGGGGGTTGGGGTGGGGTGTGGGGGTCTTTGCGACCACGTGCGCGTGACGTCATCCGTCGGTGGGCGGTGTGACCGTTGGTGGGGGTGGGGGTGGGGGGTTTGGGATGACATTACATTTTATGAACAGTTCATGCTTGAAGAAATTGAATATTGTGGGTAAGTGTTATCATCGTTCAGTTCTAAATTTAGCTCACGGTTTTCTTATCAGTAACAACGAGTCTCAGCCTGCAGTTTTCTTATCACCAGTAGACAACATGTGGGTTTCCTATCACACTCCTCTTATCAACAGTTCTAAATTTAGCTCAAATGCAGTGTTCTTATCAGTAACATGTGTCAGCCTCTGGTTTTTTCTCGACTATAAATTGATTCACCTAGTTGAAATTACAACCCTCAAATACGTAAAACGAATCAATCCGAAAATGTCACTCAACAAGTTCGGTTCTCATTTATTCAAGAGAGATGAAACAGAAAACAATATCAAGTTATTTAATTAAAACAAACAATGTTTTATTTCACAAGAATTTTATTCACAATAGCACATCGGACGCGTGTCTCTTTATCAGTCAACCACAACCTTGAACTTGGCGCTATAGTTGCTGTACTTTATTAATAAATTAAAACTATGAATTCATAGGAATTTTACTTACAATTTGCCCAAGTAACAGTCTAAGTTGTTCATATAAAGATATCATGGGACACTCTATACCAAATGTATTGAACTCCAATTTACTGGAATTTTGTAGGGAATTTTCAAATTCATTATATTCAAAAAAGCGACCATCTTGAATGAAGTATAACAATCCATTCACATATCGAAAAACTGTGGTGAATAGGGGTGGTATACCATTAAAATGTATTGATGTGTAGCCAAAGGACTCTGGCTGTAGAGTACACTCATCCAAATTTACAAAGGCATTATCATCATAAAAGAAGATGGTTTTTCCAGAATAGGTATTGACTGCTCCAAGTAACTTTCTACCATCCACAAATGGTTCAAATCTTTTTGTTATATTGATTCGGTCAATTAATCTAAATCTATCCTCGCTAAGTATATATAAATAATCATTTATAACTACAGCTATCTGCCCCGATGGTCTTTTATACACAGCTGTTAGTTTTTCAAACGGTGGCAGGAATTTAAGTAGTAGACGAATCGGTAGAGCTTTTGAGGTGAACATTTTTGATTTCAAACTCATTATCCACAATTTTTCCCCTTCTTGTATTATTATTTGTTTCGAATTCAACTCTCAAAACAAAACAGTATATCCTGCTTGAAGTGTTTCTTTGTGATGAGAACAATCACTGTGATTGGACACTTATTTTTGAGGGTTGAAAATTTGTGAATACGTACCTGTAAATATTTATAAAAAGGCGTTTGAAATAAAATAAAAAATGTAATCAAAAATGTGATTTATTCAATCAATAAACATGTTTTATACAAATTATAAACATTAGTAAGTGCACACATTGCAGGTGAAATGAATTTTCTGAATCGGATGAAGTTGTTAATATATTTAAAGTTAATGCAATTTGTGTTGATTGCGACATTTGCATTGGATCATATAGTAATGGTCTACCCGTTCATATAATTCATCAGTTTTTTCCTTCTGTTCCTCCAGGGTATAAAATAGTGGAATCACCATTACCAATACTTTATTTCCCCATCAGCGTCAAGACAATCAACAACATCACTGTTAAAATAGTAGATCAAGACGGTGATTTGATTAATTTCCGAAACGAGACCATAACAGTTCGATTACATCTTAAACATTAGAAAATATTATGGTTATTAAATACAACTATCGCTATTTCAAACAATCGCCATATAAAAGGGAGAAGCTGTCTATAGAAACCAGTCCAAGACGAAACTCCAACCAGTTAACATCACAAGAAACCAGCCCAAGACGAGACTCCAGCAAGTTAACATCACAAAATCACCAATTTCTTATATCTCTGGGGTTAAAAGTATTGAAATAATGGATATATTAAACGTTGATGAAAAATTATATGTAGATAATTCAATAATAAGCTCTGAGCTTCATTCATATCAACCGTTTGTCTCTTCAAAATTTGAATACAATGATGAAATTCGCATACCTGTTCAAGAACTTGATATATTCACACTACCTTCAGGGAGTCATCTTTACATTGAAGGTACCTTGACCAACAATAAGGGTGCCTATTCTAAAAAATTACAATTTGTCAACAATGGTATAGCTTATTTGTTTCGAGAAATTCGCTATGAACTTAATGGAGTTACTATAGATTCCATAAGAAATGTTGGTTTAGCTTCAACCTTGAAGGGTTATCTTTCATATAATACAAATGAAAGTCTAAAGCTGCAAAATGCTGGATGGTTTCCAAATAGAGATGAAAAGGAAAACATTTTAGTTGATGATAAAGGAAAATTTAATGTATCTATACCTTTGAAAATGTTGATGGGATTTTTTGAAGACTATAAAAAAATAATCTTGAATATGAAACAAGAACTGGTTTTGATCCGAGCCAGCGATGATGTTGATGCAGTTTTATATGTTGAAGATATGCAAAATCCGTCACCCGAAGCGGAAAATCCAAAAGTTACATTTGACAAGATCTATTGGAAAGTACCTCATATTCAAGTTGATATACCACAACAACTAGCTTTAACACAAATTCTTGAAACAAATAAAGATCTGTTACTTGGATTTCGTAGTTGGGAAATTGTTGAATATTCCTCACTACCTGAAGCGACCCGTCATAGTTGGCCTGTTAAAACAAGTAGTAAACTTGAAGCACCTCGTCATATAATAATTGGTTTTCAAGAAAATAGAAAAGGACACATCATGAAAGATGCTAGTCAATTCGATAATATAAATCTCTCAAATATTAGAGTATTTTTGAATTCTGAAAGATATCCATATCATGATTTGTATTTGAATTTCAATGATAACAAGTTTTCAGCTCTCTATGAAATGTTTGCAAACTTTAAAAATTCCTACTATGATATACCAAACGAACCAATTTTCAACCCTCAAAACTTTAAAAATAAGTGTCCAATCGCACATATTGATTGTTCCCACCAGAAAGAAACACTTCAAACAGGTACTGTTGTTTTGAGAGTTGAATTCGAGACAAATAATAATACAAAAAAGGATACATCAGTATATTGTCTGATTTTACATGATAAATTATTTAGCTACAATCCTTTAACAAAAATAGTCAAGCAATTGTAATACGCATGTTCTCAAATAATTATATAAACCATTTTATTTCTCTAAATGATGTTCAGTATGTCTCGAGAATTGAAGCTCTGCTTATCTTACCATTTAAAGAGATCGAAAGAATTGAAAAACAAATTCAAGATTATAGTGGTGAATAGCAGATGATGGTGAAATTCTCACAATTGAAAATATGAAACTACTCGTTTTGGATGTACAAGGATTTATAATTGAAAACAAAAAATTTATTCCTAAAGAACTGGCTGCCTATGATGGAGAAAAAATATGTCATTATATATTTAGATGTCCCTTTTCTATGGAACACTTGCCTCCAGAACTGCGTAAACAAGCAAACTGGTTGATGAAAAATCATCATTGTATTTCATGGAATGAAGGATTTACGCAATCACATAAGTTTTCCGACATTGTGAAAAACATAACAAGAAACGTGGATCATGTGTACGTGAAAGGAAAAGAAAAGGCGCAATACATTGGGAAATATTCATCGAAGCCCGTTATCGAACTTGATGACAAACCACCTTTATCGTTGGAAAAACCACATTGTCTATACCATTTATCATCACCCGCAATGTGTGCACTTACTAATGTTTTTAATTTGTATAAAACATGTTTAATGATTGAATAAATCACATTTTTGATTACATTTTTTATTTTATTTCAAACACCTTTTTATAAATATTTACAGGTAGGTATTCACAAATTTTCAACCCTCAAAAATAAGTGTCGAATCACACACAGTGATTGTTCTCATCACAAAGAAACACTTCAAGCAGGATATACTGCTTTGTTTTGAGAGTTGAATTCGAAACAAATAATAATACAAGAAGGATTCATCAGTATATTGTCTGATTTTTACATGATAAATTATTAAGCTATAATCCTTTGACAAAAATAGTCAAGTAGTTGTAATTCGCATGTTCTCAAATGATTATATAAACCATCTATTTCTCCAAATGATGTTCAGTATGTCTCCAGAATTGAAGCTTCGCTTATCTAACCATTTAGTATGAGAATTTTATGGTGACTTACAAATAAAAGGTTCTGTATTGATTGCAAATAAAACAGTTCAATAATGAATACTATCAAAGAAGATGTGGTGAGTGAGCTACACAAACCAGCCAGAAGATTTTTTAAAAGAAGAGCAGTAATTGTAAAGGGGATCAATGATCTTTTTCAAGCAGATTTAGTTGAAATGCAACCATATTCAAAAATAAACAAAGGATATAGATATATTCTGGTTATAATTAATGTGTTTTCAAAATTTGTTTGGGCAATTCCTGTCAAAACAAAGACTGCTAAAGATATAACCACAGCCATGAAATTAATTTTAAACAGTGTAAAAACACCCCCTAAAAATCTGCAGACTGATCAGGGAAAGGAATTCTATAATACAGAGTTCCAAGATTTGATGAAAAAATTCAACATCAATCACTACTCAACATTTTCCAATATGAAAGCTAGCATCGTAGAGAGGGTGAACAGAACATTGAAAAACAGAATGTGGAAAAAATTCAGTTTGCAGGGAAACTATAAATGGTTAAAAATATTACCTGAGATAGTATCAGAATACAATAATACCAAACATTCTGTTATTGGAATGAAACCTATACAAGTATCTAAGGAACATGAGAAGCACCTACTATCAAAAGTTTATGGTCACATAAAAACAGTGAATCCTTCCAAATATGAAAAGGGAGACTATGTGCGAATAAGTAAGTTTCGTGAGATGTTTTCAAAAGGGTATACACCTAACTGGTCAAATGAAATCTTTGTGATTAAAAAAATAAAAATCACAAATCCAACAACCTACATATTGGAGGATCATAGAGGTGAAGAGATACAGGGTGCATTTTATAAGGAGGAGTTGCAAAAAGTTAAACATCCTGACGTGTATTTGGTAGAAAAGATTCTAAGACGGAAGGGAAATAAAGTTTATGTTAAATGGTTGGGCATGAATAATTCACATAATTCATGGGTTATGAAAAATAATGTATTGTAATATCTTGTAATTCAATAAAAAACACTTGCTAGTAGATAATTCTTTTATTTCTATACAAATATACTCCTAGAATGGGTAGCATGATACAAAAAATGAATGCAAAGATTGATATAATAGCGAATTCTATATGATTTTTACATTCAAACGAATCAATAAGTACATTCCAGTTTGTTGGTTTAAAATTTTCATCTACAAAATAAAGTCTTAACTTAAAAGCTAAATATGACAAATTTTTAATTGACTCATCAATTTTTAGCCAATCAATCCATTATTAACAATTAATTTTTCTCAGTTTGATGGTCAAGAGTCATTATGATTGGTTGATATGCAAATAAACGTTTCTTGTATATTTGAATCCACTTGTATATACAAGGTATTGTTAAAAAGGCGCTCAGAAACAATACTTTTGCTGGAAGTCCTGTTGTCATTGCTAATTTTTATACTAAGGGATATATCGTGGCAATATTTATGTGTTCTAGTGTTCTTGTTTTCTTGTTGTCTTGTTTTCTTGTGTTCTAGTGTTCTTGTTTTCTTGTTTTCATGTTTTCTTGTGTTCTTGTTTTCTTGTTTTCTTGTGTTCTAGTGTTCTTGTTTTCTTGTTTTCTTGTGTTCTAGTGTTCTTGTTTTCATGTTTTCTTGTGTTCTTGTTTCCTTGTTTTCTTGTGTTCTAGTGTTCTTGTTTTCTTGTTTTCTTGTGTTCTAGTGTTCTTGTTTTCATGTTTTCTTGTGTTCTTGTTTTCATGTTTTCTTGTGTTCTTGTTTCCTTGTTTTCTTGTGTTCTTGTGTTCTTGTTTTCTTGTTTTCTTGTGTTCTAGTGTTCTTGTTTTCATGTTTTCTTGTGTTCTTGTTTTCATGTTTTCTTGTGTTCTTGTTTTCTTGTTTTCTTGTTTTCTTGTGTTCTAGTGTTCTTGTTTTCTTGTTTTCTTGTGTTCTAGTGTTCTTGTTTTCATGTTTTCTTGTGTTCTTGTTTTCTTGTATTCATGTTTTCTTGTGTTCTTGTTTTCTTGTTTTCTTGTGTTCTTGTGTTCTTGTTTTCATGTTTTCATGTTTTCTTGTCTTGTGTTCTTGTGTTCTTGTTTTCTTGTGTTCTTGTTTTCTTGTTTTCATGTTTTCTTGTGTTCTTGTTTTCTTGTTTTCTTGTTGTGTCCAATCACACACACAGTGATTGTTCACATCACAAAGAAACACTTCAAGCAGGATATACTGCTTTGTTTTGAGAGTTCAATTCGAAACAAATAATAATACAAGAAGGATTCATCAGTATATTGTCTGATTTTTACATGATAAATTATTAAGCTATAATCCTTTGACAAAAATAGTCAAGCAGTTGTAATACACATGTTCTCAGAAAAGAAAATGACTAGATTGAAGGCTATTTGTGATTGACAGCTCCTTGATTTTGAAATCTTCTGCCAAATTGAAGCCCTGCATGTCTATTGCAATGATTGTTTCATACGAATACCAGGATTCATGGACTTTGTAATGAGTTCTCAAATAATTAACGAGTTTGATAGGTGGTCTCAAGTTTCCATAACCATCAAAATAAAACGCTTAATTTTCATTTATTATGTATGCAGTACAATGAGTTCCATGATTTTGTTAACTTTCTAGATTCAAAATACCACATTCCTTCACTTTAAATTTTTTTTGAGGAGGTTGTCACACATAAATACACCTCTTTAATGTGAGATATTCAATATTTTCACATATTTTAGTATATCGTTATTTGAAAGGGATCTCTGCGAAAATATTATTTGATTTTTTTTATGGTTTTTTTCTTGATAGTGCCTCCTTTGTAGGGTTTAATGTATAATCCACCACCCTGCTTGGAAAGTTTTTCCATTTCTTTATTGTGTCGATGTAATTCTTCGAGTTGCTCCTTTGATACTTTAATATCATTAACGGCCTTAGCTATTCCAGCTGCACCACCGCCTAAAGCTCCTAGTGCACCCAAAATTGGAAGTAATAATGGAAGAAATCCACCAATTTTTTTGGGGGGTTTGATAACTCGTGTTTTCTTTTTTCTTTCGGTTCTCTTGATCCCCATTCCAAGTTTCCGTTTACCTTTCATAATTCCACTTACTGTTAGAGCAGCAATTCTTTCTCCTACCGAGGAATCTTTTGCTCCAACTCTCTGCCAAGCTTTATCTGCTAGAGCTTTATCCGCTCGATGTCGTTGAGGTAAATCAGTTGTTTGTGAGTATGCGATATCGTGTTCTCGACACGCAGCATCCAATGGATTGATACCAGACTCTCCCCTATTCAATCTTTCTTCTAAATTTGTACCAGGACCACAAAATTGATAGCCAGGAATATGAAGCTCAACAGGTAGTCTATTAATCAGAGTGTTTATTAAACCTCGACCTTCCCTCTTGGAGTGTTTGGAGGAAGTGTACTTTCGTGAAGCGTGTACAATCATTTTATACCTATAGAGGTTTGTGTGTATCATTTAAATACTATTTTCAGTTTAAAAATTTGCAACACGATTGTCTATCGATTTCATGCTATCTGATCAATATGTCCATCTGATTAATGTATAAATACTTTTGCAAAAAACAATTCTGTTTATTGATATCTAGAATGCGGATAGAAAAACAATCGTTTTCCTTACCCATCACAAACCATGATGTGAAGGATTTTATGAAACCAATTCAAAAACATGGCGATTTATTTGGTGGGGAATCGAAAAGATGTCTCATTGTTGGACCATCTGGTTCAGGTAAAACCAACGTGATGTTGGCTTTACTTGAGCATCCAAATGGAATAAGATTTGCAAACGTGTACCTTTGTTCCAAATCATTACAACAGCCAAAGTATGAATATTTAAGACAACTATTGGCACCCATGGAAGAGATTGGATATTTCGAGTATGAGAGCGATGGAAATATCATTCCTCCTCATGAAATAGCACCAGAATCGGTCATCATATTTGATGATATACCATGTGGAACACAAACTATAATAAGGGACTATTTCACACATTCGAGACATAAAAATACAGACTGCTTTTTTATTTTTCAAGGTTATTCATCAATTCAGAAAAGACTTATACGTGAGAACGCTAATTTGCTAATTTTATTCAAGCAGGATTCTATGAATTTGAATCATATATATAATGATCATTGTATGCTGGATATGTCATTTGAGCAATTGAAGCAACTCTGCGCACACTGTTGGAAAGAACCTTATAATTTTCTGGTTATTGATAAAGATTGTGAACTGAATTGCGGAAGATATAGGAAAAATTTTGATTCATTCATATATCTATAAAATGGATAAGCGGTTGGCTGAGGAATTGATGAAGTCAAGAAAAGCTGTCAAGGATAAATATAATAGTCTAAAATTAGCTATGACCACTACACAATCACAACTAGAGCAAGCTCACAAACCAATAACTCAACCGCTACAACAACTCATTTCCAAAATAAATGAACCTTTCAACATAAAGGAAGAATTCAAAGAAGAAGAAGAAGAACCTGAAACTTCTATGTTTCACACAACACCATTAAAACCTAAACCAAGTTTTTCAAGATTATTTTATGAGACATCAACACCTACAAGACCTACAAGAACTGGTAGAACTCCTATTCTACCGATGGAAATACCATCATTTTTTGATACAAGCCTTGCATCTGTTAGCCAGTTACCATCTATACAAGAACCTAGTCAGTTACCTAATACTATACAAGAACGTAGTCAGTTACCAACTATACTAGAAACTAGTGTTATAGCTCAAACCAACCCCTTCGAAAGCTCGGAAAATCAAAATCTTTCAGATATATTGGAACAGTCAAGGCAATCGGTTCAAAATTTAATCGACACGCAACCATATGAAATATGGTTAAAAAGTTTTGATCCACTACCAAGAGATTATATTGATGCTAGTGTGAAGGATACTGAACATAATTTTGATCATCATTATGGAATAGTACATGACATAGATACTGATAAATTCTATTTGGGGACCACACTTAAATTTGTAGAAATTATTGGAAAAAATGTGGAAGTAGATGGAAAAATTTATGATGGTACAAAAGGATTGTATGAATTACTATTTAAAAAATATCCTAAAGACTATGAAGATGAGGATTTGGATAATTATATGGATATTTTAGCTAAAACCAATGCATATCGAAGAAATAATGATCCAAATGAACGTGTGCAGGGAAATGGATCATCAAAATATATAACTATAATAGGACCATACCTACAAAAACATGGCATAACAAAAACACGACACATCAAACCATTATATTCTCGTTTTTTAAAGAAACTAAAACCTCCAATAACTAGAATGCGAACGGGAAAGGGGTTGTGGAATATCAATAAAAACGATATAGATTATGTTTATTGGGATAATATCAACGAACTTGTTGATAGATTGAGACTAATAACAGCTTCCATGAGAGCTGGTCATACTGGTCATAATAATGAAATACTATCAATAATCGAAGAGTTACGTGAAGCTAAAGTAATTGCATAAATACATCCTCAAATACGTAAAACGAATCAATCCGAAAATGTCACTCAACAAGTTCGGTTCTCATTTATTCAAGAGAGATGAAACAGAAAACAATATCAAGTTATTTAATTTTTCTGAGGTTAATTTATCTTATGTAATGGTTTTACCATTTATTGGTCGCTATACACCAACAGAAAAAAATTTCGTGTTGATGCAAGATGGAAGAACTTCATACCGTTTCCCATTTGAAAAAGGAATCATTTTATTCGGTGAATATCCTAAAAAAGACGTTTCCATGTTGGTTAATGGAAAAGCAGGAAAGCTGGAAAATAGATCTATTAAGAAAGGTGATTTGATAGCGTTTAGACGTGAAACGGATAGTAAAATAACAGAATTTTATGGTGAATTACAAATAAAATGCCCCGTAGTGATTGAAAATAAAACAGTTCAATAATGAGTACTATCAATGAAGATGTGGTGGATGAGCTACCTACACAAACCAACAAACAGATTTAGATGAAATGTAGCCATATTCAACAATAAAAAAGGATATTATACCTAGATATATTTTAGTTATGAAAAAACACATTTTCTATACCATTTATCATCACCTGCAATGTGTGCACTTACTAATGTTTATAATTTGTATAAAACATGTTTATTGATTGAATAAATCACATTTTTGATTACATTTTTTATTTTATTTCAAACGCCTTTTTATAAATATTTACAGGTACGTATTCACAAATTTTCAACCCTCAAAAATAAGTGTCCAATCACAGTGATTGTTCTCATCACAAAGAAACACTTCAAGCAGGATATACTGTTTTGTTTTGAGAGTTGAATTCGAAACAAATAATAATACAAGAAGGGGAAAAATTGTGGATAATGAGTTTGAAATCAAAAATGTTCACCTCAAAAGCTCTACCGATTCGTCTACTACTTAAATTCCTGCCACCGTTTGAAAAACTAACAGCTGTGTATAAAAGACCATCGGGGCAGATAGCTGTAGTTATAAATGATTATTTATATATACTTAGCGAGGATAGATTTAGATTAATTGACCAAATCAATATAACAAAAAGATTTGAACCATTTGTGGATGGTAGAAAGTTACTTGGAGCAGTCAATACCTATTCTGGAAAAACCATCTTCTTTTATGATGATAATGCCTTTGTAAATTTGGATGAGTGTACTCTACAGCCAGAGTCCTTTGGCTACACATCAATACATTTTAATGGTATACCACCCCTATTCACCACAGTTTTTCGATATGTGAATGGATTGTTATACTTCATTCAAGATGGTCGCTTTTTTGAATATAATGAATTTGAAAATTCCCTACAAAATTCTGGTAAATTGGAGTTCAATACATTTGGTATAGAGTGTCCCATGATATCTTTATATGAACAACTTAGACTGTTACTTAGGCAAATTGTAAGTAAAATTCCTATGAATTCATAGTTTTAATTTATTAATAAAGTACAGCAACTATAGCGCCAAGTTCAAGGTTGTGGTTGACTGATAAAGAGACACGCGGTCGATGTACTATTGTGAATTCCAAGGTTGTGGTTGACTGATAAAGAGACACGCGTCCGATGTGCTATTGTGAATAAAATTCTTGTGAAATAAAACATTGTTTGTTTTAATTAAATAACTTGATATTGTTTTCTGTTTCATCTCTCTTGAATAAATGAGAACCGAACTTGTTGAGTGACATTTTCGGATTGATTCGTTTTACGTATTTGAGGGTTGTAATTTCAACTAGGTGAATCAATTTATAGTCGAGAAAAAACCAGAGGCTGACACATGTTACTGATAAGAACACTGCATTTGAGCTAAATTTAGAACTGTTGATAAGAGGAGTGTGATAGGAAACCCACATGTTGTCTACTGGTGATAAGAAAACTGCAGGCTGAGACTCGTTACTGATAAGAAAACCGTGAGCTAAATTTAGAACTGAACGATGATAACACTTACCCACAATATTCAATTTCTTCAAGCATGAACTGTTCATAAAATGTAATGTCATCCCAAACCCCCCACCCCCACCCCCACCAACGGTCACACCGCCCACCGACGGATGACGTCACGCGCACGTGGTCGCAAAGACCCCCACACCCCACCTCAACCCCCACACAACACGCCGACGACGGATGACGTCACGCGCACGTGGCGCCACCTAGCAGCCATTTTGGGAAATGGTCCAGAGGTCGCGAAGACCCCCACACCCCACCCCAACCCCCACACAACACGCCGACGACGGATAACGTCACATCTCGCGCATTCACCATTTCATAGCAAATTTGCGCCAGAATCGGCTTTGCCCTAACTACTGATTTGCAGAGCAAGTTGATACACATTCATTAGAATTTAACATAATATATGCGCTTTCTCCAAGTCTACGTTTTTTAGAACATGGCTCCTTTGGTAAGATTTTTGAATTATCCCAATTTATTCTATGATTATTATCAAATGCATGTTGACAAATTCCTGATTTATGAAATTCCCTTTATTTCATGTATGATTTATGTTCTTCAACTTTCTTCTCTAAAAGTCGTGAGGTCTTTCCAATATAGAATTTATTACATTCACAAGGAATTTTATAAATTACATTTTTGATGGACCCACTAATATTATTAGGTCTAGTATTTGTTAAATTAAAGCGAAGTGTGTTATTAGTTTTGAAAATGGTTCATATATTATATGTCTGACCTAAACGTTTCAGTCCATGAGAAATTCCAGGTATGTATGGAATAATTAAATTAGTTATAGGTATATTCTGTTCTCGTTGTCTAGGTTGTTCAAAACTATTAAAACACTTTTCAAGAAAATTCATTGGATAATAATTTTTTGACAAAACATCTCTTATGAAATCTTTTTCAGATTCAAAATTATCATTATCACAAATTATTTTTGCTCTATCATATAGACTTTTTACCACACCTTTTTTAATATTCAATGGTTGATTGGAGTTGAAATTAAGATACCTATTCGTGTGGGTTGGTTTTCTATAAATTCTGGTTTTAAAATTTTGAAAATCTTTTTTTATCAGTATATTTAAAGAGGGAATTTTATTATTTTGTTCGTTTTCAATTGTAAATTTGATCGTGGGTTCTTTATCATTCATGTGAATCAAAAAATCATCAAGTTTATGTTCATCATATTCATATATAGAAAAAATATCATCTACATATCTCCACTAGATGAATTGTTTCAAAATGTTCCATGAAAATATTACTTAAAAGTGGAGATAAAGGAGGACCCATTGCCATTCCAAAGTCTTGTTGATCAAATTCATTATTATATTGAAAATATGTTGTTTTAACACAAATTGTTGGAAGTTCTAGAATAGCATCAATATCCAAGTCTGTTCTTTCTTTCAAATGTGTATCATTTTCAAATTTATCTCTTATGATCATCAATGTTTTATCAACAGGTACATTAGTGAAAAGACTTACTGCATCAAAACTTACAAGAAGATTATTGGGATTATAATTTATATTTGATAATTTCTCTAAGAGATGTTGTGAATTTTCCATGTATGATTGTGTGTTGCCTGTTAAGAGTGATTATTGGGATTATAATTTATATTTGATAATTTCTCTAAAAGCTGTTGTGAATTTTCCATGTATGATTGTGTGTTGCCTGTTAAGTGTGAGTATATTCAATGAAAATCTTGCTAATGCATGAGTTGGTGAGTCAATTCTACTGACTATTATTGGTCTTATTGGTATTTTTGGTAAACCGTAAAAATGTGATGCTTCACTATTATGTGGTGTTAGTTTAGATCTTTCACTATCTGAAAAAAATATTTTATGTTTTTTATGTTTAGAATATATTTGTCTTTCAAAACGTTCTGTTGGATCTTTATTCAGTTTTGTGTAATTTCCATCATTTATTAGACATTATTTTATTTTCATAGGTTGTGTTCTCTAAAATTACTGTTGCATTACCTTTATCTGCAGGAAGTATTTTTATATTATGATCGGACTTTAAATTTTTATTGCCAATCGTTCTGCATGATTGATATTTTGTTTAATGTTATAAGATTTATTCAAAATCAATTTTGATCTAATTCTAAATGCTTCTTGTTGTTCTTGTGGTAAATTTTGTGTTGTTGCTCCTATAGATGGAATAATATCTTATTTATTGATAATTTTTGGTCTAACAGCAAAATTCAAACCTTTTGATCAAACATTCTTTTCATCATTCGAGATAATTTTATCAGATAAATTCATAACAGTTATATTTATCATGTCATTGTTTGTAGTTTGTTCTGTATCATGAAGTATGCTTTCATTAATTAATTTGTTAAATTTATTGACTTGGATATTTTTTGTTGAGAGAAATATAATTGAAAACTATTATCTAAACAATGACATATATGATCAAAGTCGTGATAAGTAACTTGCATCTCTATATTTCTTTTTGTTGGGTTTATATTGAAATTGAGTTTTTCTATATTAGATCTATGAAATTGAATTCGTTCTCTTATCAACGCTTTACTAGCTTTTTCAAGAATTCGTGTTGGTTTTTCATTAGTGTATGATGTTTTATGTCTAAAAGCTTTAGGTATAATGTTATGTTGCCTACATCTACAAAGAAAAGTTAATGAGTTTTTTGAATGGGATTTTTTTTTATCAGTTTCTAATGATCTAAAAACAGAACATAAATGAGCCCCATACCTGTCAAGTAGATATGTCCTGTAGTTTTGTGGCGCATCCATGATTCACAACATTTTTTTGGGTATTTCGCCACAGCCTATCAAATAACAATCAAACTAGTGTTTATAAACCAGATCTTCTATATTACCTGAAAAAAAATCTATTAGTTAATAATAAAACCTATGAATATCAAACGTTTCGGAAACGAATCTGCTTCCGTCGTCATTGAAACCTAAAAAAAGAATAATTGATTCAAATAATTAATTTATTATTCTTTTTTGATGATATTCCAGAACTTTTTACAATTTGTGTTAAAACAACATATTTTCAATATAATAATGAATTTTATCAAAAGGACTTTGGAATGGCAATGGGTTATCCTTTATCTCCACTTTAAAGTATTATTTTCATGGAACATTTTGAAACAATTCATGAAGAAACATATAGATACAAACCAATGATTTGGTGGAGATTTGTAGATTATATTTTTTCTTTATATGAATATGATGAACAAAAACTTGATGATTTTTTAATTCAAATAAATGATAAAGAACCCACGATCAAATTTACAATTGAAAAAAAACAAAATAATGAAATTCCTTTTTTAAATATACAAATAAAAAAAGATTTTCAAAATTTCAAAACCAAATTTTATAGAAAACCAACCCACACAAATAGGTATCTTAATTTCAATTCCAATCATCCATTGAATATTTAAAAAGGTGTGGTAAAAAGTCTATATGATAGAGCAAAAATAATTTGTGATAATGATAATTTTGAATCTGAAAAAGATTTCATAAGAGATGTTTTGTCAAAAAATAATTATCCAATGACTTTTCTTGAAAAGTGTCTTAATAGTTTTGAACAACCCAGACAACGAGAACAGAATATACCTATAACTAATTTAATTATTTCATACATTATTTCATACCTGGAATTTCTCATGAACTGAAACGTTTCGGTCAGACATATATTATATGGACCATTTTCAAAACTGAAAACACACTTCGCTCTAATTTAACAAATACTAGACCTTATAATATTTATGGGTCCATCAAAAATGTAATTTATAAAATTCCTTGTGAATGTAATAAATTCTATATTGGAAAGACCTCACGACTTTCAAAGAAGAAAATTGAAGAACATAAATCATACATGAAATAAAGGGAATTTCATAAATCAGGAATTTGTCAACAATTTAACATAGCCCAAAAAAGTAAATCATAAATGCTGAACATATGTAAAGTTAAACAATTAACACCATACACTTCACTTCAACGTCAGTAAAAGTGACATTTTGTGTCATAAACACAAAAAAACCAATTTTACCAAAAAATCACATAAAAACGCACTTGAATTTGAATCAATTATTCTTTTTTTAGGTTTTACTGACGACAGAAGCAGATTCGTTTCCGAAAAGTTTGATATTGATAGGTTTTACTATTTACTTAGAATAGAATTTTTTTCAGGTAATATAGAAGATCTGGTTTATAAACACTAGTTTGATTGTTATTTGATAGGGTGTGGCGAAACACCCAAAAAAATATTGTTAATCATGGATGGGCCCCAAAACTACAGAGCATATCTGCGTTTTCATATGTATTGTCACTGCTCATATACAGGGTGTCCTTAAAATGAGTGTACAACGTTTAACCACAGATTCCTTGGCCAAAAATAAGGCGATCCAGGCAAACTTATCTATATCCAAAAATTCTGCGTTAAGCCTACACAGGGCGTCAAAGATAAAAAAAAAATTTTTCCTACATTTTTCGAAAACGAGCAGATCGATTATGATTAATTTTGGTACCTATTCGTCGACCATGAAATCACGTTTTTTGTTTTTATAGCGACCAGTTGTAATTAAGCGGAAGTGTTATAAACGTGACGTCACATGCAGTTATTTGTTTTAATTTTTTTTTGGAATTGACTTTTTGATAATTCAGAGGCTTTTATCTAATAGTTCAATTCATTGAGGAGTTTTTCTCTATTTTGAGAAGTTCGCTGGGATAAGTGGTTGTGCCAGAAAAAAAATATTTTCAATTAGCTGCACAGATATTTTATTATTGATCTATTTTTTTCTAGCATAACCACTTATCCCAGCAAATTTTTCCAAGAGAGGAAAAAACTTTCTTACACACCACATTATCGGGAAAAAACATCTGATTTATCATTAAGTCAATTCAATAAAAAATCAGTTACGTCATATGACTCATATGCAGCTATATCTTTTGATTTTTTATGGATTTGACTTTCCGATAATTTAGCCGTTTTCGTCTAATAACGCAGTGTATAGGAAATCTTTTTCCTCTTTTGAAAAAAAATGCTGGACTGAGTTATGGTAGAAAAAAAATGATTCAATAATAAAATATCTGTGTGCCCAAATAAAAATATTTTTTTTCTGGCACAACCACTTATCCTAGAAAAACTTTCCAATACATTGAACTATTAGATAAAATTATCTGAATTATCAAAAAGTCAATTCCAAAAAAAATCAAAACAAATAACTGCATGTGACTTCACGATGATAACACTTCCGGTTAATTACAACCGGTCGCTATAGAAACAAAAAACGTAATTTTATGGTCCAAGACTAGGTATCAAAAATTATCAAAATCAATCTGAAGGTTTTCGAAAAATGTAGAAAAAATCAAAATTTTCTTGAATCTTTGACGCCCTCTGTAGGCTTAACGAAGCATTTTTGGATAAGGGTAAGCTTGCCTAGATCGCCTTATTTTCGGTCAAGGAATTTGTGGTTAAACGTTGTACAATCATTTAAGGGACACCCTGTATACTGGATTTTTCCAAGGCTTTTGGCAGAGTAAGCCATGCCTTGCTGATCAACAAACTGCGCTTCTTGGGATCATCAGCTGCTCTCCTCAGATAGATCACCGACTATCTCCAGGGCAGAGGTTTAATGGTGCACTCGAATGGCTCAATCTTCAAACAATTCAGGGGTCTCACTTTGGACTACTTCTATTCAACATTTTTATAAACGAACAGAGAATCAGGAGGAGATCTGTTTCTCTAATGCCTTTCTCCTTTGTTCAACTGATGACCTTAAATTCTTCACCCGTATTTCATCCAACCTAGATTGTCACCGTCTTCAATCGGACCTCGACAAATTGTATGAATGGTGCGAGACCTACGGAATGGGCTTGAACGTGTCCGAATGAAAGTCAATGTGCATATCAAAAAAATCAACCCCACCCGCTTCAACTACCAAATATATGGAACAGTTTTCTCTAACATTTCGCAGATCAGGGATCTGTGCGGTACTTTTGACTCCCCCTTGTCATTCAGGTCCCATTTATCCGATATCATCTCAAGGTGCTTGAGTCTGGTGGGTTTGATTAAGCGCTACACTGCTGATTCTACTCAAGTCGAACCCATTAGATAACTGTTTTGCTCCCTGTTGAGGCCAATCCTTGAATGCTGTACTTTGGTTTGGTACCCAATGTATGCATCTCGTGCCCTGAAACACGTACAAACGTGCATTGATTTCACTTTTATCAAACAGAAACCTGGTAAATGTTTTAAGTGAATTTGAATGTTGGATATATTTTCAAAAACATCTTTCCACCTCAAAATTGATCGAAATCAGACAATTTTTTAAGATGAAAGCACGTCTGAAATGAAGTTCTCGATATTTCAAGAGCGAATATATTTGTAAGGCAAAGTGAAAATTTTGTAATGAAATTTGAATGTCAAAGTTCATTACAAACATAAAATACAGGTTGTTCCATTTGGAAAAATTAAGTTTTTGTCAATTTCATTTGCCAATATTTTAACGTTTTTTTTTGGTGCATCCTGTAGAATTATTGGGATATTTGGAAGAGTCTTTCTTTCACGTCTCATCTCTTTACTGTGTTACGGTCCGGAAATTTGTTGTGTTAGATCATAAACTCTAGTTTCAATATGGTAGAATATTCGGGATTTAATTCATAAGTGAATGTATAGTTGTTAAGTGATAATTAAAGTCGAGTGTGTGAATCATTATTTTCCAATAATTTATATGTAACAGTCAGTCACTAACTGATTTTTGTCCAGCGACTACTTCGTAGTCTCTCAGTTGAAACGAGTTGAGATGAACTTGTTAATCTGGAAACGTTGCTCAGAATTTTGGGTTCAAGTGCCCTTGTGCAGATTTCTGGTATTTCGTTTTACGTACTGTTACTTACGACTCACGTGCTGTTACTGTATCGTCTGTTACGTACTGTCCATTCACTATACATATTTTATTCTTCTTTGAAAACTCACCCCCACTGACCTCCTAATATTTTTGGAACAACCCTGTATCTGGCCCCTCCCGCGCGATCACCCAGGCTACCCTTACTAAGGATTGGACAACAAAACGAATATCGAATCAAACTTTGCTTACTTTCTGACGTTAAACAACCCTCATCTGGTTCCTCCTTTGCGTTTTATCGTTCGAGAGACATCAAGCAACATCACGATCATCACCAATTATCTTTATTGCCTGGTACCCTCGTTGGTGTGATATTGTACATATCTACTCAACGTTTTAAGCTAAAACTATTTGTGTGATTTTGATTTTCATCCGCTTACGTTACACTACCACACTCAATACATTACCGGCACATTATTATTGCACTCAATTCTGTAAACGCCTAGTAATCACTTAGCGGTGTTTAACATCAATTTGGTGCACTTTCAACTGAATTACTCATAAAAACTAGCGCTACTTGCCTATCGATTTATTGTCAGTTATTTTTGGCGCTAAACCAGAAGTGTGATGTTGAATAATACCAGTATTGGTCGAGTTATATCGATATCGATAAGTGTTTATTTTGTATATAATACATAGTGGTGAAAACATTGTATTTTCTGGGAATTTTTTGGTATTGGTATGGGTGGGTGGGCAAACCACTGCCCGGCGAGTAGGCCCAATGACACTTTTCGACAACCACAGGACCACTGTGGTTCTAACTAAGTTGATGATGGAGAACATCACCTAGTTATATATTTGAACTAGCAGGACCAATTAATTTAAGCTAATTATTCAAACTTTTTGACTGTCAGTAGTTAATAATACTGCAGTCTACTCACTAACGTTAGCCATTGAGATAACCACTAAATGTCGAACAGAAATAATTTCTGCCCACCTCGGGATTTGAACCCGATCAACGCGTACTACCTCTCCGGTGACTTTTGTCAAATGGCGCCTTAGACCACTAAGCCACCCAGTCGCTCTAGGCAATTCTAGTCTTTGGCGTACGCAGCAGTTTTCCCGTTTTCTATCAGATTGGCGGACTTGGGTTAAAAAGTGAGTGGCGACAATTGGAGTCGCGACAACTGTTCCTTCGAGAGTGTTTCTGCCCACGACCAATCTTCGCACGAGTAAGCAACGTTCACCAATCTCCACGATCCCCTGATTCTACCCAAAGGAATAGAACAACCTCTTTCCTTTTCTTTTCTGTCTTGCTTCTGTTTTTCTTTTTCGTGATAACTGTTTCTGAGAAATATTATTTAAAAAAATTCGTCATTTTTAAATAAATTATTGATCTTATACTATGCGACCGTGAAGGTTGAAATAAATACATTTAAAATTCAGGGATCTGTTTTGTGGAAAAACGCTTTTTATTTTTGACTGTGGTTTTTTTGATTAAAGTTTTATTTGTACGGTGTGAACCAAAAATACGTTACGACCATCAACTTCATTTTTTCGAATGAAAACCTTCACTTTTTACTTCATTTCTGAATTCTCCGTGAAATTCTGAGTAATCTGTTGATGATAATTCTAGTATACAGGGAGGACCAAGAACAAGTTGTGACCAACTTCATTTTGTCAAATAGAAACCTCGTTTTTTTTATTTCATTTTCAGATTCTACATCAAATTCTAAGTATGTTTCATGTACCATTTCTCTGACCTAATCCAAACAGTTACCGAGAAATTTACGATTAATCCAATGGACTGTGTTCCTGGATATTTTATGTTGCACACTGTTTCCGATGTTGATTTATTCTCGAGATGCATTCTCTATCCTTGAGATCATGAATGTCTAATTTTTGAAAACTGTTAAACTTCACAGCAGGCTCCTTAGCAACTGTCATTAAATCTTTTTTTCTTGTTGGTATACTGGATGCATTACTGATGATACTGTTAGAATAAAAGTTATCAAAGTTATCTTCAAAGCTGTCCCTATCTTCTTAAAAATGGAGATGATCAAGGCATGGCATATTTTTGCTTTTAATACTTACACCCTTAGAAAATTGAACGACTAGAAGCATAAACAAACATTGTTGTGTGACTCAAACATGTCAATGTAAACATGGGGAAAAGGAGAAAAACGAGCTCCTGGTTTGCCATATATACTTCCTTGAAATCCCTTTCACCAGATTTTCTGTCGCCAATTTTCAATTACAATGACTTGTATTCCTCTTCAATATTTAAGGAAAGTGTAACTTTTTTTCATCGCTAATACTACTTACCGTTAAATACTCTCTGATACATCACACTATGTTGATGAAAGGAATTTTTATCACAGCGGCAACGTTGGACAAAAATCGAAGTATTTGGAATGCGTTGCCATGACGTTAATAGATGCGACAAAGTGACGGTTGTTGTCATTTTCCTGTTGAAAATATTTTTTTTGTTACCGAGCTGAAGAATTAGTGCTGCAGTTATCACAAAAAAGTGCTGTGTTTGAGGAGCTTTTTCATGGAGGGTTGAATTGCATAGATCTTATTTCACAAATAAGTTCAAATGAGATAACATCAACACTGTCAAGGGCAACAAGGTTGTCAGTCTTAATGTGATTTCGTTGACAAAGGTATTTGCTTAACAGAGAAAATTCAAATTCATGTTTGCATCAAGTGAATTTTTACGTATTTTAAACACTAAGTTTTCTGTAGAAGTCAAACGAGAATCGTTCAGCATATAATCTTGATAAATAGAAATTGTCAAAACCTGTGATCTCTGTTGAATATTAGTTCAAACGATGCAAACGTCGCAACATCGCGTGTCAAATTCGAAACAAAAACAAAATGTTCTCGACTCAAACAAATCGCCTATGGTCGGGTACTGGCGAAATGCTGATTCTAGTGGTTCAATTTTCGAAGCTTATACCTATAATGTCGGCTCCGTCTAGTCTCCCCCCCGATATCGAGGAATGCGGGTTTCAAGTATACAGGCATTATGCACGCATTTTGCACAATTTTGCACACATATTTTTAATTTTGACACACCTTTTTCCGAGAGACTAGAGCACATTGTTTGACATCGCCCAAAACCATTTTTTTATGTAGATCTCTCTACTTAATTTGGCACAATTTTGCACACATGTTTTCGAATTTAACACACCCTCCCTAACCAATCTATGCCCTTATGAAAATGTCAAGTTTCCCCCCCCCCCACCGAAATCACCCGATTTTTTTTTTATGTGGATTTCTTCTCTGAATTTTGCACAGTTTTCAACACCCTCCCTCACAGATCCATGCTCTTATGAAAATGTTGAGTTTCCCCCCGACATTGCACAAAATCATTTTTTTTTTATGTAAATCTCTTCTTTGAATTTGTTTGTTTTCGAATTTTGCACACCCTTCCTCACCGATCTTTGCCCTTATGAAAATGTCAAGTTTCCCCCCCGACATTGCACAAAACAAGTTTTTTTCATGTAGATCTCTTCTCTGAATTATGCACAATCTTGCGCTCACATTTTCTAATTTTGCACACGCTTCCTCATCGATCCTTGTTTTGAAAATAGTTTTTTCCCCAACATTATCCAAAACCATTTTATTTTCTGAACTTTGCTTTTAAGTCACATTTGCTTTGATTTATGCCAAATATTATTTTGGATATGCTCTGTAGTTTTGTGGCGCATCCATGACTTACCATATTTTCTGGGTATTTCGCCCCTATCAAAAAACAATCAAACTAGTATTAATATACCGGATCTCCTATATTACCTGAAAAAAAGTCTATGAGTAAACAATGAAACCTAACAAGATCAAACATTTCGGAAGCGAATCTGCTTTTGTCGTCAGTGGAACCTTCAAAAGAAACAATCAAGTCAAATTCAAAAAAAAAGTCTTCGTCTTTTTGTGATTTCGCAGTAAAAATTGTTTTTTTTGTGATTTTGACTCAAATTGTCACTTTTACTGACATTGAAGTGTTTGGTGTTGATTGTTCAACTCTATATATGTTCAGTAATAATAATTCATTTTTTTGGACTATGTTCAATTTCATAATGAAGGTAACCATGTATTACTCAGATTTACAGAGTAAGCTGCTACACATTCGTTAGAATTTAATATAATATATGCACATTCTTTAAGTTTACGTTTTTTAGAACATGGTTCTAATGTCAAGTTTTCTGAATTATCCCAATTTATTCTATGATTATTATCAAATGCATGTTGACAAATTCCCGATCTATGAAATTGCCTTTTCCTCATGTATGATTAATAATCTTCAATTCTCGTTTTCAAGGGTCGTGAGGTCTCTCCAATATAAAATTCATCACATTCACAAAGAATTTTATAAATGACATTTTTAGTGGACTCATTAATATTGTTAGGTCTAGTATTTGTTAAATTAGAGCGAAGTGTGTTATTAGTTTTGAAAATGGTCCGTACATTATATGTTTGACCTTAACGTTTCAGTTTATGAGAAATTCCAGGTATGTATGGAATAATTAAATTAGTTATAGGTATATTCTGTTCTCGTTGTCTATGTTGTACAAAATTATCAAAACACTTTTCAATAAAATTTATGGGATAATTATTTTTTGGCAAAACATCTCTTATGAAATCTTTTTTGGATTTCATAAGAGATGTTTTGGAAATTGGAATTCCTGAGGGAAAAGAGCACGGCAAAGAAACCCTCAGTCTTGATTCCGAAAAACCGAAAAAATGCTGCACCAACATTTGTTTTCATTGCAATCAATAAATTACTGTTTTTCCGCGTCTAAATTGCAGTTCTACATTTCAAAAACACAATACCTACAAGCAAAACTGAAGAGTTGTTTGTTACTGATCCTTTATAGACTTCTGAGGTCCCTGGGTTGCGGAAAACTACTCAGTCACTGTGTGGGTCTTAGGAAAAATATCTCTAACTTTTGTTTACTTGTTTGTTAGGATATTCATCCATCACGGTGTAGAGGAAAATGTTAGTAGATTCATCAAGGCTCACACATACCCTCAATCATACTATAACTACAATCCCAGTACGGAAACTTGAGTGATTATTGAGTTTTTCTACTTGGCGTCCATTTGGACCCGTAGTCGTGTACAGCATTAAACGGTTTCTTTCAAACACTCACATTTTATTCCAAACAAGATAAATTGTACACCACAGAATAAATGTGATTGATGATAATCAGAGAGGACAGAATATACCATTAAGACCAATTGTCAGAAGTATTAACTCACCAACCCATACATTAGCAAGGTTTTTATTAAACATACTCACTCCTTTAGCAGGCAATACACAATCATACATAAAAAATTTGCAACATTTTTTAGAGAAATTATCAAATATCAATTATAATCACAATAATCTTCTTGTAAGTTTTGATGTAGTGAGTCTTTTCACTAAAGTACCTGTTGATAAAACAAAGATGATCATGAGAGATAATCTTGAAAATGATACACATTCAAAAGAAAGAGCAGACTTGGATAATATTGCTATTCTAGAACTTTTAACAATTTGTGTTGAAACAACATATTTTCAAT
Organism: Orchestes rusci; assembly: GCA_958502075.1. Lineage (NCBI taxonomy): Eukaryota > Metazoa > Arthropoda > Insecta > Coleoptera > Curculionidae > Orchestes > Orchestes rusci. The sequence goes on along the minus strand of OY293303.1, from coordinate 51,932,086 downwards.
ATAATAATGAATTCTATCAACAAGACTTTGTGATGGCAATGGGTTCTCCTTTATCTCCACTTTCAAGTAATATTTTCATGGAACATTTTGAAACAATTCATGTAGATATTATTGATACAAACCAATGATTTGGTGGAGATATGTAGATGATATTTTTTTTATATATGAGTATGATGAACAAAAACTTGATGATTGTTTTAATCACATTAATGATAAAGAACCCACGAATAAATTCACAGTTCAAAAAGAACAAAATAGTGAAATTCCCTTTTTAGATATACTAATAAAAAAATATTTTCAGAATTTCAAAACAAAAATTTACAGAAAACCAACACCCACAAATAGGTATCTTAATTTCAATTCCAATTATCCATTGAATATTTAAAAGGGTGTGGTAAAAAGTCTATATGATAAAGCAGAAATAATTTGTGATAATGACAATTTTGAATCCGAAAAAGATTTCATAAGAGATGTTTAGTCAAAAAATAATTATCCCATAAATTTTATCAAAAAGTGTTCGATAGTTTTGAACAACCTTGACAACGAGACCAGGATATACCTATAACTAATTTAATTATACCATACATACCTGGAATTTCTCATAAACTGAAACATTTAGGTCAAACATATAATATACGGACCATTTTCAAAACTAATAACACACTTCGCTCCAATTGAACAAATACTAGACCTAATAGTATGAATGGATCCACTAAAAATGTAATTTATAAAATTCCTTGTGAATGTAATAAATTTTATATTGGAGAGACCTCATGACCCTTGAAAAAGAGAATTGAAGAACTTAAATCATACATGAAAAAAAGGCAATTTATCGGGAATTTGCCAACATGCATTACATAATAATCATAGAATAGATTGGGATAATTCAAAAATCTTGGCAAAAGAACCATGTTCTAAAAAACGTAAACTCAAGGAAATTGCATATATTATGGTTAATTCTAACGAATGTGTAGCAACTGGCTTTGTGAATCTGAGCTATACATGGTTACCTTTATTAAGAAATTGAACCTAGCCAAAAAAAATTGAATTACAAATACTAAACATATATAAAGGTGAACAATCAACACCAAACACTTCAATGTCAGTAAAAGTGACAATTTGTGTCAAAAACACAAAAAAAAAATTTACTGCGAAATCACAAAAAAAAAGAATATTTTTCGAATTTAAATTAATTGTTTTTTTTTAGGTTCCACTGAGGACGGAAGCAGATTCGCTTCCGAAACGTTTGATATTGTTAGGTTTTATTGTTTACTAATAGACTTTTTTCACGTAATATAGAAGATCCGGCATATTAACACTAGTTTGATTGTTTTTTGATAGGGTGTGGCGAAATACCCAAAAAATCTGGTGAAAATGAATATTATTTTATCATTGGTCTCGCTCCTAGTCTTGAACAATACAGCACGCAGTAGGTACATATGTATAACTGTTATTCAGATAAAGCTTTTTTGAAAAATAAGAATAGCCACTATATTATGTTATGAGATTTTTCTCTAAAGACGTATTCAACGTTGAGGTGAAATACCGACGCACGCGCCAGGTTCTAATATTTTTTTTGGCACATGCTTCCAGCGCCAGTTTCCCTAAGACGGGTCACCACTTGCAACAATACACAAAACCAAACGCCAATATTTGCGCTTCAAACAATCGATATAACCATGAGATGTTTTGAACTCGAGCGTTTTTCTAGGTGGGTGTAGGTACTTCAGAATAATATAATGTATGTACTTGATAAATGATCCTTTTGAATACTTTTTGACCCTCAAGTTGGAAATAACCGATGAATCATTGTATCAATTCCAAAGGAAATGTGTTTACGTTTTAATATTTTTCAGAATTAGGATTTGATCATGAAATTACGATGGCCTAGCGCACAAATGTTGTAAGTGCATTGTCCAGCAAAACTGAGTTAATCACACTTTCATATAATTTAAGACATATATTTTCTTATGCACACAAATGCAAAGTGAAATATTCAAATTGGTAGGTGCCAGTGCCATCTTTCAGTCGTCTTAAAATTATTGTTAAGTACTTGTAAACCTTGTTCCTAGGGTAAATAAGCATATACCCCACATGTGGTCATTGCGTACTTAACAGATATTGTGTGCCAAATCAAACTGCGCTAACTGTATTCAACACATTTGGGTCTAGTGAAGAGTGAGTTCACAACTAGAATATTTTCAAATCCCGGTGCCAGTATGTCAAATGAGTTCAAAATAATTCATGTTGTGTTTTTCATAATCAAACAAAAATTATATCGCAAAATGTAGTAAAATTATTATTCCTGTGAAACAAAAAATTTTATAGCGGCAAATGTGGCATTCAAGATTATTTTTGGTACATTATCGATCAAATATCTCAAATAAGCATTTTCAGGCTCAAGGCAATACTACAGCCCAATTTAATAGAGCATATTTGATCTTTAAAAAGAAGCGTGTGAATCATGGCGAACTTTTAAACATTAAACTTCATATAACTCAACACTAACTATTTGTCACTTACAACATTTGTGTACTAGACCAGTTTGAAGAAGTGTGATGTTTAGTATAGTAGATGAAAGGTGCATATTATTATTCGTTTGTTGCGCGTAGACGGTTTAATTCTTCCCATTGAGGTTTCTGTGAAGAAATAATGAGGTAAGTTCTTTTATATACTGTGATTATGTTGGGGTAGATACAAAAAAATGATTACACAAAGTGGTGATTTCGAAATTATCAAAAGAAGGCATAACTGAGAAATGCAAAGACATGCATAAAAAAATCTGTAAACCGGTTTTTTTTTTAATAATTAATGGGAATCAAAATGATGCCACAAATCCCTTTTCCACAAGTAAATAATCTTGAACGATGGTCTTCCTAAGATATGCCTACTGATAATTTTTAATTTGCCACCTGGTATTTATACTGTACAGGGTATCACATTTTCGATACTTTCACTTCGCAATAATTGTTATTGCTATCGGGAAAGAAATATAATTATATGTAGGTATCATGTCCTCTTCTTGGGTCAATCAAAATGGTTAAATTTTTATCGCTAAAAAGATACGGGGCAAAATCAAAAAGTTCTCAATCTTCAAATTACCTTTTAACTATAGAGATACAAACAAAAATTGTTTCACCAGGTTTTTGATAATATGGCGTTTCACGAATAGGTATACGGGGGCAGGTGGAAAAGTTATCGGTGCAATTTGGATTTTTCTAAATATACAGAGTTGGTCGGAAGTCTGGAAACGGTCGAATATCTCAGAAGCCGCTAAACGGATTTGAACCGAATTTGGGGCTTAGAAGCTAGTCAGTACAACCGACCTTTTGGTGTATATCGCAATGTTGCCAGACTTACAAGTTTTCTGCAAAGTGACCATACTCTATTTTTTCAAATGCTATGATATGTCTGCACAAATCTCATTTTATTTCTCGTAATAATCTCATGATAACCTCAAATTTTAAAATTTACAAAGTATTGGGCACATATGGTTTATCTGGGGGGGGAAACTTGACATTTCCATAAGGACATAGGTCGTTAAGGGAGGGTGTGCAAAATTCGAAAACATATGTGCCAAATTGTGCAAAATTCAGAGAAGAGATGTACATAAAAAAAAAAGATTTTGGGCAATGTCGGGGGGCAAACTTGTTATTTTCATGAGGGCATAGATCGGTAGGGGAGGGTGTGCAAAATACGATAACATGTGTGCAAAATTGTGCAAAATTCAGAGAAGAGATGTACATAAAAAAAAATGTTCTTGTCCTATGTAGGGGGGAAACTTGACATTTTCATGAAAATTGTGCATAATTCAGAGGAGAGATCTACATGTTAAAACTTGTTTTTGGTAATGTCGGAGGGGAAACTTGACATTTTCATGAGGAGATAGATCGGTGAGGTGGGGTGTGCAAAATTCAAAAACATGTGTGCAAAATCCGGAGGAGAGATCTACATAAAGTAATGGTTTTGGGCGATGTCGGGGGAACCGTCAAGTTTCCCCCCCATCAAACAATGTGTTCTAGTCTCTCGGAAAAAGGTGTGCAAAATTTCAAAATTTGTGCAGAATGCGTGCATAATGCCTGTATACTTGAAACCCGCATTCCTTGATATCGGGGGGGAAACTTGACGGAGCCTATAATGTCTTTGAATGTACTACTCCACATTTTTTCACTATTTTCTCTGCATTGATCGATATTTTTTTCATATGATTCTGATTTCTTATTTTAGGACACTGACAAATTTATTTCTTATCTTATAGGATCTCTAATCAGACTCACTTCTCTTTCCCATGAATTTCTTGTGACCTGTATCACTTTCATTTCGCGAAGCTATTGCCACAAGGGTCATCCAGAGTGATTTATCTGAGGAAATCATTTTAAGGGGTGCAATTTCATCAACAGCTCCTGATATACAGTGTGACCTGAATAAAATAATGTACATGGGGATATTGGAAACGATAAGAGATACGATTTGGCTAAAATGGAAGAAAAGTTGCGAATCTGTATGCCCAAAAATATTATAGCTTTGTTGTATTTTGAATCGACACGGTAAGGGTGAAAAAGAAAAATGACCATTTTTGAAAAACCACAATATTTCGCTTATATAAGCTAACATTTCCAAATTTTGAGGATATGGGCAAGAGGATACGACGATTATTTTGTAGACGGCATCAAAACATTGTGAGCCTACTATGTTGCTGAAGTCAACTTTTGTTTTTCTTATGTGGGCTATATTGAATTTCTACATTTTCAAAATCCGTATTAAAAGTCATTTTCAAAAATATGACTAAAAACAGTCTTGACTTTGGCTGGATGCAATATAATAGGCCTAAAATTTTTTTGTCACCTTTTTTAGAATCGTCGTATCCTCTTATCTATATCCTGAAAATTTTGAAGTTTTAGCTTTTAAAACAAGCAAAATATTAAATATAAAGGAATGGCTGTGTTGCTCATCTCAGAATAGCAGGAAGGAAAGAAGTTGTAGTACTCTGAGCATGTTTATTTAATAATAGCTGGCAAAGCGCTTTCGGCTAATACGCCATCTTCAGTGCCCCAACTGAAAGTGAGACATGGGTAGAGAATTTTTCCTAAACATATACCTAAGTTTATACAATGAAAGAAAAGAAAAAAACCCTAAATACTCACTAGCCAGTGTAATGTGCAGGTGACCTTATTCAACATCAAAATTGTGATTAGCATCTGAGCCCCTTTTTCAAAGGTGTTTGTCGGTCAGACATAATGGTCCGTTATGGTTCAAAAATTGGTTTAATTCGGGGTTTGATTGGTATGGTCAATTGATCAAAACGGGTACAGGTTTTTAAAATAACATTAAACAAAGCACGTTCAAGACATGACAACACTTTAAAATTTGATAACTAGTCATAACTACGCATTTTTTATAAAGTTGAATTGACCACGAGAGGTGAGAAGGTACTGAACCAGCGAGATGAATTTTGCAAATCATGAAATAAAGGTTAATTTACAAAAAGTAGTAGACTGCAACGGTGAATTGACAAACACTGTGTCAGGCAAACCAGTGTCAGGCAGGTGGTGATATAATGGTGAATTAGTTAAATTTCAACAGTAAGACGTTAAAGTTAAAGAAAAGTGATTGATTTAAATTTAAATTTTTGATTATGTAATCTCCTATAAAGAGGAGTGTAAGGTCTGTTAAGGTTTACCTGAATATTAAGGCAAGATGGGTTCGATTTCAGTTCGTTCGTAATGTAAATATCCTCGAGAAAATCTAGACGATTGTAATTCTTAGCTGACACTTGATTGAGAATCCTTGAATTGGAGCCAGGACTTTTACCGTTTCCAATATCCCCATATGTGCCATGTAATTTTATTCTGGACACACTGTATTGTTTATAAAATTTTCAAAAATACAGAGTGTTTCATTTATATTGCAAAAAAATTCAGTATAAGTTTTTCTGCCTAAAAATAAGAAGAAAACTTCCTATCAATACGTAACCGGAAATACTTCAATACAGAGCTACAGGGTGTTGAAGTTTTATTTTTATTTTTGTTTTTTCTTAATAATATTTGAAGCAATGTCGATATTTTGATAAAAATTAGTGTTCATAGGGGTTTTTTGTCATGCGAAATTCAAATTTGATCTTAGTATGGCTCTGTGATAAAGCATTTCCGATCACATGTTTAAAGGAAGTTTTCTTCTAATGTTCAAGCGGAAAAAGTCCTTTTGATTTTTCTCGCAATATTGATGAAATACCCTCTATAATAGCTACATTTGTGAAGCTCTGAATCCAGAATCAAGCAATACCAACATTATACGGTACATGCTTTCAGCATCGAGATTACGCTTTTTTGTAACATTAACTTCATTTTTACTGTTGTTCATTTGTAGCGAGCATCCAATTATCATGTGTTCGAAGATCTGGGAAAAGTCGCACGGAGCCTTAATCATATCATAATTGAAGACACGAGTGAATGAAGGATCCATATCACAGAAAGGTTATTTCGAGAAAAATGAGCTCAAAGTTTTCGGTGTACTACTTCTACCTGGAAGGGTAATGAAAAATATCCGGATAGGTCTTTATTTCATAACTTTGGTAGTATACAAAAAAAATAAGATGGATTTATCAATTTTTGCAGTAGCAAGATCAAAGTAACATAGATTCTTTTATAAATTATAGAAAATACTTGAATGAAAACTCACATGAAAGAACGAAGGGTTCATGTCACATAATATAGATCCTTTATCATGTGAGACAAGAACAATTAAAAGTGAACTCGAATGGAGTAGTAGATCCTCCTACTACTCTTGATATGGTTTTCCTTTTCAGATTCCTACTTTTTTTTGCTTAGAGTTGTCTTCGTCATTATGAATAACTTTTTGGTAAAAATATCTGAACTCCTCATGGACGTAGATCAGTTGTTCTTTCAGGTTTGATATTTTTTTGGCTGAAACTTTGTCACTCTTAGCTTGAATATTATCAAGTGTAAAGGCTTCCGCTTGAGTTTAAGGCTTGCAATATCCATTCAGAATGAAGTATTGATAAAGAGCAATTGTGTAAAAATTCTTATTTTGTCCAGCAGAGGAATCCGACCATATAATGAGGTGTTCGGCATCGTTTGGAGGGTTATTGAAAAGTTGTAGAGATGTATGTAAACAGCTACCTTTCTCCAAACTTTCCTAAGTTGCAACGTCCTCAGTCCAATTGAAAATGAGTGGTCTGGTACCCAGCTTACTAATAGCATGTACACTGAGATTATGAAACCAGAGTTGTCTTAAATAAAAACTTTTTGATGTCATCAACTTTGGCTAAGGCATTGTCTGCTGTTATGTAAATTGTTTTATCATTCTGTTCGGCATTCATCTGTTCCCGTATTTGTTGCTCGAAAGCAAATTTGTAGTTTTGCTTGTGCTCTTCATTTTTTAACCCTACATCACATGTGCTGCAGGTATCTTTTTGACAAAGAGAACCTAACTCTATTTTTTTACTTGGACTCAACTTTCCTTTCTGCGACATACTCGGCGACATATAACTCTCTCCCTTTTTTCTGGATAATGCTGCTTTCTTTCTTTTCCATTCGAACTCATGCCTTTCCCTCTTTCGGGAAGTTTCCTCAGGTAACAGAAATACTTTTCTTTTAACCCTTACAAGTGGAGAATCACTTCTATGTTCTGTCTTCATTCCAGCTGCATCTGTATCCTCTATATTTTCCTCGTTTCTCCATCATTATTTGCAACTCGGAATCAACTTTTTTAGTTTTTTTTTCGCTGGTTTTTCATTGGTGTGTCAGAAATATCACTGCTGTCGTCACCAGAGCTATTTGATGGACTGTAGCAATCAGAAGAGCCATTCAGCCTTATGCTGTATCATTTACGTTATTTTCAACATACATACGTCATTCAAATATAACAGCATAAAGTCTGTGATAACGTAAGATCTCGAACATGCTACGCTGTAGCACGGATTTCACATCTATGGTAGACGTCAAACAACTTTGAATCCACGTCATCATCATGATTTACTGGTGACCAAATGTGGCCACCAGCAAACTTAATAACAACGCGCATGGTGGCAACGATGACGTACATTCAAAGTTGTTTGGCGTTTACTATACGTTATCTTGTACGTTATATATCGACTGTTTAAAAGGAAACAAGTCTATGTACCAGTAAGAGAGAAAGCGTGAAGTGCAAACGGTATTAGTCAGAAAAGGATGGAATAATTTAGCAGCCCATCGATAGCACGCGTTCGGTTCTAACGGTTTAGTTTGAATTCACTGTTCGTAATCAACACCAGAGTTGTGTTGATTACAAACAGTGCCAAAATGTCGAGATTGAAAAAATCTGAAAGAAAACAATACGAGGAACTTTCAGATTTCGGCGAAGAAAACAAAGTTACTGTTAAAAAAAACACGAAGCCGCTGAAGGCGACAAAACTCAGTATTTTATGGCAAACATTCTAGCAAATTCAAAAGTTCAAGAGGCCAATAGACCGCCATAAAATGCGGAATAATTGAGAAAGGTGATTCAAATGGTGTATTATTTATTGGTTTCATAATGGAAGAAATCGGGCTTTTAGATGTCGGGTGGAAAGTTAATTCACGCCGCAGAAGCCGTGGAATTTAGGAGTGCATGCATGGGACTGGTGGAGGAGGGACTTTCTTAAAAATTGGAGATTGGAGAAATACATGAACATCGATCCTTGATCATCGCAGTATCTTGACCATTATTAACTTTAGATGAGTAAGACCCGGACCGTTAAAAAACTGAACGTCTGAAACCATAGTCTAGCACAAAACCTCATTTTTCGGAAAAATGTCACTTAGATCCTTCATTCACTTCGATTATTTGTAAATATCAAGTCGATTAAGGACACGGACAAATTGATCACTCTTGTGCCCTCACGAACGATCTGAGTAAAACCCGAGTCACTGGCAATTTTCAATAGTTTATCTTTACTTGAGTTTCACAGTCCAATCTGATATCAAAATCAAAAGAAATCTTGATCAAACAAATCCCCAAGAAAAGCCATGAATGAATCTACATTTTCCATTTGGTGACGTATACAGCGACCCAATAATTACTGCTTCAGAATTCATTTTGATTAAGCAAATATTGCCCTATATCTATACAGAGTGCCACAGATTCGAGTGCATGCATGGGTATCTCATTTATTATAAGAGATACAGGGTCGGTTGAATGGTTGCAAAGTTGCGCATTTTTATGCTCAACAAAATGCCGTTTTGAAATTTGAAAAATTCCGACTACTTCCGAAGATTTTTGGAGAAAACCGAAATTTCGCAAAAACGTTATTATTATTTCCTGAGTTTATTTGAGAAGATATTGTAAAATGAATTAAACTTTTTCTCCTCTACAAGATGGCGGTATCAAATTGAAAATCTGACGTTTCGTCTTTGAGCGGCCATCATTTCATTTTTTTAATACGAACCTGGATTTCTTATTTCATTTTTAGTTATCTTTTGACGTCCTTCAGGCATTGAGGTCATTAGATGAGGGTGTAGAGCAATGGCTTGCCTTAGCTACGTCAATATTTTCAATTATTTGTCACCTATAATTGCTGTTTTCAATATTTTGTTAAAATGGCAAAATTCTTGAACATTTGAAAAAATTGAGTCAGTTTTTTTTTTTATTTTTTTTTTTTAATTTCCATGTCATTTGTGGATTTAATTCAATTTCATTAAATGTATCGTTATTGGATGTTATTTAGATTTTGCTTCGGTCAATAAGGCTTGTTTAGTTTTGCAGGTTCTCTCATAAGAATAACGTATCGAATAAAAATGGATTTATGAACCAGACTAGGAGTTAGGGAGACAAGGGTTGCCTAACTATTTTCTCTGGTATTATTTTTTAAATGAGTATTTTTTTCGACGGTTGCGATACCTCAATACATTAACGACGTCAAAAGGTAATTAAAAATAAAATAAAAAATCCAGGTCCGTATTTGAAAAAATGAACTTGATGATGGCCGCTCAAAGACGAAACGTCAGATTTTCAATTTGATACCGCCATCTTGTAGAGGAGAAAAAGTGGCAATGAGAAAGTGTTATTCATTTTACAATATCTTCTCAAATAAACTGAGGAAATAATGATGACGTTTTTGCGAAATTTCGGTTTTTTTTCGAATATCTACGGAAGTAGTCGGAATTTTTCAAATCTCAAAACGGCATTTTGTTCAGCATAATATGCGCAACTTTGCAACCATTCAACCGACCCTGTATCTCTTATAATAACTGAGATCCCAATGCATGCACTCGAATCTGTGGCACCCTATATTATTGTAGAAACACATTTTTCACAACTGTTGCCTATTTATTATTTTTTATGTACATAGACATTCAGAATCCGATACTAAGAAATGCCAAGATGCATCGAGAACCTGAAAATTTCACACAGTATGGTATTATAACTCAAGACAAGACAACCTTTTGGATCATGACCGTATGTTAAATAAGATACAATGTAAATCAAGAACAGTTTAGAATTTGACATCCATTGATTGTGTGTATAACCCAGCTGATGGTAGTCAAGTGGAAGTTATTCAGGAAAGCGATGGCATTCTAAATGGTTCATCTCACTCATTGATTCTAGTACCAGGAGACTCATTATTGATTGTTGATAATCCTGATAGTATTGTCAGAGACAGGTTTTTTCGTTCCAGAGTGCAGTCATCTAGATAGAGTTACTTGTATCGGTCTAAATCTTCGTAGTATGAGAAATAAAGTGAATGATTTGAACATTTTGTTGAACAAATGGAATCCTGACGTCGTATGTTTGAGTGAAACCTGGCTAAGTTCAGAAGAAGTGGATGTGTATTATCTGGACGAGTATAGAATGGTTAGTACATATTGTGGAATAACTCAAAGGTGTGGTGGAACAGCGATATTGATCAAAAATAATCTGCTGGCTTGGGAAGTGCTCCTGACTGAGCGAAGAAATCATCATTTGAACTAACGTGTGGTGCTCCCAAATGCCATAATCTTTTTGTGTGTGTAGTAAATATTATATCGGACACACAACTCAAATTTACAGTTGTTTCACGAGAAATTGAATGAAGTGTTATTTGAAATTTTTAAAAAGCACTCGAACATTATCGTTTTTGGAGACTGGAACATAGATTTTAGCAGATTGATCAGGTATGCTTGATCCTTATAATGCCGTATGCATGGTTTTGATGTTGATATTTTTGATCATTGTGCTATATTCATTGAAATTAAATACAATAGACCCATTCCTGATAAAGTGATAACCTACCAAAGATGTTTCAGTGAAGAGAATATTGAAAACTTTATTTTTTATTTCATAGATGAGGATGGGTCACAGCGTCTGATAAAGGAGACGTAACCACCAAATTTAGACAATTTTTAAATACCTTCAAATATTTCTTTGACTTGAGTTTTCCGAGCAAAAGGACAATTAGAAAATCAAAGCTCTCAAGTGAATGGATCAGTTCTGAGATAAAGGATTGGTCTCAATCCATCAGAGATTGGTATTCTTTGGTGACGGTCTCTGATATTATTATGGCGAAATATGAGTCCGAGAAGAGACAATTTAACAAATAAATCAATTATCACAAAAAGACCATGACTGATGAAGAAATAATGAGTTCTAGGAATAGAGTTAGGACTATGTGGAGCCTTCTCAACAGGAAAAATCACATCAAGAGTGAAAACATCGCTCTGAAGCAGGACGGTGCATTGATTGAGGATCCAACTAATGTGGCTGAAATTTTCAAAAATAGATTTCAAAATGTTGGATTGGGGACAAATAATGAAAGTTCCTTTAAAGAGCTAGTTAGGAGTGATGCCAATTTCACTACTATGTTCCTTATTCCTTTTGCACCTGAGAAAATTATTGATATCATCAAAGGCCTACCCTTGAAATATTCAACAGGACTTGATGAGATTCCCACTGTTATTTTGAAAAAAAGTGCTGACCTCCTCGCTCCACCCTTCACTGAAAAAATGAATTTATTGTTTGAAAGTGGAATTTATCCTGATGATCTGAAGTTCTCTCAAATAAATTTGTGGCTAGAGGACAAGTTTGTGTGTATGGGAATTTGAAAAAGTGACACTGCAGGTGATACTTGGGATATGCAGGTCGTGGGTTCAAGTCTCACCAGGGGTGTCACTTTTTCAAATTCCCATACACACAAACTTGTCCTCTAGCCACGAATTTACTTTCAGTTGACCATCATTAGGACGATGATCCACTCCACGTTTTCTAAAATAGTTCCAGTACCCAAGAAAGGAGATTTGACAATTGCTGACAACTTCCGACCTATTCCTTCGGGTTTTTCCAAGATAGTGGAACGTGCCATTTTTGAGAGAATTTTTGATTTTTCACAAAAGAACAGGTTTTTCTCTCGTGATCAGCATAGCTATTTGCCAAAGAAGTCAACTGTTGATGCCGTATGTAATTTGTTGAGTGTAATAATCCAGGAACTGGATAGAGGAAATAAGGTTGGCGAAATATACTTCGACTTGTCTAAGACTTTTGACGCGATAAGTTTTGAGATCTTGTTATATAGGTAACATCACTGTGGTATCAGAGGTAAGTCTAATGATCTCATAAGATAATATTTGGAAAACAGAACACAAAGTGTGGCAGTTAAATGTAATATGAATGGCGTTGAAAGGACTGGCTTTTCTCAGATCTTCTACACAAGAATGGGTGTTCCACAAGGATCCATATTGGGACCTTTGATGTAAATGACCTCAACCATGCTGTGGGTTCTACAAATGTATTCCAATTTGCGGATGATACTTCAGATATGGTTGCGGCAGCCCTTAGTTAAAAATTTGTCCAGGCAAGCAAATGAACTGGTGTCAAGAATGCAAACACGGTGTACTCAAAATGAACTGAGACTTGATGCCAAAAAGACCGCTCTACTTCCATACCAGAATAACAGAGCATCATCGTCTTCTTTATATGTTTTTCTTGATGGAAAGAGTATTCCTCAGGTTGTGTCAGCAAAATTCTTGGGAGTTATTTTGGATGAGGCTCCCTCATGGACAAACCACATTGACGATTTAGTGTCTAGGATTCATAAGGCCTGTTATGCAATACGTAGTTTGAGGGGTGAGCTGTCTATTCACTCCATCAAATCCTATTATTTTGCGTATGTAAACTCGTCATTGCAGCATAATGTTTTAACACCATGCTGCCGAATATGGACGAGTTTTTGTGGCACAAAAACGTACTATTAGATGTATGCTGAAGCTTCCACCTCGTGAATCATGCCGACGACATTTTATGGAGCTGGGAGTCTTGATGGTGCCATCTCTTTATATACGGAATATAGCCGTGTATGCAAGAAAAAACATCGACCAATCAACAAAAAAAATGCCCACTATTCCACTATGGTCACGAGGAGCAATGGTGAACTTTGTATTTCTTCTCACAAGACAAGAGTATTTAAAAGAGGCCCAACTTATGATTATGTCAAAATATATAATAAGCTTCCCCAGCAACTCAGGAAAATTGAAGGCATATGTGTCTTTAAAAACAGACCCAAAATAATTCTAATCGACCAGGCATTTTATACTCTCAGTGAATTTTACGATTACACTTCTTATGGATAGTTCATTTTGTCTGTATGTTATGTTCATGTTCTGCACTTGACATTAATTTTTTTTTATTGCCTTGATTTTAAACAATGCCCCTTGGTGAAGTTATTCGACGATTGTTGTATTTCGAATGAAACTTTTTGACTATAAAGTTAAGTATTTTTATTATTATTATCATCATTATTATTTTTTAGATGAGAAACCCTGTATATTTTTGGCTAGATTATTAGACATTTTTCTAATTCCAGATATGCGATACATGTTGGTATTTGGTTCAATCGTTTTTGTGCTATTCAAGTTCAAAATCTCTAAGAATCTCATAACTGGGACATTACCTTGATCTGGGTTAGTAGTTAGGGCTATGTCACTTCTAGATCAAATTTGCTGTGAAATGGTGAATGCGCGAGATGTGACGTCATCCGTCGTCGGCGGTGGGTTATGTGGGGGTTGGCGGGGGTGGGGGTGTGTGTCTTGAGTGGGGGTCTTCGGTGGGGTCTTAAGTGAGGGTCTTAAGTGGGGGTCTTGAGTGTGGGTCTTCGGTGGGGTCTTGAGTGGGGGTCTTGAGTGGGGGGTGGGGAGTGGTTGTCCTCAGTAGGTTGCGGTGGAGGAGTTGACTATAGTTCGTCATCCAAGATGTTACATTTCTGTTGTGAGAAAAAATGTTTTATCACCCCAAGTTTAAAAATCCAATGATACATCCAGAGATGTTGAGCACCACCAAAGTGGGGGGCAGGCGGATCAGTTGTGTGCGAGACGATGGACAAAACCACAACAGTTCTAAATTTAGGTTGAATGCGGTTTTCTTATCAACAGTAAACAGGATGTGGGTTTCTTATCACACCAACCACAGCCTTATCAACAGTTCTAAATTTAGGTTCAATGTGGTTTTCTTATCAACAGTAAACAGGATGTGGGTTTCTTATCACACCAACCACAGCCTCATCAACGTCACACTCCTATCATCAACAGTTCTAAATTTAGGTTGAATGCGGTTTTCTTATCAACAGTAAACAGGATGTGGGTTTCTTATCACACCAACCACAGCTTCATCAACGTCACACTCCTCTTATCAACAGTTCTAAATTTAGGTTGAATGTGGTTTTCTTATCAATAACAAGTCTCAGTAACTACAACATCAACAAAACAAGAAAACAAGAAAACAAGACAACAAGAAAACAAGAAAACAAGAAAACAAGTTAACAAGAGAACAAGAAAACAAGAAAAATAATAATATAAATAAACATATCTTTATTTAGCTTCAGCTATAGAAAATACAATAATTTCAAAAAATATATGTAAGCTTAAAACCAATAAATAGAACATGTTCAAATTATCATAACTATAAAATAAAAGTGCAAACATATTTTATGAACTAAAATTGAGACATCAAGTGTATAGAACAAAAAAATAAGTAAATATACAAAATAACTGAAGGGTGACAAACAAGTACACATACTTTTCTACATGTTGAGTGAATGCGACCGTAAACCTTTTTTAAATTTGTGTAATTTATCACAGTTTTTTATTTCATTTGGTAAATTATTATATTGTTTGAGACCTTTGTGATAAAGACTGTAATTAGTTCTTGTTAATCTTGCTGTTGGAACATAGAAATTCGCCGTATTTCTGGTATTATAATTGTGAATCTCACTCACATATCTGATCTCGTCGCACAAATATTCAGGTACTAACCCATTTTTTATTTTGAATATGAATAAAAATGTCTTGAACATAATTCTTTGTTTCACACTCAACATTTCCAGGGTACTTAACATTATTCGGGTGCGTGTATATGAATTACATGATAACTTTGTTCGTAAAGCACGATTCTGAACTTTCTGAAGTAAATAAAAATTTTCTTGGCTCAACGAAAACAACATTGTAGTACAGTAATCCAGATGGGGTGCAATTATTGATTTGTACAGAAGTAGTTTAATATACATGCTCAAGTTTCTGCCAATTCTTTGTAGGAAAAATACTTTTTTTGCTATTTTAGAAGCGATGTAATCAGCATGCTGCCCAAAACTCAGATTTTCATCCAGAATCACACCTAAATATTTTAAGGATGTTACTCTTTCTATCTCTTGCCCTTCGATATCAAAACTAAGTGCGTCATTCATAGTTCTTATTTTGTACTGGGTACCAAACAGAACAAATTTACACTTTTCACTGTTCAAAATCATATGATTGTCACAAAGCCAGTCGGCTATGTTTGCCAGGTCATATCTCATTCTGTGTACCATTTTCTTCACATCATAACCACAAACATACAACATCCTATCATCGGCGAACAGTTTTATCGAACAATGCTTTACATGCTGAAAAATATCATTGATATATAAAGTGAAGAGCAATGGTCCCCATACTGTTCCTTGAGGCACTCCAACATCGACTTTAATGGTATCTGGATAAAAATGATCGAATTTCACTTTTTGAGTTCGATCACTAAGATATGATGACAACCATTTATGTACTGTTCCTCTTATACCCATCTTATACAATTTCTTTAGTAATATTTCTCTATTGATCGTTTCGAATGTCCCCTTAAAGTCGAGAAAAACCGCTATGATATACATGCCTTCATCAATTTTCACAATCCAGTCGTTGCAGATCTGTATCAGTGCTGTTTCACATGAGTGGTTCCTACGAAATCCCGACTGATTTGCATCAATTAGATGGTTTCTATCACAAAACTTCAAAATTTGTTCTTTAGCAACAATTTCCAGAACTTTTTCATAAGGCGGCATAGAATTAATCGGCCGAAAGTCCTCTACTTTTTTAGAGTTGTGAAAACAAGAAAACAAGACAACAAGAAAACAAGAAAACAAGAAAACAAGAAAACAAGAAAACAAGAAAACAAGAAAACAAGAAAACAAGAAAACAAGAAAACAAGAAAACAAGAAAACAAGAAAACAAGAAAACAAGAAAACAAGAAAACAAGAAAACAAGAAAACAAGAAAACAAGAAAACAAGAAAACAAGAAAACAAGAAAACAAGAAAACAAGAAAACAAGAAAACAAGAAAACAAGAAAACAAGAAAACAAGAAAACAAGAAAACAAGAAAACAAGAAAACAAGAAAACAAGAAAACAAGAAAACAAGAAAACAAGAAAACAAGAAAACAAGAAAACAAGAAAACAAGAAAACAAGAAAACAAGAAAACAAGAAAACAAGAAAACAAGAAAACAAGACACCAAGAAAATAAGAAAACAAGAAAACAAGAAAACAAGAAAACAAGAAAACAAGAAAACAAGAAAACAAGAAAACAAAAAAACAAGAAAACAAGAAAACAAGAAAACAAGAAAACAAGAAAACAAGAAAACAAGAAAACAAGAACACAAGAAAACAAGAAAACATACATGATTTTTCATAACCGATGAATTATGTGAATTATTCATGCCCAACCATTTAACATAAACTTCATTTCCCTTCCGTCATAGAATCTTTTCTATCGAATACACGTCAGGATGTTTAACTTTTTGCAACTCCTCCTTATAAAATGCACCCTGTATCACTTCACCTCTTTTTTTTTTTTCTCAGAGGGGTTCAAAAAATCTTCAAAAGACTCTGTGCCGGATTCGATTTGCGTTGTTTGCAGTAATCGCCTACCGGCTAGAAAACACTCCTCCTCTGATTTGCAGCATAACCCATACCGAAAACCGCTTTCGCATTACGTCAGTATGAGAGTGCATTTGTCAGTGTATCATCTTCATCCCAGAGTGGTCACTATCTCCAGTCATGTTTTCCGTTCATGATTATTAGGTAAGTATTGTTAGACATCGTACTAGTAAGAAACTAGTTGTTTGAGTTTGTCCCTTGCGGGTAAGTAGGCCTCTTATGACATTAGGATCCTTGTAGGCTCCTTGGTATGTATTTCTACTTCCAGTCCTCAACTTCCTCTTCTCAGTCTTAGCATCTCTCTTTCTTTGGTTTTAATAATAGCCCTAACAGCATTATATGAGTAAGTCCACTGTTTCTTGGATTCTAGGAATCAATTCATCATATTTCCAGCTGTAAACTTTCTACCGGTTTCCTGCAAGTAGGTGGCTCTGGCTTCTTTCCAATTAATACATACAAACAGCGTATGGTGGGCATCATCGGCTTCTGAGCAGTATATACATTTGCTGGATTCTACTTTCTTTCTGTCATAAAGATACTTCTGGAAGCATCCATGCCCCGACAGCGCCTGTGTCAGAAAATAGTCCACCTCTCCGTGCGCTCTATTCACCCATTTGCCGATGTTGCCACGCTCTTTGTTACTCTCAAGAGTTAAGGGAAAAAAAAAATGAGGTAACAAAGGATAGAGAAAGTTACTTGATTTCTGGAATGAGAGGGTGGTTTACTGCGTGAGCAAATTAGGCCCTAGCTCGATGCCGGAGAGGATAGTAGGTTAAGCGCCACCGACTCAAGACTGAATAAGTCGGAATTCTCCCGATGTTCCGGGCACCTTCCCATTCACAGAAATTATCAAAAGAAAAAAAAAATTAAACAACAATGAGGGTACATATAACCAAATCAAAATACTAGAAGTTCAATGGATAAAAGTCTATTTCTTTATCCCTGACGTAAAGTCCCTAAGTGATCACTCTTTTAAACAAAAATAGAAAATAAAAAAACTTAAATCTAATAACGATACCAATAAGTCAATCACGGTCACACAGCCTTTCTTCAGTGAAAAGTGGCTGAACAATTATGTAGCAGTCTCAGCTCTTGTAGGGCTGCTAATCAGACCAACAAGCTATCCGCCTGAATTGTGATTGATAACCCCAAAAGAAAAACCCTAAGAAGAGATACGGTTGTAACATTGTCTTCTTAATAATAAAAAACTCGAATGAAAACTACGATTATAAATTTTGACAACAATAAATTTGATGGATTGAACAAGAAAAAGAATTTATGTTTGATTTAAACCTCGACAAATCATTACTCTTGGTGGCGAGAAAAATAAAATCAAATGATCAGATAAATCATGAAAATATCAAATATCACTCGATAAAAAAACATGTAAAGAAATCAGTAAAATACCTGAGTTCTGCAGGGTTTTTGATATTGTAGACACAGTGGTGTTTTTTCTGTGTTTCGCTCTGGTGGTCCTGTTCAAACTGCGTGGTAATGTATTAGAACTGGTAGATTGCAGTCCACCCTTGCGTTTCCAACAGAATCAGCAATTTCTTGAATAAAATAGGCTGCTGGTCACCTTTGCCTTTCTACGTGAAAAGAAGGAGCACGATAGAATTCATCCAGGTACTTTCCAACGACACCCGGTCGAAGATGAAATCAACAATCACGCCTTCCAACTTACCCAACGGTCGTGAAACCAAAATATCCGTATAAAACGGTTATTGCATCGCCAACAAGGTAGGTAGGTACACAAAGCGCACAAAACTCAACAAGATGCAATATATAAAAGTGGATTAATTTTCCAAAAATCCCTAGATAAGGTTAACAATGCTTAGGAAACATCCAAGCTTCACAAAGACTCGTTGGAAAGTAAATCGAAAATCATGGTCAAATTCTCATGACAGAGTGAGGTTACGACCAGTACCAGAAGAGCAGCAAAGGTAAAATAGCAACAAGAACACCGGCAACATCGTAAAGGGCTGGAGGTAGATTGCACAAACAATCCTCCACTAATCAAGAAAACACGGACGGAACCAAGGAAAGTGACTTCATTCTCACTAACAGTCCCCAATTAAAAAAAAAAGAACGACATACGTGCCATAGATTCAACGGAGATCGACAGTGAAAATACACCCATCACGTAATCTAAAACACGTCTGGCAACGGTGTCACAAAACAAAACTCCATAACCTCAAACCAACAGCCGACTTCAAGGGACTTGGTTTAAAAACATAAACAAACGTAATTTCCCTTAGAAAGAACTGTTTTCCCCATAAAACAACATGAGAACAGTGACTAAAATGGCACACGAGTTATTTAGAACCGTTGGCATGTCCTGAAAGTGTGTGTGTGTAAATACAGGGCCATTTCTTGCCAGTCAAACTCATAACAGGGATAGATGAAGTTTAGAGAAAAGTTATTAGGAGGAAAGTTACTATTACGATGTGTGGTGACCAAGTAAGTAGCAGTCACTCTTCATACTGCCTGAGTTTATAAAAAGTGCAACAACCTGATAGGTACGGTAGAACTAAAATTACCCAATCTCAAGAATAATTGAACAAAAAAACGTAGAGTCAAAAACGGCCCGTGACAACACTCCCTCTCCTAAGAAAGGAGATATTCTTCACAGAAGAAATCGACGATAATCAAAACAAGTCAGCACTAAAGATGAGATTAAAGGAAATGGAATGAAGAATAAGACAAAAGCAATACGACTAAAACTATTGAACCACCAAAAGTTAATGAAAATGAAGGTTAAGAAAAGTTTAAAGATAGTAAATGATGAAGAATAAGAAACCCCCCTACTGTCCAAGGACAACACCAAAAAAAAACAACGAGCCTCACTAATTCAGACTCACCAGACCTGAAGAACCACATGATCTTACTTTTGCAGAGTGAAATTCCGTAGGTGTTTTGTGGAATTCCTAACCGGCATTGCGTAACCTCAATGAGACTGAGGATACCTCGTGAACCGGCCTTACAAAAGTTGACCACGCGCATTCACCAAAGTCTGACCAATCCAAACCAGCAAAGAGTGAGTAGACGGAGGGAGTCTAGTATAGGACAGAAGATTATACCAACTCTCACCCCTTCAACCCCTTAGACTCACCAAACTACAGGGAATGAGCTTGACCGAACTCATTAACCGTGTTGTACTATAGCGTACTACGCTCATGAGTGTTCCAAGTGGAAAACACCAGGTGGCCTCGAGAAAATGACGGGTTGTATAAGTTCCACATGGAATAAACAAAATAACTTTAAACAAAGAGATCCACCTCAAGAAAACCAGCGCTGACGGCCTCTGGAATTCAGCACTTAGAGGGCCCCTACCTCATCCAGCACCCGGAGAGTATGGGTATTCTGCACAACCCCCCAAACAGGGTCCATAGCCTCGCCGAAGCAGAGGGAAGACAAACACAAGAATAAACAAGAAAATAACCAGATACGGGGCTGAGATGAAACGCAGTAGCTATGCCTCGTGGAGTCCATGTCGTGGAGGAGCTTCAAACGGTTCAATACCCCTAACCCACACCACTAGGAGTACCACCCCAGCGATAGCCTCCCAACGCCCATCCTCCCGCATCTGATAAGCAAAAGAAACTCTTGATATCACCAAAAAGTGCAAGAAAACACGACGGAATAACCGTCAAAAACCAAAAAGTCATAATCGGGAAAATAACCGCGTAGGTTAAAAGTCAAAATCGGTAAAATAATAGATATAGGAAGATCCAACTTATGGGTAAAAAAAAAAAAAAAAAGTGAAGACAAGTGAGAAAAATATGAAAATAATGTGATATCAGACAGTCAGACAATCCAAAGAAAAAAAAGAAAAGACAAAATCAAGGTAAGGTAAGATACAAGGTAAATCAAGGTACAAGGTAAACCAAGAAAACTGTTTAACTGTCTGAAAATCACAAAAGGGAAGAAGAAAGTTACTGGAAATTTTAAAAAAATGTTATTGAAAATCTTAAAGAAAAAATACTGAAAATGAGAAAAATGTGACTGAAGGTCTAACAACGAAGAAGAACTGAAGGTTTCGACCTCGTTACCCACTTTGTGGACTTTTACCACAGCCAGGTGTCTGCACAGAACTATTCTTATCCAGCAAGTACCCATTTAACTAGCCAGTTTCGCGCCAAGCCAGAAAAATAGATACTTTACTAGTCGCCCGCTCTGTAGAGCGTAAAAAGAAAAAGAACAGAAAATCAAGGTATAGTTGGATCTCCAATATCAACCCCAGAATCAAAAGACGAATGATCACAGTGAGGTTTCAGCTCCTGAACATGCCAGATACCCTTCGACTTGCCAGAATCATCCTCAAGCTCAAATGACCAATTTCCACACTTCCGCCCGATGATGAATGGACCAAGATAGGTTGGTGCCAGCTTGGCAGTGTAGTAGTTAGCGGCATCAGATAGAACTTTGTTTTTACGCCAGACTTTGTCACCTGGTTTGAAAACAAGGGGTCGACGACGTAGGTTGTAACGTTGGGCGTTCTGCGTTCTCGTGGATCTTATTCTTGCCTGGACCTTCTGATACAACTCCACAAACCCATCTTGACGGTTCTTCACGTACTGGTCTATATCAACTGGTTGAGAGGGAAGTTTGTCTCGATGATCGCTGCCATAAAGTTTATGTTCCCTGCCATACAGGATAAAATATGGACTATGTTTAGTTGTCTCGCTAGGTGACGTTCTGATGGCACATCCAATCTGACTGAGATTTTCATCCCACGTTCGATGATTGTCCTGGCTAACATATGTCCTTAACATGGTCTTGATTGTACGGTTGTGGCGCTCGGTTGGATTGGCTCGAGGGTTGTAATTCGATGTGTAGAAAACTCTGGAATTATAGCGTTGGCACAAAAGTTGAAACTCCTTAGATTTCATTTGAACTCCATTATCACAAGTCAGGTACATGGGTGTACCATATAAAAGGAAAAAGTTTTCGACAACTTCAACAAAAGACTTTGCTTTGGCTGATCTACACGGAAATAGAAAGGCTGCTTTACTGAAGTAATCCGAAATAACTAAGATGTAACAATAGCCCTTCTTAGAACGAGGTAGTGGTCCAATATAATCCAAACTGATGGCTTGAAATGGTGCTGTGATGTCCGGTCTATCACTCATCAAACCAGCTGGGGCTTTCTGCTCGACTTTGTTCTGAGCACAGGACTTGCAAGCTTTCACGTATCTCACAACATCAGCTTTCATCTTTGGCCAGTAGTAACTTTGCATGAGTTTTCCGAAAGTTTTGTAAATTCCCACATGTCCTGAAGTTGGAATGTCATGACAACGTTGCGGAATACTTTTTCGTTGGTCCTTGGGAACTACAAGTTTCCAGTCATCAGATGGAGTTGACAGTTCTGGGATTGATGGCTTGATGAACTTATACAGGTTGCCATTATTTGCACGCCAAAGAGAAAATTTCAAAGGGTTTTTCTCAATCTTCTGGACCATTTTTAGAAACCATTTGTCAGAAGTTCTAGGAAAAACTGATGGTGGATCCAAATCGCGAACAGAGTCAATAGCCACTGGTACGGCTCGAGACAGGAAATCAGGAACTATATGGTCTTTGCCTTTTCGATGTATAAGCTCAAAATTGAATTGTTGAAGACGTAGTTGCCAGCGTGCCAGTCGTCCTTGAGGGTCCTTTAATCGGTGAAGCCATAATAACGAAGCGTGATCAGTAATAACAGTAAAGTGAACTTGATCTTGGTAATGACGTAACTTCTCGACAGACCAAATAACGGCTAGGCACTCCTTCTCTGTGACAGTGAGCTTCATTTCTTGTCTGGTTAATGATCTAGACAAATAACAGATTACTTTTTCGCCCTCCTCGTACTGCTGAGTTAGAACAGCTCCTAATCCATAATGGGAGGCATCAGTTTGCAAGCAAAACGGCTTTTCATAGTCAGGGGCAGTTAGAATCGGTGCAGTGACTAGACATTCCTTTAATAGTGTAAAAGACTGCTGACATTCAGGTGTCCAAATAAATTTGACGTTCTTTTTTGTCAGGTTGAGAATTGGTGCTAGGACAGAAGAAAAGTCTGGGACAAAACGGCGATACCAGGAGGCAGTACCCACAAATCTACGAATTTCCTGGAATTTTTTTCGGAGTTGGTATGTTTACTATAGCCTCGACCTTTTCGGGATCGGGACGTAGACCTTTCTTGTCGACCAGGTAGCCCAGGTACTTCAGTTCCGGCTTGCAGAAATGACACTTCTCTATAGAGACTATTAAACCAGCCTGACGTAAACGATCAAAAACAATTTCCACAAGACGTATATGTTCGTCGAACGTCTCACTTATCAGTATAACATCGTCCAGATAGCACATAACATAGGGCTCCAATTCAGGTCCAAGGATGGTGTCAACGATTCGCTGCCAAGTTCCAGGTGCATTGGATAAACCAAAGGGCATGCGGCAAAAATGAAAGAGGCCTCTACCAGGGACGGTGAATGCGGTGTATTCCCTGGATGCTTTGCTCAAAGGCACCTGCCAGAACGCGGACTTGATGTCGATGGAACTGATATATCGAGTGTTTCTCAGCTGATCCAAAATATTAGAGATGTATGGAATGGGATATGCATCTTTCTTAGTGTGCTTATTGAGTTGTCTGAGATCGATACAAAATCGAAACGATTCGTCCTTCTTACGAGCGAGGCAAACTGGACTGGACCATGGACTGGAAGATCGCTCGATCACTCCTAATTTCAACATATTCTCAACCTCATCATCAATAAATTTCTGCTTGAATGGGGAGACAGGGTAGTATCTTTGTTTGATGGGTCTTGTTCCAGGTTCTAAGACGATTTCATGTTCTGCTACCTTGCAGCAACCAAGTCCGGTACCCATCTCTGTAGTTTTAAGTTTTACCAATGCATCCAAAGCGTTTCTCTCTGAGGGAGTCAAGTTGTCAAAGTCCTGTATAGAAGATATTTCCAATTCTTCACCAGCCAGTTCCGAAAAATGCCAGACGTCCTGCCTAAGGTAAGGGATGATTTTCATGGTCTTCCAAAAGTCTATTCCCAGTATGATCTTGTGTGAAAGTTCAGGGAGCACTACAACATCAATGATGTGGGTCTTGTCCATCAAGGTTATGGGTGTCTGAATATACCCTATACTGGTACAACTTTGACCATTCGCCACAGTACAATTATTCTGTTGTTTGAATGAATAGTCCACTCTATCCAAATCAAAGTCTCGATGTTGGTCGACACCCACAAAAGCAAAATCTGGCTCAACGAATTGCTGACGTTTCCAAAAAGGTGGCACATAATGCTCGGCTCTATACTTTTTCGTTTCCAGTTTCAGGCACTCCTGCTCCAATTCTTCGATGGATTCCACTACGGGAAGTTGGGTAGTGTAAAATGGAGATAGGTTCCGAGTCAAAATGTCCAATTGAGTGTCTGCAGATAATTCGCCATAACGCCTAAACAGTGCTTGCATGCAGGAGAGATAGTCAACGATGCTCTCTGATGTGTCTTGCGTTCTTTCCAAAATTTCTTTAAATAACCTGGATCGATAATCTGGTGGTTCAAAATGTCTACGAAGTAAGTCACACAAAGTCTGCCAATTATGAAACCTGTCCCGATTTGCCCTGTACCAATTTAACGCTTTTCCGGAAAACAAGTCGATGGCACACTCAAAAAGTTGGTGTTCACGAACTCTACGAGACCTACTCAATTCAGTCACTCGTTCTAGAAAATTATGAACTGACAACTTCGAATCTTCGGAAAATTTGAGGTTCCATTTGTCCAAATTAGGTGGTTTTGAGTCACGATGGACGATAGTTGGTGGTGTGTCTCTGTTGGATGAAGTAGATGCGTTGAGATCATCAGGTTCCAGGAAACGGCTGATTTCAGGATCACCCTTCGCGGCTGTCTCCAGTGAATCCAATGCGGCCAAAACATCGACCAGTAACTCAGTACGCTCTGTCTGTTCGTCAGGGGACATTATATCATCCGGTATTCGCTTTACACGGTCGAGCAAGTGAACCAACCTGGATTGGGTATTTAGATATTTATTTTGGGCCTGGTCGCCGGATATGGTAGGGATTGTGTCGATAGCCTCATCCAGAAATGTCCTAATCTGCAACTTTTCATCCGCAAACTTGAATGGATATGGAGGTGGTACATGTGATTTGGTCTTTTCGAGTCTGAGGAGTGGACGAAGAATTTTCCTCATTTGGTCGACGGTCTTTTTTTCATCAACCTGGAACACCCCGAAGAACAATCTCATAAGACAACATTTCCTTTTTGAGATACAAAATATCCATTTTGTAATCCATCGTGACGACAAACCAGAACCAGAAACAACAAAGGAAGAAAAGAAAAATTTGCAAGTCAAGAAAACAGAGATTGAAGATAATTTACCAGGGTTGAATTTCTAAGAAAATTAAAGTGATAATGAACTAGTCAATTGTGGGCAAGACAGTGATCAAGAGTAATAATGGCAGGATAAAAATCAATAATTCAATAATGCTAAAGTAATAATCGATAAATCAATGGGTTAGCGCAAATATACAATAAATAAATCGAGCAATAAATAAGTTCAGAAAAAAAATATATCGCCCTGAGAGAGAAGAAATTTGGCTCTATGTACCTCAAAGCTTTTATCAGAAAATGACAGTGAAACTATTGCCTGCTAGTTTTTGAAAGCAGGCCCCACGTTGTGCGCCAAAAATTTTCCACGCTCTTTGTTACTCTTAAGAGTTAAGGGAAAAAAAAAAAGAATGTGGTAACAAAGGATAGAGAAAGTTACTTGATTTCTGGAATGAGAGGGTGGTTTACTGCGTGAGCAAATTAGGCCCTAGCTCGATGCCGGAGAGGATAGTAGGTTAAGCGCCACCGACTCAAGACTGAATAAGTCGGAATTCTCCCGATGTTCCGGGCACCTTCCCATTCACAGAAATTATCAAAAGAAAAAAAAAAATAAACAATAATGAGGGTACATATAACCAAATCAAAATACTAGAAGTTCAATGGATAAAAATCTATTTCTTTATCCCTAACGTAAAGTCCCCAAGTGATCACTCTTTCAAACAAAAATAGATAATAAAAAAACTTAAATCTAATAACGATACCAATAAGTCAATCACGGTCACACAGCCTTTCTTCAGTGGAAAGTGGCTGAACAATTATGTAGCAGTCTCAGCTCTTGTAGGGCTGCTAATCAGACCAACAAGCTATCCGCCTGAATTGTGATTGATAACCCCAAAAGAAAAACCCTAAGAAGAAATACGGTTGTAACATTGTCTTCTTAATAAAAAAAAAACTCGAATGAAAATTACGATTATAAATTTTGACAACAATAAATTTGATGGATCGAACAAGAAAAAGAATTTATGTTTGATTTAAACCTCGACAAATCATTACTCTTGGTGGCGAGAAAAATAAAATCAAATGATCAGATAAATCATGAAAATATCAAATATCACTCGATAAAAAAACATGTAAAGAAATCAGTAAAATACCTGAGTTCTGCAGGGTTTTTGGGTTTGTAGACACAGTGGTGTTTTTCCTGTGTTTCGCTCTGGTGGTCCTGTTCAAACTGCGTGGTAATGTATTAGAACTGGTAGATTGCAGTCCACCCTTGCGTTTCCAACAGAATCAGCAATTTCTTGAATAAAATAGGCTGCCTTTCTACGTGAAAAGAAGGAGCACGATAGAATTCATCCAGGTACTTTCCAACGACACCCGGTCGAAGATGAAATCAACAATCACGCCTTCCAACTCACTCAACGGTCGTGAAACCAAAATATCCGTATAAAACGGTTATTGCATCGCCAACAAGGTAGGTAGGTACACAAAGCACACAAAACTCAACACGATGCAATATATAACAGTGGATTAATTTCCCAAAAATCCCTAGATGAGGTTAACAATGCTTAGGAAACATCCAAGCTTCACAAAGACTCGTTGGAAAGTAAATCGAAAATCATGGTCAAATTCTCATGACAGAGTGAGGTTACGACCAGTACCAGAAGAGCAGCAAAGGTAAAATAGCAACAAGAACACCGGCAACATCGTAAAGGGCTGGAGGTAGATTGCACAAACAATCCTCCACTAATCAAGAAAACACGGACGGAACCAAGGAAAGTGACTTCATTCTCACTAACAGTCCCCAATCAAAAAAAAAAGAACGACATACGTGCCATAGATTCAACGGAGATCGACAGTGAAAATACACCCATCACGTAATCTAAAACACGTCTGGCAACGGTGTCACAAAACAAAACTCCATAACCTCAAACCAACAGCCGACTTCAAGGGACTTGGTTTAAAAACATAAACAAACGTAACTTCCCTTAAAAAGAACTGTTTTCCTATAAAACAACATGAGAACAGTGACTAAAATGGCACACGAGTTATGTAGAACCGTTGGCATGTCCTGAAAGTGTGTGTGTGTAAATACAGGGCCATTTCTTGCCAGTCAAACTCATAACAGGGATAGATGAAGTTTAGAGAAAAGTTATTAGGAGGAAAGTCACTATTACGATGTGTGGTGACCAAGTAAGTAGCAGTCACTCTTCATACTGCCTGAGTTTATAAAAAGTGCAACAACCTGATAGGTACGGTAGAACTAAAATTACCCAATCTCTAGAATAATTGAACAAAAAAACGTAGAGTCAAAAACGGCCCGTGACAATGTCTGGAATGAGGCTGTATGTCCAGCGCCCAAATTGTCCATTTTGCCACTCTTCCTTCCATCCTCTCATGAGATTTAACCTGGCAGTTTCTTTATCTTTCCCCATATATCTTTCTCTTCTTTCTTTAATAAGGAGATGTATTGGTGGATTTCCAGCTATGACACCCAGCCCTTGTGTTGAGACAGTCCTATATGCACTGCATATTCTGATGTTCAAGACGCGCTGGAGTCGATTGAGTCTCGTCATTTGGCTTCTATTTTCGACCACTGAGTGCCAGGCTGGGCAACCATAAAGAATTTGTGAGTGCACGACACTTGAAAGAGTTCTTCTTTTAGACGATTTTGGTCCACCCGTGTTGGGCAAAAGACAAAGAGAGCCCTGACGGTCTTCTCTGCTTTCTCTATCGTCTTGGTGATGTGATCTACAAACCTCAGCTTTGTGTCCAGGTGTACCCCCTAATATCTAACAGCACTTTTCGGCTCAATCCTTGTGCCCTGGACATTTAAGACTACTGGTGTCAACTTTCTTTTCTGTGCAATGAAGCTCTTCGACTGAGAGACAGGCACAGAGAAGATACAATGAGCCCAACTGGAGGCTGCGGTGTCGGGGCCAACAGCCCGAAACTCGTAGCGCCTGTACTTCAGTAATCAGTAATCAGTAAATTTTATTGCTGCCCGGTGGTATGTTAGGTATACTCATGAACGATTCAAAATCAGCCAACCCCAGAAAATATTCTTTATTTTTATCCAAAAATATAGGCGGATTGAATTCTGTTTTCAACACAGAAGTATTCCCCGTTATTATTATAGTTCTAGTCATGATGACACTCTCAACGTTACTTTTGGTTCTCAATCATGTCATATTATTATATAGAAATTCGATCGACCATTGTCCACAATTATTTGTATTGAATTTTCGTACTGTTTCATACGAATACCAGATTTGGATTTTGTCATGAGTTTTCAAATAATTAACGAGTTTGATAGGTGGTCTCAAGTTTCCATAACTATCAAAATAAAACGCTCAATTTTTATTTATTATGTATGCAGTACAATGAGTTCCATGATTTTGTTAATTTTCTAGATTCAAAATACCACATTCCTTCACTTTAAATTTTTTGGGGAGGTTGTCACGCATAAATACACCTCTTTAATTTGAGATATTCAATGTTTTCACATATTTAAGTATATCGTTATTTGAAAGGGATCTCTGCGAAAATTTTATTTGATTTTTTTTATGGTTTTTTTCTTGATAGTGCCTCCTATGTAGGGTTTAATGTATAATCCACCGCCCTGCTAGGAAAGTTTTTCCATTTCTTTATTGTGTCGATGTAATTCTTCGAATTGCTCCTTTGATACTTTTATATCATTAACGGCCTTAGCTATTCCAGCTGCACCACCGCCTAAAGCTTCTAGTGCACTCAAGATTGGAAGTAATAATGGAAGAAATCCACCAATTCTTTTAGGGGGTTTGATAACTCGTGCTTTCTTTTTTCTTTCGGTTCTCTTGATCCCCATTCCAAGTTTCCGTTCACCTTTCATAATTCCACTTACTGTTAGAGCAGTAATTCTTTCTCCTACCAAGGAATCTTTTGCTCCAACTCTCTGCCAAGCTTTATCTGCTAGAGCTTTGTCCGCTCGATGTCGTTGAGGTATATCCGTTGTTTGTGAGTATGCGATATCGTGTTCTCGACACGCAGCATCCAATGGATTGATACCAGACTCTCTCCTATTCAATCTTTCTTCTAAATTTGTACCAGGACCACAAAATTGATAGCCAGGAATATGAAGCTCAACAGGTAGTCTATTAGTTAGAGTCTTTATTAAACCTCGACCTTTCCTCTTGGAGTGTTTGGAGGAAGTGTTCTTTCGTGAAGCGTGTACAATCATTTTATACCTATAGAGGTTTGTGTGTATCATCTAAATACTATTTTCAGTTTAAAAATCTGCAACACGATTGTCTATCGATTTATTGCTATCTGATCAATATGTCCATCTGATTAATGTATAAATACTTTCGCGAAAACAATTATGTTTATTGATATCTAGAATGCGGATAGAAAAACAATCGTTTTCCTCACCCATCACAAACCATGATGTGAAGGAATTTATGAAACCAATCCAAAAACATGGTGATCTATTTGATGGGGAATCGAAAAGATGTCTCATTGTTGGACCATCTGCTTCAGGTAAAACCAATGTGATGTTGGCTTTACTTGAGCATCCAAATGGAATAAGATTTGCGAACGTGAAACTTTATTCCAAATCATTACAATAGCCAAAGTATGGATATTTAAGACAACTATTGGCACCCATGAAAGAGATTGGTTATTTCGAGTATGAAAGCGATGAAAATATCATTCCTCCTCATGAAATAGTACCAAATTTGGTCATCATATTTGATGATATACCATGTGGAACACAAACTATAATAAGGGACTATTTCACGCAAGGGAGGCATAAAAATACAGACTGCTTTTTTATTTTTCAAGGTTATTCATCAATTCAGAAAAGACTTATACGTGAGAACGCAAATTTGCCAATTTTGTTCAAGCAGGATTCTATGAATTTGAATCATATATATAATGATCATTGTATGCTGGATATGTCATTTGAGCAATTGAGGCAACTCTGCGCACACTGTTGGAAAGACCCTTATAATTTTCTGGTTATTGATAAAGATTGTGAACTGAATTGCGGAAGATATAGGAAAAATTCTGATTCATCTATATATCTATAAAATGAATAAGCGGTTGGCTGAGGAATTGATGAAGTCAAGGATAAATATAATAGTCTAAAATTAGCTATGACCACTACACAATCCCAACTAGAGCAAGCTTACAAACCAATAAGTCAACCGCTACAACAACTTATTTCTAAAATAGATGAACCTTTCAACATAAAGGAAGAATTCAAAGAAGAAGAAGAAGAACCTGAAACTTCTATGTTTCACACAACACCATTAAAACCTGAACCAAGTTTTTCAAGATTATTTTATGAGACATCAACACCTACAAGACCTACAAGAACTGGTAGAACTCCTATTCTACCGATGGAAATACCATCATATTTTGATACAAGCCCTGCATCTGTTAGCCAGTTACCATCTATACAAGAACCTAGTCAGTTACCTAATACTATACAAGGACGTAGTCAGTTACCAACTATACTAGAAACTAGTGTTATAGCTCAAACCAACCCCTTCGAAAGCTCGGAAAATCAAAATCTTTCAGATATATTGGAACAGTCAAGGCAATCGGTTCAAAATTTAATCGACACGCAACCATATGAAATATGGTTACAAAGTTTTGATCCACTACCAAGAGATTATATTGATGCTAGTCTGAAGGATACTGACAAATTCTATTTGGGGATCACACTTAAATTTGTAGAAATTATTGGAAAAAATGTAAAAGTAGATGGAAAAATTTATGATGTTACAAAAGGATTGTACGAATTACTATTTAAAAAATATCCTAAAGACTATGAAGATGAGGATTTGGATAATTATATGGATATTTTAGCTAAAACCAATGCATATCGAAGAAATTATGATCCAAATGAACGTGTGCAGGGAAATGGATCTTCAAAATATATAACTATAATAGGACCATACCTACAAAAACATGGCATAACAAAAACACGACACATCAAACCATTATATTCTCGTTTTTTAAAGAAACTGAAACCTCCAATAACTAGAATGCGAACGGGAAAGGGGTTGTGGAATATTAATAAAAACGATATAGATTATGTTTATTGGGATAATATCAACGAACTTGTTGCTAGATTGAGACTAATAACAGCTTCCATGAAAGCTGGTCATACTGGTCATGATAATGAAATACTATCAATAATCGAAGAGTTACGTGGAGCTAAAGTAATAGCATAAATACATCCTCAAATACGTAAAACGGATCAATCCGAAAATGTCACTCAACAAGTTCGGTTCTCATTTATTCAAGAGAGATGAAACAGAAAACAATATCAAGTTATTTAATCTTTCTGAGGTTGATCTATCTTATGTAATGGTTTTACCATTTATTGGTCGATATGTAGAAGGCGAGACAAATTTTGGTTCAATGCCGGATGGAAAACGATCATATAGATTTCCTTTCGAACAGGGAAACATTTTGTATGGAGAATATTTAAAGAAAGATGTCTCATTGTTAATTAATGGTAAAGGGGGAAAATTAGAAAACAGAAGTCTTAAAAAAATGACTTGATAGCGTTTAGACGTGAAACTGGTAGTAAAATAACAGAATTTTTTGGCGGATTACAAATAAAATGTCCTGTATTGATTGAAAATAAAACAGTTCAATAATGAATACTATCAAAGAAGATGTGGTGAATGAGCTACCTACGCAAACCAATAAACAGATTTAGATGAAATGTAGCCATATTCAAAAATAAAAAAGGATATACCTAGATATATTTTAGTTATGAAAAAAACACATTTTCTATACCATTTATCATCACCTGCAATGTGTGCACTGACTAATGTTTATAATTTGTATAAAACATGTTTAATGATTGAATAAATCACATTTTTGATTACATTTTTTATTTTATTTCAAACACCTTTTTATAAATATTTACAGGTAGGTATTCACAAATTCTCAACCCTCAAAACTTTAAAATAAGTGTCCAATCACACACATTAATTGTTCTCATCAGAAAGAAACACTTCTATACAAAAAGTATACATCAGTATATCGTCTGATTTCACATGATACATTATTTAGCTATAATCCTTTAACAAAATTAGTCAAGCAATTGTCATACACATGTTTTCAGAAAAGAAAATGACTAGATTGAAGGCTATTTGTGATTGACAGCTCCTGGATTTTGAAATCTTGTGCCAAATTGAAGCCCTGCATGTCTATTGCAATGATTTTCATGATGGATTGGTTCTGAAAAAATAAATAAAATTGAAATGAGATAATTTTACATAGATAAATATCAAACTATAGTTGCTGAGACTTGTAATTGATAAGAAAACCACATTCGGGCTAAATTTAGAACTGTTGATAAGAGGAGTGTGACGTGAAAACCACATCCTGTTTTACTGGTGATAAGAAAACAACATTCGAGCTAAATTTAGAACTGTTGATAAGAGTGTGACGTGAAAACCACATCCTGTCTACTGTTGATAAGAAAACCACATTCGGGCTAAATTTAGAACTGTTGATAAGGCTGTGTTTGGTGTGATAAGAAACCTACATAAGGTTTAAATATAGAACTGTTGCGGTTGGTGTGAAAACCACAACGATGATGATGATGATAACACTTACCCACAATACTCAATTTCTTCAAGGCTTGAAACATGAACTTTTTTAAACGGAAAGGTTGGTACAGAACCGTAATAAATGTCTAGAGTTACATCCATGTGAGTAGTGCCCTCCTTATTACGGTTCTGTACCAACCTTTCCGTTTAACATCGGATAACCGTAAAACAATGTCTCTTTATGAACTTTTTTTGTTCATAGAATGTAATGTCATTCCTTAGCTGTTCTAATCGTCTACAGAATTCTGCAATTTTTTCTGCATCTGTTTTGTCCATCGTCTCGAACATAACTGATCCGCCTGCCCCCCACTTTGGTGGTGCTTAACATCTCTGGATGAATCATTGGATTTTTATCGCAGATAAATTCACCCATGTTTGATTTTGTAGAGTGACAGTAACGTTTTACAATCCATCGCAAATTACCATTGATACGAACTGCATTGATGATTATCTCAATGTGACTTTTAGATGGTATGTGTGAAACACATTTGCAGCAACAATAACTGTATGACTTACATTCGGAGCAGGCTAAGCCATCAACTTGTAAACTTGGGGTGATAAAACATTTTTTCTCACAACAGAAATGTAACATCTTGGATGACGAACTATAGTCAACTCCTCCACCGCAACCTACTGAGGACCCCCACTCCACACCCCCCACTCCCCACCCCCCACTCAAGACCCCCACTCAAGACACACACCCCCAACCCCGCCAACACCCACACAGCCCACCGCCGATGACGGATGACGTCACATCTCGCGCATTACCACAATGATGCAAATTTGGTCTAGAAGTGACATAGCCCTTACTACTTGGGTTTCTAAGATACTGTAGAATCCAGATCAACGTAATGTAATTCTCATGAGACTTTGAACTTGAATAGCGCAAAAACGGCTAAATCAAATACCAAAATATATGGTATACTTAGAATCAGAAGAAAAAGATACATTATTCTAGCCAAAAATATACAGGGTTTCCCATTTGAAAAATGTCATGTTGTGTGAAATTTTTAGGTTGTAGATGCGTTTTGGCATTTCTTAGTATCGGATCCGGAATTAAATGAAAAATACTGCAAATTTGCTCATTTACACTTTCTTGTAAAATCAAAAATAAATGAAATATCTACTAAGTCAAATATAAACGATCACCCTGTACAAACAGGGCGTTGTTTGATAGTAGATCCTCTATTCCCTTATCTCGGAATATATGCGATTTCGAATAAAAAAATTAAACAAAGTCGTATTGGTTTGAAGGGAACTTTATTTTTATACATGTTTGACAATTCTGTATGTCAAATATGTATTAGTATAAAGTTCCTTTCAAAAGGCTCAGCAGGACCCAATTATCATCACACAAATCAAGTCTTCATATGAAATAAAAGCTTTCCAAAGGATGTCCTCTACCTATCTCCAATACTTTGAGATAAAATATCGATTTTAATTATTTTTTTCAAAAAACGCATTTATTCAAAGCGGTGAAAAAAAATTAGATCATAGTATTTCGTGACTCTGCAACTTTTTTTTTACAGACAATACTAAAATATATAATTCCAGTTGGTAAGAACTGCTGCCAATTATATAGGGTGATATCAGAAAATGAACTCAATCGTACGTATAACTCGAAATGCTAAGTAGAACAGCCTTTATATCGTTACAGATTTTGATTGTTCGATTTGATTTAAAAGGTAAAGCACCGTTATATCAGATGCAGAAGTATCGTCAGCCAATCTTTACAGCTAGAGCTTATATTGGCCAAACCACCAATGTCCTATGTTTAATCGCGCTGCTAGTTTCGATGCAGAACCATTTACAAGCGCCATCATCACATCTTCACCAGCTTTCGGACATAGAATAGAACCTTGAGGACATAGATTTACTCTCGATTTGTTTTCACTTAAATTTGGACGTACGCTACCTCAGTTGAGACTTTACTATTCTATGTCCTATTTTTTCTCAGAGAGTAGCGTTTATAGTGAAAACATAAACTGTAGGGACAATAACTCATTCAAGAAGGACATACAATTTTTGGTAAGTAAAATTTCATGATATTTAAAAAAAAAACTAAAAATACCTCCCTTGTAAAATTAACATTTGTGACTTAAACCACTTCTGCATTCAAGCGACGATATATTTTACACAATTAACAAAACTAATCCGTAATCACACCGACAAATTTCGACCACGCCAAATGAACCGCTAGTTTCTCCGTTGGAACCAAAATTGCACTCTGACTGCTGATACTTCAGTTTTTGCCAGCATTGATGAGCGCTAACTCATACGCCCAACAAATCGCTTCTTTTAAATGCATTGCGTTACATTTGGCCATGCTACCGAAGTTTCCGTCTCGAAAACTATCCTTGTCCTGTTGACCTGTGTTCCTATAAACAACAACATAAATAATAATCAATAAATCAATCCAACACTTCACTTCAGTGACTCATCATAATTGTTGGCCAGACCTTCACCAAAAACTAACGGCTTCTAAGAAACATTTAAAATTGGCATTGTGGCAATACTGGTTGATGTAACACAGCTAGAAACTATGTACTCTTTAAAAGGCTGGAATTACTTCCGCTTAACAACAGCAACATCACCATTATAACTATTCGATTTGGAACGATTGTTCTTGTTCCTGAAGAATCTCGAAACTGAATGTCCCAGTTTCTTGATAATGAACATTCTAACCTGGGTTTAGAACAACGAATGTATATGTGTCCAATTTCACCGCAATTGTAACACTTCGTTTGGCTTCTTGTTTGGATTGATTATCTTTTCCGTAATTCTCTTCCTGTCTTTGTCGAAAACTTTGCTTCGGATACGAATTTACCCGTTGGTATTTTGTTGGGCAATACAAGATACCAAACAAGTTGAAAAAGTCCTCTGGACAAACATACCTCCCAACTTTTGCGCCAGACTGGATAGTCGTTTCCAGAATACGGGTTACTCTCGTAACATCTGGTGTTTTGCGAAATATTATTCTGTCCAGGTTTTCTTCGGCATTTTAACTCTTAGAATAAGATTTTTTATGTTTGTCGAAAGATCTTGGAGGTCGGGAAAAGCTTGGATGAGCAATCGCTCGCACTCCTCTCAAGAATGTCTGTATTTATCCAAATTATCGTGCCAGATCTTTGCCAGTCCCACTAATCTGATTTGCATATGATAAATAACAGTTTCGTTCCACTGATTTATATGCGCAAGCCGGTCTATTTTTTTCCTAACCACCGTGAACAACTTTCATTGGCTGGATTGAATTCAGGGATGCAGTTTGGTTGAACAGTCAATTTCAAGTAACTTTTGTCACTCCTTTAATCTGAAAATTGGTTAACTAAATCTTCCAATTGCTCAATTCGTTTTTGTTGAGATACTACCGTTGGAATTGTGGTTATCTGACAAGAACCACCACTCAATAGAGCGCGTGATATATGAAAATATAAAAATGGCGCAAAAAGCAAGTTATCAACTTATTTTGAACCAAAATTAGCAATGAAAACATAATCAAAGTGTGAATGTTGCCGCGCTGGCGTCACGGAACTCGATCTGTGCAGAGTAGGCTTGGAAAACAAACGAAACCTATTTTTGGAACCATAATAACTATTTTTTTGGTAGGTTAATATAACTTTTAGGCAATGTTGTTGATATGAATGATGAATGATGATTATGATTTTTTAATTATTACATATACTTGAATAACAGTTCAAAAATAATAAACAAAAATAATAAAGTAATAATTTTAATGTCTGCCTAAGTGTTCGAACTGCCTTCCATTATTCTGAATACATAAACGAAGTCGTTGTGTGGTAGACAGAAATGCGGTCTCGATTTCGGCTGTGGATAAGGAATTAATAGCATTTCGTATTTGATCCTGCATGTCCTAAATCCTTGTGGGCGGGTGGCAGAAACTAAATCTTCTAGCCTTTTCCACAATAGAAATTTAAGACAGTGAGATCTGGGGATCGGGCAGGCCAAGGAAATAGGCCTTCCCTTCCCATCCACAAACGATACCATCTGTTTAAGTATTCACGAACGGGAGCGGCAAAATGTGCAGGACAACCATCATCTTGGAAAATCATTTGTCCTCTAGTTTTCAAATCAATATCTTCAAGTTACAAAAGTACTTCATTTTGCAAAAAATTCAAATTCGCGTCACCACGAAGAGTTTCTCTGAAGAAGAAAGGACCATCAATTTTTCCGCCAATAATGCCGCACCACACATTCGATGTCTACCTGCCTTGGTGTTGAACCTCACGAATCCAATAAGGATTTCTTTCGGTCCGATAATGCTTGTTATGCAGGTTCACTCGACCGTCGCTGCTGAATGATGCTTTGTCCGTCAATAATATTTTCGAGATGAATCTTGGATCGTCCCTAATCATGCTCAAAAGCCAATCACAGAAATCGAGCCTATTATCAAGGTCTCTTTTGAGAAGCGCTTGGTGCAGTACCACGTGATATGGATGAAGTCTAAGTGAAAAACAGTAGATGTGAGTTATTATGATGGTTGATAATGATGTAACTACCTATGCTCTTTTAAAATGTTTTCGACTGTTTCGTGGGATATTCCTAATGCTTCAGAAATATGTCTGATACTCACATGAGGATTTATCTTCATATAGGCTAAAACAATAATGACGTTTTTTTCCGTTCGAGCTCGTCTTCGTCTTCGACAAATATTGCCACGAATACTACCAGTATTTCGAAGTCTTGTAGCTGATCCGCTAAGAACTCTGTGATTATAAGGTCTACGGTCAGGATATCTTTGGGCATGTATGCGTGCTGCAACGCGTGCATTTTGCATAACTTTGAAATACACTGCTAGCATATCAAATGCCATTTCGTTTGGGATTCTAATTTCGGTTCAAAATAAGCTATTAACTTGCCGTTTTCGCAATTTTTCATATTTTTTTCACGCTCTTTTAAACTAACGTAAAAGAAGAACACCTTTGTATTTATTATTTTTGAAAAAATCGATGAAATAATTCATTTTAACAAAAAGCGCCCTCTACCGTTCAGCAATGGAATAATTCGTTAAGTGATATAACACCATGAAAAAGCATAACAATAAACCTTTAAAACGACGCTAAGCTTATTGGAATCGGTTAAGCCAATCAAAAGTTATCAACAATTCAAAAATTAACATTCGACCCTTCCCCCACCCTTTATTTGACAGATTACAAAAAAAAGATCAAGAAAACTGTTCATAATTTTTCCTTCTTTAATATAAAATTATTTATCTGGTAGGTCACCGTTCAATATTCTTGATAAAACCTATATTTTCTATTTCACTATTGTATTACGCCCCCTGGCGGACATCGCACGAACTTGGAAATTATTTCCAGCAATTTCTCTTGGCAACTTTTCTACTATTTTTTTATTCCAGAAATGTGGAATGAATACTTACGGAGATATGGCCGGCGACCTCTCTTAGTTGTACACCCTGTACATACGGCCTACTTTAAGTCAATTCATGCTAAGCATTACCAAAGATCCCAATTCTCCAACTCTTGGGATCAATGCGATATTCATTTTTTTTTAAAACATCAAATTTTACAAAAAGTAGCGATTTGAGGTTGAATGGTTCGTTCAAGATACCATGTGTGGTACACAAAGTCAATCTGAAATTGACTAGGGAACCTTAATATGTTATGATATGGAGGGAGTTTCATTTAAAAAAATCTAACTTTGATATGAATCAACCTGTGTAGGCGGTGCGAATGAAGTGAATCTATTCCAGGTTAGTAGCCTTAAGGTCTGTCTCTCATGCCTCAGCAACGAATTTTAAAAATGTGCTTCTATAAACCGGTAATATCCTGTCCACGCACTATTGGCCTAACAATAAAGTTCCTTTTAAAACAATAAGACTCACGCTCACCGTATGACGGCTGTTTGAGTAACAAACGAAGAGTGTGTATCCAGTGATATACAGTTCCATATCTTCGTACAGCTCCGTTACATGAGCTTTATTGAGACAGATAATTTGGATTTTTTTTCTCTTGTTAGCTGTCTCAACTCGTGCATTTTTAACATTGAGTCCCTGTATATTGATTGACACACAGATTTGACATTTTCATGAATTTCTATGGAGAATATTTAGTTTTTGATATAATCTTCTCATCTTGGCGCTTAAAAGATGCACATTTTTTTTCAAATACAAAATGATTATATTGAACGTGGATGTCCAAAGAGATATTCAAAAACTTACAGAAGCTGCAACACTTGATTTCTGATGAACACTCTTCAGGTCTGTAAGCTCCTCCAACAGCAAACACCTGACGTTGCAAATACTTTTTGTGATGTTCTTTTTTCATCAACAACAGAACGTTCTGATTGTGAGTTCCTGGTTGCATTTAAACGATTTTTACTTTCAACGTTTATTGTCCTTTCGAAATAACATTTTTAAATATCCACTGAAACAACTATGTTGCAGTATGCAAGTGTTGAATTGCATACACCCTTCAAAATTTGCTGTTTTTACATCTCACGAATGCATATTTGAGAACGACCAACAAAGGATTAGAGGAGTTTTCTAGAGATCACTTGAACGTTCTTTCAAACTCCGTATCGACTAGCAACACTGTTAATCCCCTTCCGCCCAACCCATGACAAGTTTGGTGACCATTGATGATGCATCCCAAGCCAAGCCAACCTGAATAGGAGAAGCGTGATCGACTTTTTGTGAACATTGAGTATAGTAGGTTAGTGAGTTTTCAGTGTATCTACTTTGGTTAAAATTCAACAAGACTGTACCAAGTACAAATAGGTATCATCCAAAAGTGCTATTTGGTTTTGTAGGAAAATACATTTTTTTTTCAAATATAAACATTAATTCATGCTTTGTATAGATAACCCTTCATGTAACATGCTTATTCATTTTATTGCCAAAAGTAAAATAGAGACAAGCAACAATAATTTTGTTCAAAATCCAAAACACAAACGTCTGTGATATACCTGATGATGATAATTTAAACAAGTTTTGAGTCGTCAAAAACATTGCATAGGTAGGTAGATATATCAGGACACTAATTGATACTGGAATGTTTCATGCTCATTTCATGATAATAGGTATTATATGTTCATAACCTTAAAACACATCAAAATATCATAATAGTTATATTAAATCCAAAGACATAAAAGATTCATAAGTAGGACCTATCACGGAAATATTTATTATCCTAGTTACTAGAACTGCCTTTTTTTGGCGTTTCAATCACCTCAAATCTATTCAATTTATAA
This sequence comes from Orchestes rusci, assembly GCA_958502075.1. NCBI lineage: Eukaryota > Metazoa > Arthropoda > Insecta > Coleoptera > Curculionidae > Orchestes > Orchestes rusci. The sequence goes on along the minus strand of OY293303.1, from coordinate 51,891,734 downwards.
TAAGAATAATAACAATAGATTCTTAATTTCCAATCATGAACAAAATATTTTAGTATAGAGTGCGGGCAACCAAGAATGCGAGGTACTGTATTTGGGTAACTATCCATCGTAGAAGCTTGCGGTAAAAAAAATGATCACTGAAACGGACAAGAGAAAAACCTGGAAAATATTTTCAAGTTTCTGGAATGGTCGCTGGGGGGCGTAACAACCAAGACCAAACAGAAAAATAGAATTTTTATGGAATTTTGCCCTAAGAAAATAGATCGATGAACTAATTTTCAGATTTACTGACTATTTACCTACACTTTTTGTCTGAAACGTTTTTTTCTATCTATCATAATAGAGTGGTGGGAAAAGTTCAATTGTTTTTTTTAAACAAACGGAGATTTCGCCCGTTTCGCTTGACCGATGTTAAAGAACTTGGACTCATATGAAAAAGAATGATCTGCCCTATAAAATGCCGTCACTGCTAGATGGCGTTAAGTAAAATGGTAGCATATTTTACAGTTTTTTCAAAAAAAAATCAAATGTAATGGTATATTTATCTTTATATATTTTGAAAGGGGAAACATTTTTCTATTGAAAAATTGAAAAAATAACAAAAAATCTGATGAAGTTTCAAACACATATAATGTGGGCTTTTCTCAGTTGAAGTTAACCTATGTGTTGGATACTTCACATGCTAGTTTTTTGTATTTTATTCATGGCCCATATTCATATCAAACAAATCTCTATGCTTAAAGATCGATCAAAAATATACAATCCATACACAGTCAATATTTTATTTGATTTGAAAAGTCTTTTGCAGCTCTCTTTATATTTCATCTCACACATAAGTTTAAGAAGTCGTTTTTGTACAGTAAAAATATCGCCTTCCAAGTTACCCCGTCCCCAAAATATTCACCATACTATAGGACTGATTCAAAATTTGCATTTTATTTCATAACATACGGTGTTGAGTTTTCTTGAAAGCTGTGTGATGTGGGTTGACTAGTCCAAATATTCGTCCAAGTATACTCCTAGAAAGTGTGTATTATCTTCCAGATTGTTGCTAGTTCTGTGAACCACTTGGATGTTTTTTTTTGAAAGAGAGACCCCTTCTCATCTAGAGATCATCCAGTAATAAGTTATGATCAACACAATCATATGCTTTAGAAAAATCTAAAAATAGTCCCAAGGCTTAGTTTCCCTTTTCAATTCAGTCGAGAATCGTTTTTGTAAACTGAAAAATGGCAGGTGGCGTTGATTAGCCCGCTGAATAAGAGTGTTGAATTGTTTTTAGCAAATTACGTTTCTTCATGAAGTAGAAATAATAATAATATCTTTATTTGGCAAAAATGCTATACAGGTTACATTAATAAATGGTGTATTACATAACAAAATTGAATGCTGATAATATAAATTAATAAATGAAATAAGCATTCACAATTATTGATCATGTTCCAAAATATACTGACGGAGACTACTCTTGAATTTAGGAAGACTATCACATTCCTTAATACTAGGAGGTTAACAATTGATTTCAAAGAGCCCTTGACATAACACTGAATTTGACATTAAATTGGTGTTTGTTTTCTCTACTAAAATGAAGTCATTTCTATTGCGTGTATTATAGTTATGGATTTGTTTAAACAAGCTTACTCTACCACACACATATTGAGGCAAAATGCCTTTTTTTATTTTCAAAATAAATACAAATACATTATACACAATTTTTTGTCCTACGGAACACATGTTTAATTCACTCAACATCAATCTGATTGGGGTGTATCGGTTACATCTTGAAATTGTACTCATGAATGCGTTGAAAGTTATCCATGACATATTTCGGCATGTTAAAAAATAGAGTGCTGCAAAATTCTAGGTGTGGTGCAGCAATTGATTTGTACAATAAAATTTTGGTTTGCATAGATAAATTTCTGCCAACTCTTGATATGAAGTCGACTTTTAAAGAGAAATTTCTCATGATGTACTCCTAATGTGCGGTAAAAATAAGATGAGGATCGAGAACTACACCCAAATACTCAATATTATCGCTATATTCTAACTCATTGCTGTTTATATTTACATTCATATTTCTAGGAACTAGGTGCTGAGTCTACTTTTCTTCCCAAAAATACAGAATCTGCTTTTTCCGACATCATTACTTAATTTGTTATTACAAAGCCATTCATAAACTAATTCTAGATCACAGTTTATATCACTTCGCATATCCTCGATGTTGGTTCCCGTTACGTACAACATAGTGTCATCGGCGAACGGCTCAATTTTTGATTCTTTAATGACATTGACTAGATCATCTATATAACTAAGAAACAGTAAGGGCTCAATATTGTTCCCTGAGGTACACCATTTTTGTCTAACATAGGGCGAGAAGCGGAGTTTCCATATTTAACAATTTGTGTTCTGTCACTTAAATATGATCTGAACCAATTCAAAACACTGCCCCTCAGAACCATATGTTTCAGCATCAACACAAGAATGTTAGTATCTATCGTTTTGAACGCGCGTTTGAAGTGCAGGAAGAAGGCCATCCTCAACTTGTCTTTATAGATTTCTCGGGCAAACTCATCTCCAAATATGCACAATAACTGTCTCACGCGAGTGACGCGGTCGAGTCTGTCAGTCGTTGGCACATAGCAAGTTCAAATAATTTGAAAAAAGAACACAGAATACTTATCTTTATACAGGGTGGACCAGAAGGGGACATACGGTAACAGCAGATTCTTCACACAAAAACTTTGCGATCGACCTCAACTTGTCTATTACGAAAGTTGATATTAACAGAGTCAATGTTGAATTTTAATTTTCGATTTATTTAAATAACTTTCGATATTGTTGAAATTTGATATATGGGGATTATTTGCAAGCAAAATTCAAATCCGAGCACGGAATTGCTCTCACTTATTGGGAGCGCCACTTACACACCTTTTCACTCTTTTAAATAGCCAGAACTTTTTTTACGGACTCGTAGATCTTTTTTTAAATTGAAAAAGTGATTTTTTTAGCTTATTTACATTAAAAAAGGTATACTTTGTAGAAGTGTCTAGGAGTAACCTTTTTCAAGATATTTGAACTTGAAGTAATCCATGCGATGTGGTTTTAATATGGAAAATTTTAAAAGTAAACATAGGGGGCTTTGAAAACGGCGCGGCGTTAAAATGGTAATCTTGACATTAGCTTGAATGCTCAATGTTTCTTCATAAAAAAAAATCAATCAAATTTTACAGTTTTTTTACAAAAAAAAAGTTTTTGTTTCTTTTTTTTCAAAACACTTGTCAAAATTACCGTGACCGACTTTTTTGACGCCCCGTATGTTTATTTTTTAAATTTTCCATTCGAAACAACATTGCATGGTTTACTTTAAGGGCAAATATCTTGAAAGAGGTTGCACCTATCCACTTTCACCGGAAATACTTTTTTTTACGTAAAACTGACGGAACAAACAGTTTTTTTCATTAAAAAAAAATGTTCAAGTGCGTACAAAAAAGTTATAACTATTTGACCGAGTGGAAAGTTGTGTAAGTGGCTCCAACTACATGTAAGACCCATATCAAGGCCAGATATAAATTTTGCCTATCAAACAACCCCCATATACAAAATTCCATCTAATAACTTGATTATTTCAAAAGTTATTTGAAAAAATCAAAAATTCAAATCAACTTTGACACCGTGTATCTCTTTTAATATCAACATTCGGAATAGACAAGTCAGTCGAGGTCGATCACAATATTTTTGTGTGAGGAGTCTGCTGTTATCGTATATCCCATCACCTTTGGACCACCCTGTATACAGGGTGCCCGGAAAGTCAACGATAATACTGGAAGGGGTGATAGACCAACTCATAAGCTTCCAGAAAAACATAATATTTTTTTTAATTTTTTTTTTGACTGCTGCCCATCACCTTTTCCTTCGCAATTACAAGTCACGAAAATTTCCACGTACCTAGTTGAAAAGAAAATAAAAATAAATCATTTCTCTGTAAAATAAGATTACTTATAGAATATTTCGAACTTTTAGTGGCAATATCTCGAAAACCATAGAGTTTTTACCAAGGTCATATTATGTTTCTCTGGATGCTTTTGAGTTGGTCCGTCACCCCTTCCAGTATTATCGTTGACGGTATAAGAAATACGTGTCACGTTGTGACCGCGATGGGCTTTTAAACTATTTGATTCTGAAGAATCATTCGAAGCTTGCAAGAAGAGCCTCATTGCAGCCACTCGTATGAACTTCATATCCACAACGGAACCCATAGCTCTCATCACTGATGCCTCTGACACTGCCATTGGTATAGCCCTGAAACAGCTGGTCAATGACAGATGGACACCAGTGGGATTCTTTTCCCGCTAATTAAGTACAGCAGAAACGAATTGGAGTACATGATCGCGAGCTTCTAGCCATCTTCCCATCCATTAAGTTCTTCAGGCACCAACTTGAAGGCCGTCAATTCTTGGTAAATACTGATCATCGACCTCTCGTTTACGCCTTCAAACAACGAGCGGATCGAGCATCCCCTAGACAGCTTCGCCAATTGGACTTTATCAGTCAATTCACAACTGAGATTGTCCATGTCAGCGGAAAAGAGAATACTGTAGCAGATACACCTTCTAGGATTGGCGCAATCTCCATGCCATCCATTCTCACTCCTGCTGCTATCCATTCTGCCCAACAAGAAGACGATGAAGTACAATCAATACGTGAAAACAGTTCGCTCGACCTCCAGCAACTCTTCATTGACGACGTTAGTATCCACTGTGACGTCAGTGATGGTATTGGTCGTCCATACTTACCTGCCAACCTACGCCGTACTGTCTTTGATATAGTCCACGGTCCGGCCCATCCGAGCAAACGTGCCACAGCGAGAGAACTCTGAAAGAGGTTTGTTTGGTCAAGCATCAGGAAGGATGCAGTGAGTTGGGCTCGTCAATGCCTAGCCTGTCAGCGCTCCAAGATTCAGAGACACAATCTAACCAATCCTGACCACATCAAAGTACCTGACAACCGCTTTGAACACATTCCCATGGACCTAATTCATCTTCCTCCCGTCAGAAACTTCAAATATTGTCTAACAATCATCGATAGATTTTCCAGATGGCCCATAGCTATTCCTTTGCAAAATATGGAGGCCAAAACAGTAGCAACTGCCTGCTTTGAACACTGGATCTGCCAATTTGGTACACCACTCTATATCACCATTGATCAAAGAACCCAATTCGAATCTGCACTCTTTACTGCATTGTCTAAGTTGATTGGTGCCAAGACCATCCATTAAACGCCCTATCATCCCCAGTCCAATGGCATAGTGGAGCGATGGCATTGGACTCTTAAGGCAGCTCTGATGTGCCACGAATCCACCCCATGGCTCGACATCTTACCCACTGTGCTTCTTGGCTTGCGCACAAGCCTCAAGGAGGATATTGGAGCCTCGTCCACAGAACTACTATACGGAAGACCACTCCAAATTCCAGGAGAATTCTTCATGTCAGAAAACATGGATTCTGACCCCCAAATTTTTCTTGACCATTTTGGAGAGTACATTCGAAAGGTCCGTCAAACTTCTAGAGCACACCATGCCAAGTCACGTTGTTTCATCCTTAAAGATCTCCACACTTGCGATTCGTAAAGATGGCAAAGAAGTGACTGTCTTCATCGATTCCCTCAAACCAGCCTATGTCGTCAAGCTGGACTCTGAAGCAACACCATCAGATCCAGTCATCCTACCGGAAGACGTGCCAAGCAGTTCCACCTTGGATAGACCTCTCAAAACCTACGAACGCAAAAAGGTATCGTTCCCTTGCTCTTCTGGCAAGGTTCCTAGGGAGGGAGTACCTGTGGCGAATCAACATCCACCGAGCGGTTTGTGAGCCACCTCCAACTGATGACAGACAGCAGGTATCCGACTTGACAGACGTCAGACATCGGTACTAAGCTATCGATTGTAATCGCGCCATTAAGCCGTTGTAACGCGTTCTTTCCCTTCACGGACATTTTTACTGTTTAATTTATTCATTTGTGTGATTATTGTGAATATACGTTTGCCCTAATCGTGCATTGCAATTGGCTACGTCTCTCAGTCCGCTAAACTAATAAAGAGATCCCAAAGAAGGAGTTCTCTATTTGGGTTTGGGATCAAGAAATTGAAAAAAAAATTGACTTGGTGAGGTATTGTTTGCATAGTTTTGTTGTTTTCCTAAGGATTTTCTTCAAAACAGAGATGTAGGTTCTATTTGGGATCTGATCAAGAAATCAAAAGAAAACATAGTGAGGTTGTTTGCAAAGTTTTGTTATTTTCCAAAGGATTTTGTTCAAATAAGATATGTATGTAGGTTCTATAAGGAATTTGATCAAAACATTTTGAAAAAATGACATAGTGAGGTGATGTTTGCATAGTTTTGTTATTTTTAAAAGATATTGTTTGAATAAGATGTGTAGGTTCTTATTGGGATTTGATCAATTTTTCTTTAAATGATGTACTGTGGTCATGTTTGCATAGTTTTGTTATTTTCCAAAGGATTTTTTTCAAATTATGTAGATTATGAAGATGTAGGTTATATTAAGGATTCGACCAAGAAATTAAAAAAAATACAAAGTGAGGTTATGCTTGCGTGATTTTGTCATTTTCCAAAGGATTTTGTTCAAATTAGAGATGTAGGTTCTATTCAAGGTTTGATCAAGAAATAAAAAAAAATACAGTGCTTTCAATTTCATTTGTCACACTTTCAAAAGGCTGTGAAATTTTTATTTATCGAGCTAAAAGGTCGAACCAAAAAAAGAATTGTAGTGTTTTTCGTTAAGTTTTGTGCTACCGAGTCAAATATTCTCCAAAGCGTCAAAGGTCAAAATTATTGACATAACTCACTTTTTTTTCGATAGCACAACCTATATATCATCACATATTTAGAAAGACTTCTTTTTTCTGATCCCGAAAATAAAAAAACACATGCCTTTTCTATTCAATAGCTTAGAGTCAATTGGGATAAACCTAATTAAAATTATAATTTACCGGCGTGTTGTATTTTGTTCACAATGATTGTTATAGTTCTTGTTCTAAATATTTTCCAAGATATAGAAGATTTTTAGTATTATTAATATTTTAGTCAATTTACCTACCTTGCAATAGCAGACGTATAAAAGCATTAACCGGCATGTAACAAAAACAAACGCATAAGCCAAAACAGAACAGGCAACAACTGATTTCACAATTCACCCCCTTGACAAAGCATATGATGCTGCATACGTCAAACTTGCAATCTTCTCTGGGATGGACAAATTACTGCGTTTCGCAAAGCTACATAGAGCTAGTAAAAAATGGTTTTAGGGTGTCACATAGTCATATCTATAAAAATATTTTATTTTTAGGTGAAGGACATAAAAAACAATTTTTTGTTTTAAGCGTGTCTTTGCAAAAATGGGGACTCACCAACTCTCCGATCGTGAAAATGGTAGGAGTGAAGGAATTCGAATTATTTTAGTCATTTGAAGGGCTTTGATGGTGAAAATTTTGTTGCGCTGCAAATTTTACTGATAGATTGTATGTATGTTTTTGACAAAAAGAGATGAAGCGCCCCAATTTTGATCAAGTTTCTTGTGAAAATTGAAGAAAAAGCATTTTTTTGTCATGAAAATCCTCTTTTTCATTAGTTCACCACCATAAACGATGATTCCTTTTCAATATGATTCTGTAAATACACTCCCCACCAATAAATTCCGAACAAGAATAACTTCATTCAACTTGATATCCCTAACCTTTTTAATTATTGTCCAATTTTGCTAAAAGTTTCACCAAAGTGTAGTATGTTGTCTTGACATATTACCCTTGATTTTGGTTTTTGATAAATACTAATGGCTTGGTCATTATACAGGCAGAAGCTACTCTCTTACCCTCAAGTTTTTAACACTTTATGGAATAATTGAGCGGCAAAATTTGGCTGTATTATGATCTGTTGTGTGCAACCTTTTCCAAACAAAATAGTTTGTTGTCAAAATCTGCTTTTTTAGAGAAGATACAAATGTTCAAAGAAAACGCTGCAGTTTTTCAATGTATTATCAACAAGTTATTGGAAACATTTTTAGACTAGCATAAAAAAATATTCAACAACTAATAGTGCGTATTGTCACCTCGTATCCTTTATGACTTCTGCCATGCGACGTAGCATGCTTTTGTTGCAGCTTTCAATTGCCTCTTGGGGAAAATTTTTCATTTTTCAAGAACCTCTCGCAAATCAGTCAAGGTTTTCATATGTCTATTGCGAATATGGTATATCCCATGTTCGATTTTCCATTTTTAATCACTACAAGATCTGTACGGCCATATAGTGATGCCCCAGCTCACACGATTACACTACCGCCTCAAAGGGTGTTCTGGGTGATATGAAACATCAGGCAAATGATTGTTCAACTTGTATCCTCCAGACACGTTCACGTCTGTCGGTCAAACGCAAACAAAACCTTGATTCATCCTTGAATAATACCCGTGGATACTTTTCTGACTCCCACTGGCGATGCCCCAGTTTCTATGCTGATGAGCAGAAAGAGAATAGAAAAAAGTGCAGCATTTTACTGAACACTTGTATCTTTTCCAAAAGAGCAGATATTGGCATGAATAAGAGAACATTTTGTTAAGAAGAGACCGCACTTCACAACAGAACATAATAGAGCTAAATTTTGCATATCAATTTTTCCACAGGGTGTTAGAAATTTGAGTGTACAAAAGTAGCTCATCTTGCTACCTGTATAATGACCAAGCCATCAGTCTATTTTGAAAACTAAAATCAAGGGGAAAATTTCAAGACATCGGGATACACTTTGGTAGAGATTACACTTTCAGATTCAAACACATTGTTTGTGTAATGGACTGTATATTTCGGTATTAAATGCAGATATTTGATTATTAAGTTTTTTCTATTGGCAAACGTTAACAATTTCAAATTAAATTAATTGTCTCTCTAACAGAAACACCTTATGCCTATACCAGCAACTGCCAACTGGATAATGGGTTCCGTCAATGAATGAGTTCATGTATACAGTGCCACAACATGCACTGTCTACCCTTTCAAGGCGGGGGTGAAAGGGTAGACTTTCAAGCTGGTAATGGACAAAGTCTATTGATTGCCCTAGTGAGGATTCCATTCGAGGTCTTGATCAAAGCCACTCGATTGATGTTATCCTTGCCGCTAACCAACTCCAATATGCGTCTCAAGCGCCATTCCATTGGTTGCAAATTATCTTCTTTGATTAAGACCAGTTGTCCCAACTGGAGGTTACCACTGCTAGTTTTCCATTTGGGTCTTCGTTGCAACTCGTTTAGATATTCCCTGTGCCACCTGTTCCAGAACTGCTCCTGAATTTTTTGCACCAACTGATACTGAGAGAGACGATTTTCTGGTACTTCCATCATTGAAGGTTGTACTAATGCCATTGTAGATCTCCCGATGAGAAAATGTGCGGGTGTGAGAGAGGAAAAATCGTCCGGATCGGAACTTAGAGGACAAATGGGCCGTGCGTTTAACACTGCTTCGATACGTGCGAGTAAAGTTAGTAGATCGAATAAAAACAATATACAGGGTGTCCGAAAATTACGCGTCAGGATTTTGGTGGGCGATTCTACATGAAAAATTAATGCAACAAACCTCTATACAATTTTTTCAAAAACTCAAAATTAAGGAAGATACAGGGTGTTAAAAAATATTTTTTTTTTCTTATTTTTTTCAATAACTTTTTTTCTAGTGTAATGATTTTCGCCAAATTTTGCATGCATGTCACTAGTGTTTCTTTGTATTCACCCTATTAATTTGACGCTAGTCGTCAATGACAAAAGGCTGAAGCTGTCCTTCACCTTAGGAAAATTACTTAGAACTTTTTTGTTTTAATCTTTTTATAAATTTGGATGTCAAATTAGTAAAGAGCATCAAAATTTTTAAAAAGGTGCTCGTGTTGCATCATCGTAGAATTAACGGTTTCCGAGAAAAACGACTTTAAACATTAACCGTACATTAACCGTTGCAGTAGGCTTTTCTGGAAGCCTACTGCAACTCAGCAGGAATCAGCTTAGGAAAGTAACAGGTATATTAACTGGACACTGCACTCTAAGGAAACACATGCATATCATGGGTCTTTTCAACGAGGAACCCATATGTAGGCTGTGCAACGAGGAGGAGGAAACAGCCTCCCACATTGTATTCGAATGTGAAGCGCTGGCGTACTGGAGAAGAGATAATGGGGAATTCACAACCACTCCTCGAAGGACGGACAGGGAAACAGTAGAACGAGTCATAAACCTCATTCGGGCAATGGAGCTCTTCGACTGAGAGACAGGCACAGAGAAGATACAATAAGCCCAACTAGAGGCTGCGGTGTCGGGGCCAACAGCCCGAAACTCGTAGCGCCTGTACTTCAGTAATCAGTAATCAGTAATCAGTTAACCGTACCTTAAATAATTAAAAATTCGTACTTTGAAAAAATTTTTGAAGTTTTTGAAAAAATTGTATAGAAGTTTGTTGCATTAATTTTTTATGTAGAATCGCCCACCAAGATCCTGACGCGTAATTTCCGGACACCCTGTATATGAACCCACTAATCTTTTAAAATGATATTTGAAGCTTTTGACTCCGGCTTCCCAAATACCACCAAAATGTGGAGAATTGGGTGGTATAAAATGCCATTTTATACCTAAATTTTGGACAGATTCCGAAATTGATTCATTATTGTCCTTTAAAAAATTATGCATGGCCTGAAGATCCTTGTCAGCCCTAACAAAGTTTGTTCCATTGTCCGAAAATACTTCCAATGTTCGTCCACGTTCACTAATAAATCGGATGAAGGTTTGCAAAAAATCCTCAGAGCTTAACGACAAAACCAATTCTAAGTGAATAGCGCGCGTACTCAAACATACGAATACAGCTACCCAACATTTTATGACCTTACAACCGCGACCACGTCGATCCATTACTTGAAAGGGACCCGCATAATCAACCCCTACCTTGATGAAGGGCAATGCCTGTTGGATTCTAGCTGCCGGTAAATCACCCATAATCGGTTGAACGGATTGAGCATTATACCTGCAGCATGGGAATGGAATATGTATAACGGAAATAATTGTATAACCTTTTTTGTTACTAGTACGCAAGTACGCATTTCAGGTAAATTGTAGATACCAATATTATTAAATATGATTGGCCATTGATTTTCGTTTAAAGTTAACCATTTGGGCCCGTGCCACCAAATGTCTGAATTTATCAATTGATTAGGTCTTAATCCTCGAGAAACCAGATCAGCTGGATTCTCATGAGTTGGTATGTGATTCCAAACAAACTCTTTGGTCAATCTTTGTATTTCTGCAACTCGATAATCAACGAATTGTTTAAGCAGATTTGGAGATGTCTTCAGCCACCCCAAAACAATAGTGGAATCTGACCAGCAAAAGACCTGATGAATATTTACGTCAATAGCCTCCAAGACCTTATCAAGAAGCTGAGCTAACGTAAGAGCTGCGCATAATTCCAATCTTGGCATCGTTAAAGCCTTAAGAGGTGCCACTTTGGACTTAGCACACAGCAAATCACATTCTGCATGACCGTATGTATTTCTTGATAATACATAAATACATGCTCCATAACTAGTTTCTTACGCATCAGAGAATCCATGTAAAGCAATGAAATTCGTATTTTTACAAGTAGCCTGCCTGTTGATTATAACTTCGTTTAACGCTTCTATCTCAGAAGAAAACCGAATCCATGAAGATAGAATGTTGGATGGTAAAGGTTGATCCCACGTTAGATTCTCCGCCCAAAGTTTCTGTAATAAAACCTTGGCTATGATTATGCAGGGACTAGTCAAACCTAACGGGTCAAAAATTGTAGCAATCCTGGATAAAATGATCCGTTTCGTAATCTTCTTAGGATCCATTTCTTTCGCTGGAGAAATTTTAAATGGTAAGTATATCCTTTTTGCTTACCCATAAGAGGCCTAGTACCTTTGTATCTTGGTCCTTATTGGCTGTAAATTCAACCGTATGTGAATTTTCATCAGTATTATGAAAACTGATTTCGTTTGATTGCCATTTGCGCAATTCAAATCCGCGTTTTAGTAGTACTTCGTGAATCGTTTTCGCAATATGTTCCGCATCCTCTGGAGAATCTACACTTGTAAGTAAATCATCCACATACATGTCTTGTTTGATAATTTTTGCGACTTCTGGGTGTTCGTCTTCGCATTCAATGGCGACTTGATGTAATGAACGTATGGCAAGAAATGACCCGGCTGTAGTACCATAAGTCACCGTGTTAAGCTGATATGTTTTAACCGATTCGTTAGGATTTGGTCGCCAAAATATTTTCTGTAAATTTCGTTGGTTAGGGTCTATCAACACTTGTCTGTACATCATTTTGATGTCTGCAGATATTACAACGGCTCGTAGAAGAATTTATAATGAGTCAGATTGAATGGTCGGACCAGTCATCTGAAGGCAATTCAAAGATAAACCCGTTGTAGATAAAGCTGATGCGTTAAATACTACGCGAAGTTAGGTTGTTGTACTTGTTTCCTTAAACACCCCGTGGTGAGGTAAAAAATACTCTGGTTGTACGTTCTCTGAATCTTCTTGTATTTCAGTCATGTGACCCATATTCCTGTAAAAAAATCAACGTATGATGTTCGCAATTTGTCATTTTTCAAAAGTTTTCGTTCTAGATTGACAAATCGTTTCATTGCTAAATCTCGTGTATTTCCGAGTTTCTGAGGCGATTCCTTGAAAGGTAGAGATACGACAAATCTCCCCTCTGCTGTGTATTCCAACGTGTCGATAAAATATTTTTCGCATAACGTTTCCTCATTCGAACGAGGTTTTTCTTTTGAGATTTCTTCTATATCCCAAAATTTTGTTAGTTGATTTTGAAGCTGAATGTTTCTACCAACGTAACATGTTGTTGAATTTCTTACCTGACATATGGGTCCTGAGACTACCCATCCAAGTCTGGTATTCTGTAAGATTGGACCAGTATTTCCAAGATCCTGTTTACCTGAATTTAACAGCATCCAGAAATCGTCAGCTCTTAACAATAAATCTATTTTTCCTGAAACTTCAAAATTGGGATCTGCCAGTTTAAAATGCTGTGGTATGTTGAACACTTGACGATCTATGAATATTCCTGGTAGATCACTCGTTATTTTGTCCAGAACAAAACAATTAACATCGAAAGAGAATTTATTAATTTTTGATTGAATTTCCAATTGACATCTCTCGATAGAATGTGCCATTTTATCGCTTTTACCTGAAATTGTCAGATCTGTCTTTTTTGTCGGCAATTTAAGTCGTCTACATTCAAATTAAATTCAAATTAAAATATATTTCCAAGAAAAAATGAATGGTTTTACAAAAATATTTATATAACCCAGTACCCTAAGTCACAAGTGACTTGTCGGGACTTAGTCATTGGAAATACTATCTATTTAAACAACGCTATAAGAAACCTATATTAATATTCCTATAGTATACTTTACAATGAAGAACTATTATTATAATTAAATCAACTATGTATTCAGTAAAGGTAGCCTCAGCAAAATTTGTTCGTTACTATTTTTGATCCATCCAACTATCCCAACGTTGAAATTCTTATAAGTATACAAATTCTTTTCTGGCAAAAGGTTGTAGATTCTTGGTCCAACAAAACAGATATGTCGTTGACACGCTGAAAAATTCACCCTGTTTAAGGATAAGTGTGTTCTAAAATTTTGTAAGTGTCCTTTTTTTTCATATAGTTGAGAACGTTTTTCAGATAGAGCTCTCTTATTGAAAGAGTACCACTTTCATTAAACAGGTTGACTGAAGGATATATCTTTGCTTTTTTATATATTATCTTTAGTATGTACTTTTGAGTCATCACTAAGTTCGACAAAGTTGTGCTGCAAGCACTTCCCCAGATTCTTATACCATAATTTAAGTTACATTCCGCTAGAGCTTTTTACAACATTTTAAATAATTCAAGGGACATAAATTCTCGAAGTTGATAAAATTTATAAATTGTCTTTCTAATTTTCTTACTTATGTATTCAACATGCACTTTGTATTTTAGATTCTTATCTATATAGACTCCAAGATATTTTATACTATCGACAGATGCTATTTTAGTATTACAGTCACAATCCTCCATTTGCTTGGTGAAGCAGGTATAATCATGTATTATTAGATCTGAGGGTTCATCGTGATTTAGATTATACATTGAAAAATTCATAAAATGAGTTTTAGTGCTATTGAGAGCCAGAAGATTTTGATCCAACCACAACTTAACTAATGTAATGTATTTTTCTGCTAGTATGCGTACCTCTGTCCATGATTTGGCTTTTACTAGAATCACTGAATCGTCAGCATAACAAATAACAGAGCTGTTTGCAGATGGTAAAATTGTTGTGAGGTTGTTGATATAGATTGAAAATAGTAAAGGTCCAAGGACCGTACCCTGCGGCACTCCACAATCCACGTTTCCTTTTTCACCAATATAATTATTTATTTTCACCTGTTGTGTACGATCACTTAGATAAGAGTGGAAGAGTGCCAATTTAGTTCCTCTGATACCCATATCACTTAATTTTTGCAGTAGAATATGATGTGCCACCGTATCGAAAGCCCTTGCCAGGTCAATAAAAATACCCATGGTTTTGTAACCTTCATCAAAGTTGTATATTATTATTTCTGTTAATTTTTGAATAGCATCATCTGTACACATTTTGCTTCAAAAACCAAATTGGTTATCTGATAATAGTTTATTACTTTAAAGGTGTTTTTCCAGTTTCAGTTTAATACATTTTTCTATTAATTTATTTATTGTGCTAGTTATAGCAATTGGACGGTAGTTTTCAACCCTCTGTCTATCACCAGCTTTGAATACAGGCGTTATCACTGCATTTTTGAGAATGGAAGGGTAGACTCCTGTTCTAAGTATAAGGTTTACAATGTGTGATAAGGGCTCCATTAGAATGACATGGTGGTCTTTAAGGATAGTAGCTGAAATACCATCATTTGTACTTGAGGCTTTGTTTTTAAGAGAGTTTATTTGCAGGATTAGCTCACCCATAGTTACCTCTGAGAAACTAAACGGAGCACATTTGATGGGCTTTTCAAAGATATAATTATTCTTGTTTATTCGGCCACCAATACTCTTGCTAATATTACCATGGTAGTCAAGAAACTTCTTAGATATTTCTTCCCTATCAGATATTTCTGTATCATTATGGATGATAGAATTTATGTCCAAACCCTTATTAGAAATTTCATTTGTCGCCTCTCTGACAGTTTCCCATAACTTTTTCACGTTACCCAGATTTTTGTCAAGTTTGTTTTTATGAAATGAAAATTTTGCGCATTTGACTATCTTTGTAAGTAGATTCCTATATTGTTTGGAACATTCCTGTAATTGAACGGTTAGAGGATCTCTGAGTACCTCTTTTCTTAGTTTATCGCGACTTTTGATCGAATTAATAATTCCAAAGGTAATCCATTCCTTTTTTTGCGATTCACTCTGTACTCTACATTGGTAGTAGCACTCTCACTAATGGTTGTCAAATCATTCATGAAAGTACTCAAGCTACTGTTTGGATCATCACATTTCAACACACAACTCCAGTCAAAGCTGCTGAGGGATTTTGATATTTCCTGATAGTTAATTTTTTTCTTAGTAAAAGTTTTAGAGTTTTTCAAGACATTAGTTTTGTTCTGAAACTGAAGGCTCAGCACTATAGGAAAATGGTCCGTAAGACCACTAGTGATGATGTATGGCCTAGCAATTATATCTTTGTCGGAATTTTTCAAGAAAAAGTGGTCAATGCAGCTTTTTGAATTTCCAGCTATCCGAGTGAAGTCAATAATCTGGCTGATATATCCCACGCGACTCAGACAGTTCAAATATTCAGTAGAGTGTTTTGTTACTTTATTTTCCAAAATGTGAATATTTATCTCTCCGCAAAAAATTTCCACTGGATACTTTTGAAAACTTGACTGAAACAAATGTTCAATATTTTCAACAAAGTCCAATACATTCAAGCTAGGTGATTTATATATGGCAATCAACCCTATTTTAACATTATTTTCTTCATAATGCGTCTGTTATAAAACTAGACTGCGAACCGCAATCTAGCAAAGCACGTGCTGATATGAAGCTTCCGGTTATATCCAGAAAATACACTTGCGCTGTTGAAAGAAGAGCATTTTGTGCTGAAGCTACTGTACAAGCGGTATTGTTGGTTTCTAGATCATTTGTATCGTCGTTTGTTCGATTTACTGTAAGAATGGTGTTAGTATATTCCTGTATTCCATGTAATATCGTATTATGTTTTAAATTGCATACTTTGCATCCTGACCATTTGCAATCTTTAGAAGCATGATTTCGTCTTAAACAATTAACGCATTACTGCAACTGTTTCGCTTTGGAAAATCTGTCTTGGACTGACAATTTCAAATAATCTGCGCAATAGAACAAACTATGATTTCCGTTACAGTGGAAACATGAATATTTTGAATGACCCTCGTCTATGTTCGTATAATTTGTTTTTTCATTTGACTTCGTATTCGCATGAAAACCTCGTGATGTTTTATTTGTACGTTTATTTTCGTAATTGGATTGTTTCGTTTGCCTTTGATCGTTTAATTTTGTATTTGCTAACCTCTCCGTATTTTCAAGAATGTCTCCCTTTTCCTTCAAGAAATTCTTGAAATATTCCAATGAGCAAGACGTTCGTTGTTTCGTTTTAAGACGTTCCCAATCTCGTAGTGTGTTGGGATCCAATTTAGCTGATATTACGTATATTATAAGCGTATCCCAATGCTCGGTTGGTTCACCTAATTGTTTCAAACTTGTAAGATGTTTGAACAAATTATCACTCAAGTTTCGAATCTTCGAAGCTGATTCCGTATTAATCGTTTCCGAATTAAAAATCGCATTAAGATGGTTCCGTATCAATAGATTCGTATTATTGAAACGTTCGCATAAGGTTTTCCATGCCACCTCATAATAAGTAGCATAAAATTCGATTGATTGAATAACTTGTGGAGCTGTACCCACAAGTGAGGCTCTTAAACAATGAAATTTCTGTATATTATTGATTTTACTATTTTCATGAATCAATGACTGAAAAATGTCTCTGAATTCTAGCCAGTTTTGGAATGATCCGTCGAATTTGGGTAATTCAATCTCTGGGAGCTTCACTGCATCAGGTAAATCTGTCACCTTGTCAGATTTACCTGCCAAGGAACCATGTGCTGAAATATTACGATCATTGATTTGATCGCCTGGCGTATTCATTTCCAAAACCGTTCTAGCTCTTGTCAAAATATTATAAAACCTGTTAACAAACCCTCTCGTTCAGGCAATTGCGTATCAAAATCGTCCAAAATAGATTCAATTTCAGTTTGCGCATCGTCAAATTGACAGTTCAATTGTTGGGCATCCTGTAGACGCTGCTCGACCTCGATTACTTTTGAGCGTTCTAGAAGCTCTGAACCCGTTTGCAAACCTTCAACCGAATTAATGAATTTTTCGAATATTGACAACTTTCCCTTAATAGAAGATCGTTCCTTTTTTAAGACTTTCAATTCTTCTTCCGCCATGGTAATGAAACAAACAATATTTTTCCTTTAGAAAATAATTAATGAATTCGTATTAATAGTAAGAAATTATAATGAATGCTGCTTAATCCCCTAAATACTCGCAAGCATCAAAGCAGTGTATAAATAGTGCGTCTCGACTCGGCGTGACGACACCAAAGGGATCGAATAATTTTTTTTTTTTTTTTAATGATGTTTATTTAACTCACCCGTGTCAATCTCACCCACCTATTCGAACTGTTTTCTGCCACAGAAGGAACTGCATCCGGTTCGTTGGACCAATGTTTGTGTAATGGACTGTATATTTTGGTATTAAATGCAGATATTTGATTATTAAGTTTTTTCTATTGGAAAACGTTAACAATTTCAAATTAAATTAATTGTCTGTCTGACAAAAACACCTTATGCCTATACCAGCAACTGCCAACTGGATAATGGGTTCCGTCAATGAATGAGTTCATGTATTCAGTGCCACAACAAACATTGATCTCCGGAACGACGCTTTTTAGGACATATGTTAATAGGAATTGTTTGTCTTATTTTCATTGCGCCTGCTTCTTACTTCAGAAAATCATGATAATAATAGTGAAAGATCCAAAGGTTACATGATCCTCTTTGGATAAATTTTATATAATTTTTACATACAAACTATTGTGGGGGTCAAAATGACTTTAAATTCACATAAATGTTACATCAAAGTCACATTATGTGTTTACTGGGTTACAGGGATATCAAAATGACTCAAATTATTTCTGTCTGGAACTTATTTACGGGGAGTGTGAAAATAAAGTCACATTTTTACAAATTGATTTTATATTCTCAACTGAATTGCATAGAATGGCGGTCATAGGTGCCACAAGAATCCTTAACTTAGACATGGCGATTTTTGATACAGCAATTTTGTGCTGATCAAAAGCGTTAAATGATGTTTCATTGTTAAAGGAAACTGTGAACGATAATAGTATATTATTCAACGAGTGGCGAAAGGTGGATATTACTCACGCGGATGAAGCCCGCGAGTCGTAGCGCAATCATCTGATAGAGTGATAGGCATGGAGAAATATTGTGATAGACATTACCCGCTAATAGAATACTATACTTTTTCTATGATTTGATAATTGAAGCAAACCATGCAATACTTAATTTCATGTGCAGGGCACTTTTTGACAACTGTACCCAGTCCGCAAAACCTCGTCAAAATGACGTCATAATCTGGTGACTTTTCTCCAGATATGACGTGACTATATCACGACAGTATGACGTGAAAATGACCTCCCAATGTCACAGACCGATGACGTGATTTATCTGACGAGAAATTCACGTCATTTTAATGACAAGTTGACCCGCAGATACATATCCGAAAATCACAATTTTTTGTCCTAGTGTTGCTCTGAGGCGAAGATTTGGTTGCCGGATGCTACAAAGTTGTATGTCGGCATTGTATAATGACGATGTCGAACAAAGAAAGGAATAATTATGTTATTTCAACATGTTATAAAAAACCATGATAAAAACCATGTATGGACCTCCAGCTCGTTAAAAGAAAGTCTATAGTATCTTTGTTCATCAGAACTCCACTTTCGCAAATACCCACATTGTAATAACATAACGATGTGTAAACAAAATTCAAATAACGTGATATTCTCGTCTTAAATTTGGGTCGGCCAAAACTCCACCCTCAATTAAAACCACCCATTTGATTTAATGAAACAAATTATGCTCATATATTAAACAAAATATATTGAATTTGATCAAACACAATAATAGATTTTGATGCATGCATGTAGAAGCTGGAGGTATTGCTATCAAACTTACAAGACTCTCAGTAACAGACGAAATTTCAAGTTCTAATAGATTTTCATGATAGATAATAATAATATATAGATAGAATCTTGACGAGATTGTGTATTTGAACAACTTAATAAATACTTGAAGTATAACAATGATGAACATGCCATAAACGTTAAGTTTGAGAATTGTTTCAAATTACTGCCTGCGAGATTGCCGGTCTAGTGCCTGTTCAACTTCACTTTGAGTAACACAAAGGAGATCTGATCTGTACCGTACCTGTAACCAAAAATGATAATTCATATCATCCATAACTATTAATTTAAGCTTCTTTACGCATCTGAGATTATTCATAAGAAAACCTTCAAAGGTTGATATGACGGAGAACACTCAATTATTGTCTTCCATAAGATTCAATGTAAATATGCTCTGATTCAAAGTTTCATATTTTCCTTGAAAAAATTCGAAAATTGAAATGTTTAGAATTAATCAAGCTACAATAATTTAGCATGACAAAATTCAATTTTTTATTTTTATACTCCACAGAATGTTTCAAAATTTTGGAATTAAACTGATAGTAATTCGATATGCATTGGGTGGAATGTCCTGGAACTTTGAAACATTCTGTGGAGTATGAGTATAAAAATAGAATATTCAATTTTTTCATGCCAAATTATTGTAGTTTGATTCATTCACAACATTTCAATTTTTAAGATTATGAACAAGTTGAAGTGATGTTGACATGATCAAGTGCACTTTTAATTTTGAAGTTGACATGATATCTCCTTTTTCAAGGGAGATACTTAATTGGTACTAAACTTTGTATCAGAGCATGTTCACATTGAATCTTATGTAAGATAATTGAGTGCTCCCTTTTTTATGTCAAGTATAGTATATTTAAAATCAACCCTTTTACAAGCAATCCAAGCTCTTCTAACGTAGGTTTAGGTGGGTTGGTAGGTAGGTAGATATACAAAAACATCTTAACTAAACATCAACTTCATAAGAATACTCAATATGTTATTTGACAAAAATATCCGGGCATTCCAAAATTTGGCACTGATTCATGAAAAACTTTACCCCCAAAAAGTAGACCAAAAGAGACTAAAGAAAGATTTGTTATGAAAATAGCAAACAGCTGATCATCTGACCGTTGCGCCGGACCAAAATCGATGCACATTCAGAGATTCAGTTTCGAATGAAATAAACTTAACTAATTCCCTATTTTTATCTGAACGTAGATGTTGCCTTTTTTCCATTTTGAAAAACAATGATTAAACCATCTGGCAATAGTGGCAAGTCTGATTGCACGCCATATCCAGAGCAACTTAGAAAACACCGACAAAAAGCCTTTCATCTTAACAAATACAACAATAACTCGCAGCAATCATGACCAAAATTATTCCAGGTACTCACTCACGCCAAAATCAAAATGTAAACCTCGAAAAACACATAACACATTCACTGAGACGATATAGCGTCCCCTTTGCCAAAAACATTGGGAAACATTCGACAAAATGGCCGTCTGATCTCATTCGTCTTTTCCGGTGTTTGAACTGCGCAGGCACAAGGGTGTGGCAACCAGACAATAGAAATTCAACAAACATTGGATGAAAGAGCGCGGATTTCAAAATACATGTATAGAGTCAAGATTATGATCAGTTTTTCAACACATGAGAAAATGAATTGTGTTCACGTGAAATATTGCAATAAAAATTTAAAAATAAACATCACCAGAAATGGTCGCCAATATGACGAGATTAAAATGACGTCAATATGTGTCAGTAAAATCACGTTAAAATGTCGTCAGTGATTGGTCGAATGTCTATCGACCAGAAGTCACCAGATTATGACGTCATTTTGACGAGGTTCTGCGGACTGGGTACTGTAGGATTAGGTGAGGTTGGGTCACCACAATTACTATTAAACAAGTATGGACGGTCAAATGGGCTGTTCCAAAATGATGGATGTGAAGGTTTTTCTGATTGGCTCTTGATCAGTAGAGTGATGACATTAGATCTTTTCCATTGATTCAAAACAGTTGAGTTATGTATCATAACTGTTTCCACTGCGAATCCGTATTAAGTTCACTTTAGCCAACAAACAACAGAGTAAAAGATTTTAGTACAAGAAGAAGGTTACGTTCACGGTCTTAAAACGCAGATTTTGAATCCAATTTATTTTCACGTACACAGGTTTATCCTATGAGGCATTTATAAATGATGAAGTCGCTTAGTATTGCTCAAGACCTCGTTTTAAAGTGATTTATGAAGCAGTACAATTCAACGCAATAGAATATTTACTACACAACATTATACAGTTCTCGTAAAACAAGCTCAAGTAACTTTTTACCAGTTGCATTGTATATTATAGATCTGTTCTGAACATTATTCTGTACGCTCCAGTCACGAGATTAACAGCAATATTATAGATCTTTCATACAATAAGTATACAGGTCTTATAAAATCAAATGCTTGTTATTATATAAACTTGCTTATAGAGAATTATATCATCGTAAATGTTGGATGTTTTGTCAACATTATCTAGGCATGATAACAAATACCGCTCTCTTTATAAAAAAGTGAAAAAAGAATATGACGTAGTATTATTACAAGTGAGGACTGAGAAATACGAGGAAAGACTTCGTTCATCGCATAATAAAAATAAATGCATGTGGGCTTTCTGTAGAGAAATAAATGGAAATGACAAAAACAAATCCGATGTAGATATAGAAGGTGTTGTTGAGTCAATACCCGATGAATACAACAAATGTCTGGTATCTATTGCGCCCCGGCTATTAAGCGAGCTTGATACCATGCCAACAAATATAAGAATACTAGTTACAATCAATCGATACTTTTAAGACCTATATCACCTAGTGAATTAATCGACATATCAAGAAAAATCAAAAACAAACATAGCAGTGGAGTTGACGGAGTACCCACCAGTCTTGTTGAAGTCATAATCCCGTCCATTTCACAAGTTCTTTGTTTTTTAACTAATAATGCCCTAAAATATGGGATTTTCCCGGATCAATTCAAAGTAGCGCTCATTAAACCATTATTTAAGAAAGAAGATTGGCAACTGATGGAAAACTATAGACCCATAAGTCTGCTGCCAGCCTTCTCAAAAATATTTGAATTGGCTACGTGTCAGCAACTGGCAAATTTCTCAACAAAAATTAACATTCAATAATCAGCATAGTAATGTGCATGGCAAGTCAACTCAAACGGCAATATTTCAATTCACAAAGAAAATCCTAGAGTTCATCGAGGAGGGAAACATAGCTCTAGGCATTTTTCTGAACTTATCTAGGGCATATGACTCCGTTGATCCAATTTTACTACTTGAGGAACTAGAATTGAATGGTATCAGAGGTGACGCTTTGAAATTATTCAGATCATATTCAACAAATAGGCAACAGAAAGTGAAAATAACAAAAAACGGCCAGGAGTATTACTCACAGCCAAAAATCGCCAAGTCTCAGGATATTGTTCTTAATAAGTCGAAACTTCAAATCACCGGAAACACAAAGTTTCTGGCAATACATTTAGATGAATTCTTGGATTGGACGTACCATGTAGCAATGATGTCGCCATCTGAACTCAGTTTGCTATGCTATTAGAGTCATTGCAAAATATGTCAATAAAACTACTTTGAAAATGATTTACCTTTTGAATTTTGAGTCTATCCCCAAATACGGCATTATTTTCTGGGGCGGCCATAGCTCAACTGAACAAACATTCATTGCGCAAAAACGTGTTATAAGAATAATTAGGAAAGTGGGATTTGAGGATAGTTGTGAAGGAGTGTTCAAATCTCTGGGTATTCTGACAGTTTATGGACTCTACATCTACGAATGTTTGTTGTTTTTCTACAAGAACAAATGTATGTTCGATTTGCAAACGTTTCATGATCACAACACAAGGACTCTTTATGTAAACTATCCTAGACATGTAACAGAAAAAGATTCATCCTTTGCATGTCTAAAATTGTTTAATGATCTACCAAATGACATTAACTCTATAGAATTATATAAAGCTAAAGTAAGAAAACTGCTACTCGATTTAGAACCATACACTCTTCAGGATCACATAAGGTAACCAACCTTGTATCTGTAAGACACCATTTCTTTGGCGAAATGTTCAAATAGGTAGTGTTCATGAAAAGTCCTCAATCCCAATATCCACCACTCTTATAAATTTAAGAAGGGAACTAGAGATCTGATATATATATTTTTTTTATTTCAGAAATCAAAGTTGCTGTGGGAAGCACTCAAGATGATAGTCTGACTATTGTAGGAGGTATGTAAGATCAATCAACCGTGGAAGAAACAAACTCCAAAATAAGTGAGGTTGCGATATAAAAATCATCTCTTTAATCAATCCTTTTCGATTTTTTTTTCAATCGCAATGATTTCGATATAATCATAATCTATTAATATTTCGAAGACAGAAGATAATAATTTTAATTTCTGGAATTAGTTAGCTAGTATGCCTAGCCTACCTTTATCAGGAAACAGTCATAATTCCGCTAGATAATACCCTGCTTTTCTAAATATGAAATTGATTGCGACCGATTTCACATTTTATTTGGGGCAAACTCCTTGATGTCTTGATAGAGCTTTTTAAAACATTGCAAGTACTTAGGCAGTCTGTAGATTTCTGAGTTGCTGCTGAGTGATTCATATCATATGATTATTACTATTTCTCAGCGGTGTAAAGCATAGCACCATCTAAGTGTAAGTGTAAGTTCTCACAGAAAGCTTTTTAGCGTTGGGCGATGCTATGCGATGCAATGCTATGCCTTGATCGCTTGCTATATTTTGATCGTGTTTAAACAAAAAGCGATGAAAAAAGTATTAAGTTAGTAGTTTGATGAGCAACAAGCACCATGGATGCAACAAACTTAATATCATTAGAGAATTCGTTTTCAAGATACGTTTTGTTAGTGAAATGATTTATCTAGATTTTCCTATTATTTATGTTAGCACAAAATATAGTCACATTAAAACGATACACTTAATCGTGACATTCAATTCTACAGCTATTTCCATCCACAATTTGTCAACTTTGTGATCTTTACTTTTTTGATCCCATACCGGAGGGCGCAACCGCACTTCGTTTAATAATTTTTCTACGTCCATCCCAAAAGACAGGCGATGACTGGGGACACGGACGATTGAAAACAAACATGTTTGAAAATCAAACCATAGCAAAGCGAACTCGCGCGCTTTTTGAACACCCCCACTAAAATGTATTAGTTTAAAGTGAACGCGACACATCGCTTCGCATAGCATCGCATCGCATCGCATAGCCTCGCATCGCATAGCCTTTTGTGTGAACTTACACCAAGTTCACACAGAAAGCTATGCGGAGCGATGCGTCGCGTTTACTTTAAACTCATGAATTTTAGTGGTGTTGTTCAAAAATCTTTGCTATGCTCTGCGATGCGATATTGCGCGTCGGTTTGATTTTCAAACATGTTTGTTTTTAATTGCTCGTGTCACCAGTCATCGCTTGTCTTTCGGGATGGACGTAGGTAAATTGATAAACGAGGTGCGGTTGCGCCCTCCGGTATGGGATCAAAAAAGTAAAGATCACAAAGTTGACAAATTGTGGATGGAAATAACTGTAGAATTAAATGTTACGAAAGAGTAAATCATTTTAATAGTTTGTGATAATATAAATAATAGGAAAATCTAGATTAATCATTTCACTAACAAAACGTATCTTGAAAGCGAATTCTCTAATAATATCAAGTTTTTTCCATCCATGGTGCTTGCTGCTCATCAAACTACTAACGGAACGTGGGAATTCTCAACAACCTTGAAAAGAATCTTGAGCTGATTATCTTCCGAGTTGGCTGTTTTCGTTCGTTCATTCTTTTTATAATCAACATTCCCAGTTCGAATAAATCTATACAAAAGATTTTCAAAGACCTCCTTTCTGGGCTGTCATCGTTTGAGAAAAAGCTTCTTCATAGAGTCTGGACGCTAAGAGATAGTTTCGATGAATTTCTCCAAGTATGAATACCATATCAATAAGATCATTTTTGGAAAAGTTCATTTTTGAGAAATGTTTAAATGTTATTTTTAATTTAGGTAATATGCAGCAACTAACTACAACATGAATTTTGACGAGATTTCACTCAAAATATTAATACTTGGTGATGCTGGTTGTCATGGTGATTGAATCGGATTCTTCTGCTATAGCAACGATCCATAACCACGTTCGAATTTGTCATCTCGAAACCCAATTAAGGGGTACTATTTTGACATAATCAAAGATTGCAAGATAACGATACATTTTACGACATGTGTTCTAATGGTAAAGTTGCAGTGTTTTGAGTGTTTAATAACACTAGATAGCTGCACACGGGGTGTTCCATTCGAAAACATCAAGTTTCTTCGTCTCCAAATTCGCCAAGTTGGGATCGCTGTAGAAAACACCTCTAACATCGAAAAATAAGCAGATTTGCAAGATTCAATTCCAAATCCTTTGTTTTTGTAGCTAATTTACCAACATAATGTTTTCTCCAAATTTTAGGTTCTGGCAAATAGAACCATTGTATCATACAACGAATGTCACGCTGAATCCAAATCTCTCATCAAAAGTTGAGGTTGCTATTCAAAAAATGTGTATTTTCTGATGCCACGGTTTCCTAAAACACTCTGTATACACAGTTATATTTTTAAATTGTGACCCTGCTGGAACCCTGTAAGTATTCTTAAAAAAAAAATCCTATCTCTTTTGATAAGAGAGAAAATGGACCACACACTGATGCGCCACCCTGTACCTAAAGCAAATGCCAAACAACTTTCGAATCACGTCATAATTGCCACCAAGCGAGTTTCAATGTGATTTGCAGGTGACCAAATCTGGTCACCAGCAAACTTCATAACAACGATCCTGGTGGCAACGATGACGTAGATCGGAAGTTGTTTGGCATTTACTATATGTATATGAGCATCACGGCCACGCTCGGCCATGTAGCGCTCTTTTGGGTAAAGTCGGCTCGAAATCGGAAACAGTGAGCAGAGCGAGAGAGATACAGTGTTGCCAACCTGAGGAAATTTTCCCTTTTTAGAAAATTTTCATGCATTTTGAGACCAAAGCGGGAAAAAAGGGATACAGAGACTAAATAGGAAATTATTGGAGTGAAAACTTCTTTGGGCGCGCTAAGCACTTTATTTTATGGGTATTGAATAGCACTGAACCATCACCGTTCACGGACATCACGCTCACGCTTGGCCATGTAACGCTTCTTCAATTACAGTATGTATAGGTTTCAATTTGAGATTTGATCAAGAAATAAAAAAAAAATGACATGGTGAGATTATGTTTGCATAGTTTTGTTATTTTTCGAAGAATATTTTTCAAATTAGGTATGTAGGTTGTAGTTTAGAATTTGATCAAGAAATTTAAAAGAAACATACTTAGTGAGGTTATGTCTGCATAGTTTTAATCTTTCCAAATGATTTTCTTCAAACAAGGTATGTAGGCTCTAGTTTATAATTTTATTCAAGGAACAAAAAAAAAGAGATAGTGAGGTTGTTTGCATAGTTTTGTTATTTTCCAAAGGATTTTGTTAAAATTAGGTGTGTAGGTACTATTTTGGGATTTGATCAAGAAATAATAAAAAAAGACATAGTGAGGTTATGTTTGCATAGTTTTATTATTTTCTTAAGGATTTTGTTCAAATTAGGTATGCGGGTTCTAATTTGGAATTTGATCAAGTATAAAAAAAATTAAGACATGGTGTGTGCGCATAGATTTGTTATTTTCCAAAGGATTTTGTTCAGATTAGGTGTGTGGGTACTATTTTGGAATTTGATCAAGAAAATGAAAAAAGACATATCTAGTGAGGTTATGTTTGCATAGTTTTGTTATTTTTCTAAGAATTTTGTTCAAATAAAGAATGTAGGTTCTATTTGAGATTTGCTCAAAAATCCAAGAAAAAATGACATATTGACGTTATATTTGCATTGTTTTGTTATTTTCCAAAGGATTTGGTTCAAATCAGGTAGATATGTTGGTTCAGTATGGGATCTGATCAGAAAATTTAAACATCAAATGACATAGTGGGGTTATGTTTGCATAGTTTTGTTATTTGGAATATTGTTCATTATAGATCACTATACAAAACATGTATCAGAGAATGCAACCATCAACTAGAACAATCTCGAGACGACATGACATATGACATGACATACGACAACCATGGGTGAAAGGATCAGATCTCTGATCCTCGGCAATCGACAATAATGACATTGAGATAAAGTGAAATTGATAGATCAAGTTCAAGATGTCTGCGCCTATGTTGTTTCACAAAAATTGGATGCGCAGTGGATGAACAAGAAAAAAAAATGTATTCGGTGGTATTAATCTCGCCTTGGTGAAGTTTTCACTCCTGTTGTGTGGTCATAAGCACACTTGGTAGTTTTTTTTTTTATAAATTTGAGAGAAAAATGGGGGTCATGACATGTGCTTACCTTCTGTTGTTCACAAAATGGTGACTTACGATATATCGGATTGTGACTTACGACGTTTATCATCAGAAAACACGCTTTGTGGTACAAGCTGCACTTAGGATTAAGATCATTTAGAACCTCCAAATAATCTTAACCCTCAGAATTAGAAGTCAAATGCGAGAAAATGTTGGCTGAGACATGTTAAAAAACGCGGGAATGACCGTCTTACCATTTATTTGGATTATGAGGATAAAGCAGGATGGAGTAATGCGTGTTCATTTACCTTTGGCACAAAAATCTCGATTCTCGTTTTTTTTGTGGGTTACGACGTCTCAGCGCTAGGCCATTGATGACACAGGTCTACAAAATGAAACTTTTTGAGAGATGGTTTAGTTTTTATGGGGGTTTTGCTACGTTTTTATATAATTTTGATGTAATTATTCCAATTTTTTCATCTATTTTGGTGTATCACGTGACATATTTTTTCAAAAAATAAAATTAATGCAAATATTTCATTCAAAAACATCTAATTTTGGGAAAAAAAAGTCGAAAATGTCAGGAGGTTATTAGGCGGACCCAAAATAATGTAAGTACTTCAATACAAGATTTTGCTATAGGGCTTCGTTTCGGAAATACAGGAATTGGAAGTTCAATCTTAGATTTTTTCAGACATGTGATTTTTGCGGGTGGGCCAAGTGTAACAAAAACAGACAAAACCGCGTGCTGACGTAAATTCCTTTCTTTTCTTGAATTCTCAAAGTCTTGCGATAATTCCGATAAAAACCCCAATAATAAAAAGGGACCTTCTGGAGTCGTACCAGTACCGACTGTGAACCTCGCTCTTTCCGCGTCACGGTTTCCCAATAAAAAAAACCCTCCGGCCTGTGTTTAATTTTTCGCGTTACGACCGTTTTCAGTCTACGTTTATCAAGTTTCATCATTTTTCTGCTTTACGTCCGTTCACCAATAAGATCGCCGAGTTGTTAGTTTTTTTTATTTTCCGCCCGTTATTCATTTGTAAAGCATACCCTACGTCGTCGGATAAATCTATAAAATTATCGTCGGTAACTTTCTGCTGTTTATCATCACCGTCGTTCACTTCGTTCACACACGCCCTCTCACAAAATTATTATTTTCTGCCTACCGTTACTCTGATATAAAAATTATTATTTTTCTGCTTACTGCTATTCTGATATGGATCATTATTTTCTGCCTACCGTTAATCTGATAATGATTGGATACCGTTGTTATCTAGACTGTGTTTTTCTGCTCATATTTCCTGGACAGTATTTTTCGTGATTGTTTTTCCGAAAGATTAATTTCTCCTTGCCGAGGACGGAGGGATAAATTCCGGAACTTTATATGTGAAAATGCGCGCATACGTTCCTGGTGTAGGAATAGGACATTTTTGGCATCATAGGTAATTTTATTTGAAGTATCTGTCAAACGAGCGCCCATACGTTCCAGATGTAGGAAAAGGCGCTTTGACGGGATAGGAAGTTGAGTTGTATTTAATGTCAGGAGACGCCGAGTAAGTCCTAGTTGTAGTCTGGCTACCTGATAACCGGTTTATGTTTAAAATTACTGTCTAGGAAAGCGCCGAGAAAATACGGATAGGTTAGGAGCGTTTATAAGTTAATATTTTATTTTTCATCAAGACTGATCATTGTAAATTCTGGTGGACAATAGAAAGGTGTATTTTCTTCGATACGTGTTTGGATTAAATAGTTCAGTGAACCTTTTCAAAGCGGAAAATGGAGGAATCTGGGAGAATACGATCGCCTGGAATTTCTCCACTGTTTCAAAGCTACCCGATAGGCACTGTGGGCCCTTTACCACATTAATCCAAAGGGTGGCGCTCAAGATTTGGAAATACGATTTTCCTTTCCCGTCGGAAATCTCCGGAAAATCCTGGGTAGCGTCACAAATTGGCGCCCGAGCAGGGACTGCTTTTTTCTCTTTTTTTTTTACTCATTTTCCGGACGGGGAATTTTTGTTTTGCGACCGTAATTTTTCTATTTCCAAATAAGCCCGTTTTTCATCATTAAACACGTCAGTTTCAACGAATTGTAAACTTTCCAAATTTTCCCAATTTTGTTTCAAATTTGAAATTTTCGTTTTACGACCGTTAATTTTTCTATCGTCAAAAATCCGTTTTTTTCTACCTTTTCTCGTCAAAATGTCCACACGTAGGGATCCCGTTATTGTTATTTTGCTTTGGACCAAAAAATTACTAGCTTTCTTGCAGCCAAATTTCTGCGTTTTTTGACTTTTCGCGAAACGTGCGTTTTACTTTCGACCGCGCGGACATAATTTTGAAGTAAATTGTAGTCTGTCAGGAGAATTCTCTCCATTTCCTCTCAAAAACCGACTAGATGTCGAAAAGAGCTGTTTTGATTGAAAATTGCGAATTTTAAAGTCAGAACATCGGGAGAAATATTGCCTCGTGTTGGGCAGAGCCAAAAAACGTGGTAACATTTCTTGAGCTCGAGTTTTTTGCGTTAGCCAAAAAAAAAAACACTGTCCAAGGTTTTTACATGAATATATCCGTGACCTTTGCATTTTGTGTCCTTAGCAACCGGTAAAAGTGGTACGCTGGTTGGTGATTTGAACCTTGTGCGCCTCAAGCTTCTACGCATGTTGACGTCACTCAGTCTCCTCCATTCGACGCTTCACCTACTGACTGGAAAGGCCAGCTCAGACTGGAGTCAGAGGAGACAAGAGAAGTGACCCAGCAGCCACCGATGAAGGTAGTCCGTACGAGGGGAAGCGATCCAGCCGCCGTCCCGTAACAACTTTTTGGAGAAGCCGTCCAGCAGCCATGGAAGCCGACTCACTTAGCGAAACGTAATGTTGACACACATCTCCTGCATCCGCCGAAAGGACTTGGGTTATTTAGGCGTATTCGGTTCGTGGAGTTGAAATAAAAACTTATTCTCTTCATCCGCAGTCGCGAATATCGTTTTGTTAATACTGTCGATTCGGGTCACGGAAAACATACATTTTCTTCAGCCGAGGTTGGAAATATTTTCTTTCCTGGTCTTTAACCCTTAAAAGCTTCCGTTGCGCTTTCTTCATAATGTTAATCCGGTCCGTTATACCCCACGCGAGTCGTGCGCCACGCCGTCACATTTCGGGACTATTAGGAACGGAAATGTCTCATCACCCACAGACACGGGACCGGTCAGGACCTGTAAGAGATGGTGACTTCTCTCGCCAAATACTTCTGCGGAAGTTGCGCCCATAGCCACCGGTCATCGCGCGTTTGTGTGGAGCCACGCAACTTGCGTCCGTTAAAATCCGTTTATCGAAAAGATCCGTCCTTCTCACGTTCTGCTGTGCTACATCAAATTTGTGCTACCAGTTCTCAGAGCATAGAGTGAAGAAATTAAAGCCACCGAACCCATTTCACTGGAGTGTATGGAATGGAAATGGAAAAGCTGCCATTGAAGAGGAGTCGAGCAATGTGGTTCGCAGCAAATCCAACTTCAGAGCATTCTGGTCTGTATGATTATTAAACTTGTCTTCTTTGTAGTTTACGACCTCAAAGGCAGCGACAACAAAGTATTACCAATTACGCCGGATCCACGTCAATGACCTCAACCAAGGATGACTCATCGTCCCAGTCTCGAGGCCGTGGCCAATCAAGTCGTCGTAGTTTTATTACTAAGAATTAGTTATTTGGAATAATTATTTTCATTTCACAGTCCCTAGAGTTTTTAAGCATAGCTTGGGAAAAATTCTCCCAGAGTTCGAATTTTTTATGTAAGTGGAGAGGGTGTGTAACGAAGTTACAGAATTTTTAATTTATTTTCCGGTCTTTATTTCTCAAATTCCGTTTTTTTTTAATAACTTAGTAATTAATCAAGCAATCAATTTCGTTCTTGTTCTATAAAATCATTCTTAAAATTCTACATCCGTATCTTCAGTTAATTATCTGGGTAAAATAATCATTATACCAAAAGTCAACGCCGTAAATTCAATTAATTGAATTATCTACATGCAAAACTCATGGTACGTTTCTCGGTAACAAGCGCATCTCACCCCACTTTTGGCCCTGCCAAAATTATGCATCTCAGTCAGGACAGCCGGACAGTAGGCAGCAGTTCCTGGGTACCCGTGCACCCATATAGATGTGCGGCCGTTGAAGCTCTTGCGATCTTTCCGTTCAAATTCTAAATTTGACACTTTTCAAGTAAATCTCACGAGGTATGAATATTTCACAGTTTGTCTTAACCGAGATTCTCCCAAGTACCGTGTGTAAGTATTGAAGTAGATCGTAATGGGTGTTTAATTGGTTTGATCTAGTTTTTCCGGTTTTGATGTGAGTTTTCTGGGTTTTAGGCTATTCTGATGAAAGGCACCACGTCTAAGTCAAGAATAGTCTGGAATGCGGAGGATTCACCTAGATCATTCTGAAGTAATCATATTTTCCGGGACTTACTCAGGTTGTTTATGGATAACGTTCTGGCAACCTAACGAGTGAGAGCCTGGGTATTATTGTTAGCTTTGAAGTCAGGGGATTTTAATTAATTATTTTCGTCATAGAATTCAGGGGAATCGTACATTCTTTTCCGGGTGCGCCAATTGTAACAAAAACAGACAAAACCGCGTGCTGCCGTAAATTCCTTTCTTTTGTTAAATTCTCAAAGTCTTGCGATAATTCCGGTAAAATCCGGACCTCCAGAAGGTCCCTTTTTATTATTGGAGATAAAAAGGGACCTTCTGGAGTCGTACAAGTACCTACTGTGAACCTCGCTCTTTCCGCGTCACGGTTTCCCAATAAAAAAAACCCTCCGGCCTGTGTTTAATTTTTTTTCGCGTTACGACCGTTTTCAGTTTAAGTTTATCAAGTTTCATTATTTTTCTGCTTTTCTTCCGTTCACCAAAATGATCGCCGACTTGTTAGTTTTTTTTTCATTTTCCGCCCGTTATTTATTTCTCAAACATACCCTACGTCGTCGAATATATCTATAAAATTATCGTCGGTAACTTTCTGCTGTTTATCATCACCGTCGTTCACTTCGTTCACACACGCCCTCTTAGAAAATTATTATTTTCTGCCTACCGTTATTCTGGTATAAAAATTATTATTTTTCTGTTTACTGCTAATCTGATATTAATCATCATTTTCTGCCTACCGTCAATCTGATAATAATTGGCTACCGTTGTTAACTGGACTGTGTTTAATTTCTTCCTGCCGAGGAAGGAGGGATAAATTCCGGACCTATAGATGTGAAAATGCGCCCATACGTTCCTGGTGTAGGAAGAGGACATTCTTGGCATCATAGGTAATTTTATTTGAAGTATCTGTCAAACGAGCGCCCATACGTTCCAGATGTAGGAATAGGCGATTTGACGGGATAGGAAGTTGAGTTGTATTTAATGTCAGGGGACGCCAAGTAAGTCCTAGTTGTAAGCTGGCTACCTGATAACCGGTTTATGTTTAAAATTACTGTCTAGGAAAGCGCCGGGAAAAATACGGATAGGTTAGTTTGGGTTAGTTTGGGTTAGTTTGGGTTAGTTTGGGTTAGTTTAGGGAGGAGCGTTTATAAACTAATATTTTATTTTTCAATAAGACTGATCATTGTAAATTCTGGTGGACAATAGAAAGTATTTTCTTCGATACGTGTTTGAATTAAATAGTTCAGTGAACCTTTTCAGAGCCGAAAATGGAGGAATCTAGGAGAATACGATCGCCTGGAATTTCTCCACTGTTTCAAAGCTACCCGATAGGCACTGTGGGCCCTTTACCACATCAATCCCAAGGGTGGCACCCGAGATTTGAAAATACGATTTTCCTTCCCCGTCGAAAATCTCCGGAAAATCCTGGGTAGCGTCACAGTGAAAAACAACTTTCATACAAATATCATCATTATTAAAAAAAAAAATGAAAAAATGAGAAAAAAAACATCAAAATGCTGTAGCTCTGTGACGAAGCATCTGCGAACCCATGTTTATAGGACATTTTCGTCTTGAATTAACATAAGGAACACGTGATGACATTTTGTCCCTCACCTCGCAGGACACCCTTATAATGAACAAATATAAGGAACATCGTATAAAATGTTATAATTTTTTGTCTTGAAAATTCAAGTCCAATATGAAAAATTCCAATACGTAGGTGTTGATGCAACTGGAAACAAGGGATAGTACTTTTGATGGATGATATCCTGGGATGTGAAAAAACGCTGTTCAAAATTTGAATCCAATCGGTTGGATACTTTAAGATATATTTTTTTTTCAAAATTTCATATGATTTTCACCACTTTGCACCGGCGCCGTCACGAAATCCATCGCGAACTCAATCGCGAACAGTGCAACATCACAGCGCCGGCGCCGGCGTTTCATCGGTTGCCACATTAAAGAAATAAGGTGGTATATTCACTTAATTTTTTTGGAATCAACCCATACACTTCATAAATAAGTGACAAAAATGATATTAGAGTAAAAGCATTTCACTTTCTCCTATTCATAACAGAAAACTAGGTTTCTTCAGATATGGCTGATCTATTTGATCCATTGGGATTATTTCCTAAACATTATACCGTTGAGCCAATTGCTTTAAGACTGTTGTCCCAGAAAAGGTCGAGCCTCATTTGACGGCTGACGGTGCTGAGCGCGCGGAATTTTCACGCGATATTCCTTGCGAAGCAATGGCCTATGTGTGCGCGCGATGCATGTTGGGTTGCATCTTTCTCAGGGACGGAGCTAACTTGAATGCAGTATTGAGATTGAGATGTACAAAAAAAGCTTTAGGAAAAACATTTTTATGATGGGTGCGATGAGGAAGATATTTTTATTATTTCCACTTCAATAATCACAGTATGTCAATGCGTTACGTGGGGTTCATATTGAACAACAATCAAATGTGAATTTGGATTTTTGAAAACTTCTATCGGTAATAATTATAATTGTGGTATCTATCCCTAATTTTCATGTCACCAAAAAGGTTCAATTTCAATGCCATCAAGGAAGCGGAATGAAAGGAGGATTAATTATTATTCTGCAGTTGGTGTTGGCCGCATATGCATGGGTCGGTCGATTTCTTGTTAATTCTTACCAAAATATGAAAGCGACTTTTATTGAAGTTTCTAGCGTTTTATTATAAGAACGGGCGACCCTCGCATACATTTAACAACAAAGTTAAAAGTCAAGAAATATAGTTTGAGGTAAAAAATAGCAGTTTTCTGAATTCCGAAATGTTCAGTCGTCTGGATTATTTCAGGATAATTAATTTAGGTGTTTGTATTTTTCGACGCTTTGATAAATTAATTTTCGTATGAAAACTATCATTTTGAATAAGTAATGAGTACTTCTCATTATAAAACATCGCAATTTTTTTAACGACTCATAATAAAACCTACCTAATTCGAATAATATTTAAATAAAAATATATCCAAAGAAGTTTCACTTAATGATGATGTTAAAACATGGATAAGGTATATGATGTGATAGTTCGAGGTATTAACAAGAATAGAACGTAGAAATAAAACTTCTTCTAGCGGAGAATCGCCGACGTTTCGACTTTATCTGAAGTCTTTTTCAAGGCTTTTCACCAAAACAAAGGAGTCTTTGTCATGATTATTGACAATATCAATCATGTCAACACACACTGGAGGGACACACATTAAATACTCCAACAATATAGAAATCAATAAAATCACAAATGAAAACTTACGGCTAAAAGAAGAAATTAAAAAAAAAACTTTGAAATGATGTACATGAGACGAGTACTCGACGTAAACGTATGATGTAATGCGATGCGATTTTTTTTGGCAGTTATATTTTAAACAATCTATACTTTGAATGGTGAAGTAATTCCAAGATAATCTTTCGCTTGATTAAAATCATTTTTTCGATATTGATTATGAAAAAGCCTTTTTGAATGTACATGCAACAAGATAATTATAAGTGATTGACAATACTACTTGGTTAATAAAATATGGATAGTATAATTAATCTGTGGTATATTATAGTTCCTATTGATATTATATAAATATCCAGTTATTGATGGACATTGAGAATATTATATTATGGAATAGATCTATATTATTATTTCATGATAGTTGCGGAACCTACCTATCAATCTTTTTGTGTTAAACCAAGCTTTATCAGTGTTTCAGAATGTTCATCTATACAGGGTGATTCAGGAGGAAATGGAAATATTTTAAGGATATGTCCAGGAAGTCAAAATAAGCAAAATAAGCTCATACGTTCAAGTCCGATTTTTATTTGTTTCAAAGATATTTTGATTAATTGTAATTTAAAAACTAAATCAAAATTATTACAAAACTAGTAAAACAAAACAAATAATTATAAATTTTCGAAAACATCACCTCCCACTTTGATACACTTATTTGCGCGTTTAAAAATTGATCTAGTAGCGAGTTTATTTATTTATTTTTTATTTATTTATTTTTTTTATTTTTTTTTTTTAGCTTATTTTGCTTATTTTGACTTCCTGGACATACCCTTAAAATATTTCCATTTCCTCCTGAATCACCCTGTATAGTCTCAAAATTATTTCAGTATGTTGACAAATGATTGATAAATAACAGCCATTTTTTTATTCAGTGGATTTAATTTTCTTATTTTTTTTACATTTTTTTTATTTTTTTCTCCTTACAGCAGCTGTCGTCTAAATGGGGATTTTTTAAAGCGTTTTCTTCCTCTTGTTTTGACCTGTACCTATATATAAATTAGTGTATTTCAATAGGTTATTGGGGTATTTATAGAATATGCCCATTTGTATGGTATGGGTTTGAGGAACAGACAGTTTAGTGTTCACCTCTAAAAAATAGTCACTGTTTCAAAAGCAGGTTCGCTAAAAATCATCCTAGTTATCACCCTAGATATAATTATGATAGTAGGATCTATGATCATAGCCATATTTTACCCAAATTTTGATACATGTCTCTACACCATAACCACCGGAAAAAATAAAAATAGGCGTTGAACACATAAACATATATGCAAGATCTACGTTATTTGAAGTTCAGAAAGCATTAACAAAGCAAAATTCTACTTATTAGCACTACGTCGCAACATGCAATAATTAAAAATCAATGTGTAACATACCATGCGTAGGCCAATTTCTCCAACAAATATTCAATTTTTCTTTGAAAAGTCAGTAAATTTGAAATATTTGTGAGTAGTACCAGTAGTACCTGTATACTTTCTACTTTATTCACAATTAAAACGCTTTACCTAAGTACATATTGAATTGAAAGCACGGTATAACCACAAATAATTTGAAGGAATGCATTCAACATCAACCCTCGTAATAATATCATTTTGTCGGAATATTAAGCTGTTTTGGGGTATAGTGCCTTTAGGGCACTTTTTCCCTAGTAGTAAGTGCATTGACTCATGTTTTGCATAGGAGAGATAAAAAAAAAAACAAAAAAAAGGGGGGCCGGAATAGTACCGGTAATAAGGTGGGACTTTTGATGATCGCTGTGAGTAAACTCACTGAAAGGTATAGGTGGGGAACTGCGTTGCCGGTTGTTGGGATTTGTATGGTATTAACAGAAATGGGAGGAAAGAGGAGTGGGAGCGAAGGTGGGAAACCGGTGTTGCCGGCTATGGGATAATGTAGGATATTTATGGAAAAGGAGAGGGAGTGGAGTGGGGGAGAAGGTGGGAGGCAATGTTGCCGGAGTTAGTTGATAATCAGTGGGTGTTTGATGAAAAAGTGGGGGACAAGTCTCCGATAGTGGGCAAGGTTGTCAGATTCCCAATTTTCGAGGAGAAAATTACGAAAAGGCGGGGGTGGAGGTATATAATCAAGTTTTGGGATCATATAGAAGTTTTCGATCACGTGGGACCAAACGCTTCTGAATCTGGTTTTTTTTGAAAATGCTGAGTGTTTAATTTTCCTGATTTTTGTGTTGTGTAAGTTTTTGAGTATTAGATTTTTGTGCGTTGCGATTTTGTATTTCATTTTATATTTTGCATCCATGATTGAGTGGTACAGCGGTTTTACTTGGTGTTCCAGAAAAACATCTCTTGTACGGATGTACCAGGGGGTACGATCCCATCTCCTAAGGAAGTTGTGCTGTAATCTCTGTAGTCTGGATGCTTGGGTTTGGTTGATAGTTATCGCTCCTATTGCGTAGATGAGTTTAGGTTGGAAGACTTGAATGAGTATTAATATTTTATTACATATTTTGAGGTGACTGGTTGGGGCCAGTAGGGGGTAGAGGGCGCCATATAGTTTATTTACTTGTTTGATCTTTTCATCGAAGTGTGTTCCAATTTAATTTTTCGCTGAATGTCACCCCCAAGTATTTTAATTTGTTGGACCAGGTCAGGTAGATTTCATTTATTTTAAGTGATGGTTTTCTGGAGTCTATCTTTGGGGAAATTAACATTGCTTGTGTTTTCTTTGGATTGATTTTGATCTTCCTGGTTTCGAAGAATTCCTCTATTTTGTTGATGTGGTTCTGGAGTCTTAGTTGTAGGGATGTTGCGTTCCTTCCGGTGGCGTATATGAGCGTGTCATCCGCGTATAAGGATAGTTTTGAGTCTTTGTGGGTGGGGGTGTTGGCGAAATAGATGCTGTATAGTATAGGGGACAATACCGACCCCTGCGGCACTCCTGCATTCTGATTTGCTTCGCTTGACAATGTTTTGCCTATTCTAACAACAGATCCTTGCTTAGGTAACTTTTGATTAATAATATGATTTTTTTGGTAAATCCAGCTTTGGCTAGTTTTAAAATTAGCCCCTGGTGCCAGACTCGGTCAAAGGCTTTCTCAATGTCGAACGCGACAACTGCGGTCTTGAGTTTTCGTTGGAGGCCTCTGGAGCTGTCTTCTACGAGTCTGGCTACCAGGAGCTCGGTACTCAATCCCTCAGTAAACCCGAACTGGTGGTCCGGAATTGCCTTTAGTTCTATAAATTTTTTTTTAAGTCTTGAGTGGATTAGGCGTTCGTAAAGTTTACCGATGCAGTTTAGTAGGGCAATTGGTCTGTATCCCGCTGTTGTTGATTGGTCAGCATCTTTTTTGGGGATGAGTATTACTATTGGTTCTCTCCAGATTTTGGGAAAATAATGAAGATCATTACATTTGTTGAAGAGTTTCGTTAGAAATTCTCTAATGTTCGGTGTAAATTTTTTTATAATTTTATTAGTTATTCTGTCCTTCCCTGGGGCCTTCCCCACCTTCAGGTCCAGGATCACTTGGTCCAGTTCTGACATTTCGAAGTTATCCATTTCGGCAATACCGCATGGGTGGTCATATTCCGGTGCTGTGGGTAGGTTGATTGGATGATTATTCACTGCTTTTTCAAAATAAGGGTCGTCGAGATTTTCGTTGATTTGAAATTGGTTTTCTAATGCTTCTCTGAAGATTTCCGCTTTTTCTAATTCATCATAAATAAGGTTGTTATCTTTTTTGATAAGGATGTAATTTTGATTTCCTTTGGCCCTAGCAAAGTTTTTGTATATGTGCCAGAAAGGATCGTCACCATGTTCGAATGTTTGAATATCTTTCTGGAATGAGTCATTTCTAAAGTTATTGATTTGTTTCTTGATTACATTGGTCAATCTGTTGGCCTGGGTTAGGATTAGTTTGCAGCACTGTTTTTTCGCCCTATTGCGAAGATGATTTCGGTCCTTTATTAGATTTACTAGTTCTCCTGGAAGTTTGTGGTATTGGAGCTTATTGGCCTTAATTTGGGTGGAGCAGGGATCAGTTGCTTCATGTAAGGATTCCATAAATTTTGTAATTGCTAGGTCCACTTCGTCGGTGGTATTGAGTTGGAAATCTGTTGGGAGGTATGCCAATTTTTTGTCCAGGTTGGCAAAATTTGTTACTGTCTTGAAATGCATTTTTTCACTTCTTTCAAAATTGTCCAGTACTAGAAGAACTGGGTCGTGGTCCGATGATAGATCACTTTTACATGTGATTTGAGTTTTAAATATGATTCCTCTTAATAGGGCTATATCCAGTATGTCTGCAGTTTTGGCATGGTGAAAGAAGTGGGTGGGGGTGGTAGGGGCTAGAACATCAATCTGGTTGTCCAAACAGTATTGTTGTAAAATTTTTCCGTGTTGATTTTCAACTTTACATCTCCAAACCTTTGATTTGCAGTTCCAATCCCCCATGGCTATAACTGGGGTGCTATGGGGGAGGATTTCCTCCATGAACTCATCACTGATTTTTGCAGATGGAGGTCGATAAACAGATGTTATTCTTAGTTTGCAGTGGTCCATGTCCAGTAGAATAGTAGTAGTTTCAATTGTTGTTGCACTGATTGGTTGAGAGAGGGGCTTAAAGGCCAGCCCACGTCTGACCAGAATCGCTGTCCCGCCACCTTGTTTGGAAACTCGATCATTTCTGGTGATTACATAATTTGGTATTTTAAAAGCAGCTGGCGGTTTCAGGAATGTCTCCTGCAGCAGTACAACATCGGGTTTTTCTTTTTGTAGGTAGTATATTAGTTCTGCTTTTTTGTTGTTCACGCTGTTGCAATTCCAGGAGATTATATTCAGTTGTTTTATTTTGGTTGGTTTTTTATACATTAGTAGATTTGTCGGTTGTTTGGTATTCGTTTAGCTTTGCCTCCAGAGCCTTGTGTTTTTGCTCAAGTTTATTGCACTTCCTGTTGACTTCGTTTGTTGTTGTTCCGATGAGGTTGAGGCGATTTGCAACTAATGTTAGCTCATCAAGGACTCGTTGTAGTAAAATTTCCGTACTGTCCGGTCTGTTGCCAGGGCTGGTTTCGGAAATATTTTTTGCTGTTTTGTTGTATGTTTTGCTGGCATATGTGGAGTTTTCTTCAGTTTGGTTGGATGTTTGAGTAGGAGGGAATTTTGTTTGATTTTTGATAGCCACTTCTTGATTAATTTTTTGTTGTTTAAGCTTCTTTATCAGGTTGGGGTTTTTGCTGCATCCATACCAGTTTGCAGCATGGTCCTGAAGGCAGTTACAGCATTTTCGGGTTTGTGTCTTGGGTTTGTCGCATTTCAAATAAAAATGATCTTCTCCACATTTATGGCATCTGGGCGCATTCATGCATGATGTCAGTGAGTGTCCCCAGTATTGACATCGGTGACACTGTGGAATACGCCCAGGATCGGTCCTTTGTGCCTCTATGGTAATACCCATGTAGCAGAGTGATGAGACTGCCATCAGTTTATCAGCTTGGGATTTTTCAATGAGCACTTTTAGTAGATTTGTGTTTTTTTCTCGGTTTGGTCCGGTTCTTATCCAATAGAGTTCTGTTGGGATGATGTCCAATGCGGCTAGTTCGGCTTTGATTTCTTCAGTTTCTATATTACCATTTAGTCCTTTAATAACGAGGTTAAGTTTTTTTTGTTCCGGCAAAAGGCGAGTATGATATAGATATTTTTGTGCATATAGGTAGCGTGTGATGATCCTGTGATCGTCAATTGTCTTGGGTGAAATTTCCACTCCCGGTCCAAATCTGTAGTTTTTGATATCATTTGCTGTTAGTTTCGCACCCGCTTCAATGAGCGCTTTGAAGAGGGCAGTCCAATTTTTCAGGTGGGATGTTACCACTATAGGAGGAATGTTTGTTTTTTCTTCATTGGTTTTAGTGTTTGATGGTTGTGAAACAGTCGATGAAGATGATTGAGTTTGTGGGTTGCCTTGTTGATTGTCAGTATTGGATTGTGCTGTTGGTTGATTTTTCATGTTGGTGTATTCAGACGTGAAGAGATCCGTTTCATTTTGGGTTGAGTTATAGCTGGATGGGGTGTTATTTGATTTTTTCTTAAATGGAGGGAACTGTACTCTTTCTGTTCCGTTATTGGTGTTGTAATCGGGTGGTTGTTGGTCAGGTTCAGGTGATGGTTTCCTTTTTAAGATCGAGGAGCTGTCCATGGGTTCATGATGAATTGGGTTAGCATTTTGTTTTGATTTGAGTTGGTTTATGGTTTGGTCCTTAGCTTGAATGAGGAGAGTTAGATGATCTGTCTCTTCTCGGCGGGCTGTTTTTTCATGGTCCAGATCTTTTACAAGTCTTTCAATCACTGCACTTTGTGTCGCGAACATCTGTTCATATTTATTTAATTGGGCGTTTTGTTTTTCGATTGTCACATTGCACTTGTTTATTTCCGCCGTTAGTTCTGCTCATTCGATTTTAAATTGAGAAACTTCATCAGGTGTGTGAGGTTGCGATGCTTCGTCGAACACTTGTTGTTTGTTTATGATGATGTTTTGGACAGCTGGCGTTTGTTTACAAACATCGTCGTCCTGTGCTACATCATCATCGTCGTGATCGTCGTCCATTGCGTCCTGATTGATTTTCGCGTCATCATACTCCGATTGGGATGCGCAGGATTCATTGGAGGAGCTGGCATCGCTGTCCTGGTTCGTAGAATTGGAGTTCTCGTTCGCTTCACTGTTGTCAGGCGTTTTTTTGTCTTTCGAAAAAAAGGTGGGCGTGATTTGTTTTCCCGCACTCGAAGCACGTGTTTGCATTTTTTCAGGGTTTTTTTGCATTTTCCCAGACTCAAAAACACTGATGGGTCCCACGTTAATCAAAAGGGGGTTTTGGAGGTTATTTGGGGGATCATGCGTAGGGGGTGGTTTGGGTATTGAGTCAATGCACTTACCATCAAGCTTGGTATTCGCATAATCCCCTTGGTTCGATTGTCGCCCTGACGTGATATTCGTAGTCACTCCTTTCTCCCTGGCCCTATCACCAGGGGGAAGGTCGCGTGTATCCCTGAAGGGGTGATTTCGCGTTGTCGATTTTCGCTGTTTGCCACGGCCGCGACCGTTCGCGTTCATGCCAAACGCGTTATGTTGTTAAGGGGCCAATTGGAAAGGATTTTTATTTTCTTTTGTCGTGAAATCTTTTACAATTATTGTTTGTTAGTCAAATTGTGAAAAATTCGCGAGCGCGCTAGTCGTCGATGCTTAGGTCTCGACATGTGATCATTTTGTCAAAATACTTACCTTTATATACTTTGAATTTAGCAAAAATTCACCAAAGTAACACAACAAAGCGTGACACCATATCGTGACACAGATAAATTTGATAATGCAATAACCTGAAAACGGCAACACCAGAAACAGCTGATCTCTTCTTCCCGTGCTATAAGTACAACGATGCAAAAATGCCTGTTGATACGGACACGCACATATTGGCAATAGTGCCCAACATCCGTCAAATGAGGCTCGACCTTTTCTGGGACAACAGTCTAAAAGCGAGCCATTCAGGATTCAGTAGAGTAGCCTCTATGGCTAGACTGCGCCTTGGTTCCGCGCAAGTTCTTCACACTTGTATTTATTTTGTATTGTATACTGTATTTTATTTTTTCTGAATAAAAGACATTTATTATTATTATCATTATTATTATTATTATTATTATTATTGAAACCGACTTCCGGTGAAACGCCGCCGCCGCCGCCGTGATATTGCACTGTTCGCGACGGCGCGGCGTCCTATTCCGTGTTTTCTTGCCAGTTTGGTTTTTATCAGATCCCAAATAGAGTCCACATATCTAATTTGAACCAAATCCTTTGAAAAATAACAAAATTATGCAAACATAATCTTACTAGTGATGTGTACTGAAAAAAAACGTCTTGTCTTTTTTTTTAAAACATATTTTTTTTTAGGAAAATAACTTTTTTTCGAAAAGGTTTGTGACGGTTACCCTTTATTCAAATATATAATCCAAATAAGATGGCGGATGCGCAAATTGTGCAATGTATTAACAATGTGGAAATCTACGTATGAACATTATAAGTGGTACTGATAGACGGCGCTATAGACGGAGTTTAGCAAGTGAAATGGTAAAAATCATAGGTCGACCTGTTTCCTGTGAGCCGCAAAGATGGCTGGTTGTCCCGAAAACAATTAAACAATTTATATTCATCGTGTCCGGGAGTGAGACTTTCCAAGCAGGTCGTGCATAAATCTGAAGTAAATATCATCGAGGGATATCGGAATGAGATATTTTACTGATTTCCTAACGGATTACGAGAATAGAAGCCTAATGCAGATTTTGGTTTTCTTATAGTGAGCACGCCGCAAAGTAATGAAAGTCCACTCATAAGAAGTGAGGGGTTATGGTTATGGTTATTTTTATTTTATGGATTTGATTGATTGTTCCTGTTGGAGTATTTGGCTGTTCTACAACGACATCGTGCAAGGCATTGGAGCTGCTTGATCAAAATCACGAGTGTTCATCTCCTGTGGTCATTGGCTGAACTCTGGAACGATCCAGACAAGTTCGAGTGACGGTGTTCCAGAATTGGACTCAGAGATCATCACAGCTTAGTGGCTTTTAAATCATCATTCATTTTCGGTCAATGAGATTATTCATATTCAATCCTTCAATCGTAATTAATTAAATAATTAACGGGTACTATGGCGTATGGTTGTGATCAGATTCCGTAACTCAATTAGGATCTTACAGTAGTATCACCATTAATTATCGTATAATTACAAATCAAGCCTTTCATAGTTATTTAGAATAAAGGCAAAATTGTTAAACATTAATTTATTGTTTTATTCTGGGAAGTAAACTGTGTTACTTGTTCTCTACTTGATAATCCTGACCGCGAACAGGACTAACGAGGGAGGACGAAGAAAAGTAAGTAACAAATAAAACAGTAAACGTTTCATTGGCGCCCGAGCAAATCAACCCTTATTCATAAAACTATCCCAGAATTAGTCTATCTGCATTTTACTTTTTTTTTGTGTCACACTGTATCACGGCCATACCTATATGTTCACACATGCTCATAGTTATTTTTTTTGCGTTATATTTAAACCAGTGCATTTAGGAATACGAGATTCCGCGTCAAATTAATTTAATCAAGCCCCTCATTTTCTTGAGTGTAGACAGCCAGTCATTTTTGGTTTTTGTTCTCGTAGTGTGTTACAAAGCAAAGTATAAACAGTCGTTGTATTCTTGAATGTACTGGGCACTGCCGATTATTAGTTTGTTTTGGTTTTTTTTT
Organism: Orchestes rusci; assembly: GCA_958502075.1. Taxonomy (NCBI): domain Eukaryota; kingdom Metazoa; phylum Arthropoda; class Insecta; order Coleoptera; family Curculionidae; genus Orchestes; species Orchestes rusci. The sequence continues at coordinate 51,846,928 of OY293303.1, read as the reverse complement.
TATGTGCGCTGAGCTATTTATCGCATTCCTTCAAGGATTTCCGAATTTATGAGTCAGAAGGCTATAGTTGTATTTGAGAAATTGCAGAGTTAGTAAATTGGATGAATGGTAGTATTGATTTTAATTATGTGTTATTGAGAAGTGGATTAATTGAAAATGCTTATGAAATTGATGAAAAGCAGTTCGAATTAAATTACACAACAAAGCGTTGGAGTGATTAAATGTCAGATTGGATAAATTTTTGTTAGATTGAAGTGGATCTCTGAATTTAAAGCAGTAGTATAGCTATCGGGAAATAGGTCGAGAAAAACAAAAGGACAATAGTCACGTTTAGTACCTGAAAGATAGCGAAGTTTCTGTGATATTCAGTTTGAGTCAAGTAATTATTATAATTGTTTTCTTTGGAATAAGCGGCGCGTTACATACCAAAGGTTATTGTGGTTATTATTGATTTGTTGTAAACAAGAAAGTCGGATACAGATGATAGGTGCATTGGCAGTGCATTAGTTTTTAGAACCGTTTTTTTTTGTATGTTGAGTTTTATATTGCGGCTCATAGAAGTCTCATAGTCAATAATTTGGAATTTTCTATGCTATGTCTGGTGGTAGAGGATCTAATTCATAAATGTATTCTGGGTACAGATTGGATGGCACAAAATGGCGCTATGCTGGATTTTAAGGAAGATAAACTAGTAGTAAGCAAAGAAGAAGTACCTTTTCAAGCCACGGACGATGAGGGTGAAGACGAAGTGGTGACAATCAGACTGGAAACTCTGGATCCTTTAATTTCGAAACAAAAATTGGAATTATTTGAAAATAATAAAGATTTGTTCTCTGATAAACCTGGACGAACATTGGTGTATACACATCGTATAACGTTGAAAGATAATGTCCCATTTAAAGCTAGAAGTTACCCAATCCCAATTTGTCATCGAGAAGCAGTGAGAGGTAAAATCAACAGTATGGTAAACGATGGAATCATTGTCAGATCAAATACCCCATATATTAACCCAATAGTGGCCATTATAAAAAAGGATGGAACAATTAGGTTATGTCTTGATGCCCAAAATCTGAATAAGCGAATCTTGATGGATTATGAATGCCCGCCTCCTGCAGAGGAAATTTTGTATCAGAAAAATATACCATGTTGTTTTACAACATCAGATCTGACCAGTAGTTATTGGCAAATTCCCTTACACCCCAAAGATACCAAATATTGTGGGTTTGTTTTCGAGGGTAAAATTTATGATTTTTTGAGAATGCCTTTTGGGCTAAGTACAGCCGTAGCAGGAATGACCAGATGTCTGAATTTGGTTTTGGAAGATTGTGGTGATTTCACGGCAGCTTATGTGGATGATATTCTGATAACGTCGTCTCCGGAAGAACATCTGAAACATTTGGAAATGGTATTTAAAAAATTTAGAGAAGCCAAAATGACTCTGAATCTAAAGAAATGTAAATTTTTCTGTAAAGAGGTCAAGTTTTTGGGACATGTGCTGAGTACAGATGGAATAAGTATAGATGAAGCAAAAGTGGAGGTAATTCGAAATTTCAAGATGCCAAACAACGTTAAAACGCTAAGAGCTTTCATAGGTATGTGCAATTATCACAGAAAATTTTGTAAAGATTACTCGCAAGTAGTCACTTCCTTATACGAATTGCTAAAAAAGGATATAAAGTGGAAATGGACAGAAGTACATCAAAGGGCATTTGATTCCATAAAGGAAGAACTGCTAAAGGCCACGTTGCTATACCACCCAAATTTTACAATCCCATTTCACATAGAGTCGGATGCAAGTAATTATGCTATAGGAGGAAGATTGTTTCAATTCGTAAATGGTGAAAAGAGAAATATTGCATTTACCAGTAGAAAGTTACAAATTGCTGAGAAGAATTACAACACCACGGAAAAAGAGCTGTTGAGCATAGTTAATTGTATTCAAAAATGGGAAACCATAATTTTAGGACATGAAGTAATAATTTTAACAGATCATAAGAGCCTCACATTTCTATTAAACTGCAGTTTGTTGTCACCCAGATTAGCATGATGGTTTTTGAAAATTCAGAAGTTTAATTTGAAGATACAGCATTTAAAAGAAAAAGATAATTACATTGCAGACACGTTATCAAGACATGGACAAGTTGAAAACCATGATGCAGAAGAGGGCAGGAATGTCAGAATAGCGGAAGTAAAGTTAAAATTTAATAAGGAGGTACTCAGGAAATTGAAAGATTTGCCAAATCATCAAAGTAACGATAATCAAATAGCACTAATAAAGAAAAAGATTTTGAATGGAGAATTGAATTGCCAGTATTACAGACTGCGGGAAGGCATGTTGTTTAAGAAGAATAAGAACGAAGATAGGTGGAAAATGGTCTTGCCTGTGGAATCAATGAAGCAACTGGCTGCGCTATATCATGCACAGTATGGGCATTTTGGAGTTTGGGAGACATGGAAAGTTTTGAATGAAAATTTCACTTCTACAAAAATGAAGAGCGTAGTAAAAGCAGTCGTCAATAATTGTGAGATGTGTCAAAGATCGAAGGTTTCTACAAGGAATTATGCGGGTCCATTGCAGTCAATAATACCGGAAGATAATGAAGATTTGGTGGCAGTGGATGTATTCGGTCCTCTTCCAGCCTCTGTAGCAAACGTAAAATATATTTTCGTGATTCTGAATGTGTTCACCAAGTATGTAAGGTTGTTTGCAATTAAAAAACAGACAGCAGTGACGTTGGCAAGAAAGATGACTCAATATTTCAGAGAGATACGTATTCCTAAACGAGTACTTTCCGATAATGCAACACAGTTCACTGGGAAAGTTTGGAAAGAAATAATGGATACGAACAATGTTAAGATAGTGCATTGTAGTGTAAGATATCCTCAAGGTAATCCTTCAGAAAGAGTAATGAAAGTGTTGGCCAGATTACTTCGAGTGTTTTGTCATGAAAAACATTCTTCTTGGGGACGACATGTATCGACGGTGGAACTTCTTTTGAATTGTGTCACCCACGAATCTACCGGATATGCCCCAATTTATTTGGAATATGGAGAACATCCAGAAGATCAAATAAAAAAGCTGCTCAAATTTCCTGAGGAGACCCGTAATGATAAAGGATTGGTACTGCAGATTGCGAAGAGAAATTTGGAAAGGAAAGCGGAAAATAGGATTCGTAGAGGAAATACTAATAAGAAATTTGTTCAATTTAAAGAAAATGATTTAATCTGGATCAAATCAGACAAGATGTCTTCAATGGAAACTAAAGAAATAGAGAAATTATTTCTGTTATATGAGGGTCCATTCAGAATTTGGAATGTGGTTGCGCCGAATGCATACCGCATAGAAACGTTACAAGGAGACCTTAAAGGAGTTTTCAATGCTCAGAAATTGAAACCATTATGTGGTGATAGGTAGGATTCTTAGAAGTGGTTCCGGAGTTGGTGGGGCTATGGTACCTTTGCCGATTTTTTTTTTGTTAGTTTTTTCCTGTTTATTTCTGGAAACTGATTCTCACTTTGGACAAAGCTCTAATCAGTTGGTGGGGCTATGTGACGGTTACCCTTTATTCAAATATATAATCCAAATAGGATGGCGGATGCGCAAATTGTGCAATGTATTAACAATGTGGAAATCTACGTATGAACATTATAAGTGGTACTGATAGACGGCGCTATAGACGGAGTTTAGCAAGTGAAATGGTAAAAATCATAGGTCGACCTGTTTCCTGTGAGCCGCAAAGATGGCTGGTTGTCCCGAAAACAATTAAACAATTTATATTCATCGTGTCCGGGAGTGAGACTTTCCAAGTAGGTCGTGCATAAATCTGAGGTAAATATCATCGAGGAATATCGGAATGAGATATTTTACTGATTTCCTAACGGATTACGAGAATAGAAGCCTAATGCAGATTTTGGTTTTTTTATAGTGAGCACGCCGCAAAGTAATGAAAGTCCACTCATAAGAAGTGAGGGGTTATGGTTATGGTTATGGTTATTTTTATTTTATGGATTTGATTGATTGTTCCTGTTGGAGTATTTGGCTGTTCTACAACGACATCGTGCAAGGCATTGGAGCTGCTTGATCAAAATCACGAGTGTTCATCTCCTGTGGTCATTGGCTGAACTCTGGAACGATCCAGACAAGTACGAGTGACGGTGTTCCGGAATTGGACTCAGAGATCATCACAGCTAAGTGGCTTTTAAATCATCATTCATTTTCGGTCAATGAGATTATTCATATTCAATCCTTCAATCGTAATTAATTTAATAATTAACGGGTACTATGGCGTATGGTTGTGATCAGATTCCGTAACTCAATTAGGATCTTACAGTAGTATCACCATTAATTATCGTATAATTACAAATCAAGCCTTTCATAGTTATTTAGAATAAAGGCAAAATTGTTAAACATTAATTTATTGTTTTATTCTGGGAAGTAAACTGTGTTACTTGTTCTCTACTTGATAATCCTGACCGCGAACAGGACTAACGAGGAAGGACGAAGAAAAGTAAGAAACAAATAAAACAGTACACGTTTCAGGTTGTTTTTTCTTCAGAATCATGGTTTTTCCTTAAATGCCCCCAAAAAGGCAAATTTCATAAGTAGCTACAATGCAAACATCAACGTTCGTTATTTATTTGAATAGAACTCTATTAAGGTACTTACTGGCATCTTTCCGGATAATAATTTCAGATTATGACTGTTAACAGTATTAAAGCGAACTGTTACCTTTTTGATTTTTCAAAACTGGATAGTTTTTGCCATGTTTAGGATTTTATAGCTATACCCACTATGATTTGTTCAATTATTGTGACATTTTCATTTTTCAAGGAGTAAATAAATTGTGCCCCTCTTTCGAATGAGCTAGCCTTTTTTTATTAAAAATCACACATACAAAAGTTTCATTTTTAACCATCATTTTAAATGTGACACGTGTTGAAAAAAATCGCCGGAACCTTGAAACTGATAATTGGATTGAGTTTTTAAATGCACCAATATTTCTTTGATAACTGATTCGGATCAAAGTTCCATAAAATTTTAGGAATGCGCGATTCATCTGACAATCAGTGCAACTACGTCTTTTGCACTCATTGGACATTGGCTAGTGTTGAATCGCATTCTGGATGTGATAATTATTGCTTGTTTATTTTTTTTTATAAAAAATTGAAAAAACCAACCCATTTTCAATTGTAATGTCTTTCTATAATTTAAAAAAAAAACAATGACTTGTTTTTTTTTCAACGTCTTTTTTTTGAAATTTGAGAAAAAACCGGTTTTTTACATCACTAAACCTCACCAAGATTTTTTTTTTAAATTTCTTGATTGAATTTCAAATAAAGCCCACACTATCTGATTTGAACAAAATCTTTTTAAAATTACAAAACTATGCAAATATAACCTCACTAAGTCAATTTAAAAAAAATTCTTTGTCAAATCCCAGATAGAGCCTACAAATCTAATCAGGGTAATGGAAAATAAAAAAAAAATATGCAAACATAACCTTACTGCATCAATTTTTAATTCCTTGATGAAATCCCAAATTGAACCTATATATCTTATCTTTAACAGATCCTTTTGAAATTCCACAAGGTAGACGAACACGGCAATAACCTGCAATTTCAGCATGTTTCAAAATTATTCAATGAAACATCCGATACTTTTGAAAAATTGTGCATTTTCAACCTCGTTTAATTAATTTCCTCGGATCCGGTATCAAATTTTTAACAGAAAATTTAGACAATAATGACTTGGAAACGATTTCACAGAACTTTTTTGAAAAATTTTGAAAAATAATCAAATTAATTCAATGCACAAAATGAATGAACTCAGCTCATTCGCCGGAAATATATTTCAAAATTCAAAACAAATTTGGAAATAATAAATGAAAATTCCAAGCATGTATTCTCCGCATTCGGTCAATTGAATAAAGAAATAGATCTGTCAGTCATTTCACAAAATTATTTCATGCCACTGAACAATGTGAATCAATATTTGGAAAAGATTTTGCGTATTCTCTTTTTCTCACATTTGAAAACTCTAGATTTAGAGATACTTAGCTCAAAGAACATTACGGAAATTTGAGAATATTTGGAAATTCATTACCCAAAAAATACGCTCTGGTCCCTGAAACAAATGTCAAAACTTACGCAAATATGTAAAACCGGATTTCTGATATTACAAGAAATGGCGGTTTTAGTAATCAAGATACCTATTCACGAACTACGAATGTGTTACTTGAAATTTGTATCTCCAATACCAAACAACGAATCAAAGGTACTGATTAGTCCAGGCAAATTTTATCGTAATAACATCCGGTACACTCATTGTAAAAAGACAAATCCGAAATGGATCTGTGAATGGATCTGTGATGAAACAATTGCGAACACTTGAATTATACCAATAAATTGTCAATATGCTATTGTACAGAATAATTATAGTGTACACACTTAAACGTAAAGAAATACTTTGCTGATTTGCACCAAGGTAAAAGAATCCATATTCAAAAATTGTTTTCCATTCCAAAAAATCGACATCCAAAATTGTAATTCAATAGGAAGTTCATGTGATGTGATATCAGGCCAGTATACAGTGCGAATCTAACAGGTCCCCCCCCCTTTTTTTCTTTAATATGTGCAACAAAAATTTTGAAACTTGGCATACTTGAATTGCTGTCGAAATACTACTTTTTGATGTTAGTGACGTACCTTAAGTATTCAAGATAGCGGCTGGGCGCCATTTTGAAACATTTTTTTAAATAGAAAGGGGGGTCGTGTGACACCTCATCTTGAAGATCCTGATGACAATAACCCTTGAATATTGAGTCGATATTTTCAAGTACTACAAAATGGTGGTACATTAAATTACTACATTGATACATACACTTTAAAAAAAAAATCGTCAAATTCAATTCAAAAGATGCTGGAAATATTCTTGACATAAAGTTTGGGTTGGGAATAAATGGCAAAAATGTCAAAAAAGCATCTTTTCAATTGAGCTTGACGAATTTTTTCAAAAAGTGTATGTATCAATGTAGTAATTAAATGTACCGACATTTTGTAGTCCTTGAAGATATCGATTCAATATTCTAGGGTTATAAAGTACCCATCAGGATCTTCAAAATGAAGTGTCACACGACCCCCCTTTCCATTTAAAAAATGTTTCAAAATGCCGCCCAGCCGCTATCTTGAATACTAAAAGTACGTCAGAAACATCAAAAAGTAGTATTTCGACAGCAATTAAAGTATGCCAAGTTTCAAAATTGTTGGTGCACATATCAAGAAAAAAAGGGAGGGGGGACCTTTTAAAGCCGCACTGTATATATTCCTTAAACATTAACACTATTTCCATAACAATACCTGAAATTGTGAAGTTGCAGGATACAGACATGAAAATAGACTTAAAAATTAAACACAAGTCCAAATGAAATCCAAGATGCTTTGACAGAGGCTATCAACTTTCAAGATCTCATTCCTTTTCAGAACACACATTGGGCCCTATGATTAAACATTCACGTTTAGTTAACGTATACGTTGAGATTGTTTACTAATGCGAATGTTCCATTTGCTAACAGCGTTACCATGGTCCATGGTGAAATGGACATGTTAAGTTAACGTGAACGTTCAATCATAGCACCCATTGAAGGGAAGGGGGGGTTTGAATAACAGGCCCGTACCAACATGGTAACGCTGTTAGCAAATGGAACTTTTGCATCAGTAAACAACCGAAACAGATCTGTTAAGTAAACAGCGATGTTCATATACCCCCTCATTATCTGTTTATATTCTTATGTATCGTAGTTTTAGACATTCTAATAGTTGTAATATTTTTGTGGCATAATCATACTAAAGTAAAATCCATTCCTGTGAGCACTTTAGAGAAATTCATCAACGAGGGCGTTGATGAGCTTAGGGGGAAAAAGTAATATCTCCAATCCTGGTAAATTCACTGTTTGGTCATAGAAATACTGATTGTACAATAATTAATTATATATACGACAACTCAAATGTATTTCCGCCTTTTTGATGTGTCAAAGCTTAATTGCTGTTCTTCAAACTGTTCACTAGTTTGAAGGTTTTCGATAAATAAATCTTTTTTTAAAAGTGAAACGGTCTGAATAAGTTGAATCAGTTCATAATTAGCGTATATGGACCAAGAGCTATCACGGAATAACCTCCTTCAGGGTGTAACCTCAAAGTACAAATAATCACGAAGGGAAGAAAATTATTTGGTCATCTCGAGACTGAATGAATTTGAGTACGAACGAACACAAAAAAGTTAAACAAGCAAATACTTCAACAATAAAAAACATTGTTTGGGGTAGATCATAGTTTGACGCACAAAAATTAGAAAACAAAGCAGTGAACCTGATGTTATCTTTTATTTTAGTAAAATTCAGACATTTCTAAGCAGTTTGATGAAATTTGTCGCCAAAGTATTTGGTATTGGTATGGATGGGGGGGCAAACCACTGCCCGGCGAGTAGGCCTAATGACCCTTTTTGCCAACCCCAGGACCACTGTAGTTCTAACTAAGTTGATGATGGAGAACATCACCTAGTTATGTATTTGAACTAGCAGGACCAATTAATTTAGGCTAATTATTTAAACTTTTTGACTGTCAGTAATTATTAATACTGCAGTCTACTCAGTAACGTTATCCAATGAGAGTACCACTGAATGTCCAACATAAATAATTTCTGTCCGCCCCGGAATTTGAACCCGATCATCGTGTACTACCTCTCCAGTGACTTTTGTCGAATGGCGCCTTAGACCACTCAGCCACCAAGCCGCTAAAGTAAAATCACATCATTTCCATTTCGTTGACAGTACGTGGAACCACTTTGCGTTCTGTTCATAGGAAAACACCTTGAAAGGGCCAGCAGAATGCGTTGTTGTTGGACAGGTTTGTTTGACAAAAAGTCTGTTGGGTCAAAAACGACATACGCGAGTTGCACACAAACTGCGGTTTCACTCATCGATCAAATCAGTACCTAGCTATTAACGATATACAGGGAGGACCAGAAGTAATGGGACATACGGTAACAGTAGATTCCTCACACAAAAATATTGCGATAGACCTCAACTTGTCTATTCCAAAAGTTGATATTAAGAAAAATACAGGTTGCCAAAGTTATGTATCTATTTATTTATTCAGTGGCTCTTTATCAGTGCAAAGTGAATGTTGTCGTCCATGTGTCCAAGGTGTTTCTTTCTGTGAATTTGACAATAATAAACTTTGAATGGAATATGACTAGTCTTGGAATGATTATAGTAGCTATGGGCCCAAAAGATACGTAAGTGAATTGCTTTTTAACATAGAATCAAGTAATTTATCCAATAAATAGTACATAACCTCACCTCTTTACGTGACTTATTTTAAATAAATATAAACATAGTTGCAATTTTTATTTCACTTGTGTATATTAAATGATAGCTTTATGATATGATATGTTGTTTTGTGTTGTTTTTCATTTATTTTTTCAATCATCACCATTTAATTTTTTGGTGGTTGAGTAGATTTTGCATTTGAAATTTGAATCCAATATACTATTATAAACAGAGCTCGTCAAAGTGTCTGGCCTTTAAGGATATCTCAGGAGATAAAGCGATTTGGATTCTGAAAATTTGTAGGAAGAGATCTTCAGAGATGCTCTTTTCAAATGAAATAACAGTGACGTTGCGCGACTTCCGGTTATACCGGAAGTAGGTGTCAACTCGCTTGTTTCAAATGAAACACCATATATATTATTACGTTTTTAGATTCCATGTGACGTGATTAAAAACTTGGCGTCCTTTGTAGATTGATAAGAAGTGGTGGTTATTGGTAATGAGGACAGTTGAAATGAGAATCACTTATTCGAAGATATATCGAAAAAATATGAATATTTTCGAATAAGTGATTCTCATTTCAACTGTCCTCATTCCCAATAACCACCACTTTTCATTCCAACATTCTAGACAGATTTGATGTATGATGTCCTATACCTTTTTCGTATAAGAAAGCCTCTATACTTCAATTTGTATTGGATTTCTTGTTAAAAGGGACCTACTTTGAAAGATTGTTCACAATATTTTGCTATTATTACAGAGTGGCTCAAAAATAAGATGAAAAAAAAAACAAGGAAACTGCCAAAAATAATTTTTCTCAAATTTCCATCATTTTATCTTATTGAGCATTGAAAATGGAGGTGTGTTTGTATAAGTTTGTCTATTCCAAAAATTGTCATTTTTATTTTTTTTTTGAATTTTTGGAATGAATAATATTTTATAAACTATCCTTTATTTTTAATGCTTAATAAGATCAAATTATAAAAATTGGGGGTTTCCATTTGGAAAAATTGATCTTTGGCAATTTTCTCAATTTTATTTTTGATCTTATTTTTGGGTCACCTTATAATAAATGGTTATCAAAATATTGTGAAAAACCTTTCAGAGTAGGTCCCTTTCAACAAGAAAGCCCAGATAACAAAATTAACTTGAAACTTGCTAAAAAAGTACTTAGCTTAAGCAGAGGTTTGCTTTTGGTGCACTGTCGACTGACCGGCGTCCCTCCGGCCGACGCAAAAATTGCATTTCATAAAAAGCACTTTAAATAAGTGCCGTCTACGCACTTCGGATATGTGCTTAGTCTTCGCTTCAGAGAAATGCGTATTTCACGCTCAAGAATTCTGCTTGTCGTGCGTTCAAATATACTGCTCGATGTAGGCTAAAATATATGTAAACACTGATACAGAAGACTCTATTTTCCAGTACATAATCAACAATGGACAATTATTCGAAACAAACCATGCATACCTATATTAATCAATTTGAAATTTTACCAAGTACCTACAAGCTGATGATAGTATACAGGGTGTCCCAGCAAGGGTGGCCACCGGCCATATCTCGGAAACTACTGGACCTAAAAGTTCAGGAAAAAAAATATGATCACTAAAGTGGCCACGAGAAAATGCTGGAAAATATTTTTAACTTCGAAATTTTGCCGCTAGGGGGCGCAATCAAAGCTTAAATATCAAAATTCGAAATTTCTCCGGAAATTCTCAGATTGAGGTATATCTCTATCAACATGGTTAGAAAACCTAGACAATTTCACGTCTTTTTGGTACAGGGCTCATTGGCGTACCGATCTTCGTGTGAGTAGGGGAAGGTAGTGAAAGTGTAATTGTTCAAGTGGCTGTAACTTATAAACGACTTGTCCGATTTTGTTCCGTATAGGCTTGTTTGGAAGATAAATGTGAGTACTTTCGTATATCGTATCCAGTGATGCGTGATTGTCTCCAGAAAAGTTGCTAGAAGGGGTAACTTGAATTAAAAACAGTGTTTTTCATTTTACCGCAAAAATTTAAATGTTATGGTATAATTCTGACAATAATAACTAGTCCAAATTATGTAAAATTTAATGTTTTAAGGTTTTTGAGTTTTTTTTTTTTTTTTTTTTTTTTTTTTTTTTTTTTTTTTTTTTTTAAGGTTTTTTCTTGTAAATTTAATCTTCATTTCGATTCTGTTATCAGAATTATACCGTACCATTTAAATTTTTGCGGTGAAACGAAAATAACAGTTTTTAATTCAAGTTACCCCTTCTAGCAAATTTTCTGGAGACAATCACGCATCACTGGATACGATATACGAAAGTACTCACATTTATCTTCCAAACAAGCCTATACGCAACAAAATCGGACAAGTCGTTTATAAGTTACAGCCACTTGAACAATTACACTTTCACTACCTTCCCCTACTCACACGAAGATCGGTACGCCAATGAGCCCTGTACCAAAAAGACGTGAAATTGTCTAGGTTTTCTAACCATGTTGATACAGATATACCTCAATCTGAGAATTTCCGGAAAATTTCGAATTTTAATATTTAAGCTTTGATTGCGCCCCCTAGCGGAAAAATTTCGAAGTTATAAATATTTCTCAGCATTTTCTCGTGGCCACTTTAGTGATAATTTTTTTTTTCCTGAACTTTTAGGTCCAGTAGTTTCTGAGATATGGCCGGTGGCCACCCTTGCTGGGACACCCTGTATAGTGTAAATAACTAGAAATAATCTCATAAATGATTTAACACTACATGTATAAAACCCTTGAAACAATATTCTCAGCATAATAATTGTCCAGTATAATAACAATCATTCTCTAAAATTTTATTATCGAGAACACATCACAACTTATCAGGCCTTCGGCCTTATTATTCGTTGTCCTCGTAAGCCATGTCGTAGGTCCACAAACACAAAAATACAAAGCCGTTCCAAAGGATCACAATTCACAATCACAAGAAAACTAATGTGGTTCACCAAAGCCAAAAATATCACGAATAACTTTGTCAATTGGCTACTTCTACAAATAGCCGAATAAGCCGAATAAGTTGAAAAGCTGATGTGCTTGTCTTGTTTGGCTTGTCTCTGACGCTGCTCAGGGCAAATGCAAAATGCAGATGACAAAGACCAACGCGGTGGTGAACCAATCAGGCAACTAGGTAATACGAACATGTCCGAGATTGTTCGGAAAAATGAAACAACAAGCCAAGCAGTACTTGAAAAGCGATTACAGGTCAGCATAAAAGCATAATTTGTATTTTGAATGCGCGTATCATTCACTTTTTTAATAATGTTGCAAGAAAGAAGCATTCAATAACCGCTTATTGAATAATGATATAAAATACTATCTTTTTGCTTGTCGGACGCAAGAAATTTGGCACGCTGCAATCGGCTTGCTTTCTTTGAAGCATGTATTCGGCAGTCCTGATGCGTGCTTCAGATTTTAACAAAATCAGAAGCTATTTAGGAAGCGCTGGCAAAGTATGTATCATTCGCATAAAAGTGAATGCATATTATAGGCACATATCTTCCGCTTTTGATGTAGTCTTGCCAAAAAAAAGTATTTGATAAGCGCTAAGTGAGTAAATGATATAAATTGCTTCCTTTTTGATTGCCGGCCGTAGGAATTTAAGCATCTTGCAGCAGAGTGTGCTATCTGGGACAATTCAAATTGAACAATAAAGGCTTTCCTATACAAAAAATTCCCATATAAATAGGAACCTACAAACGTCATTTTTGTCATGAAAACTCAAATATTTCAAAAACGCCCATACTAAGGTAAAGAACATCATGCATCAAATCTGCCTAGAATTTTACGTAGAATCCAAAAATGTATTAGTATGTAGGGTGTTCCATTTGAAACAAGCGAGTTGACTCCTACTTCCGGTACAACCGGAAGTCGCACAACGTCGCTAGTATTTTATCTGAAGAGAGCATCATTGAAAATCTCATCATACAAATTTTCAGAATCCCAACCGCTTTATTTCACGAGATATTCTTATAGGCCACTTACCTTGGCGCAGCTTGTATATTTTGTTATGCCTCACTATGTTGTGTGTGATTCTGCCTAAAATGATGTCTATAGGAGTAGTTATGATGTCCACAGGCTTATTTTTTTTCTTTTCCCATCTTTTTGGGTAAGGATGAAAATGAAATTAGGTTCACCGTCACCAATTTCAATGACGACGATAATAATGACAATCAAGTTGTCGAGTCTGAACAAGGCAGTGATGAACAATTTGCAACTGAAAGGGAAGTTGGGTAGATTTCAAAGAGAAATATTGCAAGAAATACATTATGTAGAAAGGCCGGCTGATGATACTGGCAAAATTCGTTTTTCAGTTAACCGCCAAACAGCATGGAGAATGAATGATCTAGAACAACCTAACCAATGTCTATGGAAACCTTGATGAAAAAATCTATCAAGATTTGGATCTCCTTGGTGCTGGTGAAAAAATCGATCAAGATTTGGATTCTCTTGATGCTGGTGAGAACAATGCTCAAGATTTTGATCCCCTTGATGCCGTCAGTGAGCCAATGCCCTGCCCTATGATGGGTTCATTGAGGTATGGATGTCCATTCAAAAGAACTAAAAATACTTTTTATCAGGAACTTTTTTAGTGATGACTGTATTGCCGAGCTAGATTTTGAGCCCAGAGATTGCGATAAGGGACAAAAAAGTAGTGTGATGTGCCCATCAACTATTTCTGATGAAGTAGGATCTCTTTCAAACGAGGATCTTCAAATCACCGCATCAGCTCCAACCAAAAGTGAAGAAATTGTTGAATACAAGCGGTTAACGAAGGAGGAAAAAGTTGCTCGGGACAAAAGAAAACATCCCATAAAACCACCTTGTTCCGAAAATTTTAAGAAAAAATATTGTTAAATATTTTATTTTCCTGGAATTAAGCGTATGTTTTAGGCGCAAATGGTTGGACAAAAATGTCCAAATTGTAGCTGTAGCAAGGAGAACCGTTCCGGCAAGAAGCAGTGAAAAAGGCTATACAGAAAGCGATAGTCGTGAATATTTCTTGTTTGAAGAAAGTAGAGTGTATGTGTGTATCGCATTTTTTTTGTTGAAGATATCAGGTTATTTCAACGACTCTGTCATAACCGAATTATATTTCCTTATAAAAAAATGTTCGCATATTTTTTTTTGTATGCCAAAAAGTGACATTTGTGTAGATTGAGGAACCTACATGATGGGTAAGGAAAAAAATATGAATTCGCTGATATTCAATCATCACTCATAATTAAAGAAGGGCTACATCGAAGTAACAAGAAGATAGTATTTAAGCAGATGATGAAAATTTCCAATATGCCAGCTGCAAAGGATAGACATTTTTTAAGCCGCCTTACAGCATTCAATTTGAAATTCTGTTCTTGAAAACCAAAGACTCCATTCAAAAATTATTGTGTCATGTGGCACTAAGTTATAGCAGGACGTGACGGTGATAATATTGTTGATGTTATTTTCAAAGTATTTCATGAAGACGAGATGTGGAACAATTTATTCTGTGGTCAGATTATTGTACAGGACAAAATTAAAATTGGATATTATACACATCCCTAATTTGGCTGGTAAATCAAGAATCAGATCCTTATTATGTGATGTTGCGATATTTAACAAAGGGACACACTCACATAAGTGCCGATGGGATTAAGGGCAATATTGAACGAAATATATCCAGAATCGACAATATACCGGGTATCTAATCAGTCATGGATCAAACGGCTATGGGAATGTAGGGGATGACATTTGCAACAAAAATCAATAGTTGTGAGGACACAAGGTCGCATAGCAATCATAAAAACTATTTCAAAGTATTTTTTCCTTGGAAAAAAGTGAGGGAGAAATACTCATTTCGACGAGGCTAGGAAACGACCCTTGCGACGCTACCACGTGTGACGTCAGCAGTCTTACGTTAGGCATGCTCACTGTGGATTCTTCTGTTGGAACATAATTTGACCCTCACTAACTTTTTTGTTAATCTATGGATTTTGATGATTTTTGGATTTAGGATTGGTATTAGTCAATGTATTGTGGATGTCACTCCGGAATGACGCTTTCGAAATTTGGCCAGGACCGGACTCACGATATTTTTATCAAGATGTGTCATCTAACCTCGTTGCAAAAATGAACCCTACTGATATTTTTCAAGAAGGCGATTTGTAGGAAAAGGCTTTCGAAAATATCAATGTTTTAGAATCATAATCTATGAAACGATTATTTTTAATTGGTATGATGACGATCGTGCTTGTCGACATTTTAAAACTATTTCAATCTACTATGATCAAGGCTTTCTTTAAATTCCATAGCAAAGTTGTTTGTGAGGAATTCATAAAAATTTTTAGGTTTTAGGATCTCCTTGGTTGATTTTAAAAAAATCGACATGGTTCTATCTTTGGAAGATAAAATCTTGATTTAACGCTAATGAAAGAGAATATAGATTCACGAAAATGTTACGCCCTTTGAAATTTTTGAGTAAAATTGAATTGAATATATTTTTTTTTTAATTATTAATTATTGCATTTAAAAAAAAAAAAAATCTCAAAAAGTAAAAATGTTCACCATTCTTCAACAAACTTCTACGTTGCGATGAAATTTCCAGAAATATTGATGAAAGTGTAGTGTAATATAGTCATTATGCCGACAAGCCCCATCACACAAAAAAAGAATGGGTTTCTTAGCTTTTGGTCCTAAAATATTGATAATTTCGAGAAACCTTTTTCCACAAATGCCCTTTTTGAAAAACATGACATTTGGTCTGTTGAAAGCGCAGTTCGTTTTTTACCAACGAGCTTAAATGCGCCAATTTCATAAAAACGTCGTAAGACCGATACTGGCTGGAATTCGAAAGCTCAATCTCGGAGTAAGTAAGTATAATGTAGGATTAACATTCAATTTGTTTCCGAATTGGTGGCTTATAAATTGCGACAGATTATTTTCTATCTATTTACATTCAATAAACCAAATGTCAATTGGCTGCCAAAGAAATAGTATTCCAGTAATACACGTGATCAAAATCCATCTCATCGAAATGATCTAATGAACTTTATGATATAAGCAAAATCAAAATCAATATCATAACAAACCGCAAACAAACGGCGTAAAACGCCAATTCGTCTAACCTCCAAATCTAGTTCAAATTTCTGCTGCAAGCTGAAATTCGATATTGGCTAGCGTGATTTGGAACACAAATTCAAGGTGGTTTGGCAAGCGTAGACCTGTCACTTTCACTTCGAATTAAACTTGAATGTAAATCAGACTTTATCCAGAATATATTGACTAATATCATATCCAAAATTCATTAAAATCCATAAACAGAAAAGTAATTCAGATCGAACTGTGTTTCAACTTAATTTAGCCCACAGTGTATAAGAAAAGATTCAATCTGCTAGAACGATGATTATCTTTCAAGATAAGGTAGATAGTAGTTTACCACATACTGTAAAAACTAAGTCATCACAAAATCGGAATAAATCTGCTGCTACGCTACTCATCCTACTGGTAAAATATAGTTATTTTTATTTTTGAAAATGGTCAAAAGTATGTTGATCATCTTGGTTATTGTGCGGAGGAAACACAACTGAACCAACTTTATTACCGACAAGAGATTGAAAGATCAACTGAAAATGGTGGGTACCCAGTATCTACAGCATGCAGCACAAATCATAATATTTTTTCAACATTTTTCAAACACAAGTCACTCATTTGCATCATCAGGTTTTTTGACGTTTTGACATTGAATAGCCAAATACAATTTCATAATATGTATTTTATCCCACTAGATTGAATCAGAAAGTCGAAAACTATAGTAACGTTCACATCCGGCAAATCATGTGAATCAGCTTAAAATGGCTTAAAACGATCAAATTTTCTTGCGAACTTTCCTATTGTTGATCGTTTTCAAAATACAAGGTATTGTGATTTTCATGAAAAATCAAATCGATGATGATATTTGAATAAAACTTGATACAAGACATGATGCCATGAAGAGCTTAAATATCTACCAACATCAAGCTTCAGTGGCGGAGATAGAGGTTACCGGAAAAAAATTATTTTGCAAAAAAATAATGTATCACTCGGTGTACGAGTAAAAAAAAGTTTAGATTGTATGTACATTGTATTTGACGAAAAAAAAATTTAAAAATGTTTTCTTACTGCTATCATTTTGCAGAAAATGAATCTTGTTTTATTTTTTTAACATTATGTTGAATTTATTTGGTAACACAAAAGTGGATTCTTATCAAGCAGGCCACGAAAATTAAGGGCTGGGATGATCAATGGTCAGTTGGTTCACTGCAAGATTGAATGTCAAAGAATTTCACAGATGAACTAGCAGCATTGGTGGAAAACATAACATAGCATCAAAATTGACAAGAACGGCATTATCTTGATCAAACATATGCTGGAAGATGGATAGTTAGAGGAGGTCCAATATAATGGCCACGTCATTCGCCCGACTTGAACCCGCATGATTTTTGCTTTGTGGTTATTCTAAAAAAAATAATGGTTTTTGCGGAGGAAATCAGGCGCAGTGAGTGAGCTAGCCCTGCCCTTGAACGAAACTTTTTTCGCAGGTCCAGATTGTGCATTAGATCTTCTTCTCCAGGTGCGGTCTCCGTTTCGAAGGTTGGCAATTATCAGAACGTTCTTTACTTTTGAGACCTTGGCTCTTAATAGTTCGCTGTTATACTGCATCATGAGTAGTTGAGTTTCGTCTCCCTCCGATGGATCTTTTTCCCTGGATTTTTCCCTGCATAATGGTTTGTAAAATCGATATTTCTCTCTCTTTATGACATGTCCTATATATTCCAATCTTCTTCATCGTATTGTTGAAATTATTTCTTTCTCCTTATGCATACGTCTCATCACTACGTTGGTCACTCTCTCCATCCAAGAAATTCTCAGTATTCTCCGGTAAATCCATATTTCAGATGCCTCCAGTCTCCTCACGTCAATCCACTTCAGAGTCCATGCCTCCATCCCATAGTATAGTATAGATAGCACACAGCATCTCATCAGTCGTATTTTTAGCTGAATGTTTAAATATCGACAGTAGCAGAATGTGCTTCTGGTCTGATCTATTCTGGTTTGTATTTCTTGAGAGCTATCATTATTTTCATGAATGCATTAGATCAGGTGGAGAATATTTTGAGCATCTCCCAAGATAACTGAGTAAATTAATTTATATGTTCCACCCCTCTCTTTCACTAATCCAGTTTCATTTTTGCTTCACCTAGTCAATTCAACGTATCAGGTCTTTCATCATATCCACGTGGCGTATAAAGCGTTTATTGTTCAAGACGAAAAAAAAAAGATTCATATGAAAGCTGGGGGCTTATTCCTATGTATCTTCTGCAGTTTTTTAAAAAAATCGGCATGGATTAATGGAAAAATTTGAACAGCTTTAATTTTTTTTTGATAAAATACCCTGTAAACTATGCGCTAAAATCAAATTTAGTTTTCTTTTTCGATCCCAAATTTATATATACAGGGTACTTCAGGAGAAAATGTCAACACTCCAATGCATTTTTCTCGAAATAGTACGTCCCAGCAGCGTATCCAGAAAAGTACCAAATGTGTGTAGAAAACTCCAGATTTTCAAAATTTGTAGGCAAAACTATTAAAAATCAACAATTTATACATTTTATGTATATTTTCCTTCAACCCGTCCTTGTATATCCCACTCATGAAGGTTATAAAGTACTTAGTTCTCAGTCATTAGATAGACTGTAAAAAGTAAAGCAACTATACCAAATTTTATTCAATTATCTTAACAGGTTTCGGAAATATCTACAAAGATCCATCATCAGGTCTTCACTTTTAATACCCTGTATTTCGAAAACAAAGATCTTGCGGACTCCTATTTATATGAACTTTTATGTTTATTTTTGGGCTCTGAATACGCACTTGAGGTATTGTCATTTCCTCCTGAATCACCCTGTATACAGGATGTCCGGATCCGGGTACGGAAGGGCTTTATCTCAATAATGGTAAGAATTGAAGGCTTGGAAAAAAAATCTCCATGAGTAAAGTGGGCAAGAGAAATGACTGGAAACTATTTTGAAGTTCGTGATTCGACCGTGAGTGGGCGTAAGTGCTATGAAGAAACATAAAATTCACGCTGTCTCGAAAAGATACACGATGAGCTATAACTGTGTGAACGCCATTTTATAGCCTTGGGTGATACCGGATGATTTTTCTTCATGACGTTTTTTGTATCTGTCATGATAAGAGAGGCCAATGTATCTTTCAATATTTGAATCCCGATATCTTAATCTTTCAACCGATTTGAATACTTTTGACCTTGTTTGCAACAGTCTGACATTTTATGATCTTGCAAATTATCTCAACTTTTGGTTCAAAACAAATATACTGGAGGGCGATACTTGCAGCGATTATAAATTTTTGGGATTTTTGGAAAAAAATCAACTCAATGAGCTATAACGTTGATAAAGTAATTTTATAGCTTTGGCAATACCGGATCATTTTGCTTCATGACATTTTTTTCGTATCTGTCATTATAAGGAAGGGGGAGGCCAATGCCTCTTTCAATATTTGATTCCAAATATCTCCTGAACCGTTTAACCGATTTGAATATTTTTGGCCTTACTTGAAAAATAATTTTATGGTCTTTCAAAAGAGATTGTTCGTAAAAGCTTTTAGTACAAAACAAAGAAGGCGCTATTTGGAAAAATCCATAATCTTCGCAAATAACGCCATCTAGCCTATTTGTCGTGAACTAAAAGTTCAAACAAAAAATATCTCTCAGGAGACCATAAAATGCTCTTTCAAATAAGTAATCAGTGAAAAAATATTCAAATCGGTTGAACGGTTCAGGAGATATTGGAGTTCAAATATTGAAAGATGCATCGGCCTTCCCCTCCCTTATTATGACAGATCCGAAAAAATGCCATGAAGCAAAATGATCTGGCATTGCCCAAGCTATAGAATTACGTTTTCAAAATTATAGCTCATCGTGTATCTTTCCCAGACAGTGTGTATTCCATGTTATTATTACTATTATTATTATTATTATTATTATGCGGGATAGTGCGATGCGGTTTTTTCTAAAATTTAGCTCATTTTAGTATGGTTAAGGGCCCCTTCAGAAAATGGTATAGTTCAATTAAACTTTCTTTCAAAAATCGCAAAAATTCATAATCGCCGCAAATCGGTATTTGCTAGTCTAGTGTATTGGTTTTGAACTCAATGTCTCAGCAAAAAATCTGATTTGCAAGATCATAAAATGCTCTATCAAACAAAGTCAAAAATATTCAAAACGGTTGAAAGGTTCAGGAGAAATTTTAATTCAAATATTAAGAGATACATTGCCCTTCCCTACCCTTATCATGACAGATACGAAAAAGTATAATCTATTTAGCTTATTTTATGTTGGTCAAGGGCCCCTTGAGAAAATGGTAAAGTTCAATTTAACTTTCTTCCAACAATCGCAAAAATGTATAATTGCTGGAAATATCGCCCTCTAGTGTATTGGTTTTGAACTCAATGTTTTCACAAAAAAAATTATTTGCAAGACCATAAAATGCTCTTTCAAACAAGGTCAAGAATATTCAAATCGGTTGAAAAGTTCAGGAGAAATTTGAATTGCACATTGCCTCCACCCTTATTATGACAGATACGAAAAAATATCATGAAGCAAGATAATCCGGTATCAACCATGCTATGGAATGGCGTTTTGAGAGTTATAACTCATCGTGTATCTTTCCGAAACAGGGTGAATTTTATGTTTCTACAAAGCAGTTAGCCACCTCGCGGTCGAATAACGAACTTCAAAATAATTTTCAGTCATTTCTCTCGCCCACTTCACTCATAGAGATTCTTTTCTCAACCCTGTTAGTCTCACCATTATCGAGATACATTCGCTCCGTACCCGTATCCGGACACCCTATACATGATTTATTTTCAGCGACAGGGTGCCAGTTCTTGTGAAGTCTGTCATTTGGATAGAAAATACCGTCAACTATCAACTTTTTTCGGCACATTTTGACATTTTTTCACAAGAATGAATTTAATCTCCTTGAATAGCTCTTGAAAAGTTAAGATAGGAATGTGCAATCCATTTTTCTCTAACTTGAATAGTTTGAGTTTTGTAGCATGTCAAAGTTGCAAAAATGCCATTTTTAAAACGCGATATCTCGATAACGGTTGAATTTAGGAACATTAGTCAACTTTTTCAAAATCATATACTTCGGCCCTAATGTTTTGTGTCGAATAACGTGAATAACCCTGTATAATAATGTACATATAATAAAATGATATATCACTATAATTAAATCTTCCTGACATATTTTTTTGCATATCAAATACCCACTACAGTCCCAAAATCTAGAATTATTTGAAATGCTCCCGTTATTCATACGAAGCACTGATTTCATTTGTATGTTTGGACCCTCGTAGAGCGTGATATTTTTTGCCGGTGCCGGGGAATTTCAACTATTTCGAGCCGCCTTTGATTCCTGAAAATGAAAGGTTCCACGTGGAGTGATCCAACTTATAGTAATAAGTAAACTTTGGTTTCGGGTTCAAACCTAGTTATTTTTGTGTTTTTCCTTTTGTCAACTATTTTCCAATCCTCAGACGCATCAAAGGAATATTTATATTTGGTTGTCCCAAATTCTTCGATATGAAGCCACCGAACTTTCCTAAATAAAACTGTTTTCATTTTCGTCAGTTTTTTTATATACAGTGTTTCCAAGATAAGGATGCAGAGCATGGAGATTTCGGATACAGTGTCGGTTGAATTGGACAAAAACTGCGCATTTTGATACCCAACAAGATCCCGTTTCACAAATTTGAAAATTCCAAGCCGTTCCGGAAAAATCCGATAAAAACCGAGATTTTGCGATTTCGTTTTTATTTTTTTTTAAAGCTATTTTGAAAGATATGAAAAAACCAAAAACACTTTTTCATTGTCACTTTTGAAGCTCTACAAAACAGCCTTGAGAGATTTTCCGTACGACGTTTCGTTTCGGAGAAACCATCATCAACTTTGTTTTTTTAAATATGGTCCTAGATTTTTTATGACGAATTTTGAGAGCCTCCTATGTTCCTAAGTCAACAATGTATCGCAATTATTCAAAAAAATTATATTGATGGATTTTTACATAAGAACTCATGTGTTAGAGAGAGACAAAAATACATTTTTAATAGGATTAAAAACAAACATCTCTTTTTTTAAGCTATTTTGAAAGATATGAAAAAACCAAAAACACTTTTTCATTGTCACTTTTGAAGCTCTACAAAACATCCTTGAGAGATTTTCCGTACGACGTTTCGTTTCGGAGAAACCATCATCAACTTTGTTTTTTCAAATATGGTCCTAGATTTTTTATGACGAATTTTGAGAGCCTCCTATGTTCCTAAGTCAACAATGTATCGCAATTATTCAAAAAAATTATATTGATGGATTTTTACATTAGAAATCATGTGTTAGAGAGAGACAAAAATACATTTTTAATAGGATTAAAAACAAACATCTCTTTTTTAAAAAGTGCGATACATCGTTGGTTTAGGAACATAAGAGTCTTAAAATCCGTCATAAAAAATCCGGGACCGTATTTAAAAAACCAAAGTTGATGATGGTTTCTCCGAAACGAAACGTCGTATGGAAAATCTATCAAGGCTGTTTTGTAGAGCTTAAAAAGTGACAATAAAAAAGTATTTTCGGTTTTTTCATATCTGTTATGTTTGTCACTATTTATTAAGCCACGGTTGGAGGTGCTGGTATCTAATAATACTGAGTCCTAGTTTAACCGTTTAATACTGAATACTGGTTGTAACAAACATAAAACTTTAAAATAAGATGATGAATGAATCAATGTCACCCGATAGATTGATTCATATGACAACTCGTTTTCATGGCAACCCATTTTCTATGCAGGGCTGCCAACACCTCCCCGTTAATGAAGAAAATCCTTCCAATGTTCAGGTTCACGCCTGGTCCTGGTGGATCGGCGCAAGGGAGTCTCGGATGCCTCCACTTGAACTGCTGGCTGATTTTCTGGAGTAGTTGGAATAAGATTATGTGGCTCAGGAGCTTCAAGTATAGGTCTTTCGAGAAGTCCAGGTGATGCTACTGGATCGTCCATGTCTGACCTCTCAAGTGTCGTTGATCTCGATGCTATTTGAATCGGAGACGTGACCGGCAACTGGAAATCCTCCAGCAAAACCTGCAAAGATTCGTCCTGTTGTTCCAAAGTCTTCTTTGAATGTCGTGGTCTCAGTTGATTCTGATGAGCTCTGATAATTTTTCTTGAACTGTCCAGTAGTTGTACGTTGTAGAGGACTTGACCTATGTTTTCAATTATTTCTCCCGGTAACCATTTCCAATTGTTTCCTGTGTATACTTGAACATATACTTGAGCGTTAGTGTCAAAGTGTCTGTACTTCGCGCCGTGTTTTCGATTGAATTTACTTTCTTGTCTGTCCTTCGTAGCTGAGTATCGGCAGGGATCTTTAGATGGTTGCAGCAAACTAAGTGTAGTCCGGAGACGTCGTCCCAGTAGTGCTTCCGCTGGCGATGCTTTCTCAGGTACGTTCGGATCGGGTGTCGTGCGATAACATGAAAGAAAGGTTGTCAGGTGTTTTCGTATACTTCCCCCATCGCTAATTTTTTTAAGAGATCGTTTGAACGTGTCCACGAAGCGTTCCGCTTGACCGTTCGACTGAGGGTGGTATGGAGGAGTCCTGAAATGATGAATACCTTGTGTGTTACAAAATAATTGAAATATTTCTGCTGTAAATTGTGTGCCGTTATCGGTGACAATGACTTTTGGTTTTCCAAATCTTGCCCAAATATCCTCCAATGCTTCGATAGTCCGCTGCGCTGTTATGCTTCGCATAGGATAGATTTCTGGCCATTTGCTGTATGCGTCGATGACGACTAGGTAATAATCGCCTTCGATTGATCCTGCAAAATCGAGGTGAAGTCGCTGCCATGGTTCTTTTGGAAAGTTCCATGAATGTGATGGTGCCTTGACTGGTAGTTTGGCTGCGCGTTGACAAGCGTCGCATGTCCGACTGAAGTTCTCGATGTGGTCATCAATTCCTGGCCAGTAGACATACGAACGTGCCAGTAGTTTCATCTTCTCCATGCCAGGGTGACCTCGATGCAAAAGATTTAAGGTTTGTTGTTGGAATCGTTCTGGAATGACGGTTCTGTCGTGGAACATCAGGCAATCCTGTACGACTGATAATGACTGGCGTCGGTTGTAGAATGATCGTACTGCTTCGCTCGAGATGTTTCTTGGCCAAGTTGAATTCACGTACTTGATCACTTCTTGTAACACGCTGTCGTGTGTGGTTGCTTGTTTGATTTTAGCAAATGTGAGCGGTAGAAAGTGTACGTTATCTTCCAAGATTTGCGTGACATCGTCTTCCAGTTGAATTGATGCGATGATGGAGTCGTCCTCAACCGGTTCCTGTTCTCGGATAAGCCGTGAAAGCACGTCGGCATATCCAAATTCGGTGGTTTTGACGTATTCGATGCTGAAGTCATAGGCTAACAAACAAAGAGCCCATCGCTGCAATCTATTTGCGGTGTACACTGGAATGCCAGTTTTGGTACCAAAAATTGCTAGTAATGGCTTGTGGTCAGTTTGTAGCGTGAATCGTCGTCCAAATATCATTCTATGGAATTTTGTTATAGCGAAAACCAATGCTAGAGCTTCCTTCTCTATTTGGCTGTAGTTTCTTTTGGCTGTTGTAAGTGTGCGTGATGCGTGACTGATAGCTTTGACTTTGCCATCTGGAAAGCGATGTACTATGCATGCTCCCAGGCCATAGCTTGATGCGTCTGCTGCTACCATGATTTCGTGTTGAGGGTTGTAGTGAGTGAGCGATAAATCCGAGGTTAAAATGTCCTTGAATTTTTCGAAAGCCCTCTGGCACTCATGTGACCAATTCCACTGTGCGTCCTTGCGTAACAGCTGATCTAATGGATGACGTAATGTGTGGATATTTGGAATGAATTTTCAGTAATAATTGACTGCGCCGAGAAACGAACGTAGTTGTGTGATGTTTGTAGGTACTGGCATCTTGGTGATGGCATGCGTCTTGGTTGGATCTGGACGAATTCCTTTTCCATCGATGATGTGTCCCAAATACCTTATTTGATCAGTGAGAAAAGTACATTTTTCTCGTCTGAGATGAAAGCCATACTCTTCGATCCGTTCGAGAAGTCGTTCCAAGTTTCTGTTATGAACTGCTTCTGTCTCGCCACCCACCACTAGATCATCCAAATAAGCGTATGTATTAGTGAGGCCGGCGGTGAGGGAGTCCATTATTTGCTGGAATGCGCCCGGTGCCGATTTGACCCCAAATGGTAATCGATTGTATTGATAGAGCCCCCGGTGTGTGTTGATGGTAATTAACTTCCGAGAGTCCTCTTCGACTTCTACCTGTAGGTACGCTTCACTTAGATCTATGTGACTGAAAATACGACAGTTAGTCATTTTTGAAAAAATTTCGGTTGGTTGTGGTAGCGGATGCCGATGCAACTCCAGACCGTCATTAAGGCCTGTAGAAAAGTCTGCACAGATCCTTAATTGACCATTCTTTTTTTTTGCTACTACAATAGGAGCTGCCCAATTCGAGTAATTGACTGGTGTAATTATTCCTTCGCGTTCCAAGCGGTCGAGTTCCTCGTCCAAGATCGGTAAAGATGCATAAGGGACAGGCCTGCGTGCCCGAAACACTGGTCGTGCGTCAGGTTTCAAGAATAATGACACTTGCGCCTTTGAACATTTACCCAATGAATTGCTGAACACTTGAGGAAATTTTTGCTCGAATTGTTGTAAGATTGATTGACGGCCATGCTCGGTGATGTGATGACACAACGAATTCAGTGATTGGTCCAAAAGGTTGAATGACTCGATTCAGTCTAAACCCAAAAGGTCCAGGTTTCTGTTGCTGACGAAACAACGCTGCGTTTGGGTGGTTCCGTTGATTGTTACCTGACAGTTGAATTCTCCCACTAAGCTTAATTTGTTTCCCGAGGCGTCCTTCGCTACTTGTGACGTGAAAGACTTTGTTGGTCGATCCAATTTTTCCCATGTATGTTGTGAAATGAGTGAAATGTCCGACCCCGTGTCGAGCTGAAGTTTGATCGATTGATTATTAATGAGAACATGGACGTACCTGCGGGTAGGCTGTGCTTCCAGGTGATGGACGTGTGAACTGATGTGGCGGAGACTGGTTTGTCTTTGTTTACTTGATTGTTCGTTCCGCTTTTGCTGTGTACGTCTTCCTGCATTACAGTACCCCTCCTTATGTCCCATGTTCTGACATTGTTTACAGCGATGATTTTTGAAATTACAATCTCGTGTATAATGCATTGATCCACAAAACCAGCATGGTGTTCTCGGTACGTTGTTTTGGGGTGAACGTTCCTGTTGTCCTTGCTTTGGTGGATTTTGTTTCGATGCATTTTCCTTGGATTGTTGAACGTAGTTTCTGCCTTGTCCTTGATTATTCTTGATTAGCGACACTTTGGACACTGGAGTAAACGCTTTGGATGATTGGACAAGCAGTGTATCGTTCTTCAAGTTGATTATGCGCTGACATTCGACGCTTAGTTCATTCAATGTTACTTGGTCCGGCTTGGAATCGATGAGGTTCAGAAGTTTGGTTCGCAGGTCTGCTTCGCTCGGTGCTCTCAATCCCGAGACGAATATTAAGCATTTGAATTGGTCCGGTGTGATTTTAGCAATCTGGAAATCTTCGCATTTCTTGTTTACCATACTTGCATAAGCCACTAAATCCTCTCCCGGTTGTTTAGTCATGTTCATGCAATTGTATCTTGTGTTGAAAAGCGAAATTTTGTGACCAAACATTTGTTTGAGTTTGTCCACTGTGTCCTTGAAGCAATAATCTTTAGGAGACTTTGGTAGCAAGAAGTCTACGTATTGTTTATGACAATGTGTACTGATTTTCCTTAAGATTAATCTGACCTTTGACTGATCGTCCAACTCTCCTGCGTCCACTTCAAATAATCCCTGATAGCGGGTGTACCATGCATCGAAAATGAGGCCGTTTTCTGGATCGTAATTAAATTCCGATACTCCATTTGAAAGCGTTTCCATTTAAGATTCAGGGGAATTTCCTGCTGATTTGACTGATTGAACTGCCGCCGTGAACTGCTGCACCAATTGTTGTTGTTGAGCCATGAAGGTTTGTAAAAATTGTTCCAAATCCGCCATGTTGCACCTTGATAAGATTGACGGTGACAAAATGCCAAAATCCTCGTCGCCACTGTTATGTTTGTCACTATTTATTAAGCCACGGTTGGAGGTGCTGGTATCTAATAATACTGAGTCCTAGTTTAACCGTTTAATACTGAATACTGGTTGTAACAAACATAAAACTTTAAAATAAGATGATGAATGAATCAATGTCACCCGATAGATTGATTCATATGACAACTCGTTTTCATGGCAACCCATTTTCTATGCAGGGCTGCCAACAATATCTTTCAAAATAGCTTTAAAAAAAAAATAAAAACGAAATCAAATAAAATTTCTAAAACGGGATCTTGTTGGGTATCAAAATGCTCAATTTTTGTCTAATTTAACCGACACTGTATCTCTTATAGTTTCCGAGATCCCCATGCTGTGCATCCTTATCTTGGGCTCACTGTTTAAGCCCTAGTTTTCGTGGCGATTCTCTAATATCAATAAACTCATCGACCATTCTTGTCATGTTAAAAGGCGTCGTTCTTTTTGCTTTAGTCATGATTGACAGGTATTGATCAATAGCATAAATTTTTCGATGTGTTTTAATCGCCTTTTTTGCAGTAGCAAAATCTCAGTCAGAGTCCATAAAAGTGTTTCCGACTTCAGAAAACTTGTGATCAATTCTCTTAAATCTGCGAGATTTTATCAAATAATGCCATGAGCACACAATAAAAAAGTTCTTATTCTGGCCGCCTGCAGAGTAACTCTTGAACGTCTAGAACGTCGGCATTTTGTGAAAAAGTGGAGTTTCATTTTGACGGTCCCTAACCCGCTATAACATCTAACAACAATTACAATCTAAAATTTGAGAAAAAAGTGAGTTGACACCTTTTCGCATTATGGTCTCCAATTGATAAATTTAATTCCACAATTATTGATCATTTATGATATTTTTTTTTTTTAGATATAGGATGTTCCTCATGCCAAAAAAGTGTTCACATCACGTTTAATATACTCAAAATTGAATATGTTGTTTAATTGTCGTATGATCGCATGCATATACTTGGTTTTTGATAAAAATTGAAAAATCATTATTTTCCGCCAAAACCAAGTGTGTTTTATATCAAAAGCTTAAACCAAACTATAACTATATCCAAATATCAATAATTAAAAACAAAATATCTTTTGAATCGTTTGGGTGTTCCATACAAAGATCAACAGAAACATTGAACCTCACTTTAATCGTTTTTTTTGTTTTTTCTTCACCTGCTGTGTTTTGGCATGTAGCAGCCGAGTTCTCAACTCCAACACTACTTTTCTTTGATGCATTGATCTTTTTCAATTTCCTTCTGTATCCTGCCATTGATGAATCCATCTATTTCTTCACAACTTCTTTTGTTGCATCGACATCCTCTTCTTTCAATTTTACCAAAGACAGTTAATATGCTTTGTTCTTCTTTCACGACCACAGTATTCACGTGATTTTGTTTTCCATTAACCAGGAGAACTGCGATATATATCCCAGAATTCTAACAGCATTTTGTTGATCCGTCGAAGATCTGACATTTTGGAGCAATATTCTTCGCAAGATGTGTAGTTAGGTACGCCACTGCCAAACCCGTCGTTTGCAAAAAATGTTCAGCACACGCACTGCAGGCATCTTTGCAAATACATGTAATTCGAACAAGTTTGACAATGATAATCAGGCAAAACCTTTCTCGGTTTTTCACGATAGCGAACATGACAGTGTTCCAGCAACACCCATAGGGAAATCTTTTTTCTATGCACACACTTTTAGCCTACCAACAACGCAGTCTGTGAGCCCCTTAAACGATTTCCAGCTTTTCGGATGATATTTGAGTATCGAGTATCGGGTAATATCCGGATATTCGGTAAGAAGCAATGATGGTGAGCTCAAGAACCTTTATTGGGTGGTTAGAGTATTGGAAATGCCTAAATGCGTTACAGAAAACCTCCGGCGAAAGATGGCTTCCGATTGGTTGGTGGCTTGTCAGTTGGATTGCTCTGTGAAATTTGACATTTTGCAGATTGTCGTTGACCACACTTTTGTGTTCACAATCGAAAATCGACACGTATTTTATCTTTTTTTTTTGAAAACTTCAAGAATAATATCATAAGAGCTCATTCATCACAGAGTATTTTTCCCAAACAATCCAAAACTTTTTTACTTTGAAACTTTTTCAAAAGAAAACCACATGAAAAGGGTTCTTCCAAAAAGTTTGATTATTCGAATTTGTAAAAAGTTGTCATTAGAAAAGAAATTCTAATAAACATTTCCACGCCCTCTTCCAACTTTTCTTTTGAAGAATTGAAGATTCCAACTAAAATGCTGAAGTCAGGAGAATTATCGTTTCATGATGTAGATAATTCAAAACAAAATTATGTGAAAATTTTATACAAGGTGGCGCAAAAAAGTCCCCTATTTGTTTTTTCATGTAAAAGTAGGGTTATTTAAGACCATGGCCGAAAGTGCCCCGTTTTGCACATACAGGGTGTACAAGTTTTTAAAAAAAAAACGAATATCTGAATTTGAATTAAGGTTTTGATATTGTTACTTATGTCTCTCATTGCCATAACAACATTGTTTGGAGTTAAGTATGGTCCTCCAAGAGAAACAAAGAAGCCGCTCAGTATTCTGTAATTATATTTTCGATAGTCAATACACTGTTTTTTTTTTTAATCCAAAAGAAAAGAGAGAGAGAAAATTCAAGAAAGCTCTTTTGTATGAAATTGAACAAGATTTTAGGAAAAAGAATTACTGTTCTGAAATAATTATGTGTACCATTTTTTTCTTGAAAAATAGTGCACACATGCTCTCCAACTCCGGCCCCGGACGAGTTTTTTTTTTGAAATACCCAAAAACATGCAATACCATTTAGTATTTGAACCCTGATAATTTCATCAAAATCGGTTGAGCGGATTTCAAAATAAATTCAGATATTCATATTTGTTTTTTAAACTTGTACACCCTATATCCAGGAAATAGGGAACTTCCGGCCATGGGTTCCCCATCTCAAACTTCTTATTTATGACTCCTCTATTTGCTGTATAAGCAGTGACCAATTGATCTGGGACATTCTGTTTATTTATTTAGACTCTGATAATCACACACTAAAAACTATATCAACCAAATGGCCCCCCCAGCAATAATGCAAAAATGAGCTCTTTTTATAGCACTTTTCATAACTTTCTCCAATATATCAGGTGATATTCTTTCAATTTCTTTCCGGATGTTGTCATTCAAAACCTCCAGAGTCGAAAGATTATTTACAAATAGCCTATTTGATTTGAGATAATCCCATAACCGAAATTGTATTTGCTATCAATTATTGTATTGGTTCCAAAGACAGTAGAAGAAGATATGCTCTGTAGCTTTGTAGAACATAGAACATCCATGATTATTTACCCGACTTTTTTTAGGTATTTTGCTACAATTTATCAAAAAACTCTCACACAAATTTTATTTTAGTTTGTGGAAGACTTGAATTGACGCGATAAGAATTGTAAGATTTGATCAATAGGTGGGTGATTACGTAAAAAAGCCAACCAGACAAGAAGCCTCTCTGAATGTACTTATCGTCTTTTTTCAAACATTATTTCTTCAAATAAAATCCGTATCCAGAGAATAATCCTCTTTTTGCTCTCATCACACCGTAGAAAATAACTGTGTTTCATGCTATTTCAAATGCACTTGTATTATCCGTAGACTTACAATAACAAGAAACATAACACCTATGCCTTCAGGATGGAAAATTTTGACGCAAACACAAATCAACGGAGGGGCCAGGTTTGTTCTTAGTGAAGAGAATAAAGATGGTAAAGAAGTCGGTTTTGCATTTGAAAGTACCCGATAAAGTAATGTATGTGATATGTTATTATTTTTCATCTTTTATTGATCCCATCAATTTATTTAACCAACAAAATTAAAATTATTGAATTTTATTTGAAACATAGTTTTGTGAAAAGTTTTCGTGACTGGCTTGCTAAGACCGCTCATTTTGACTGCTCCCCACCACCTTCTCCTTCAAAAATAGTTTTGGACATATACTGGGGAAACGATGTCATCCTCATCGCTATTTTCTGTAAGAGACAGCCCCGTTTTTATTATGATCAATTTTAAATAGTGGATGATGTTACTCATATCTAACTAATTTATACAGGGTTTAACAATATCGAGTATATAGCATTGGTAACTCGTTAACCATTAAAGATACAACGTCGGTTAAATGAAGGCAAAGTTTCGCAACTTTCAAAAATAATTAGAAACATCCATCCTTAGGTGTAGCTCCCGTCAGTGTATACGATGAAGATAGGTTATGTCTGACCAAATAATACAGGGCTGAAATTTCTGTCCACTTATCATGGGTCATCCAGTGTGTCTATTCAAGTTCGCACGCATATGAAAAACGTGTTTATTATCAATTTTACGGAGACATGTTATTCCTCATTACTGATTACTGATTACTGATTACTGAAGTACAGGCGCTACGAGTTTTGGGCTGTTGGCCCCGACACCGCAGCCTCTAATTGGGCTTATTGTATCTTCTCTGTGCCTGTCTCTCAGTCGAAGAGCTGCATTGCCCGAATAAGGCTTATAACTCGTTCCACTGTTGTCCCGTCCGTCCTTTGAGGAGTGGTTGTGAATTCCCCGTTATCTCTTCTCCAGTACGCCAGCGCTTCACATTAAAATACAATGTGGGGGCTGTTTCCTCCTCCTCATTGCACAGCCTACATATGGTTTCCTCGTTGAAAAGGCCCATGATATGCATGTGTTTCCTTAGAGTGCAGTGTCCAGTTAATATACCTGTTGATTTACTAAGGTAATTCCTGCTGAGTTTCAGTAGGCTTCCAGAAAATAATGGTTCGATCTTGTCTGCCATCATTAATTTACTGTGTTTCAGTCCTGGTGATTGGCACCATCTAGCTTTCTGTTGTTTTTTGAACCAAAAGTTCGGCCAACCTCTTACAGAGGATTTTGTAATAGATTGGTGAGGGTGAAAGAAAAATTCCTTTTTTGTCTAATTATTCCCTAAATTGTGACTACCAAGCTGGTGGATAGTGCAGTGTCAGACATTCAAGCAGAAGAACTAATTAGACTCCTCAACATTTGCCTGAAGCAGAATTTCTTCTTCTTCAACAATCAAACTTATTGCCAAGCTTATGGACTAGCCATGGGATCACCACTCTCACCACTCCTAGCAGACCTTTTCATGGATTGGTTAGAGACAAACTACATTTTACGCAATAACCCACACTCTTCTAGTTTAGTCTATTATCACAGGTATGTGGATGATATTTTGGCACTCTGGCAGGGAGACATTGACCAATTGTCTGATTTTATGAACATCATCAATTCAATACACACAAAAATTAATTTCACTTTGGCAATAGAAAACAATAAATCCATAAATTTCTTAGACTTGACCATGAAGAACATCGACAACAAACATATTTTCGATATATATAGAAAGCCAACTCCTACATAATAACTCCTTTCATTGTAAGAATCACAATATAGTAGCATTGAATAGTTATGTAAATAGAGCATATGACATCCCCTTATCTACAGACTCCCTAAGTAGGAAAATATCCATAATTGAACAAATAGCTAGGATTAACGGTTTTGGCCCAGGAATCATTGATAGGCTTGCACAAAGGAAGTTATTGAGAAATACTATACATATATAATGTGTATTCGCCATTAGCATCATACAAGATTCAGCGTATTCTTAAATCACATGATGTACAGTTGGTTTTTAGATCGAAGGACACGTTAGGAAATTTTCTATTAAACAATAAGGATAAAGTGGATGTAATGCAAATTGAGTGTCAATGGGGTAGCAAATATGTAGGCAGAACTAAACGTAATTTTAAGACTCGTTTTTCAGAGCATCATAGATGTGTAAGATTCGGTAGAGATGAATCGCTGTTCGCTAAGCATATCATTGACACTGGTCATTATTCTGATTTTTCCAAAAACTACAACATACTCCACATAGAAAATAACTCGTGCATATTAAACAACTTGGAAACATTGGAAATTTGTAGATTACAGAATGATAGTCCTGATTTGACTCACAACTGCTATTTGGTAATAGGATTTTAAAATTATTTTTTGAATAACACCGCCCCTTCTGCTACTTGTGTATGAGAAGGTTCACCTATTTTATTCTTTTTCTATTTTTATTTCTTTTGTCATTTATTTCATCTCAATTTATTCATTTTATAATTTTAATCTAAGTGATGGCTCTTCTTCTTCTTCTTTATCACCTATAGTTTATTGTTGAGTATATGTTGCTCATAGATGTCATCGGGAATCAATACTTGTCAATGATCGTCAATGTGTAGCCCCACATAACCACACTTGGGCTTGTCAGTTTATTTATTTGTTTTTATTAGTAATGTGCATTGTCATGTAGGCCTATATTATTTTAATTATATATATTTTACACATCGTTTGTTGAATGCTGTGTGTAAATGTTAGTGGTCATGGATGTTTAATCTGTTTATTTGTTTGACAATTCTCGTTTATGCAAAGAATGTAAGTACATTTTTATTATCGGGTGTTTTGTAATTTATTAATTTCCTCTTTTTCTCATTTAGTATAATACCTGCAGATGTTCCCTTAGGAACGAATTCGGTCGTATTTTAAAATATAATTTTGGGAATAATTAGACAAAAAAGGAATTTTCCTTTCACCCTCGACAATCCATCACCTGCCCAAACATGAAAAATTCACAATCATTGATTTTGTAATACCAATGGCAGGCTCTGGACCCAGAAGTGGTGTGTTTGCAGCTTTGCATACTAGTAAGTCCGCTTGCTCGTTCTCAGCTATCCCTGTGTGTCCTGGCATCCATCCAAGAGTTACATCGTTAGATACTCCCAGTGTGACAAGGTTTTGCTGACAGTCCATGACTTGTTTAGATTTGGTTTCCCGACTGGAGATGGTTTTGATTGCTGTCTTGGCTGTCACTAAGGATAAGGATTTTCCTTCCTCTGTAGCCTCTCCTGAGATTCTCTTGCACGAATAAATTTATTGCATGTACTTCTGCCTGGAAAACGATAGCGTACATCCCAAAGGGTTCATATGTTTCCCACTTTGGATTTTATCCTAAGATTCCGGCACCAGTTCCCCGGCATGTTTTGGAGCCGTCTGTGCACCATATTGCCCCATTTTTCATCCGGAGTTGTTTCACCGTTTCCTCATCCCATATTAGCTTGGTCTTGGGAGACGTACTA
Organism: Orchestes rusci; assembly: GCA_958502075.1. Taxonomy (NCBI): domain Eukaryota; kingdom Metazoa; phylum Arthropoda; class Insecta; order Coleoptera; family Curculionidae; genus Orchestes; species Orchestes rusci. The sequence goes on along the minus strand of OY293303.1, from coordinate 51,812,149 downwards.
AAGTTAATATTTTTCAGCATGATATCACTCCTCATTGTTACTGGGTGATTCGTGATTGTGCTGGTTATCTTAGTGTGTCCTTGGGAGTTTGAGTAGCTCCAGTTCGTGGTGTTGCTAAGTCTATATGCTCCAATTCTTGCTTCTATTTTGATAAAGATATCTTAAGGAGGTAGGTTAAGCATGGCCTCCATTGCAAATGTTGGAGTAGTTTCAATGCCTTCCGTTATACAGAGACATGCTAGCCTTTGACCTTTGGCAAGTTCCGTGGCTGCCTGTCGCTGCTCGATTTTCTGCCACCAGATAACAGAGCTGTGAACAAGAGTGGGTCTTACCACGGTACAGTAGAGCCAGTGTACCATGCGCGGATTAATGCCCCAGTACTTTCCCATCGCTTTTTTTGTTGCCATTATTGTGACTTTACCTCGCTTGACTATTTTCTGTAGGTGTGAATTCCATGTGAGTTTGTCATCCAGGATGATGTCTGGGTATTTGACTTCTCTTACCACCTGCAGTTCTTGTCCAAAGGATATGGGTTTGAATAATTCCACTGTATTCCTCTTTCTCGTGAAGCTGACCAGGAAGGTTTTCTCAGGATTGACCTTCAGGTTCACCTTCCTGCACCAATCTTCTACGATAGTCAGAGCTGTCTGCATCAGTTCTGATATTGTTTTGGCGTGTTTGCCAGTGATAAGTATTGCTACGTCATCGGCATAGCCTTGGGCATAAAATCCCTTGCTGTTTAACTCCACCAGTAGTTCATCTGCGTCTAGGTTCCAGAGGAGAGGGGATGAGACTCCACCCTGGGGGGTGGCCTTCAGCTGCCTCAGTAGTTACAGTTTTGTCAAGCATATTTGCTTGGATTCTCCTACCTTTCATCATGTTTCTTATCCACCTACAAACTGTGTCTGGAGGTCATTGAATTGAAGAAGGTATGATCAAATGCTCCTTCTATATCAAGGAATGCAGCTAGGGCAATTCCTTGGTTGTTCAGGGGTTGCTTTGTTTGTTCAGAGCAGTTTCACATGATTTACCAGGTTGGTAGGCGTTTTGGTTTTTGTGTATTGGCCTCTCCATTAGGGAGGTTTCCTTAATGTGCCTTTCAATCACTTTCTCTATCGTTTTGAGTAGAAACGACGAGAGATTGATTGGTCTGAATGCCTTGGGCTGAGAGCTATCTCTCCCGGGTTTTGGTATAAAGACCACTCGTGAGAGTTTCCAGATCATGGGAATGTGTCCCGTTGCCAGGATTGCTCTGAACAGTTGGCAAAGCATCGATATGAGTTGGGCTTTGCCCTGCTGCAGGTGAGCCGGTATTATCCCATCGCATCCAGGTGCTTTGTATGGTTCGAATGAGTTTATAGCCCATTCAATTCTATTTGGTGTCACAATTTGTCGGGCTGTGATCCAATCATCTCTTGATCCTCTCATCAGGAGGATCTCAGGAGATAGAGAGTTGGTTCCCTGTTGCGAGTTGATTATAGTCGTTTCTGGAAAGTATGCCCTGAGTAATGTCTCAATGGTTTTTTAGCCATTTTTCGTGTATTCCCCATTTGGTTTCTTTAGTGTTCCCATTGGTGGAAGGGGATCTCTAGCTAGGATTCTCTGAAGGCATGCGCCTTCCTTCTCGACCTCAGTGCAAAACTTCCTCCAGTAGTTCCTCTCAGCTTCCCTTGCTTCTTTATTGTATTTTGTGAGAGTATGGTGGTATTCATCCCATTCACCGGTTTTCTTGGCCACATTGAAAAGTCTGCGTGTTTTCCCCTTCATCTTGTCAAGTCTCTCGTTCCACCATCCTTGCATGAAGAACGCCGGATTAGCTAACAACTTTGATGGTAAGAGTGAATTATGGCGTTTTGTAGTTGTTCCGCTTTTAAGCATACGTTCCTTGACCCCGTTTAATCCCGCCTCCAGCTCCTATTCAGTATTCAGCCCAGTTTGTTTAGCGTTGGTTGCGGTACATTTCTGACGGCTTGTCAAAACTATTGATTTCCATCAGTATATACCCATGGTTCGACAGGGATGGTTCGTCGGATACACACCACCGCTGGATACTGGGATTGATACGGGAGGTGGATAGAGTGACATCAATAACTTCCGACCGTATGCGGTTTGCAAAAGTGGGCTTGTTTAGAATCTCCAAATCATGGGTTATCATAAAATCCAATGAAGACTCACCTCTTTTGTTGATATCGCTGCTTCCCCAGATGGTGTGATGCGAGTTGGCGTCCATACCTATTATACACTGTAGGTTTCTCTGCCCACAGTGATCCACTAGTTTCTCCAGGTCTTCTGATGGTGGTGGTCTGGGTGCATCGTGGGGAAGGTGAACCAAGGCTATAATAATGTCCTTCTGGGTTCCTTCCTCTTTGTAGCTTGGTTGGACGGCTACTTGATCCCTGAAATTTATTTCTTTAATATTGAGAGCCTGCACTCCGTTTCTCACGTATACATATGCAAGCTCTCACGTTACCTGCTCGTTGTGGAAGATCTTACCTCCAGTGTTTTCTAGACCGGCTATTTTTCCCTTCTCAATCAAGAATTCTTGTATGATAGCTAGGTCTATGGTATTCTTTGCCAGCTGTTGGCAAAGAGCAGCAGATGCTCCCTCACTGTGCTGAACGATTATTTGAATTACCCTCAGCATCAGGAGCCTCCTCCTTGAGAATCCTGAAGGTTAGCTGCGTTAACCCTAAGTAGGCCCGGAGATGACGGTTTTGCAGCTCCTTCAGAGATCTACTGTCAAGACCGACAATGAGTGTCATGCCCTCATTGTCCGTCTTGTGGCTGATAATTATTCAGTCCTCGTTCTTCAGCCCCATGTTCTGGGTTTTGAGAAGCTGGAGAGCTTGTGCCGATTCCTTGACTGCCGCGGATTTTGTTGGTATTCAGACGGCAGTCCTCACGACTGGCACCACTCTGTATGTCAGGCCAATCCGAAGACTGGTTCCCTCGTAGGGGCTAAAGCCTGGAACCACCCGCAACAGCCAAGTCTTGGCAGCTTCATTGGCGCAAGTGATATAGATCACCCCACCACTGGAGCTGCTGTTCTTGAACTGAGGACCAGTTTGGGGTTCGCATTTATATACTTCCCGGAGTAGAGTCCACTGTAGGCCTCTTCGCTGCTCCTCAGTATATGTTTCATCCGGATACTTCTCGAAAGTGATAGCCCGGTAGGGTTTTGCTGTGTGTGAGTTTCCCCAGTTGATGTACTGGGTGTTACTTCAGCATTCCCGTGTCGTGACTTTTTCATGTCGCTTTTTTCTGGAGTTGGAGTGTTGCCCTCAGAGCGACACCTCTTTGCAGAGGATTTGTTTACAGGGGTCCTAGGTTAACCTGATGCCCCAGGCTCTGCGAACTGAGCATCAGGTTTTCTAGTGTTCCCCGAGCTATTCGGAAGGGTTTTATTCCCGGGATTCCTATTTGCCCTCGGTTTACGAGGCCGAATAGGCTCTTCCTTGGCTTTAGCTCTCGCTATCGCAAGCATCCTTCGCAGTGCTCCGGAAAGCTTTGCCATTCTGTTCAGGCTGATGTTGCCAACGCCCGTACTAATGGCAGATACACCGGCACTGGAGATTGCATCACTGTTTCCCTGGTTGCCCGTGGTTAATTCATGTATAATAACATCGAGGTTTGGTTATTCCTCGGTTGCCAGAACGTGTGATTGGCCCTCCCCAAAATCCGTGAGGCCAGCGTTGGCCACCGGGGCTTCCACCTGGTCGGAACCAACGGTGAGATTGCAACTTACTTGGGGTACAAAATCCCCAGGTTGTCACACATCGTTCAAAAGTGCTAGTTTTGGTCCGACCCGGGTATTCAATTTTCCCGGCTCCCCCCATATCTGGGAGGCATTTCCCTATCCGCCACCTGAGGAGGCGCCCGATGGAGGACTAGCAACCCCTCATAAGGTTCATCCAAAAATATGAATTCCGCTCAAAAGTAGAGTTACTTTCATTTGTGATCATCGATGTGATATTTAAGATCGAAAATTGGTATTGAGAAAAGTTGATTAGAATGGAAAACTACGTGCAAATAAACATTTATTTACTATGAAAATTGAGTTTTGATGTTTCTCGCAATTTTTTCATTCTCGGAATACTTTTTTTGCCTTATCCGTCTATTTAATAGATAGTCTGATTAAAATAATCATTCTAACAATCGCTGATGTGTTTATTGAGATATTTTTCAATATTTATCAGAGAAAATCACTCAACTTAACAAAACCTTATTTTTATCGAATAAATGTGTAATAGGATATTTATTTGATCGTAGTTTTCAGCTCTAATCAACTTTTCTTCGTATCAATTTTTGATATTTACACAAAATAAAGGTAACCACTCTCTACTTTACTTTTGAGCGTAAATCATGTTTTTTGAGACATCTTGTATACGACTGAGAAAAATCAATATCTATACCCTTGATATAAGATCATAAATGAACAATTAAACTTCCCTGCACACAAACAGTATTTTGTATTGCTTGGCAGCAACCAATAATTATCAGTGCTACTTTTATTCTATTGAATATAATCATAGAGTGCAAAACATACTTTCTGGAGAGCTAAACAAATAACATCCGGCATTTTTATTCAGACAAGCGTTTTCGGGCATCGTAGTGAGAACAAACAACATCAACTCTTCTTCTGTAGTCAGTTTTTTATGATGTTTGACAGGAAACAGTTGTTTGTGGGCATCGTAGTCAGAACAACTACACCCTGTATATCCCTGATGATCCAAACTCACTGCTGCTTGATGATGAACAACTTTTTCTTGACTTTTAAACAAACGAAAAAATCAAAACTTTCCATGGTTTAATTCACTTAGCACTACTGCACGTGACGGCAAAACAAAATGAACTGATTATGATGAGGCCAGGGACCGGTGACTTGTTCGGAGAAAAAACACTTTCTCCGAACACATTTTTCAAATACTGAGCGTAGATAGGACAAAATTATACCCACCAATCAAAGAAGGACATAGAAGCGAAGGATAATTAATGTAATTGGTTATTTTTGAATGTGAATGGATATATTGTATTTCACAGTTATAAGTTATGATGCTATAATTTTCCAAGACGCACGCATCTTCCACCACAATGAATCATACATACATACACACTAGCATTACAACCCTTCGTGGGTTTTAGCTGCAAAGACGATTTGCCTCCATTGGTTTCTGTCCAACATGGTCTCTTTCCAGTTGTCAATTCCCATAGTCTTGAGATCTCTTATTATGTTGTCTCGCCATCGTAGTCGTGGTCTTCCTAAGGGTCGTGTTCCCCTGGGGTTATTTTCCCATACTGTTTTAATCAGTCTATCATCAGGAGCTCTTTGGACGTGTCCAGCCCATTGTAAACGCTGCGATTTTATACATTTTGTTATGTTTGGGCTTTGGTATAGCCGTTCTATTTCCGCATTTGTTCTTATACGGTATAGCCCTGTTATTGGGTCTTGGATAGGGCCGTAGATTCTCCTTAGGATTTTGCGTTCGAATCTTTGTAATAACAGTTCATTGTTCTTTGTCAGGGTCCACGTTTCGCAGCCATAACAGATGGTTGGTTTGATGATTGATTGATATATTCTGACCTTCGAATCGAGCTCAACTTATTAAACGCTCCAAATTGGGGTTTTGACTGTAAACGAGTTTAACCCACTTAAACCTGGCTTATTTCGTTGGTGCATACGAAATCTTAGATCTGAACTGGTCTAAATCTTGAACGAGTTTGAGTGTCAAGTATGAACGGAGAGTAAGGCGTCGAAATTGCTTTTTTCTCCCACTTTTTTGTTATAGAGTCTAAACTTATGGAGCAATAGAAAAGTTGTGAACGAAAACAATGAGAATTTGGCGAGCTCTGTAGATTGATTAGCAGCCGAGGAAACCCAAAGAAACCTGTTCTGTGTTTTTCAAAAATCCATATCTCCGCTGTTTTTGAGGTTCTAGAGATGCTCCTTCGCGTCATGACATCCCTTAACGAGTTCTCACAATCAGCAAACTTTGGGTGCTGGCAATGGAATAGTTTTTTAACAATCAACACTTGGAAATTTTTTACCTTTTTCATAGCTGGATGCTCGGCGTATAGCGTATGGTCTGATCTTGATTTTTAAAAAAGATTCGAAAACTAGAAGTAACATTCCCCAAACCTGACCAGATCTTTTTTGAGAATCATGATAAAACCAACCGCTGAGCATTGACAGCTCTTTGAAAAAAGGGACAAAAAATATTCAAGTATCAATTTTCACAAAATTTATTGATCGTCAGCGGCCAAATTTTGCTTATTGTAAGAACACACCAGTTGCTATCATGTCGCGAAAAAAGATATCTACATTTTCAAAAACAGCGGAGATATCAATGGTTCAAAAATGTACAGATTTTTCTGGTTTTTCCGGTTTTTCTCGGCCTCTAACCAACCTACGGAGCTCGCTGAGTGCTCATTTTCTTTGTTTTATGATTCTTCATAACTTTCCTTTTTTGTTTGCTTTATTAGTTTAGATTCTGTTGGCGCATGAAGGGAGAAAAAAGCAATTTGAACGATTTAGTTGTTTAAAGTTAACCACCCATATTTTTGTTGAGCAAACAGGGTAAAATATCACTAGCAGTAATAATTGTGTTTGATGACGTGATACAGTCAATTTCCTTCTTTCATTTTTGTCACGGAATTACCCTCAATATCTAACAAAAAACTGTTGAATCAGTTGGTTTTTGCGGGTATTCTTCCATAAAGCATTAAAAAACATAATTATGGCACATGGCAGCGTCGCTGAAAAATAGTAAATATTTCCATGAGAAATATGTATGGTTTAGTGATATTTGTTTTGTTACTTGTCTTGTGGTTTTTAGTCTATAGTATCACGTACACACTGAACGATAGATTACTTTTGATAATTACGTCAACAAGGGACGACGCGTGATCAAATGTATTTTACAGATGATTGCATTGTGACGTAACTGTCAAAGGTAATTTAAGAAACTCTTTATATTTGTGATGACATAAAATCCTTTATTTCTGATACAGGTTTGGCCGAACCAGCTAGAGGACCAACCGAATTTGCCGGCGCCACTACGATGCAGCCATTTTTCAATATCATACTCATTTTTTCTCATGTATTGAATGTCAGATGAGTTTTTCAAGAGTTTATTGTTTGTTCAACGCAAAAAATGACGAGCCCGCACTCATCTATTCTATGTTGTTCACAGGACTTCTAACCTGATCACAAAACAGAGAGCAATTTTTTTAGAACATACTCTTAGGAAGTGGCGGCTCGTGACTTCTCAAAGACGCAGTGCTGCAGAGCGTGGGTTTTAATAATTCCTAAAAAAATCTCCTCCATAAACTTCGAAAATACAATCCGTTGCCAAAAACATTTGCACCCTCTAGATGTTATTTCAAAGTTTTGCTCGAAAAAATGGCAAATTTCTGACGTTAATATTTTCTTTTTGGTTGAATTTGGGTTTGGGGTATAGTATAAAAAAAAATGTTTAGAATTTCTAGGAGAATTTGAAGATCAGATAAGAAATGGGATTGTTATTTAAAATAAGAAAGTTGGACCACGCCCAAAAGTTCTGAAACTACCTGTAAATGTGAAAACATTGTTTTCACAAAATCCATTTTGACAATCAAACTTTCATTTGGGAAATTTTTTCCCAAACATTAAATTGAAAAGGTGATGGGGGGTCCATTTAGCCGTGAACGCCCTGCACATATTGACATTGATACAGAAGATAAAAAAAAAATATGAGCAGAAGCTGAGAAGAATGAAGAAATCTCCTTGGATAATAGTTTGGAAATTTTAGATGAAATGATAAAACAAGGATTGCGATTTTTTCACTGCTCAAATAAAAATGGCATCTGCTACGTTTGGCATATATCCTGTTCAGTATGTGGAGCGTTATGCCCAGAGTAAGAAGATTATACAAGTACTTCGTCTATATGCAGTGGGTATGTACAATAGATTCATGGGTACAGATAAGATGGATGAAGATTTATCTAGATATTATCAAATGAGCATTGCAAGTGAAAAGTGGTAGATATTGGCCTATACTTATCTGACTTATGGATGTGGTGTGACACAAAACAAGATTTCCGATGCTGTAAGATACGACGGGATGAACCATCTTATTGAACCAGTACTCAACAAGAAGCGTACAAGGTGCGTGGGAGAGGGATGTTCATCTGTTGGTCGTACACAATGTCAAGAATGTGAACTTTGTTTCACCAACAATAACATGATACTATCAAAACAGTGATATTGACCTTGTATATCCATGTGGTCACACATCCAAAGTATCCGATAAATTCTTATTTGGAATTATTTTTTAGATCCTTGTCCTCCACAAGGAGGAGACAAAAAAATATAGAATGACATGCCGATTGAGATGCACGTCACAAAATATTTTAAACATTTTAGAATTAGCAATAGGTGCCGCAGCTCTGCAGCTCTTATACACTAGCCGCCACTCTGATATATATAATTTAGAATGCCGTTATTTGTAGAAACCATGTTATTTCCATCAAGACTATTGATAATGTAATATTATATGTATATATTCAAGTGTATTGTATACATATCCCAGCAGATGCTCCAGGAACATGCGCTAATTTGTTTTCGAAAAATAAGGAAAACATTCATAGAATCGGGAGTCTGGAAATGCTTTTCAAGATAGTGGATGTTGAACATTTAAAAAAGCAGACATTCCAAATTATCCTAAATATACCTTAACCATTCCTGCTAGAGTTCATCTAAGTTATTTATGGTGATAGTGAACTAACTTTGCTTCGAGTAAATTGAAATTATCATGTCCAGAGGCCTACCGGAAGGCACCTTGATGAATATTTTTGAAAAAAAAGTATAGATCAAAAACTTCTTCCAATTTTTATACAAGGTGAGTCGAGAAGAACGGACCAAATTTCAGAAGTGTATTGTACACGCAAAAACAATGTAAAAAAACTCATTTATCCATATCCGATATTCATTTGTTTTCAGGTTATAGCGTGATACCAAATCAAGAAAATACGATTGTTTACTATCACAATACACAGACACATTGTCAAGACAACATAGATGTCAAATAGTTTAGAGTCTTGAGCATAACAAATTTAAAAAAAAAAGCATTAAAAAATGAAATTATTCAACTTTGATATTGCGCTATAACTTGAAAACTAATGAATATCGGATAAGAACAATATGGGTTTGTTTACATTGTTTTCGCGTGTATAATACAGTTTTGGTGCGTGATGTGGTACTTTCAATGGGCGCGAATCATGCATGAACGCGTTTTTTGGATTGGGTACATCTAAAAAATGTAGTCGGCTTCTAGGCTTGGTATTCTGGACCTAAAGCGGGGTCTACACCTAACATTCTTTTACCTTATGTATTGCCTGTTCGTCACTACGGATCAAGTAAAACATTGTGTGTAGACTGAAAAACGGACGTTTTAATTGAACTGAATCAAGACGTAAAACCGTCTAGGGAACTGACCAAATCTTCCGAAATTTTCTAACAAAACGCGCGTCTTGGTTTTCAATATGTCGCATTTTTTGTTGAAAGCGCAAAATAAAGCGCTTACTCTTTTTTCTAGAGGAGATTCTACGAAATAAAAAAGGATAAAAATCTTTGAAATATCTAGGAGTTTATGAAGAGCATAATAATTACCTACAAAAACCAGGCGAAAGATGTAGTTCAAAGGCGGGCAATTCACCTTAGGTCTTGCATGCCAATTTGAAGGTTCAGGGTTGTCTCTGGTTCGGATATGGCGGCTGAAAGATCAGCGTACAAAGATTAGCAAGGTAAAGCGAGGTCTACACATGATATTTCAGCTTACGTGTTGCATGTGAGCTAAAAGGTTCAGGTATGACGGTTGAAAGACTAGCATACACACTGAAAATCTCAACGTAAGATTCCAGATCAGTTTTTGAAAGACCATGGAAGAAGCATTGCCTTTGTTAGTCATCTCATTGGGTTGAGTGAGTTAGAAAAAACAAAGAAAGACTGCTCGTTCACGATGCTCATGTTGCTTATCGTTTTCCTTGGAGTTTCTTGATTATTTAAAAAGAATGTAGATCAAAACACAAAAGTGATGGCTTATTATATATCTTATCCGTACCGGCACCAGATCGTTCTGATCAATTCACTTTTTGTAACTTCTTCCGTAAGGCCGATCGGAAAAAAGTGAATTTTCAAGCTACAGTTTCTTTTTATGTCTTCTCATGCAGTTTTTAAACCAATTCCGTGAAAAAGTCTTGGGATCATCGTCACAAGTCGCTCATGTTCAAATGTATACCACACAATACAAATTGTTATGATTTCTTGATGCATACCGTAGTTTTTCAACAAAAAATTATCCAAAGCGACCGATTGAAAAGCAAAACGTCCATTTTGTTAAAAAATTTTGAATGATTTGGCTAGCTCCCAAGATAGTCTTACATCTTGATTCAATTCGAATGAAACGTCTGTTTGTCAGTCTACATTCAATGTTTTACTTGATCCCGATTAGTGATTGAGAAGGCAAGACCTAAAGTAACATGTTATGTGTAGACCCCGCTTAACTTCGATTTTCTAGTCTATATACAATAATATGTTCCTTGAAGACTGTTAACTGAATAGGCAAGACGTGAGGTTAAATGTTATGTGAAGACCGGGCTTAAGAAATCAACACAATCAAGCATTGGTCAGAATCATTATAGATTTTCGAGCAGTGCTGTCTTTGAACAGTTGTAATAGAAAGTGACCAGAAATGTTTGATGATTGTTTTACTCCACCAACTAAAAACCACGCGGCAAATGAGAACGAGCTCCACAATCGAGAAATAAGTATTTGCCATGAAAATGAGTTGATGCTGGAGTGAAAGATTTTCAAGATCATTCGTTATTTCTCTTGATAAAACATTTTGTTGCAATCGCAAAATCTTTGTTCGAAATGTTTACCTGATTTTTTTGGTTATTTCGCCACACTGTACCAATAAATCTTACAGGGTTTTGAATTGATGCAGATTTGAATGAGAGATCACTTTTCAGAGATCTAGAATTCAATTAATAAGTGACTAAGCACTGCACAAACCAGAGCCTTGAATATACCTTTCCGCTATATTTTTGTGAACATTTCTTTAGACTGTGGCGAAATCAGAATGAATAATGGATGCGCTACAAAATTAGAAAGCATATTTCCAGATACCTAGCTCCAGTGTGAGAATACATTTGCCAAAAAATGCTGACGATGATCTACCTACTTTTTGAGTATGAATTTGACAGGTGGATAGTTTTAAACTTATGAAATGAAACAGTTATCTAATTTCTTCAGTCACTTTTTGTGCCAATTGTTCACTCTTTGCAATTGTTATTGTAGAGCTCAATTCAAATATGTTTACTTATTCTCATCCTACTTGGAATAGGCGGTTGCGAGACGTAGTTCTCTCATTGACCCAGGATTCCCAACCTTGAACTTTTGAGTACCAGTAAGTTTGATATTACTTTAAACGTTCTCGGATGAATTCGGACCAGAATGCTTACTCAGTTCCCAAGGCATCATATAGTTCTCCTTATCGTTGATACTGCAAGGTGAGTCTGATGATCATCACTTTTTGTGAATGATTATGGGTCCGCAAACGTTTCGTCAAAAAATGATAATAATAAGAATAATAATATAATAATAATAATAATTTCGATTTTTTGTGTGTAGATTCGAAACGTCGCAAGCGATTTTGATAAAAGTTTCCAGGTTTTGAAGATGTGAGGAAGTTCTTGGATATGGGAACACAATGAAAGACAAAGGTCTCACTGTCTTTTAGCGAAGACAGTAAGACCTTTGTCTTTTATTGTGTTCCCATATCCGAGAACTTCCTCACATCTTTGAACAACTCTGGAACAAGGCTTTGTTCTTTTTCAATAAACAAAGCGCGACACGTTGAGCTGTTGTTATGAAATCACTTGAATTCCCATTTTTCTTAGAGTTTGAAATAAATGAATTTTTCTGCATTAAATTGATTTTTATTTTTTATCTCGAAAACGGCGCATCGGAGAAGAAAAACTCGTCACCTTTTTTGCTCAAAATTGAATGGAAAATCAAAACATTGTTTTCACTTTCTGAATACTCGATGGCGTACCACTTTTTTCTTCAATAAAAGAATTATGAGTCGCTCTAGGTCCGGTTCTGGAAAATTTTTCAAGAAGATGCCTAAGAACCCCGGATAAACTCCCTCAAATTTTGAACAAAATCGCTTGAAGTTTTTCGAATCTACAGAGATAAAATCGAAATTTTCCTCGACTTTCAATACTCTGTATTTTTTTAACGAGACGTTTGCGAACACATGTTCATTTACAAAAAACTGATTATCTCTATTCACCATGTTAAAATGCGCGGGATTGTCAGACTCACCCTGTATACGCAAGGTCAAACATAGCTTTAATGCAATTCACCTTATTACGAATTGACCCTGTTACAGGATACATGATCAAGGGTGGTAAAGTTGAAACATGAAACTCTATTTCTTGATAATTCATGAACATTTATGTAGGTATGAACATTATTAACTAATTGAACGTATTAGTTCAAAAACTGGTACCTCGGTGTATCTTTAGGATGAAAACTACGAATACGAACACCTTTTCGCACTCTTGATGACTTAAAATGTCATCAACTTTTTCCTTAGTGCAATTTATGTCTTTTTTTTATTCAAAAAATAATGTCCTGGATATTTTTAGCAAGGAGGTTGCAGAGTTATTCAATGTATTTTGACCCCCACCTACAGCTTTTTTTATGAGTGCTGGAGAAAGACTACACATTTCAAACTTTTAAGGTTTTTCCGTAGTAGGATCTTTTGATTATAGCGGGACTAAAAAATTGACTTTACAACATTGAGAAAATTGATCGAGTAAGGGCCTGGTTTTTATCAAAGTTCGTTGCGGAAATTTTCGTTTATTTGGAGCGAAAAAGTGTGTTCGTTGTTATGAATCGGAACTTCGTGTTATATTCCGTGCTTGAGTGGTTTTTATGGTTATTGCGTCGTTAACAATGGACGAAAATAACATGCTACTTTTAGCTCTATTGATAGAAGAAGATGAAAATGATGATTACCTGCATCTTCTTTTGGAGTCTGATTCTTCTGAATTGTTTCTCAAAAAAAGAAAACAGAGAACCTTTTCGAAAATGATATTAAATTCGGGGATTTTTTTTGTTTATCGCCTTACCTATTCAACAAAGTTCTAAACAATATTGAAGGTGACGTGAAATCAACCCCTTCAAGGAAGTACCCTACTCAATCATTATCCCATATCACCAGAATGGAAGCTGTGTTTAAAGTCAAGTTAAGCGCTCAAATAATAAAAAAGAAAGGAAGAAGTCAATGATGTACTAATCGTGTATTGATAATTTAATATTATCATTAATTTATTAATACACGATTGGTAGGTACATCATTGACTTCTTCCTTTCTTTGGATATACTACGTGTACTCAGCTAACCCCCACTTTGTACTCAAATAATAGGTATTTTATAATTAATAGAATTATATTGTTTATACATTATTGGAATTATTTTTTTTTGTAAAGGAGAAATATTTATCTATAATCACGCACTGTGGGGATTTTCTTAAAAAAATTATCATCATATATGCAAGGTATTTCATCAATAATGCTAAAAAAGCCAGGATAAAGTTTCCATTTTCTTTCACCGTTTCAATGAATAGTCCATTTTCCAAAAAAGTCAGCTTCAGTTTTCGATATTTTGCTCTCAATCTACCAAACAATCATATTCAAAGACTAAATATCTCGGCGGAAGTTCATTTGAATCGAATATGATCTGATATCTACGAAATACCGTCAACGACAAAACGTGAATTTGTAACGAAATTCCGTGACAAATTTGATAAAACCGGTTCTTATTAGACAGACTGAACGGATATGCACGAATTTCACGACGGAAAATTTCGGTCTGATTCGCCGGAAATTTTCGCAACGAACTTTAATAAAAACCAGGCCTTTATACTTTCTTGAACGGAACGGATACTTTTCGTCAGATTCCAAATATATTTTTAAATTGGTATTTGGTTTAGCCGATTTTGCGCTATTCAAGTTAGTTAGCTATACAGTGTGGCCATTCAAGTGTGCAACATATGGGATTTTTTTAAAATTAATTGCAAAACCAAAATTCAAATATCACCAGAAGTTGGTGCATGTTCTATTAACTTATTAAGTGCAATTAGAATGTTTAGGTCAAACATCATACACGGGGGTCAAAAAATATAAAAATTGTACAAGAATAAAGTACCTATATTCCAAAAATAAAGTCTTAATGTTATGGAGAAAAGTTGTTCAGAATTAAAAGTTGCCTAAATACCAGATTTATGACGGCCTGGAAATGTTTTTTTTTTTAATCATCCATCATTACCTCAATTTTTTTCTCAATTTTCACCTTCAACACGTTCATAAATTGATCAAAATCAAATCAGCGTCGCATAACTTTGTTTGAATTCAAGCATTTTTCTAAAATTTACTTGGATTTTTATTTTCTCAGGGATTCACATAGGTACCTCATCTTTGTTGAAACGATGTTGAACACACCTTAAAAAATCCGCAAAAAATCGTTTAAACATGGCAAACCATCATTCATCATAATATGCATATCAAAAAACTCTTATTCAAAGTGCATTTTTTTTATTTTATACCATTTTATCTATCTGAGTTTATTATTTGATACAGAAAAAAAAAATATTTATTTCTTGTGCACTATGTTTTTGTATTCAGGTTAAACTTTTGATTCTTTTCCTCATAACATTTTGCATTTTTTTTTAAGTAAGGGTACTTTACTCTTTACAATTTTTATATTTTTTGACCCACCGTGTATGATGTTTGACGTGCAACCATTCTAATTACACCTGATAACTTTATCGACCATGCACCAACTTTTGGTGATATTTGAATTTTGGTTCTGAAATTGATTAAAAAAAAACCATACGCTGCACACTCAAATGGCCACACTCGCCACACTGTATATTACGTCTAAATGGGAATCGTCCCATTGGAACAACGAGTGGAGCTAGAAGTTGACATGAGAAGGCTATATGATTTCCATAAGTCTCATTTTCATTTCTTTTGCGGCTGCCCAGAACGTGCATTTCTTATTGGTTGATTGTCTTTCTGTTTTGTCTTGTTGATTATAAATGGCTGTACTTGTTAACATGTTGACAAGTCGACACGATACACGTCATGATAGAGAATCAATGGTATGCTGTTTGCTGATGCACATACATACATATGCGACGTCACGTTGGAGTAGCAAATTACTCAAAAATCAACTCCAAAATATCTTGAACACACAAAAAGCACCAAAAAATCATGATAAATATCAAATGTTAGTTAGTTAATGGCAGTGGAAGTATTTTGCATTTATTCTGTGAGACTGCATGTGCAGAACCGGTGAAATTTGAGGTGACAAATCAACATATCTTTGTTTTTGTATCATGATGCACACATGGCGTCCATAGTATTTGTGTTTGTTTACAATGGCGTGTTGGAGTTTTGATTGTTAGGCGTTTGAATTTTTGAGCTTTTGAATTTTGAATTAGTTTGTAATTTCCTGATTTGATACCACATTTCATCATTTGTCAGGCAATTTGTTAATTGTTCTCGTAATGTATACTATTATCATGTTTTGTATTGTTTTTATACTTTAGCATTTTGCATTTGTATTTGCTTTGTCCATAAAATTTATTTAAATTTTTCTGTGGCAATAAAGCATATTTGATTTGATTTGATTGATATCGGAACACATTAAACATCCGTGAAAAAGTTCAAACTAATGATTATTTAAATGGTGCCACCTGTATATTATTAGATATTTGAAATGATTCTAGCCAAAAATATACAGGGTTTTCCATATAATAAAATATGACTTTATTTTCGCTATTGCCAAAAGATACTACGTAAGAAAACTCAAAACTTTTGTTTTCAAAGTTTTTCTCGACCACTGAAAATAAAAGCTGTAGGTCGGGCTCAAAATATAATGGATAACCCTGTTAAAATCCGCCAACTTAGCCCTTTTTTGAAATATTTTGATTTTTAGTAATCAAGGCCGAACCGGAATATTTGAATTGGACAAACAAGACTACTGTTATCTGCGAGGGTCATAATAAATTTTGTCATTGAATTAGCAGTGCATTTTTTTGATGATTTTATTGATTGTTCCCACCATTGTCAGAACAAAAAAAAATTCTTATCTGTTCAGAGAAAAGCCAATTAGAAGATTCGTCACTACAACTTCGACGTCACCACATGCTCACCGGATATGACTCCGTGGGATCATTTTTATGGGGGTCTTTGAAAGTGATGGTATTCTGCAGGCCAAGTTATAATCTTTGCCATTATTAAGGTCCATTCATAAATACCCACACGTAGCGTGTCCAGCACGTAACGTGGCAAAGACGCCATAGACACAGACTAGCACCGTAAGGATATTCTTATGGACATTACCGGCCGTTGCCGGCCCATGTCTGTACTGACACGTTCCGCTTAATATCTGTAGATATGAATACCCATGTCGATAATGTATGAAACAATTTTTTTTGAGTCTGTGCGGGTACGTGGTGGACACGCTACGTGCCGGTATATATCCTTCCCCTAAACACGAATGGGCAAAAAAGAAAAGAATTGCAAAAAATAAAAAAAAATATTTTTCTCCATTTTAGAGTCCTCTAGTCTCGAGGACTTTGAAATGGGCTTGAATGTTTTTTTTTTTTTTGCTAGATACGCCCATTCATGTTTAAGGGGACGATATGAATCGACCTTTAATTTTGAGCAAGAATCCAAAATTAGGTAAACATATCTATGTTAACGAAGGTCATTCCGATCAATCACCAAAAGTTTATGAAGATTATATTTACTTTTGATTGTTCCTAATCGAATTTAGAAAAAAAAAACAATTTCCAAATTTTTTCTGCAACACTCACTGTAAGTAGGTAGACCCAGTGAAACATCCAGCCAAGAATTGACTAAAAAAATTATCCAAAAAAATCATCACCATTTTGCATTGCTAATTCACTGACCAAATTTCAACCTCAGAGATAACAACCAATTTAATTGAAAAAAAGAAGAATAATCCGATGCGGCACCGAACACATAAAAACAAAATTTTCGGAAAACAGCTTATGCTTTAGCGGATTTCAGCATAAGTATCTTTTTTGCTTCAAAATGTTTAAGAAATTATTTTCTTGGAAAAAAAAGTATAAAATAATACAAGGAGAAAGTTATTGCCACTCTTAACAACCAGACGTGCACTATGAAGGGCCATCTAACGGCCACATTGCAAAGGGCATCACGAAAATTCCAAAAATGTCTTGATTGAAATTTTCGTGTATTGACTTTATTACCCTGTATATGGGAGACTAAACATTTTTGCAACCTCTAAGTTTATCCAGAACAATAATATCGCAGTTTTCTAAAACATTTACAAATGGTACAATTTAGGCAACGAATTATACCAAATTGATAGTTTTTGAATTATTGTAATCTAACTGTAAAATTTAGCATTTTCATGATCCCGTCAAATAAATATTTGCTCTGGTATATATGACATTAGACTTTTGATATCTGGTAGGGATAAAAACTAGTGTCATATGAATGTGTGGCCATGAAATATTCGCCATTCGTTATACAGGGTATTTATCATAATGGTTCAGCTTTTCCGATTTTCAAAACAGAAAATCTTTTTTTTTTTTCAAATAGTACACCCCTCATATTTTTATCAGAGTCATTTAATGATTCGGAAACTTATCATTTTTGTAGAGAATATTCTCTGCTTATCTTCAATAGCTATTGAGAAATTTTGATTTTCCAAATCGCTACATTGTGTTTTGTGACAAAACCATTGAGTATGCCTAAGTTTAAGTTTTAATTCAGAAAAAAAGCTGATATTTATGTATTGAACTGATATTACGTCTTGATAATTGTTCAAATGAATGGCCCTCAATACCTCAATACACATATTTATTTATTTTGATAGATCCAGTCTGACTCTTGATAATATTGTCTCGACAATTGTATTGCCGTGGCAACCGCGTGGCGCCGGCGATGGCGTTCGTTATAAATTCCATAGAATATGTGTAGTTATTGGGAAAAATTGAAATTTCTCGATAACTATTAAAGATGGGTACAGGACATACTTGACAAGAATGACAGGTATTTGGATCATAAATTCAATGTAATAAGAACATGAGGGGTGTGCCATTCAAACAAAAAAGTCTGTTTTGAAAATCGGAAAGTTTGGACTATTATAATATTTACCCATCATAAAGAATGGCAAACATTCTATGGCCAAAAATTCATATGACACTCGTCCTTAACCCTACCAAATATCAATAATGCGGTAAACTAGTACTTTTCGTGGGAAAGTTTTGGGGTAGTTATGATTTTCCCCATTTTTTATATTTTTGGGGTGCTAAATCCGGATCTGAGGTTTGCCAACAAAATTTTGTGATGCAACATTAAAAAAAATGCAGAAAAGTAAAAGAAAATGGTAGTTTTGGTAGTCTTTTGCTTGTAACTCAAAAACAATCAATTTTTCGAAAAAAATACTTTTATTCAAAATGAAAGCACATAAAATTTTCTTCAATTTTCACTGTTAACATTTTTTTCTAAGACATACCGTTCGATCTCAAACACCAGTTAAAAGATGGCGTGTTATATCAATCTCCACAAAAACTCATTTTTATCTGCAAAACTAATATATTAACGAAAATGTCCTCTTTATCACTTTATTATGAAATTGTATTGAATATTATCCAAAACGTTTTCTTTTAGAAGGGCCTGGCTGAGGCTCCTCGCTGGCGGAAGGTTCTACTTGGAGCTCCTCGCTATGGGAAGGTCCTGGCAGAGGATCGGGTTCAAACATCGAAAATTGAGCTAGAAAATAAAATAAATCGTGAAAACCTTGAATTTTGATTATGATTTTGCGAATAGATATACCTTTTACATCGCGAGAGCGTTCTTCAGACACTTCCTGGTGTGTTTTTCCAGTCTCTTCTTCATCTGTCTCTACGGTGTCATCCGGCGGCTCGACGTTTCCACAAAACCCGTTGCATGACGTGCATATTGCAGAGCCTTCCTGCAACCACAATCACGTTGACAGCCTTTTTTGCATTTGCAAGATATGCGTTGAAAAATTAAGTCTGGCGCTAGTTTGGATGTGGAAGTGATGGGCACAAGACCATTTTTTGTTTTTTTCCACCTACACTCATTCGGGTATTTTTTCGCTCCAGATAACCACTGCTGCACCTGAAAGTACACTCCCAATTAATGTTTACGTGTAGCAGCTTCAGTTGGAGGTAGTGAGGCGATGTTTGCGTTGTTTTTATAAGATGATGATGCCTGTATCTCAAGTTGTTCAAATTAGTTCCTCGACCTTTCCCATACAAGGCGTTGAGGAACTTGTTTCCAGCTTGAGCAATCTCATCCTGCTGAACTTGAGAGTCATTGAAACCTCAATAACTGGTATCAAGTCGTTGTTTTTCTGAAGGACTCCGAACAATTTTGATTTTCTTTGATTAAAAACAGCGGAAGTTGTGTCACATCCACTCATAGCGTGTAGGAACAATATATGGTCTTGCAAGATTTTGTTTTTAGACGCACAGCTTCTGTATAAGATGCACAAAACTCTAGGAGGATACTTTGTCAACTAATTTTCTTGAGCCGTACTTCTTGTACAAAAAAACTGCCAAACCTACCAGAACAGGCGAGATGAACGATCTGGGTCGCACCGCTGCTACAAGACTATGCGCCATCGCTGTACTTTTTTTCTTCCACATATCATGGTCTCCACGTTTTTTGTGTAGTACAACTGTTTCCAAGAATGTACGGAGGGTTCCAGGAATGAGTTCTTCATTGTTATCTAAATACTTATCAGGTGGAGGGTACTGTTCTGTAAGGCTGGCTGGCAGATAAGATCAGAGCCAATTTTTTATTGTAAAGATTAACAATTGAATAGGTACCCAAGACAATATCTTTGGTTTTTACTATTATGTATCTCTTAGGCCTCTTCTTGGAAAATATATTACGTATCAAGGCAGTAGTAGTTGATTGAGCCACAAAAACATTCCATGGACGGCTGATCAAGACTGTTCTTGGGCTGACGTCACCTACTAACTCGTCTCTTGGACCACAGGTCTCTCTTCCTCCATCAATTTTTTTCAAAAATACCTAGTTGTAAATTTGATTTATCTGATCATATTCCAGTTACTAAAGCAAAAACATGGAATAAGTCGTATTTTCAGATAAACAGAAAGCTCATTTTAAAATTCTTATAACCGACTGGAGCGTACAATAATTGAATATTTTTGAATGCTAACCAAAACTTGATGTGAGAAGCAACAAATTCGTAAATTTGTGTAGTGTTTGCTCACAACCATTCAAAAAAATAGTAGAAATTTGAAATTTTACAGTTTTGAGATTACAAGCTTCTAAAAATGGAAATAACCTCAATTGTTTGAGGTTTTTATCATGGTCGTCTTCTAGTAAAACAAAAAGTAAGTCTCAACTGAATTTGGTTCATGAAAAATTAAGATTTAACTGTTTCAAATCAATAGATATTGAAAAATCTTTGAAGGTGTATATCTCGAAACTGACGAGGAGTTGAAAAAATGTTCATGACATAAAAATTGTTCATTTTAATAAATAGAATCAAAATTTGCAATACTGACGGATAAAACTGGGTCACCCTGAATACCGAATGACCCTATAACATGAAAAGAAGCCAATTTCGAGACTCAAATCAGCTAAATTCTGGAGTTGATAAAATATGGCATATTAGCTTGAAATTTTCATATTTTCTGATTCTCTTAACCAGTCATAGACATAACACTTTTTTGTCAAATTTCAATGTCATCCAGAAAATATACATTGCTTAGACTGAAAAAAAATCACGACGTATCAGTTTTTTTTTGCAATCGGCTGTACTTTTTGTGTACATTTCATCAGTCATCCAGTTAACTGTGTACAGGGTGTCCTATTTTCGTTGTCTTTGCGCGGTATCTCCTTTATGAGTGAAGATAGAAAGATCCGGTTTTTGTGATGCTGTGCTACTTTTTCGAGAAACGAACAACATTTTTATATAAATGTAAGGGAAGTTTCTATGTCCAAATCATGTAAAGAGGGGGGGTTTTCGTGGCGCGGGGACAGAAAGGGAAATGAGAAAAGTTGCACCAGGCGGGATTTGAATCCACGACCTTCGTCATACCAGGACAACGCTCTAGCAACTGAGCTACCAATGCCTCTGTGCAAAGCCAGCCCAATGCAAACTCTTCTCACTTCTAGGATTTTTAAGGTTATGGTGAGCAGCCTTCGGCGGTTACAATCGATTGAAGGTGTTTTATGAGGGAAGGAAGGATCACACATGTTCGAGGTCATTGAGGAGTCTTTTTCACCTTCAACCAAGATGCATCGTCGACAAATAGCGACTTTAGCAGGTATTGAGGCTGACACCCTAGCCATCGAAATTAAGCCAAGAATGTAAGTGTAAGGGGAGTTTCTTTGTCCAAATCATGTAATGAAGGGGGTCTTCGTGGCGTAGGGACAGAAAGAGAAATGAGGAAAGTTGACACCAGACGCGATTTGAACCCACGACCTTCGTTATACCAGAACAACGCTCTACCAACTGAGCTTCCAATGCATATTAGCAAAGCCAGCCCAATGCCAACTCTTACAATCCACCCACGGTTAGAATCCATTGGAGGTGTTATATGGGGGTACAAAGAATCTTATACATGTCCGAAGTTATTTAGGAGTCTTTTTCACCTTCAACCAAGATGCATCGTCGACATATAGCGACTTCAGCAGGTATCGGTGTTGACACCCTTATCATCGAAATTAGGTCAAGAATGTGAAGGTAAGGGGAGTTTCTTTGTCCAAGTCATGTCATGTAAAGAAGGGGGTTTTCGTGGCGTAGGGACAGAAAGGGAAATGAGAAAAGTGGGGACTTCTTGCGGTGACTGGTGAACCTCTACTTCCGTTCTCTAACGTATCGACGAGCTATTTTCATAACCGAATTCCAACCGATATGATGGAGACGGAAATGTATAGATGATCTATTCATCATTATTTTAAATCAATATCTAACTATCAGAACAATGTTTCATTTCTTATCAGAGTGTATTCTAGTCATGAATATTCTAGTGAGGTTTTTCAATTGCTTTTCCTCATAAATCATCATCAGGTATCTCATTCAACGCGTTTGTCAGCCAAAACCATTGCATCAAGTCATTTCCGGATGACCACAGCCCCAGTCATGTGCCTTAAAAAGCTACTTGCATAGGAGAGGCATGATTGCGTGATTGTTTCAAGGAAAGGATGAACAGGTTCTGGGCGACCATCAGCCCCCAGTGCACGATGGTAGTGCGCTGGACTTTACTCGCTTTTGGTGGAAGGGCACCCCTTCAGCATGCTATGTGCATGGTGTGATGTACTTTTCAGTTTTCACACTGTTTGTATATAGTTTGTAAGAATAAATCTGTTGTGTCCTTGCCATGTAAATACGTAATTGATAAATGTGTTTAAAAGAGTCCTGGTATGACGAAGTTCGTGGGTTCAAATCCCGCCTGGTGCCAACTTTTCTCATTTCTCTTTCTGTCCCTACGCCACGGAAACCTCCTTTTTTAAAAATTCTATAGCTCACTTCGTTTCTGATATAAAGGACAAAATTGAAAAATTTTCATTTCCAGGCACCCTTCGTATGTCAGCAGTCATAACTTGGATAAAAACTAAAAATGTGTTTTTATAAAATTTTTCACGTAGAATCCAATGTTGTAATCATATTTTTTCTAGGAGTAACCGATTCGGATATATAACGCAAACATATGTTTTTTTAAATGGACACCCTGTATATTTTTGGTTATTTTGAATAGGCTTGCTCTAAGCTTTCCAACAATACATACACTTGATACTTCTTTTCAATAGTGAGGTAGAAATCTAAAATTGTGAAAAAAACAAATAAATTCTGGATATTAGTAGGCCATGGAAGCTAATGAAGACACTGAAAGAAATCGAACGGAACATGATAAGATTAGGCTCGCACTGAACATTCCAAAAACATAATACACCCTTCCTACCAATAGTGAGGTGAAAATCCACTATTTCAAAAAATCAAGCAAGTTCGAAGTGATGGGTGATTTGATAAAGTAGGCCATGGAAGGTGATAGAAACAAATTTGAACGAAATATAGATAGGTAGGTTTGATTGTAAATACTCATTTTAATGTATTTTTTATAATCGAGTCCTATATTTAACACAACAATTACTATGGAATGAACATATCAAAGAATAACTACAGATATTGTTCTCCGTTGGACATCACTTTTATTTCACACATTTTTCTGATTCTCCAATCGCAGACATTTGTTGAAACTCATAATAATTGGATTAGACAATGTTAATAATTTTTAGCAATTACTTACAATACCGTGGAAAATAAAATTTGGGTATCATATATTTTTGGAAAGTTCATAGCAAGACTAATTATCTGCCTATTATTATGTTCGATTTGTTTCAAGTTTTCCATTAGCTTCCATGGCCTTACTAATATCAAAAATGTACTTGATTTTTACAAAATTGTTGATCTCTACCTCACTATGAGAAAAAAGTATCGAGTGTATTAGATTTTTGGAAAGCTCACAGCGAACCTATTGTGAATTACCAAAAATAAATGGGGTGTCACATCTAAAAAAACCAATGGTGGCGTTATATCTCCGAATTGGTTACTCCTAGAAAAAATCTGATTACATCCTTGGATTCTGGTGCCTGGAAATTTTTTAATCTTGCCCTTTATATCAGAAACGAAGTGAGCTATGAAAATTTTGTTTGTGGCATCGTACTCGAAAAAGTAGCACAGCATCGTAAAAACCGCATCTTTCTATTTCCACTCACCGCAAAGGCAACGAAAATGGTAGACCCTGTATAATGATTTTTTTTTTGCCGGAGGGGTTATTGTATCTGAAAGTATCATGAGGAATGATAAAACCGACCATTTATCATCAACCATACCATTTACCCGGGAAAATATGATTAATCATGACGAAAAAATACTACTCCAACCATAGTCTGTTTCTTTTGCGGGAAATCACGGTTTCCGAATTCTTACAGTTAATGACAATGCTCGGTCTCACAGAGCTCAAAGATTCGGAGATATTCTGCATGGACAGGATATCAATAGAATCGCCTGCCAAGTCTCCTTATCTCAATGTTATCGAAGATGATAGGTCACATTTGAAACTAAGAGTGAGATTGCCTGACGAAACGAAATAGAGGAGCAGAGTGAGGACATAAAGAAAGAGTTGGAAAATATTGTCACGTGTCGTGTTAGATTGGGTCTTCGTCTGGACCCACACCACCTGTCGTGCTCTAGGGGAACGTAGGGGAACGTAGCTGGGTTGAACAGTAGGGTAACTCGGTAATGGGAACTCCAGCTTATTATCCTCTGTGGTACAGTCTATCTCCACCAACCATAACATCAGGACAAGCGTTTTCTTTGAGGTTTAGAGGAGTTACACTACTCAGGGTGAGAGGGATTACACTACTCACAATGGAGAGTAGTTGGCTAGGCCAACCACCAACCATCTTGCTGCATGTGTCTATTCGTAGCAACAAAACTGCTTGCTCAGCGATTCCAGTAGTGGCAAATTGTGTGCACTTACACCAAGTATATCTGCCTCCAATACTAAAATGACAATATTCCGCAAATGTTTCCAAAAGATCTTGTTGATATTCCACCCAATCGATGCCGGCAAGCGTTCAATTTTGAAATTAACCTTCAATTCATCAATTTTTCTGGATAAATATCTTTGATTTTTTCTGTTGTTAATTAGTAAACAGAGTTTCTGATTCTGCAAAAACCGTAGAAATCCGTCAATTCATCGCAAAGTTTTAGCATTGTTAGCGTATCTGATGACAAACTGACGGAAAAGTCTGGAGATATCAACATTACCGTGGTAACAAACCCAATAGTATCACCTTAATTGAATTTTTGGGAATGATATCACGAGTGATTTGGAACCACCGATGTATTTTCACGAATTCGTGTCCATCGATTCCGTGAAATTTGAATGAATGAAAATTTATTCGGGTAATTTTAAGGCACGAACGGAATGGAGGAATATTTTGAGAATTCAAGAAGATAACTTTATATTTGCCTTGACTACGTGATTATTTGTGCTTCTCACGGATCTTTATAAAAACTGGACTGCTAATACATATGGCCTCCCTTGTCAAAAATCATTGGAGCTTGGGCGCCGCCATGATTTGATAATTTGAGTGGGTATCTCTGATTTTCTAGACGTGTTACTATTGGCTGCGTTCCAGGAACTGCAGCACAGTTTAGTCCAGCGATAAAACATAATATTAATTTTTCTTTCCCGCAAAAACTGTTATGTAGCGGTCAGCGATGGAAAATATCATTTTTTCCATTTCAGTGAATTGCTTGAAAGAAGCGCTTTAGCGCTGCAGTTCCTCTAACGCGGCTACTGAAAAATGTAGACAGCTAATTGGGGTGTTTTGTCACCCATGATATTTATTAACGGTGTTTTTGTTGTACAATTCATATAAAGAAGTACTAGCTGAACCCGACGAAAGTCGACGCGAGATAATATTGGAAAATGAATTAAACACGAAAACCCTACTCTATATCTTGAGAGTTATTGAAAACCAAAACGCCAACTATGACGATTCATCAACACTGAAGATATACAGGGTGTGGCACGAAAAACTTTCCACCCAGGTTTTCTCTATGGTGAAAATAGCTCGGACATGTGAATTTTTGTTTTTTGTTCGTATCTCCACTCCGACCTGTCAACATCTAAGAGAGGGTTCCCCCTCAAAGAAAATAATATTAAAAAATGACAAATAAAAACTTTCAATCAATAGCAGCAACTTGAAGCTTCAGGGTTTTAATCCTGTTAAAAATACCTATCAAATGACGTATTACTCGACCCTCCTTTCCATTTAAAGTTCTTGGGTAGGTACCCGTCACCGCCACTTAGGAGTACAGAGGTAGAGGGCTAAAACACCAAAAAATTAAGATTTTCGTGCCCCATCCGGTATGTATATAACGATTCTTTACCTTACCACGAGCCCATACCAAAATCGGTCTCTCCTGATGGTTGATTCGAATATGGCGGCACATAATTCAGATTCGAATTCAAAGCGATTATTGACAGCTGTTGCAGTTTTGTTCATGTCTGTTTCGCGTTTGAGTTTGCTTTTTCAACAATGTCTGTGCAAGTGATCAGTGGAGACTATCTGTCGACGGAATTTATTAATGTATTATGCATTGAAGAAAGCCTTCAGAATAAAAAAGTGTCAGTGCGTAGCCCTATTTCAAACTAATGTAATATCTATCATTCAATTTTTTTGAATACAAATGATGATGTAGAGTTGAGAATGTAGAGATCCATAGATATTTGATCATTTGGTTACTTTTGGACTCATATAAAATATTGTATACCTGCTATAGAAGTTTACGTAATTCTTTTCATTTGACTAATAACAAACACTTGAACAAAACCATTGTAAACATGATTCATTTCTAATACCAGTATTGCTCAATTGATTTAATTCATTTTTCATTGTGATTTAAACTCGGATTGAAATGGATACATTATACATCATTTATTTAAATTCAAAATAGAAAATATGAGCCAAATTTTTCCCAAAGTAGATAGAGTTTTGGAAGAAGTTCGAATGAAAAAACTTCAAAATTAAGGCTTCATCCCGAAAATAGGACAAATTGGCTAGGTACCTAACACACACACCTCCAACAGTCTTGGACCCCCCATATTTTGGGCATAAAACACCTTTTGGAAGTTTGTGTATAGTTTCTGAAATATGCAATGGAATGGATTCGAGCGATTTACATAGTTTGTCGTGTATCCGGGAAAATATCCCGTAAAATAACAGAAATTTAGGAAAAAATATAATATATTGCTGAGCACTAAAGCCGCCACCTGCACTCAAATCAAGTCAAAAAATTTAGTTGATTGTTAGTAACAGCAATGACTTTTTTATACTCCACCCCGATTAGCGAAATATTCGGTTGATAGATTTACCCGATCATCGCCTTTATCTGTAAAATAGTGGGTAGGTGATCCACGCCAAAATTCACCCTCATATTGTGGTATCCACTAGTCACTGAATCACATATAAATACCTACTTGACCCATCTCAAATAAAATGAGTATCAGTTACCTCAAAATACAGGTACCTAAGAGTAGTCGAAAAAAAGAAAAACCATTCCGGAAGTCAATAATGCAGAATTATAATAATCTTGTTATTTTATTAAAAACAAAATAAAAAGTGGGTTTGCTGACGAATAAATAATGAATACTTTTGTGATAATCATAGATAAAAAATATATATACGGTAATAGATTGAAAACTGTCAGCTTTACGTCTGAACATTGCGATTTGCGCATATAAGGTATATGGATTTGCTCCACCTGGTCAGTTAAGGAAATAACACAGGCCGAAAATAATGTGGCGGGCCATTTAAAATCTGCGATTTCAATACTTTCAGTTCCAATACACTATACGACAAACATTTAATAAAGCTTTCATCCTGTCTCCCATATCCAAAAAGTAATAGTGCATTTAAAACGTGTATCGATTTGTCAGTCTACGTATTTTGACCACTTTTTTCAAAAAATGGTTTGATGCAGTTTTGTCAAGTTTGAAAAAGGATTAAAAATACATTTTTTCTGTGTAATTTTTAATAAAAATTGCTCGAAAGAGGAGCAAACATTGTGTACATCCTAAAAATTTGATCATTGAACAAAGAATAGTCAAGCTATAAAGTTTTGAACGAAAACTTGGCTTGAATTACCCATTTATGGTGATTTATTCAAAAATAAAAGGCAATGGTGAGTTGGAAATTTTAGTCAAATCCAGGAAGTCTAAATCTTTGTCTCTAATATAATAGTTACCTTTACTTTTGTCAGATACTAAGTATAAATATTGAGGATAATTTTGGGCCTTTTTGAGATGGCATTTTGGCATTTCAATCAACAACTCAATGATGGCGTCCGTTATGACGATTCTCAACAGCTGCTGGGATGAATCGATAAACCCTGCGCTGTCGTGAAGCTTAGTTGCGCTCCCTTGTGAAGAACAATTTACAGTAAACCGTCATTCTGATTAAAGTTGCCAGAGCATGGTGATGATTATAAGTAGCAATCGGCAATCAGCCAGCTGATCATCAGTGATTTGACTGATTTGCTGGTTGCCTATAGCACGTGAATGTTTGTAGACGATCCAACCAATAGGAGGACATATGGACTAAAAATTCAAAGATACGACAGAGAGTCATTCTTGATAAAAGTTTTTGCTTGGTATATAAATAAAATAACAATCTTTAAATTTACAGGAAGACAAAAAGACCTCGGAAGAAACTGCTGATATTTATTGTAATTTTTTCAATTTTGGATGGATTGAGTCTTTGGTACATTCATTCTTTGGTACTTTGGTTCTTTGGTTCTTCACCACTTTTATTGATTGGATATTTGATACTTTGGTTCTTTGGCACCTTGAGTTCTTTGGTACTTTAGGTTATTGGCTCTTTGGTACCCTGTTACTTTGGTACTCTGGCTCTTTTATACTCTGATACTTTCGTACTCTAGTTTTTTGTTACTTAGGAACTATGGTTCCCTGATACTCTGGTTCTCCGGTAGATTGGTACTTTGACTCTTTGGTACTCTGGTTCTCTGGTACTTTGTTACTATGGCTCTTTGGTAATTAGATACTTGAAAGCAAGAAATGAAAGTATCAAAGAACCAATCTAGTACCAAATTACCAAAGAGCCAGAGTACCAAAGAAGCAGAGTACCAAAGAACCTAGGAACCAAAGAACCAGAGTACCACAGAACCAAAGGACCAAAGTATCGAATAACCAAAGAATTAAAGCAAACCAAAGAACCAGAGAATACTCAAGAACCAAAGTACCAACGATTCAAGCAGCAGGGAACCAAAGTAGCAAAAAACACCCTGTATATGTCAAATAATATATAGCAATGAAGCTCCTTCAAAAACAACAAGACTTCATATTGAACTTTTTCTCGTAAATCGCATATCTTCCAAGATCAGGTAGTAGAGGATCTTATATGGGACATCCTGTACAGTTCTCAAGGCCTTGCTGAACCGAAAAGCCACCTTGACACCGAACCGGTTAGCTACTCCGAAAACGCCTTGGAAGTATGGGATCGTCAGGAATGCATTCTCCGTGGTCTCCTCTTGGTCTCTTTGTTTTGATTCGTGCTAAGAAATAGTCTTTGTCATTGGATCGAGTGAATAACCATTCTACTGGAGTTCTCTCTTGAGATTATATATTTCAATCTGAAGAACATCGGGAGAGCTGCAAAGCTTAACGGACTTGATTAACGGACTTCTTGTATAATGTCCCCATAACATCGCGTTAAGTGGCAGCACGATGATTATACGCTTGATTGATGTATTGCCCCCTGTGATTGGGCTCGCGATACACAGTTTTCTTGATGTTGGATCCCGTTCGTTTAACGAGTACGTCCAAAAAGGCGACTCAGTTGCTACTTTTCATTTCCGTGGTGTATTTGATAGGAGCTCTGAGATTGTTGAGGTGGTGAAGAAAATCAGAAAGTTCGTCAGTGCTACCGGACCA
Organism: Orchestes rusci; assembly: GCA_958502075.1. NCBI lineage: Eukaryota > Metazoa > Arthropoda > Insecta > Coleoptera > Curculionidae > Orchestes > Orchestes rusci. Next base: position 51,782,507 of record OY293303.1, on the reverse strand, counting down.
AACAATAAAACTATCATCGACGTATCACAGACAGAGCATAGGCGTGGTCCTTGCTGCATCAATTACCTGTGTTTTGAACCACTCCATCTATAGGTTCGCCACGACCGGAGAAAGAGACGAGCTCATTGGAAGTCCATCATCCTGAGCAAAAAACCTGTCTTCCACCTGAGAATGTGAATTACGCAGACAGCACTCCAAGAGCTCAGACGGTAGCATCGTGCGTTCATGGAGTGTTTCGTCTTCCTGTAACCTTTTTATTGGCACATTGGTATAGATGCTCTCGACATCAAAACTAACAAGCTTTTCGTTGTCATTTAAATGTGTTGCCTTGATAACTTCAACAAAGTGCCGAGAACTTTGTACAAATGACTGTGTTTTATCTTGTAACTAGCTGAATTACCCGCTCTCCGAGCAGCCCAGGCAAAACCCAGTTTTGATTCAAATCCATCTCAAAATTGACATCCAACTTGTAAGAAGAAAAGAATTGACGTGCATCTTGTTCACAAAATGTAGGTATCCTCATTCAAAAGGAAAAATACTAAATCCTTGACCAAAGTGGAAAGTCCTAATCCTGATCGAAACAAAAAAAAAATCTACCTACTAATTATTATTATTATTGTTGGGAATCCAAAATAACACATCACAATCGGAAAATCATCCAACAAATCACCGTCACTCATTTTTATTTTCTTCAACTCTTAAAGACGATTTATTATTAATATAATTATGATCATTATGATAAATCCAAAAGGAAATGTGATGAGAATTCGAAGTGAAACGCTAAAAAAACATAAAATCTATTGTTACATCAAATCATTAGGAAGCACTTTTTATGACTATTTCATTTTAATGGGTTAGTACTCACCACTCGTGGCTGTAGGGAAATTTGTCCAGCCGGTTGATACTGTTGGTGCCACAAAGAGACAAAGACTATCATCATAATAATATCATCAAGATGTAATCATAAACAAATAAACATAACCCAACTTTAGGCGAGATTCGAAAAAGCGAACATTTTTTACGCTTAGCAAAACACGCAGCCGCTGACGTGACGCTTCACAACAGCATTACGTCCAGGTGTCAGGTGGGCTTCTTATGAAGCAGCTTAAGCTACTGGGACCGCCTGAATGTAGCCATTGTTAGTCAAAGTTACTATATAATAGGTAGCCTCGTAACTGAGGGGCGACAGACGGAAGGGGCAATCTGTGACGTCATTTGTTGAAATTGGTCGGAATCAGAACACAGTTTACATGGTGTTTACCATTTTATTTGTAGATTTTTTTGCGCCGTTACTGATTTTTTGGTTAATTTCAATTAATTTTTTGAGAAGGAACTTCTTCACGCGGAGGTTATGATGTAGTATAGGTAGTACTACAGGGAAGTTATTCATTTTTCTACAGAAAATAAATAGGATTGTGCGATTGATTTTGGATAAAGAGTGTGAGAGATTAGCTCGTTTTCTGTTGTGTCTCATTGGTTCTTTGGCTCTTTGATACTTTGGCTCTTTTTGGTACTTTGGCTCTTTGATACCTTCGTTCTTTGATACCTTCATTCTTTTGAGTTCTTTGGTACTTTGGTTTTTTGATACTTTGATTCTTGGGTTTTCTGGCTCTTTGTTATTTTGGTTCTTTGATACTCAGGTACCTGGGTCCTCTGGTACTTTGATTGAGTCTTTGGTACATTCATTCTTAGGTACTTTGGTTCCTTGGTACTTTATCACTTTGATTGATGGGATATTTGATACTTTGGTTCTTTGGCACCTTGAGTTCTTTGGTACTTTGGGTTATTGGCTCTTTGGTACCCTGTTACTTTGGTATTTTGGCTCTTTTATACTCTGATACTTTGGTACTCTAGTTTTTTGTTACTTAGGAACTATGGTTCCCTGATACTCTGGTTCTCCGGTAGATTTAGTAGTAGTAGTTTGAAGCGTTACTGATTTTTTGGTTAATTTCGATTTATTTTTTGAAAAAGAACTTCTTCACGATGTAGTATAGGTAGTACTACAGGAAAGTTATTCATAGTTTTACAGGAAATAAATAGGATTGTGCGACAGATTTTGGTCAAAGAGTGTGAGAGAAAAGCTTGTTTTTTGTTTCGTCTCATTGGTTCTTTTGCTCTTTGATACTTTGGTCCTTTTTGGTACTTTGACTCTTTGAAACTTTCGTTCTTTGGTACTTTGTTTTTTTTTACTTCGCTTTTATGTTGTTTTTTGTACTTTGATTCTTTGATTTCTTTGTTCTTTGGTATTTTGGTTCTTTGATACTTTGGTACCAAGGTCCTCTGGTACTTTGATTGGGTCTTCGGTAAATTCATTCTTTGGAACTTTGGTTCTCGGATACTTTGGTTCTTTTTTACTTTGATTGATTGAATATTTGGTACTTTGGCTCTTTGGTACTCTGATACTTTGGTACCTTGGCTGTTTGGTACTTATGTATTATGGTACTCTGGTTCTCCGGTACATTGGTACTTTGGCTCTTTGTTACTTTGATTCTTTGGTGATTGGATACTTTAGCTCATTGGTACTTGGTACTAGTATTTGGATTGATTGGATGTTTGATACCACGGATTGGTACTTGGATTCTTCGGTACTCTATTGTTCAATTGGCTCTTTGATATTTCGGTTTTTTGGTATTTTGGCTCTCTGGTACCCTCACTTTGGTACTCTGTTGACTTCGATACTCTGGTTCTTTAGTACTTTTGCAATTTGGTTCTCTGATACTTTTGCTCATTGGTTCTTTGGAATTTTGGTACTCTGGTTCTTTGGTAATAAGGCACTTACCAAAGTACCCAAGAACCAAAGTAACAAAGATCCAAGAAGCAAGAAATAAAAGTACCAATGAAGTATCAAATTACCAAAGATCCAGAGTACCAAATGACCAAATAAGTACCAAAGAATCGAATAATCAAAGAATTAAAGTTAATCATTGCAACGATCCAAGTACCAAGAAACCAAAGTAGCAAAAAACCAATAAAGTATCAAAGTACCAAATCACCAAAGAACTAAAGTACAAAATATCAAAGAGCCAAAGTAGGGCCAGAGAACCAAAAAGCAAAGTACCAAAGTACCTCAGATTCAAAGTACCGAATAACCAAAGATCCAAAGTACCCAAGAACCAAAGTACCAACAATCCAAGAAGCAAGGAACCAAAGTAGCAAAGAACCAATCAAGTACCAATGTACCAAATTACCAGAGAACCAAAGTACAAAATACCAAAGAACCAAGAAAGCAAAGAACCAAAGAGCCAGAGTACCAAAGTATCAAAAATCAAAGTACCACGAAACTTCGGTACCAAGGAATCAAAGTATAAAGTACCAAAGAACCAAAGAATCGTACCAAACCATCAAATCACCGAATAACCAAATTACCAAAGAACAAAAGTATCAAGGAATCAAAGTAACAAAGAACCAAAGACCCAAATAACTAAAGAATCAAAGTACCAAAAAACCAAAGAACCAAAGTACCAGGGAACCAAAAAATAACTTCAAGAAAATTCGTATCACCTATGAAAAATGAACGATTTTTTTGTGAACTGCCATAGAATTTGTGGAGAAAACAATCAACATCTGATAGAAAGTACAACTTATGTCTATTTTTGAATGGCAACAGATGACGTCACGCGTCAATAAGAAAAGTTATTGGGTAACCTATTGTACAGTAACCTTGATTGTTAGTTTGGCAATCACCATGGCAACGCCTTGTTAACCAATCTGACCAATCAGAGATTGCGATAATTAAGCCTTCTCTCCCTCATCAGATACACGCATAATGCTATCTTTTTCACGGACAAACATACCTTTCCTTTTATAAATGTATAGATGGCTAAATAATCTTCACAAGGAACTGCAAAAGTTTGCTGTTTGCAGAATTACAAGAGCTAGTTATCGGTCTTAACGGCATTCCACCTTTATGCACTTTTGGTAGTCCATGAAAATGGGGAGGTTTGCTATGATGAGTTGTGAATTAAGATCTGTTTTTATCCGGAAGATATCTGGTGTATTTCTTCAAGGTTCTTGAGACCCTTTCCTTGATCGTTAGAGTCGGATCTTTGAGAAGAAGTCTGTAGTCGCCTCTCGAAAGAATATCTTCAATTTTCTCATCATAAGTTTCCACGTCCATTATAACCGTCGCGTTGCCTTTATCCGCAGACAGGATTTTGATCGACGTCCTCCCGAAGATTTTCTAGCCCTCGCTCCTCAGATGTACTCAGATTGTTTTTTGTCTTGACTGGTTTGTCCAAACTGGAGCTCACTTCATGTCTGAATTCAACTGCGGGAGGCTGAGGAAACCTGTAAGGTTCGATTGCTGTGATTATATAGAAGGTGGGTGAGTGTTTAGGTTCTACATCAAAGTTGAGCCCTTCGAAGAACAAATCGATCAAATTCTTTCCTGTATACAAAGGCAACGCGACGGTGATAATTGACGTAGAAACTTATGAAGAGAAAATTGGAGCTATTCTTTTGAAAGGTGACTACAGATGCAAAGATCCGACCCCAACTTTTAAAGATTATTTAGACATTACAAGGTGAAACACAGTAATTTGTACAACACTCTCGGTTCTTGGTTTCAATTATCAAGGCAATACATTTAAATGCCCAACCAACAATTTAAAAACTCTTGACCAGAAGAAAAGAAGAACGTCTTGATTTGATATAAACTACCTCCTTGAGCCTTGCAATTCAGCATCAATGTCATAAACAGCTATTAGTTATTCAGCTCGAGGCAACTATATCTTATTCACGACATGAATAAAGTTCTATTAGATTATTTTCCTGAAAGTTATTCAGTATAGTATAGTGTAGTTATTCAGTATAGTCACAGGTTACTGAAAATAAACATAAATTGTGTCATATACAACGACGACATATGTAAAGTATACGAAGAAGTCTTAACTTACTTGAAAATAACCAAAAAAGTTGCCTTTAAGGACAAGAATATATTTCCTCTGAATTCAGGAGGAATATTACTAAATTATGACCAACATTCTGTCTTTATCGCTACGTGTCTGTTGGGTTATAACAAAGGTCGTTCAACTTTATGAATAACCTCAAACGCTCCAATTAATGGGATGAGTAATTTATTTAAAATATTGACCTGATGTCCCAACAAACAATCTTAGAACTCTAGACCAGAAGAAAAGAATATGATAAACATGCATTGTCTCTTGTACAATCATGACATATATAAGGTGTGAGAATGAGTCTAAAATTACTTGAAAACAACCAAAAAGTTACCTTCAAGGACCAGACTTTTATTTCTTTTGAATTTAGGTGGAATATTACCCAATTATCACCACAATTCTGTCTCTATCGCTGTCTATTGGGTTATAACAGAGGTCGGAATCTAGTCAATTTTGACCTAAGTTGAGGAATAATGTGATCAAGGTCGAAAAATTAACTTAAAGGTTCCCTACATATGAGAGCGGCTATGTTTCAATGTCAGCATCTAAAAAAAAATATGTTGTATCCGAATTTTATTAAATTTCTGACTACTTTTGGGGATATTCACATATTCTGAGATGATTACAACCACTGGCAAGTTTGTTCATAACATTCCTTGGCTATTATAGTCATTTTGGATTCAAGGTTATGTTTCAAAATTTCGCAAACTCTGGTAATAATGAATCGGAATGGACATGTTATAAGGGCGCATCAATTTTCTGCAAGTATCTTACCAATATTATACAGAAAAGTTTTTTTCGCAGTTACATTTTCTGACAATAAGCAATACTACGTGAATATTATACCAAATAAGACGCCATAGTCATTTTTCCGCTTCGACACGTGACAAAATCCATACGCCATTATTCACACATGAACGCGACGGTGCCATAGTTCTGTATCCTTGTCCATCTCACAATAATATGCAAGTGTATTTTCCCTGTCATTGTTATTTACCAACAGGTGAAAAATAGGTTACATTGAGGACCAACATACGGTCAGATTTCCCAGATTTTTACGTAAAATAGGTTGACAGTTCCTTTATTCATCTTCAACCTAATCGTTGGCAAGGACCTTCCGAGCTATTTATTACTGCCAAATTACTTCAGTCCCTTTCCCCACATAGGAAAATATGAGGACGAATGTCGGTAATTTTGCCCTTTTCATAATTGGACATTATTATCTCTCGACCAATTCGTAGGTCGAGAAGCGGTAAATTTGACCTTCTATGTTTGTTGGGTGACAACGATGAGTTTTTTGGTTTTGATGTTGAGAGATGTTACACAACTTTAACTCTTGTTATCGGCTAGCTCACCAAGAGAAAGTTCAATGAGTTTATTTATCAATAATTTGCCTCATCAACAAACCATTAAGAAATTTTACTCAGGGTGTTTAGGTCCGGGCATGAAATGCTGACTTGTTTTCGTAGGTGTGTGCGTACCACAAATTAAAATCACTCTAAAAAAACACAGTCTATTAACTGACAAATAAGTTGACAACTTCAATAAGTTTTTGGTGACCTCTGTTGGGTGTGTGTGTACCTTGTGGCTCTCTCATCAGGAACGGACATCCATCAATGGTGGCAGGTTGTTTGAGTGTGTCTGGACGGGATCAGCTCCACTGTGACGTCACATTAGAGTGTCTCCACAAATGATCCAGCACATGAAAAGAAAGTACACACAGTAAGAGGTTCACCAACAGTGTCAAAAAGAGTCAATCTGAGTACCGAAACTGATGTTAATGAAAACCCAGCTCACTATCCCTCAGATCCACTTGATAATACAATTGAAAATAAGTAGGTGAAGATAATTAAATTTTTAAGCAAAATACAGACAAAATATTTGAGCGTGTCTCAATCAAAGCAAATTCAAAAACTCAATTGATAAATGGAAATTCCAATCAGGAAATTTCCCAAAATACAAAATAAGGTATTTAGATAAATAAGAATTGGTATTGATTATTGCCTAACCAATCCAATCTTCAACATCAATGAAAAGAATTGGGTATTTTAGATAAGAAGAGAAAAATCTCGTCCCCTGAGACCCGGTGATGTACTTCGCAATACAAAAGGCAATTAAGAAGACTGCAGGACACTTTAAAGAGAAGGTAATTAAAGTTGAAGGGGCACAAAGTAGGTAAAAGAGAGAAAATGTGACTTTAAAGAAACTTGGTTCTATTGAACAGAGACTGGGCTGTTTCACCAGACAAGATGAGTCAAAATCTTCGTAAAAAGACTGCCAAAGCAAAGATATAAAATATCTTAACAAAGCTCTGACTCACCTGGTCAAGTTTTCCAGCGATAAAGGACCCAGTACTCGTGTTCACCAATGCTTCAATTCCAGGTAGAGGAAAATATAGGTATAGGTAGGTTTCTGGCTTAAAACTCCTCAGTCCACTTCTATCGATCCACTACCAGATCCAACAGAAACACTCTGGAATCCAAAAGTTGCATTTAAGCTACACCTCAATGTGTCCAGGATCCAGGTGGAACTGTGAAACGTAAATCCAGGCAGTCATCGTCTTCAATTAGTGGTTTAACCGAGTTTTACTTGAATATAAGCCAGAAAGGTGAAAAGGTAAAGATAAGCGTGCCCACGCGCAAAATGGCGTACACTTCGCACTAATTATGCAAAAATAAACACTTTTGCAGTGTACAGGTATATTAGAGAAAAGATAAAAGGTTTAGATAAGTGTGCCCTTCAAAGAAAACCAAAGAAAGTAGGTGAAAGATAAATTACCCCAAAAAGTGCCTACAAACCCCTTGTACAAAAAAGTAACACCTTACCGGTACAATGGTCTCAGGAGGAGAGAGAGAGCTTTTCACCTGTTGAAATGGATTGCCCTAAAATTAGCACCTTGCGCATAAATCGATACCCTTCATGCTCATTCATTGGCCGAAACACTCACATGGTACTGTATGATATCAGAAGAACCATCTGGGAAGTACAATCACTTCAGTACTTGACAACACAATCAATTACTGCTAATTACACTTACAACGCCGGGTAATTAATTAACCGATATCAACAAATCAAACTTATCCCAAATTAGCACATTATAAGTGTAAATATTCATCAGCTGTATATGATTTTGACATTTCGAATTATATCGCTCTTTGTCTTGCACATTGGGTTCAATTCGCAGACGGTGTTGATCGGATCATAATCCTCATAGCGTAAGTATTGATTTTCAGCCTACGTTCATACAGGTGTAGCAGGTGTATTTCGATATCGACTATAATTCGACGATATTGCGGTGTTGCCAATACGAATAAGTAGTACCAGGGTGGATTGTAAAGATGTAAAGCGATGTTACGGGAAATTAATGGATTTACCGTAACAGAGACTCTACACCAATTTGCCAATAGAAGAGTCACTCAGACAAAGGCATTTTCATCATGTTTGGACCAACCAACATCAGGTCAAGTGGTCGGAGTCTCGAATTTTACCGAGGGAGTCACACAGCGGAAGTTCTTAGAAGCTGTCTGAACCGAGCAGAACGTAGTAATTTTCAGTAACAGCAGCGTCGAAATCCCGAACATCTGGAAACCCGTGCTTGGTCGGACCCCACCCCTTAAGCTTGACTGAACATAAGATTTCTTCATCCTTGAGTGAATTTTCACGGTCATTTGCTCGCACCCAGTATTTGAGCCTGCAGCCTAGGTATAAGATCTTAGTTCACACCTGACAATCAGAGATACCATTGATCGAAATGTCGTGTGAATCAAATAAAATCAAGACGATGCAAAACCGAAACTCTGCTTCTTTCTCACGATCGTCGTCATCGGCATCGTCAAACGAACGTTGACATCACGGTACGGAGCTGGTGTCAACAATCTTTTCCGATGCTACGAAAGGTGTTCTATCATCACCAAGGAACAGGAACATATCTCCTTTCTGTGTCAAGCTTGGAACCAAGATTTCATCCCTGAAGCTTTCCGAATCAGGACCACGTTCATCTGAAAGCGAGTGCAAAAAATTTTGGACGACGCCCTGAAGTCATTGGTAAGGGCACAGATCAACTATCATCGCTTACGAAAGGCATCACTGTTGAACGAACTACATCAAAGGATCAAGGAAATCAAGTATCTGACTCAAGAAGAATGTGCCCATATTTGACAAAGTTCAAAGGATAGCTGACCGACTTCGAGATGATTTGCACGCTAAGCACTTGGGTCAGCGCAACCATCTCAAACCTATAGCAGTGGCGTTTTGTCCTGTATTGGTGTAAAGTTGCTGAGGAAAGAACCTTTTAGCTTTTCTTGGACAATACCTGTATAAGAGTGCGATATCACAAAGCTCACGTTTTGCAACTGGTCCGTTGCATTATCAGGGCTTAAAAACATAAAACATGGAGAAACATCACATAACATACAGCCTCTTCCTAAAAGACTAATGAGTATTGTACATATTGTAACAAGTTTCGCTATAGAAAACACTGTTCAGCTTTAATTAATTTATTTTACAAGTCACTATGTACAGAACTCACTATTCACAAACAAAATCACAGCTTATTTATGTTTCATGATTTATATTTCACGACGTATTCAGAACTGAACTAACTCCTTGAAATGACGGATCTCATTATATACCCTCGCCAGGATTGAGAAAACATTCCAGATATTTTTAGAAAAGCGAAGAACGTTCGACGCCATCTAGCCTAGCTAGAATGTACCAGAAGCCAATCGATTCCAAACAATTCTACACAATGTGGTGGCTTGCGGCGGCGCATTCACCATGTGTTGTCACAATATATTAAAACTTTTTCAATATCTACAACAAAATACACAGGAATAATAAACATAACATTACATGTATTGTGTGACTAGGACCAAAAACTGTGGTGAATAACCTAGATGATTGATGTTTTGTAAAATACATATGAAATAGTGAAAATCGTTTCGAGTGAAAATGACGCGCTCCAGCATTAGCTCCGCTGTCGGTTCCAACTGTACTGCTGTATGGGTGTGGTCAGTAGTGCAAAATAATTGCGAATTTCCCTTCCCTACTGATGATCATTTATTGTATTTTAATTTTGGTAATTGGTGATCAACTTATGGAAGATGATACCAAGGTTTTGCGTATCTTGGTTGAGGTTCACATTTGACTTATTTCCAGGTTTAACACATCTCTTAAAATGGTCTTTTATTTGAATTATTTTCGTTATCCATCACTCACACAGCGCTGAAATTTGATTTGTGTCCTTCTTGAAAAAGTTGTCTGACCAATCCTGTCTTTTGATTATGATTATCAATATTGGCTACATTACAATCAAGGCGATGTTCTGATAGTCTATTTGACATATTGTTTGGTTTGTCCTACATCTACTACATCCTCCACATGGAATTTTATGAATAATGACGGTTTTTGTTAAGTCTTTTGTTCGTATTCGTGAGATTAATCTGCGTACTCGTTGCTTTCTTATGATAGACCCGGAAAGATGACGAATATATGGGATTTTGAAATATTTAGATGGCGTGATAGTGACCTGTTCTGGTTTGTGGATCTCGTTAGTGATTGTGGGTGGCCGTTTGTTTAATATTTTGTTGACCCTCAGGATAGCCAATAGCCCCCAGAGTCATCCGTAGTGAAGCGAGGTTTTTTAACCAAAATTTGTTGTTAGAAATTTTGTAAATCTTATTCGTCATCTGCTTGATTATATTAATCGTTGATTCCTGGCCACCCCCTTCATTAAAAGATAAATTTAATCAAGCAGATGACTATTAGGATTCACAAAATGTTTAACAAAACATTTTGATGTTGCTTTGTCACTTTAGTCTGACTTGGACAATTTAGTGGCATGGTGTGACAGAAACAGACTGAAGCTGAACATATACAAATGCAAGACGATGAATTTCTCTAGATGCAGTAACCTGGTAAACTTCAACTACTCTATTACTAGATCAGTGATCTGGGTGTCATATTTGACAGTACTCTATCCTTCAATTCACACATTGAAAGTATCACGTTAAAGGCTTCCGGAATGCTAGGCTATATCGAAAGGAGCACCAGACACTTCTTAAATACTTATGCAATAACATGCCTATACAACTCTCGTGTCAGGAGTCATCTTGAATATTGCTTCATTATCTGGCCACCATCATACAAATATTTCTGTTCAAGCATCATTCTCCTTGTTCCAACTTGGATTACGAATCAAGAATATTCTTATGGGGACTGAAAAGCCCTGAATGTAGAATGAAAGATGCAATGTTGATATCTCTCCATAAGCTGATCACTGGCTCCATAAACTGTGATGCACTAGTAACCTCAGTGATCCTATTAGTATCGCCGAAGCGTACCAGACACACACGCCTTTTCTTTTAAGGCCCCCACCAGACCAACTATGGTTTCATCATTTTTTCTGATAGACTTCTTTCGAATTCCAACAATAGCTACTCCGACTGTGCTCTTTTCCCACGTGATACATTGTCATTGAAAATAGCCTTAGGCTGCAGCTCAAGTAGCGGTCGATTGCGACGGTATGTAATGTCTACAGTGTGTGGTACTAAAAATTAAAAATCAAATTTGATTTTATATTGTACATTGTATTTTTTTCTTTTTGGTTATTACCACTTGGAATGTTTATTCTGAAGTGTAATTGTGAAATGGATAAATAGATAGTTTTTGAGAAAGAGGCTGTATAATAAGTAATATTTCTCGATGCTTCATGTTTTTCAGCCCTGATGATGTAACGGACCAGTTGCGAAACGTTGACTTTGTGATATTGAACTTCAATATATTGTCCAAGAAAAGGTAATTTTTTTTCCCTCAACAACTGTATCTCAAACCTAGACAATCCCAAGTAGATATGCTCTGTGTCTTGTGGCGCATCCATGATTTACCAGATTTTTTGGGTATTTCGCCACACCCTATCAAAAAACAATCAAACAATACCTTTTCAAGTTCAAATTGGCACTAATCAAAATCAAAATGGCATTTGTCAAACTCAAATTGACATTTTCAATTTCAAATTGGAAATAATCTAAAGCAAAATGGCACTAGTCAAAATCAAAATGGCACTAATCAAAATCAAAATGGCACTTATCAATTTCAAATTGGCATTGAATAAAATTCAATCAGAAAAATAACTTATTTTTCATATAAGCTCAGTAAATAACAAAATTGAAAGGATGAACAAGAAATATAAAATATAAACCTAAAAAATCAAATCTTGCATATCTAATGCGGTGGAAATGAACCTTTGTATGTATGCAATAAATCTGTTATCTTACCGATATTGCCACGACTAATGTCCTCTAATCATCGCAGACGATATTCCGTTTGGTTAGTTGATTCCGATCAACACCGGCCAAGATATCACCCAACTTTCGGAGATTCAGTACAGACCAAGCTTGCTCTATAGGATTTAGCATTGGACTATAGGAACTGAGTCGTGGAAGAGTGTGAACATTGAATAATTCTTCTTGAAACACATCTTCAATTCTGGAGTGACATGGAGCATCATCTTCGACCAGTACAACTCCAGTTTGATAAATTTCATGGGCTCTTCTCAAGCACTGCCGTACAAACTAATTCGCTTCTGGCTTTTCAAAAGGACCTCTTCTGAGTTCAGAATGAATTAGCCCCATAGTTGCGAACCATCCCATCAAGTGGATATTCGCTCTTCTGCAGCCTGCAGATATATTTGTGCAACGAGTTCCTTTTTTTGAACGGCCTTGGGTCCGTGATATGAACAAATTGAAGTTGGTTTCGTCCAGGTATATAATAGGGGTATTTTGTGACTGGAAGCCCAATAATTTTCTTACATTCTTTTCGAACAGCTTTTAAAGTGAACATGAGACCATTCAATTGCTGTCAAACGAATTTCTCCAAAGTATTTATCTCAAAAGCTTATCGTATTTTCTGGCTTGATTCTCGGAGAGTGATATTCGGATTTTCTTCTACCGAACGTTCCATGAATTCGGGATTTTCAGCAGTTATCTTAACCTACGTGTACCTCCTCCTCGAGGAAGGTCTTGAGCTTTGATCCATCTGTAGGCTGTTCTTCTTGGCACCCCAAGTATCTTTGAAAGATCAAGCCAGTCGCCATTCGCATTATATAAAGCACAAATCTGCCCCTTCAAATTTGCAGCGGCATTTTTTTTTTTAATAAGGCATCTTGAATGAATGTTCTCATCAAGATAACGAAGACAATTCACACTTGGCACTAATATTTGTAGTTTTATGTCAATTTGGAATTGATTAGTGTCATTTTGAAATTGACTAGTGCCAATTTGATTTTGATTAGTGCCATCTTGCTTTTGATTATTGCCAATTTGAAATTGCAAATGTCAATTTGAAATCGACTAATGTCAATTTGATTTTGATAAGTGCCAATTTGAACTTGAAAAGGTATAGTGTTAATATACCGGATCTTCTATATTACCTGAAAAAAAGTGTATTAGTAAACAATAAAACCCAACAATATCAAACGTTTCGGAATGGAATTTGCTTCCGTTGTCAGTGGAACCCAAAAAAGAAACAATTAATTCAAATTCAAAAAATATTCTTCGTCTTTTTGTGATTCCGCAGTAAAAATTGGCTTTTTTGTGTTTTTGGCACAAAATGTCACTTTTACTTGATTGTTTCTTTTTTGGGTTCCACTGACGACGGAAGCAGATTCGCTTCCGAACGTTTGATATTGTTAGGTTTTATTGTTCACTAATAGACTTTTTTTCAGGTAATATAGAAGATCCGGTATATTAACACTAGTTTGATTGTTTTTTGATAGGGTGTGGCGGAATACCCAAAAAATCTGGTAAACTACTAGACAATCTCCTAATGGTACCACAAGAAAAATAGTGAATATATCCAAGAAAGTACTGTCTACAAGCGAAAAACAACTGCTTAGCAAAAGGCTGAACTTTACTTTAGCACCTAAACAGTTACCCACTTTGTACACAGGGTTAGGAGAAATTACTACCAGAACGGTCGATTATTTCAAAAGATACATGAGCTCGAGAAAAATGTTTGGAGACTTTCGAAAATCTGTGATAAATTTGAATATACAGGGTCCAAAATAAGGTTATGGTGGATCAAAAATGATTTTTTTTAACGGAACCCCCTCCCTGTATATCAATGAATTTCCAGATTCTTGATTTTTGAGCGAAAATTGTAATGAACATGATGTTTCCAAATCTAGCAATTTTTGAGTTATCGAACGGTTTAAGATAGAACGGCTTAGGATAGAGAAAAATGGTGTGCATTTTCTAGTCTTTACTTTGCACCAACATGTTGCTACCACTGTAGCGATGTTTTCTCTTGTCAATTTTTCTTATTTAAAAATTAAAGAGTAGACTGTATTTACACGATTTATTTAGCTCGCTTTTGATTTGGACTTGCGGCTGAATGCTGAATCAATATATTGATTGACATGTTTTTGAAAGATCCTAGTAACAGCCAAAAACACTTGATATCATGGTTGGATTTGTCATAAACTTCTGCACCGTTTGTCGTGCAATATAAAGCACCCACTGATGAACAGATACATTATTGGCACATTTTTTGTTTGGTCCGGGTGTAAAGACGATTTTTTTGATTTTCTTCATCACCTTAACAATTTCAGGCCCTCTATAAAATTAATCATGGAAATGGAGAGTACAACCAACTTCCGTTTCTGGACGTACTCGTAAAACGAACGGGAAGAAGAAGAACATCGAGACAACTATGTATCGCAAACCCACTCACACGGGGTAATACATCAGTAAAGCGTCATTCTGTTGCCACTAAACGCGGTGCTATAAGGACATTATAAAAAAGGTGCGTGCAGCTTTGCATGTATCCCGATGTTCTTCAGATTGAGATATTATCTAATCTCCAGAGAGACCTGCAGCAGAACGGTTATTCACTCGATCTAATCACAAAGACTTTTCTGCAGCACGAATCAAAATAAAGAAACCAAGAGAGAGACCACGGAAAACGCATTTCTGATGATATCTAACTTCCGAGGCATTTTCGAAAAAATAGGGGGAGTGGCTAACCGGTTCGGTGTCAAGGTAGCTTTTCGGTCTAGCAAGACATTGAGAAATGTACTCACTAAAACAAAACCTGATGGATGTCAACAACAAAAGGATTGCGTTTACCAAGTTTCATGCGAGTGTGGCGAATCCTATATTGATGGAACAAATCGGCCACTGACTGTGAGACAAGAGGAACACAAGACCAGTACTCGAAGATTTCAGGCATTGTGGATCATGTTTGGACCATCCAACATCAGATCAAGTGGTCGGAGTCTCGAATTCTACATAGGAAGTCACAAGCGGAATTTCTTGGAAGCTGCCTTCATCGAACAGAACGAAGGAATTTTCAGTAACAGCAGCGTGGAAATCATGAATATCTGGAAATCTGTACTTGGTCGGACCCCTACACTCAAGCTTGACTGACCATAAGATTCCCTCATCTCCAAGGATTTATCACATGTAATATGTAAGTCTGTAGCCTAAGGATAAGATCTCAGTTCACACCTGATGACGTAGTGTGTGTTTAACCAAATAAAATAAAGACGATGGAAGTCCGAAACGCTGCTTCTTTCTCAACATCTTTAAAATTCTCTTGAATTGTTGGATCATCCACAACCTGAGAACTTTTTCCAATCTAACAAAGAAGGTTTTTTTAAACATTATTGTTAAGAACAATGAAAAAAAGATTGTTGAACGAAAAAGTGTAGGCGTGACCGCCAACATTTCTATGAGATCTGACAAATAGCCAAAACTCAATTTTTTGTGAATGTTCAAATCTTAGTCTGATCCAATAATATTTTTCATTGCCGCTTAAGCCCCAGTAGATGATTTTGTGTACGCTGAAAACTACTATAAATGGACGTTTGACATTTCATAGATACCATGAACTCCTATCATTTGATGGACCTGACTCCTAAACGAAAAAAAAAAAAAATCACTTTTGCCCGTTAAGCCGCGTACACATTAGTAAGATACGATGTGATCTCTGCACCAAACGTGGTTTTCACTTTCTCAAAAATACAGAGCTTTACGTGTTGTGATCGTTCATCAGTTAGGAAATCAGGGCCCTGGTATCTAACTAAATTTTCAAGTAGTATAAGTCTATACAAACAAAAACCATCCATTTTCTACAGAATATTCGGGGACTTTTTCGACTTTGGGAAGCTGCGATCAATACAAATTCTAACTTTGTCCCATATAGAAGTGAGTCTTGTTTTTATTTTTCAGTTAATTAAAAAATATCAGGTTGTCGAATATAAAAAAAGTGTATATTATAATAGGGACCATAAGAGCCAACTTTCAACACAATTTCACGCGATAGTTATTGTTAATCAAATATTATGCAAATCTTGTAGCCTACCTTTTGATCTTCCCAGTTGGCTTCAACAAATTTGGCTGCGGCAGCTCTTGTAGTCGTTGGCGATGGGTGGTAGAGTAGGATTTCGTTTTGATTATGATTAAGTTTGAAAAGAGGGCGCCACTTTATTTTTTATAGGTTAAAACAAAGAAACCTTGTGTAAAAAGATTCACTGTGATGTCTGGAGTGGAAGAAAACACTGCGTGTCCCAAAACACTATAACTAGCATCTATTTACATAAATATACAGTTTGTCGAATAAGGTTGTAATAAGGATGGTTTTAACATCAACCCTGTTGATTCACTCACTGAACTTTGATACAGTTCAGGGGGTTAAATATTATTACAAAGTATTTTCACAAAACATCTACCGATAGGTACTGTTTTAATTAAGTTAATTAGGAATGACTAAGATTTCCACGTTGAATTTTATGTAGAAAATTGTTGCGTTTATATGAAAAAGAATTATTGATATAAATAAAGAACTGGCCTGTTATTGCTGCTGTTGTCTCAAGACCATCAGCCGTGGAGCGGATTCTTTTTCACTTCGGCGGTGCGGGTAAACCCAACAACTCAAAGGGCCATTCCTGTGAGAAACTTCAGCTGCATCACGACAAAGTGATAGTCTCTAGACACCATGTAGATAAGGGCTCCAATGAATACTTGGCGAATATAGGTACCATTAATATCGTAATTTTGTATCAACGGTCAGCATCAGTAAGAATGATTCGGAATGGAAGAAAACAACAAAAATAGAAAACCCTGAAACAATGTTTCATTTTCAAAATCAACCACATGGGGAAAGTAGGGTTAAGGGACTCACCTCGTTAGGTTCTTAAGAATTCAACAAATATCCATGCCATCACTGGTTAAAACGCATCCATATCTTCAGAGGAGGGTTTATGGATATTTTTAGAACAGAAAGTTACGTTAAACTTTAGCGATGCATATTAATTTTTAATAAAAAGGCCGCTCAGCACATTTTACGTGTGGCTTTCAGCACATCACGGGAACAAGTCCTCGAGCCAGGCCGAAAACCGAAAAGAAATGAAATACTCCCATCGATCATCACTCAAGAGTGTCAGATGGACCTTGACAAATGTCACGTATAAAGCGATCAATCAACTGGACAGAACCAACTGACCCCAGAAGATTACACCTTATTACCATAATGCAGACCGAAAATGGGAAACATTGCAACATTGCCGGAAACTAACAGCTGTAATATATGAAGGTTAAAGTAATTTGTTGATAAATATTGGAGAAACCGATTTAGAAGATTAATAATTAGTGAGTACCATTCAAAAGGAAAATGTGAATGCTACAATCTCAGCGGCGTTAGATTGTGTCCAAAATATTACCATTATCTATGGAATCTATGCAAAACTTATCGGTAAAGCAAAGCCAGTTTATAGCATTTGCGTTACTAAAGATTGGAGTAGCGTCAAAACCGCGCTTGTTGCACATTTTGGTGATCAACGAGATGAAAACGGGTTACTCTTTGATTTGGATCAATTGCGTCAAAATGCAAATGAAATGCCTTTACAATTTCATCTCATACTATAGTAATGGGTAGCTCAAGTGTTCTTGATAAATATTTAGATACTCATAATGACGATGAAAATACTGCTTATGTCAAGAAGAACTTTTATAATATTCATGGTTTCAAAATATTTTAAGCTGGTTTGAAAAAACCTTTAGGCTCAACTATCAGAGCAATGAAACCTGCTGATCTTGCGGAAGCTAGAACTTACATAATTTCTGGAACAAATATCAGGCACTTGCAAAATCCATTAGAAATTAATCGAACAATCAAATTGTTCAAAGGTACGAAAGCGTAGAAGGGCCACCATAAAATAAAATATGAAATTCCGAGTTTTTTTACAAAATTTTGTTAAAAAAGTCAGAATTCTGAGTTTTTTCGCAAATTTCTGACTTTTTTCACAAAATTTTGCAAAAGAACTCGGAATTCTGTCTTTTTTTTACAAAATTTTGCAAAAGAATTTGGAATTCTGACTTTGTTTACAAAATTTTAAAAAAAATCCGGAATTCTGACTTTTTTGACGAAATTTTGCAAAAAAACTCGGAATTCTGACTTTTTTTACAATTTACAAAATTTTGCAAACAAACTCGGAATTCTGACTTTTTTTTACAAAATTTTGTAAAAAAACTCGGAATTCGGACATTTTTATTATTGGGGGGTGACGCATGGCGATGTGATAGTGTCCATTCCATTGGTAGAAGTATTACCACGAACCAACCTGCTGTTTCTCCTACCCTCCTCGATGATCTGCGAAGCGTTGATCCAACAGCTGATTGAGTGATTGCCGACAACTTGTCAATTTTCTCCATTTTAAACGATTGTTGAGTCTTATGAAAATGCCTTATTTATAAAGAAAGAGCGGTAACAGTATCACAACTGCTCCGTCTTATGAGTGCGAGCATTTTGATTCAAATTCCGATTTCGACGATCGGATTGTGACTGTGTTGATTTGAGCATCTTGGAGATAACTTCCCAAGTTTATCAAATATGGGGTTATCATTAGTGCGCAACATCATAAGCGGTTTTCAGTTGGCGTCCAAAGGTTAGAAAGGCAGGAGTTTGGCCAGTATTCTGACACTAGGCCATATTTAAGGAAAATCGGATGGCAGGCCAATACTGGTCCCAAGTAGTGTGATCTTCTTCTACGTGAGTCTTTGGTCAATTCTAAGTACAGTACAAACATGCTAGACAACTTCGCTAACAAATTGGGCTCCATTGTCGCTTGTCATAGCGCGTGGAAGTTCATAACGGAAAAATGCTTCTTCATTGAGAACTTTTGCAGTAGCGACAGCAGTTGTTTTTTGAAGAGCGAATAACTCTATCCACCATGAGTCAGTATCTTCTATAATCAATATTCATCGGTTTTTGTTGTTTCTCAATCTCCGGTAATTGTCCAAGAAAGTTCACTTCAAATCGGGAAATTTGAGCTTGTGTTTGAAGAAGTTCTGGAGTCAAATTTGTGGGCTTGAACTTCTGGTATTCAAGAAAACCTTCAATATACTCTACAACACTCTTCCGCGTTCCTGGCCAAAAATATCGCAAACGTAAGCGAGCTAGGATAAGGTCTACACCGTAATGACAGGCAGTTTGAGAATCATGATACTCTGACAAAACTTGTTCTCTCTGATGATCAGGTACAACCAAATGTGCTTCCTTCGTGACACTTTCTGGTGAAAATCTGTATAATACTCCTCTTCTCATAAGGTATCCTCTTTCTGACCAGCGGCCAAAGCCTGTAAAATATTCGAAAGCTTCAATTATTTTAGCAAGTTCTGGATCATACTTCTGGTCGTTACGAAGATCCGTGAGCAAATATTTTTGTAATTCAACAGTTGAGTCGTAACCTCCGACTCGTCTGGAAGTGGCAACCTGGAAAGTGTTTCGGCGACAACATTAATTTTTCCTGGTGTATACTCCACTTTGAGGTTGTAAGACTGTTACGTAGTTACTATAATTTTCCGGTAACTTTCTTATTAATCAGTCAATCAAGCCATTTCTTTTTCTGTTTCGATGTAACAAATTCCCGGAAATTTTATTCTGCAAATCAAAACCTCGCGATGGCGCAAGGCTTCATCCATATTCAGTCATTCATATTTTATCAAATAATAACTGGCACGAAAGAAGATCATTAGCAACAAAAGAACCCAGGCCAGTACCAAATGTAGGCAAAACGCGCGCGATTCCCCAGCTCTCGAAATGTGGTTTAAGTGGAGACTGGCTCGGGAGTGTATTTAAGGCGACGCAACAGTGGTTCCGGCCCCATTACCCACCGACCAGCAGCCAGCAACCAGCAACCAGCTCCAGGCAACGTAAGGTACTTCCACCGCCTTCAGCTGCCTATAACGCTGAAGACCCCTACCAGAACGAGAGTAGGTATATGGTAAGGATACAAGTTGTGTGGATGGTTCCGAATGTTGTGTGAATGGGGGTGTGTCTGATTGGGGAAGCTTGGGGGTCCAACGAGCTGGCTCACGTTACAGGGTCGCATTCCTTCGTTCCGCTCATACACACATGGCCTGAAAACGTCCTGCCTGATAAGGGAAGCTTAGGGGTACAGCGAGCTGGCTTATGTTACAGGGTTGCATTCCTTAGTTCCGCTCAGACACATGTATGGCCTGAAAGCGTCCTGCCTGATTAGGAAAGCTTGAGGGTGCAGCGAGCTGGCTCATGTTACAGGGTTGCACTCCTTTGTTCCACTCAGACATAAAATTCTAGAGTGGGGACAGCGGTAGATCGAGCTGGCTTATGTTATAGGGGTAGGCTCATGTCCCCACAAAAAGGTATGAAACGGGTGTACAACCTGTACCGCCACCATTACACGGTTCGTGTAAAAGGCAAGAAGCCTGAAATTTCAGAGCTGAAGGAAGTTGGAAACAGCTGCGCACCAAGCACCCCTGACGGCTTTGTATCATCATTGCCTTTACGTCGTATGCCCCGGATCCTGACAATGTCCCGGCTGAATTCTCCTGCGCGTCGCGATAATAATAAAGGGTTCGCGTAATCCTGAAAACTCGTTACACACTCTCTCCCTCTCTCTTTACTTTTTCTACGATATGTTGATGTTTTGCTCAAGGCATGCGAAGTTTTTTTTATTATTATTGTTGACACATTCCAGTAAAGATAAGGATATATGTAAATAAATGCTGTTTTGGTGAATTGTTGGTTTTATTTTTGTCAACACTACGACCTCAGGGCATTTCACTCTCCACTGTTAAAAGGCTACTCGAAAGGCATGTGGGCCCTTTACCGCGGTAATCCAAAGGGTGGCGCTCGAGTTTACGACAATTGGAAAAGTCTAAGGAAGATCGACCAAGGAAAATTGTAAGTAGCGCTACAGGACTGTAGCTCTAGTGCCCAACGTACAATAGGATCAGTTGGTGATTTGATGAATAACAACCATTATACCGGCTGATGGTCACTTCAGTCACGCTTTGTTCTTTAATAAACCCTCGGACTATTTTTACTGACCACACTACAGCCAGGGCTTCCCTTTCTGTGGTACTATAGTTTTTCTCAGCGACAGAAAGTAGTTGACTAGCGTACTCAGGACCTCTCGTCCGGTGTCTGCCCCTGGAGTAAAACAGCTTCTATAGCATAGTCGCTTATTGCATCCGTGGCGATAATGAAGGGATCATTTTCGTCTGCTTACCAAACAACTGGTGCAGTAGTCAGCAACTTCTTAAGTAGGTAGTTAGGTTGCTTCTTTCTGTCACTCACCCCAAGTCCTAAATGCATTTTTGCGAGTGAGGTCTCTTAAGGGGTTTTGCAAAAGCTGCGGAATTGTGTACAAACTTCCGGTACCAGGAACAAGTTTGAATGAATGTACGTGATTTCTTCAAGGTCATTGGGCTAGGCAGGCTTGCTACTGCCCTTATCTTGTCTGGGTTCACTATGATTCCGGTTGGATTTAAGACATGTTCTAAATATTTAATGCTTGATGCAGCAAGATTGCATTTTTTCTCAATTGACCTTAGATTCAATTGTGCCAATTTTGTGAATACTAAATTCAGGTCCTTGATGAGGTCGTCAAATGTCTGTGACAAAACCAGAATATCATCAAGACGTGCTATGAGATTAAGCTCCAAACCAGCTTTTAAACTTGTCTATGCGCCTTTGAAAAACAGCGCGCGCGTTCTTAAGGCCAAGCGGCATTCTGTTAAATATCTCAAATGGAGTGATGAAAGTTTTATCTCGATCATCATTTGCTACGGTTATCTTAAATATCCTGACTTGAGGCCAATAGTTGATATGAATTGGGTTTGTTTTGTGCACTGTAGAAGGTCATCTATCCTGGGCATTTGGTACTTGTCACTAACCGTGACATGTTTCAGCTTCTAATAGTCAATGCAAATTATCATGATACCATCGGGTTTCTCCACCATCACCACAGGAGCTGCCCATGGTCTTTCACATTCTTTGTCGTTACCTGGTTGACGCCAAAATCCGCCCAATATCAATCAATACCAAGAAAATTGGTGGATTTTCATGATGTAGCGTTTCCATTTTGTCTATGGTCATTGATTTCTTTGCACTGGAACATCGGGATCGAAATGGGATCGGATACCGTTCCACATCCACAACAATAATTTGTTGCTGCTACTTCAACTTCAATATATTGACAGACACCCGTACGCTTGAACTTTCAGACCAGAATAACCATCTCGCTATTAGTAAACCAATTTAGAGAAACAATCAAAACCAAAATTGAAACAGCAAGTGTGGCATTGTGGCATTTTTTTATAACCAAGAAGCGGAGAATAATTGAAAAGTTGATTCCGTACATATTTGAAAAAAAAAATTGATGATAGTTACGATACCTAATTCGAAACGTCAGATATCAATTTCCACAACACTATTTTGAAAAGGAGAAATAGACGCCCAAATGTATCATTTGTGTTTTAAATATCTCTTCAAATCAATTGAGGAAAAATTATAACGGTATTTTGAAAAAATTGACGATTTTCCGATATCACCTATCTAGAATCCATTCGGCACTTTCTCTCCATTTGCCAGGGGTGTATCTCTGCTTAATGAATTACCAATAATGCTATTACATGGAACTTGTTACACCTTGTATGAGGCAGAGAAGTGTAGAATTTTTAAAAAAAGAAACTCGATCTTTAGAAAAACACAACTTATATATTTGCAAGTTGCCGGAAAATATATTAACGTATGATATGCCGTATGAAAAACGGCAACCAAATGGTAGGCGTTCTGAAATGACATATTGCACACTGAGCGAAGTTTATGAATATGAGCGTATTCCTACTGCGGTCAAAAGACGTATATTCAATTTTTGTAAACTTGGACAGGTGAATCTGACGTCATCAGATGCTGAGTGAACACCAAACGCTGAGCGCATATTGAGTTATGAGAATACTCAACCAAACACTTCGCCGAACGATACTAGTTTGGACAAGATCTCCAGGCTTTGGACTACTTTGAAGCTTGACGCAGTCGAGTTCCTCCACTTTCCACTAAAAGGCACAAGATTGACCAGTTGTCGGCAATCAGCTGTCGAATCAACGCTCCGCAGATCATCTGAGAGGCTAAGACTTCAAAAAACAGCAGGTGGTTAATTATTGAGATACTTCGAAAGCGTAGAGGGGCCACTATAAAATAAAATATGGAATTCCGAGTTTTTTTACAAGATTTTGATCATTTCATTGGCAGAAGTATCTTACGAAAGCGTAGAAGGGCCACCAAGAAAATTTTTATGAAATTCCGACTTCGAAGTCGGAATTCTGACTTTAAACTCGGAATTCCGACTTTTGAGAATTCTGACGCTGGAAATTAATCACTCTGTACAGGGTGTAAACCAAGGAGTTGCAAGAACTTCAGAGGAGGACTTTGAAGTCGGAATTTTAAGAATTCTGACGCTGGAAATGAATCACCCTGTAGAGGGTGTAAACCAAGGAGTTGCAAAAACTTCAGAGGAGGACTTATTTTGAGACAAAAAGTTCATATGGACATGCGTCCACAACGACTTGGTTTCTGTGATACAGGTCGTCCAGAAATACTATTTTATTTAGTTTTTGCTTATATTTTTGTTATGTTACATGACAATCAGACGAAACTCGGACTAAAATAGCTGACCTGAATTTCATAACACCTTATAAATCAAATTATGAGGTTTTTTGTTGAATGCATTTGTTTTATAGTTTTTTTTTGTGAATTTTCCCGATGTTTGAATAATTATTGTTATTCGTAGCGGAATCTCCGTTTGTTTAAAAAAACAGTTGAACTTCCTCCACCTATTAATTTTGATAGATAGAAAAAAACGTTTTTGGCAAAAAAAGTAGGTGGATAGTCAGTGAATATGAAAATGATATCATCGATATATTTTCATTGGGCTATAAAAATCCTATTTTTCTACATGGTGTGTATTGTCACGCCCCCTAGCGACCATTTCTGAAACTTGAGAATATTTTCCAGATATTTCTCTTGCCCGTTTCAGTAAAATTTTTTTTGCCGCAAGCCTCTACGATGAAAAGTTTGCGAGAACTGGCACCCTGTCGCTGAAAATGAATCACCCTGTACAAAGCCGCCCACAGACACACAAACATCTATTGAGATGTGTACGTGCAATTTGTACGCGTGTACAAAAATTCAAGCAAAAAATCCAACATCGACATATATTTTTAGCGGATATTGTCTACACACTGACGCGCGTACATATCTCATGGGATGTACGTGTGTAGGCGGCTTAAGGCTCGACTGCATCGCCAAAGACAGAGTTCTCCGTTTCTGCCGACTGGGACCTTCAACGAACACACAGAAGTTTGATTGTTTCTTTTGATCTTCGCACATACCATCATGACATGAAAGAAGCACACCTCTCTGTGCAAGGTGATCCCGGGATAAGTTGTTCTCTTGGACGATTCTATATGGCACCTCTATGGAATGCAGGATCGCAGATGTTTTTCGAGGGTCTATGGCAGTTGACGCATCTATTCACCGACCACTGCCAGGGCATCATTTGCTTTCTGGACCATCTCACTTGGATGTTCAGCCAGCACCGGAATTGAAAAGTCGTCAGCATAGCAGATCATCTCCACCCCCTGGTCTAATTCAATGTCCATTAAATCATCGTAAAAAATGTTCCACAGTGTAGGACCGAGGACTGACCGCTGTGGAACCCCTTCTTTCACCCTCTTAATGTTATTTTTATGTACCAGAATTTTTCTGTCCGACAGGTGGTTAAAACTGTATAATGTTACAGAGGTACCCGCTGACACCTCTGTTCTTCACCTTCTTTGTGATCAGTCCCCAGTTGAATGCATTTCTAACGTCAACGGGTATCATCGCATCAAAATACCGAAAGAAGCTGCACTCCAGCCTGATGTCGGCCCTCTACTAACCAATTATACTATACTATAGTAGTTGTCATACAAGCCCAAACTGCAGCCTTGAGAAATTCTTGGCTGACCTCGACAACTCCTTGCTATAGTTCTTCAACTCGCAAAAAAAAGAGCACTCCTTTATTTTGTGCATGTAGGAAAACAGTCTGCCGTACCGGTGAAATGAGGAAATCCCGTAAGAAATGCTATCGACAAAAAAGAAAATGAGAGCATTCCAAAGAGCCAAAGAACGATACGCAAGAGAGAAAAAAAGACTAACCTCACAGGAACAGAAGAGAAAACTAGTAAGATCAATCGATTGAACACGAGAACAAGCCATGCTAAATGAAGATGTAATGAGTTGGACATCTCCGGAAAAGGGTACAGGATTGTGAAGAACAGGCTTGGCATAAATAATCCTGGAACCACTCATTCATTTTTCAGCAAAGAGAAACATTTGGTGAGCTCCTAATCACCAAAGTCACCACGAATTCAAATATTGAAAGGCGCCAGGCCCAGATGGAATCTTAGCCTTTGGTATCAAATATCTTATAGCTGAGAACACCGAGTTCTTTCTAGAGTTCGCTTTCTACAAATCAAATCAAATAATAGAGATGAGTCTCTTTGGTCGGGAATAATGGACTGTGTTTGATGGAAAACCTCTATTATTCTTTCAGCGACGTTTCGACGTTTGGTTTGGTTTTGTTTTGCAATTCAATCAAATAATACTCCATCACCATGAAAATTGTTACATTTTATCGGTAAAGCAAAAAGGCCTGAACCATTTGCATAATGAAAATACTAATGGTCAAGGATTAAAACTATTATAACTGAGTACAAGAGAACGCAGGGTAGGTAGAAAATAGCGGAACTATTCTTTTTGGAGAAATCAAGGAAGTGCACTGAAGATGTTATAAAACACAGGACAATCTGTTTGATAGATACCATTGCTAAGACATATGAGAACATAGTAAACATCAGAGCCGCTTTCTTTCGCAACTGATTCCCGAATCAAAATGTGTTTGGATCAAATAATCACGTGACAACGTGACATGCTCAGAAGAACGAATCATGTGATAATGGATCTTGATCAGAAAAATCGATTCGAAAGAAAGCGGCTCAGACTGGCAAAGGAGATCGACTCAATGGAAGGCGTCAATAAAAACCAATATGAAAAAGAAAGGGTTGACGACGATCCACGCGTTAAAACATATATTACCGACAAAGCCAAAGGGGGGCAAGAAGGAACATTCTCCACGTTGACTTAATGGACATTGAAGACTTCAATGTCCATTAAGTCAACGTATACTGTAGTCTCTACTCCAATTTGAAGTAGAGACTACAGTAAAATGCAGCTGGGACCTCGCACCTTGCCCGTGATTGGTCAGATTGGTTGACATAGAATATGTTGCCATGGTGATCACCGAAGTAACAATGTAGTAAATTTGTGTCTGATGTTTGGGTGTTGGCTTAGATCGGGTTAGTTTGGGTTTGGTAAAAAACGGATATCTTTTTCCGGGATTAGGAAAGCTTTCGGGATCGACATTCCTACAACCTACAAAACACTCTATTTAAACAAAATCCTTTGAGAAATGACAAAACTATGCAAACATAACCTCACTTAGTGATTTTTTCAAATGCCTTGATAAAATCCCAAATAGATCCAAAATAACTAATTTGAACAAGATCCTGGGAAAATAACGAACAAAATGGAAAATAATGAAACAATGCAAGCATAACCTCACCAAGTCATTTTTTTAAAAATGTCTTGATCAAATCCCAAATAGAACCTACATATTATCTGATTTCAGCAAAAATCCTTTGAGATATAACAAAACTATGCAAACATAACCTCATACTGATGCATTTTTTTGAAATTTCTTGATCAAAACCCAAATAGAACCTACAAAAAATCAAATCCAAACAAAATCCTTTCGAAAATAACAAAAACATGCAAATATAACCTCAAAAGTGTTTGATGATGCATTTTTTGCCAATTTCTTGATCAAAAACCAAGATGAACCTACATAACAAACTTGAACAAAATCCTTCGCGAAAAATAACAAACCATGCAAACATCTTCACTAAGTACTTTTTCGTTTTTTTTTCATCAAATCGCAAAAATTGAACCTATATAATATTATTATCTAATTTGAACAAAATCATTTGGAACATAACAAAAGCTATGCAAACATAACCTCACCAATGCATTTTTTTCAAATTTCTTGAACAAATCTCTGTACACGAAACTATCGATCAACTCCGATTAAAATTTTATTGGCAAAAAATGAATGATGATGTACGAAAATTCATCAATATCTGTTCGGTTTGCCAACAAGTAAAGTACGAGCATCATCTACCCTTTATCAAATTACAACTTACATCTACACCTAAGAGACCATTCGAAACACCACATGTAGACACATTCAAGTTTGACAAAAATGTTGCATTAACAATTTGAGACAGTTCGTCAAAAGCTTTCATTCTGCCAAGCCTTTCAGCCCTACACATTTACCAACCACTTGTTCAATTTGTGTCAAATTACAAAATACCCGTAAATATAGTTTCAGATAATGGTAAAGAGTTCAATCAACATTTATTGAAAGAAAGAAGTTGTATAGTATAAATTGGCATTACATCTTACCTTTGAACCCAAATAGTAATTCTTAAGAAGAAAGATTTCACCCAAAATTTCTGGAACACATGAGAACTTCAGCTTTGACAAAACCGAATCTGAGCCCGCACGAAAGACTAAACCTCTCAATAATTGGATATAATCATTCAATTCATTTGGCAACCTTTGATTTAGTACTTGGACATTTAGAACTTGAAGATCCGATCGTTATTGATAATAACGCACAGCTAATAAATAATCATTCAAATCAACAAAAAAAATCAATGGAAGAAATCTACAAAAATATCCACGAAAATCTGACCGCTAACAAAAGTAAAGTATCAATTACTTTACTTTTGTTAGCGGTCAGACGTTCGTTACGCAAAGCGAACGAATAACAGAATGATCCACCCGATATTCAACCCGAATCAATCGGTTACCGAAAATTCAGCGACAGACAATCGAAAACCAATCCACTCTATAAACCAAAACATATTTTGAAAACTAGTGACTTGACAGTAATAATCGGCAAAAATAACTATCATAAACAAATTTTCAAAAATCCCGGAAAAAGTACAGAAGACGCTTTGCAGGTTGATGACCTTACTCCATCTGACGAACGCACAGTAGGTACAGATTCAGAATCTTGAATACGATCCCGGCATCTTTCCATTCAAATTAGGCACTTGCAAAATCAAAATCGCACCACATACATTCCTACACTACATTGACCTCATTTCACAAAAATTCAAATAACCGACATAACAAGTCATTATATCAAACTAGAAACAATAATTAACAACTTTTCAATCGAATCAAAATACCTATTGCTTTAAGCTTATCAACATCTTGAATATGAAGTAAATTTGGTAACGATTTTTCCCCATCAAATGGACGAAGTAAAAGAGGCTTCATTATTCCAATCGGATCACTAGTCAAATTTATAACTGGCAATCTTGACCAAGAAGATGCTAAAGAAATTCATGATCATATACAAACGCTTGAAAATAGTCAAAATAATGTAATTCAAACAGTCAATCAACAAGTTTCTTTAACAACCAATTTGATGAAAAACATCAATCATACCATGACAATTGTGAATAATAATCAGAAAGCAATTAAAAACCAAATAAATGGTATTATTGATGATATCAAAACGACACAGTTCAGCTATTTGCACTACCTTGAAATTCACGAGATCATTGATCAAAGTCAATCTCGATGAATTGTTGAACTTCATCAGCAAATTAGAAGATGCTATCACCTTCGCCCCGCTTAAAACCTTGCCTATAAGTATAATAACTCCACGAGATCTCAAAGAAATAGTAAATGAACTCTAAAAACAACACGATGTTTTCCAACTTCAATTTTTAAGCGATAATTTCGAAATGTATTACCGTGTAGTTGAAACAAATGTTTTGCAATTGATAACAAATTAGTTTTCTGAATTTTCCGCTGGTGAATCAGGATGATTTCGAGATTTTCCATCTCTTTTCCATCCCAAATAAAAACAATTCCATCATCATCCCTCCTTCTACTTACCTTATCCTGAGCAACTACGAGTACCAATACCAAAACGGAGAATGCATGGCCCTGAAGAAGATATAATGATAACAACAATAATAAACACGTTCATTATTCCAAACCCATATGTACATAATTCCTACTTACTATTTTTTTCTTGAATTTATTGGAATAAGAGAAAGCTGCATTTTCCTCATAATGGAGGGTGCTGTTGAAGCCTGCTTAATCAGGAGTAAAAAAAACAGCAATCAATGGCAAACTCACTAATCCACTAGGTGAAGTATGATAAAATTATAATACAAAATAAATGCGGAGAAGAAGAGGAGGGAGAGGAAAGGGGAGTTAAACGTTGTGTTCATGCGTTGTTGAATTGTTTTTTAAAAGATATAACTGGAAGGGAACAATTGGTAAATTCATATTTATTCATTAAGAATGCGCTTTGGTATGTAAAGCTATTTTCAAAATGATTCTTTTTCATGATAAGGTATTGTCAATAAATGCTGTCTACGTATATTTATGTAATGTACGTCAGTCCGGAACGTTAGGTTCTGGTGAAGATAAGGTGGACATTTTAATTTGATCACTTAATAGAAAAGGCAAATCGAGTGTTATATGCGGCGTTCAATCATGGAGAGCCACCCTGATTCACGAAGTTTGTGGGAAACTGACTTTCTACGCCTTATTTCATAGATCAGCCTTAAACAGGAGTTTTGAACCTTCTGAAACCTTCTGACGTCTACGGAAGCCAAGAAAGGACTATAGACGTCATCAGCGATGTTGAAATGAGATAAGATGTGGGTTTCACACAACATGGACTTAGTTTGATATACAACATTTCCGAACAAGTTGACGCCCCACGCTCACACATTGTACGTGTCTCTATATTAAAAGCGCCATTTGAACGCCGGATCGGACATTTTCTGCTGCCAATAACTCGAAAACTATGCTAATGCTTTTTTTTCACTTCTCTGATCCTATTGCATTGTTTCGTGAGCAGATGATATAACAAACTTGTAGGGGTATCAGATAAGAACCTCTATTAATTGCTTTCCGGATATCAACTACAGATTACCATGAAAATAGGGGAATGAGCATGTTGGGAAACATTTCAAACAAGGGACCTCGACAAAAGCCCTTCGCAAAATATCAAACTTCTGAAGTGAGTTGCACGTGTGTGAGAAAGGTCCTGAGGACGGGTGATCAGCATATAAAAGTTTTGCCAAGCAAACTCGAGTGTCCCCAACCGACAATTTTAGAACTCTTGACCAGAAGAAGAGGAAAATGTCATGATTTGGAAAAAAACTACCTACTTCTACCTTGCAATTTACCTTCAATGTCATGAACAGCTATTAGCCATTTAGCGCGCGGCAACTATATCTTATTCACGACATATATAAAGTTCTATTAGGGAATGTTCCTGTATGTTATTCGATATAGTTACAGGTTACTTAAAATGAACAAAGATTGTGTCATATACAAGGACGACATGTAAAAGGTATACGAAGAAGTCTAAACTTACTTGAAAATAACCAAAAAAGGTGCCTTCAAGGACAAGAATATATTTCCTCGGAATTTAGGTGAAATATTACCAAATTATGACCAACATTCTATCTCTATCGCTACCTGTCTGTTGAGTTGAAACAAAGCTCGTTCAACTTTATGAATAACCTCAAACGCTCAAATCAATGAGGTGGCCAAATTATTTGAAATATTAACCTGATGTCCCAACAAATAATCTAAGAACTCTAGACCAGAAGAAAAGGAAAAGATAGACATATGCATCGTCTCTTGTACAATCATGACATATTTAAGGTGTGAGAATAAGTCTAAAATGACTTGAAAACAACCAAAAAGTTACCTTCAAGGACAAGACTTTTATTTCTTCTGAATGCAGGTGGAAACTTTATAATCAAACGGTGGAATATTACTGAATTATCACCACCATTTTGTCTCTATCGCTACCTGTCTATTAGGTTATAACCTTGGTCGATATCTAGTCAATTTTGACCTAAGTTGAGGAATAATGTCATTGAGGTCGATTAATTAACTTATAGGTACACAACATATGAGAGCGGCCATGTTTCAATGTCAGCATCTAAAAAAAATGTGTTATCTTCAAATTTTATTGAAGTTCTGTCTAATTTTGGGGATATTCGCATATTCAAAGATGATTACAAACATTGGCAAGTTTGTTCATAACATTCCTAGGCTATTACCCAAGCAGCAAGGCAAAGTCCGCCCAACGTTGTCCTATGCAACTCGAACGTTGGGTGACAACGTTGACAACTATTTTGATATGTTGGATGAAGATACATAAAGCGCTTATCTCTGCGCAAACAAGCAAATTGACTGTGGTCGAAGTCGAAAGATCATGATCATACACAAATGACTATCATGTTGAAAACTATTATTCTGTTTTCAAGTGCAACTATGGATCGTAAGTTCAAACCCTGTGAGTTTTATCGATAAATGTGTCGATGCTACTACCAAATCTTTCCAAGCGCCCCTTCTATTTTCTGATTTCAGGAGAAACTTCATATTTTATTTAAAAAACCAAATCATCAAGATACTCAAAATATACTTGATACTACGATCAGTATGGCTTAAAAATGGACTTTTGTCTTCAATATTACTCGAAATATATTTTAAATGCTGCTTTATACCACAAAAAGTGACATGACCTTAAAACGACAATTTTCAAGATGGCGAGATTAGCGGTGAAGAACAGAGATCATTCTACGAAACTAATTGAATATTGAATATAACTGAAAACATTGCAAAGGATCCTTTTTTTTGCACATTCAGTCTGTTAATGGGACAGTCACATGATGACGTCATTGTCGGATATTTTAACAACCTCAGATAACCATGCACCTCAGAAAAAGCAAGAAGAGAGATCTGCAGCTGAACCAGTTCAAGTTTTCTATAAAATATTGTCAAATGTTTGAATTGCTTCCATTTGCCTGCCATAATACTAAGGTATTTATTATGCAATAAGGCTATGAACTAAAAGTGAGGTTATGTATTTTTCAAATCAAAACACGGCATCTGTACGAATGCCAGCCAAATCGCTACGTTGTGAAGTCCGACATTCTCGGACTTTCTAGAATTTAATCAATATCCAACGTTGGTGCAACGTCGCAAAGTGACTCTAAGACAACGTTGGTTATAAGGTGAGGTAGCCAACGTTGGCACTACATTCCCTAAGTGCAAATTATTAGACGTTGCACTCAAAACGTCTGGATTACGTCAATCTGACGTTTGACAAGTATAAAAAGCGTTTACGTCGTCATCTTACCAACTCCCAACGTTGTGATTGATGCAGAACTAGTCCGGTAATCAGCAAAATACTACTTGGGTATAGTTATTTTGGATTCAAGGATATGTTTCAAAATTTTAGAAACTCTGGTGATAATGTATCAAAATGGACATGTAATTAGGGCGCATCAAATTTCTAAAAGTATCTTCCCGATATTATACAGAATTTTTTATTTCGCAGTTACATTTCCTTCCAATAATCAATAAATTACTACGTAAATATTATACCAAGAAAGACGCCATAGTGATTCTTTCACTTCGACACGTGACAAAATCCATACTCCATTACCATTATTTACACATGTACGCGACGGTGCCATAGTTCTGTATCCTTGTTCATCTCACATTAATATGCAAGTGTATTGTCACTGTCATTGTTATTTACCAACAGGTAAAAAAAAGGTTACATTGAGGACCAACATACGGTCAGATCTCCCATATTTGGACGTAAAACAGGTTGACAGTTCTTTCATTCAACTTCAATCCAATGGTTGGCAAGGACCTATCGACCTATTTATTTCATCCAAATTACTCCAGTTTCTTTTCCCGCAAAGGGAAATATGTGAACAAATGTCGGTAATTTTGCCCTTCTCATGATTGAACATCATTATCTCTCGACCAATTCGTAGATCGAGAAGCGGTAAATTTGACCTTCTTTGTTTGTTAGGTCACTCGTCTCCAATCTCCAGAACCATCGAATTTATATTCGCAAAGTGCTCAATCAGCGAGTTAGATCAATGAAAAGCTGAAAAAGGGATCAGATTTGCAGCAGAAAATATCCTATAACGAATTGCGCGTGTTGTGTGTGCCGTAGATAAAAAAAAATCGTATTTCAAACAGCTAATTTGTGTGCAAAAGAAAAATATGTTGCAAAAAAAATCATTTTCCCGATTTGTCTACAATACAAAAAATCAAGAGAAAATCTTTAGAATGCATTTTTTGGTCGTTTTTTTATGGCTTGTACAGTTATCTGATCGGAATTCAGAAAATGGTTTGGGAAGCGTAGTGGTGGGGGCAAAAATAAGTACGGTGAGATATGTTTGGCGCCAATACATTCTCGCGTAAATTTGCAGGTTTTTAACGACTTTCGAATGTGTTCCAAACCATCTTAACGGCATTTTAATGCAAAGATATATTGATGTACGATTGTATGTGGAGTTATAAAATGTCCAGAAACATTTCCCTAACTTTGATCGAATCACTGTACGAGCCATCGAAGAAATGAGCAAAAATGAAAACATTGATAATTGTCGTGAAACTATACGTCTCACAAGTACAACTTTTTGTATGTTGAATGATAAAAGTGTATACTATAAGCTATTTTTTGCCGCAGAGCTGAAGCTGTATTTTCATGTTTGCAGAAGTTATGAATTTCCAAAAAAGGTGCAAGTTCTTCAGATTTTCTCATTTTTCTTAGCAAAAAAGGCTGGGGAGGTTTCGAGAAAAAGCTCATTTCAGAGGTTTTTTAATCCTCTACAACTTATGTATTGAAGTTGAACCGATATTTCCTGTGATTTCAGTTATAAACCAAAAAAGATTTTCGCGAAGACACTTTGTTATAAAAAAAATAGGCTGTAATAGATATTACGTCATTGTAAGCTCTTATCTACTGCACTCAATTCAGCACCCCGCGAGTTTGTTATCGAGTATTTTCAATCCACTGAAATTTATTCATTCCCTGGAGTAACTGTAGATGACGCGTTGATCATAATTGGAAATAACCGAAGGAATTTATTCAGCATATCTGGTCCACGAGGGAGAATTGTTTTAATTAACATGACAATATCTTGATTGGTTCTGGAGATATCGCGAGGTCTGTATCAAAAAGTAATTGAGTATAAGTTTGACAAATCAATGAGATTTTTTTTCATGATTGCCAGTTTCTTATGCCCAAGGACCTATTCTATCATCTTGTCAAGACATGTATGGTTGTACCTTGAAAAAAAAAAATCAAACATTTTTGCCGCCTGTAAGTGCATTAATTGATTTGTTCTCTTTACTATCCATGACTACTTGGTTGATATCTACATGACCGTTATTTGATGCACTATTATATTAATGGAGAATTTTCACTTCACAAAGCCTATGATAATAATAATAATAATATACCTTTATTTAGCATCAGCTTTGAAATTACAGTGTATACAAATGTTGTAAAGGAATACAATAATTATGAGCATTTATAAAATTTTAATAATCTAAGTAGTGTGAAAAGTAAAAATATTTAAAGAACATATAAAGGTGAAAATATAAACATTACAACACCACAGTTAGGATGTTAACAAAACATGTTCCCTGAGCAGTCTTTTGAATACATTCAAGTTAT
This sequence comes from Orchestes rusci, assembly GCA_958502075.1. Lineage (NCBI taxonomy): Eukaryota > Metazoa > Arthropoda > Insecta > Coleoptera > Curculionidae > Orchestes > Orchestes rusci. The sequence continues at coordinate 51,747,587 of OY293303.1, read as the reverse complement.
CACAGTCTTTCATCTTTGGTGGCAGATTGTTTAATTCTTGCAGGCACTTGTATGAGATGGAATTTAACATTTGACTAGTATTACATTTGGTGTTCACTATAAAATCACTCTTGTGTCTTGTATTATGATCATGTACATCCCCAAATTACTTGACCCTTTTACAAATATACGATGGAGTCAATTCCATCCTAATTTTGAACAAGAATAAGTTGAAAATAATTTTCTGTTTAACATTTAACAAATCCAAAACATCAAGCATTAGTCTAATCGGAGTATATCTATCACACTTTAGTACAATTCTCATGGCTCTGTTTTGAATTGTTTGCATTTGGTCTCTTTTAAACTTAGGTAACAGGAACAACAAAGATGAACAGAACTGCAAGTGAGGCATGGTATAATTTGATCTTCGTAGCTACAGATAATTGTTGACCTACTGTAGCTATAAAACGAACTTTTTGTGAAAATTTACGCATTACATAGTCAGCATGAGGAACAAAGGATAGGTGGGAATCAAATATTATTCCTAAGTACTTGATTTCCTGGACAATTTCCAGTTGACGATCATCAATTTTCACATTAACATTTTTAAAATCAATACAACTCAACATATACTTTTTACCAAATATACAACATCTAGACTGGGAAACATTCAAACTTAGCTCATCATCACAAAGCCACTCCTATAAGTTATTCAAATCATCGTTTATATCTCTAGTCATTTGCTTAATGTCCTTTCCGATAATACACAACATCGTATCATCCGCAGAGAGAACAATTTTGCTTTCATGGATTATTTTCACAATGTCATTGATAAAGAGAAGGAACAACAATGGGCCTAATACCGTTCCTTGTGGTACTCCATACTTCACGTTGACAACATCAGATACAGTATTCTTGAATTTAACACATCGAGATCTATCAGATAAATATGATGTAAACCACTTCAGTACGTTTTCCGTAATACCCATGTTTTGAATTTTTTTCAACAAAATGTCCCGGTCAACTGTTTCGAATGCCCTTTTAAAGTCCAAAAAGACAGCCAATACATAATGCTTACAGTCTAAAGCTTTAAGAAACTCGTCGCACACATTAACAACAACACTCTCACACGAATGATTCTTCCGGAAGCCTGATTGGTTAGGGACAATAAGTTGGTTTCTTTCACAGAATTTCATCAGTTGTACTTTGACAGTCATCTCCAAAATCTTCTCGAATGCTGGTACTGTGTTGATTGGTCTAAGATCCGTATGCTGTTTTGAATTTTGTACTTTAGGCACGGGTACAATGGTGGTCAATTTCCAGGATTTAGGGAAAGTTCCTCTAGAAAGGGAGGTATTCATAATATCCATGAGCCTGTCCCCTACACTCTTGCACGCGTCACGAAGAACCATGGTCGAGATGCCCAGTTTACCACCTCCAACCGGTTTTTAATCTTTAAGGTATTTTTTCATTTCAGACATGGAAATAAGGTTGAATTCAGAAAACTGTAGATCAGGTTTTATTATACATATTGCTCTACCGCTACTTGGAATATTCTGGATAATTGCGTGGATACTATCAACAAAATACTCATTAAGTTTTGCTGCAATTTTAACTTCATCCGTTACAGTGTCCGTATCAAAGGTGATATCTTCTGGCAGCAGCACATTTTTTTCAGGTAATAAAGTTTTCAGATATTTCCATAGTTTTTTTGGATTATCCTTATTATCATCAATTGATCGTTGGTAAAACATCTCTTTTTCTGTTTTGATCATAGAGACAATTAGATTTCTCATTATCTTGTAGTCATTCAACGTTTCTGTGTTCTTCAGGAATATGTCTCTCTTATACAAGATATCCCTATCCTTCATCAGTTCTCTTATTTCATGGGTTATGTATTTTTTAAATCTATGCTCAGATTTAACACTCATTGTAGACATTGGGCACATATCATCCAAAACACTCGAGATACCAGCAACAAAACATTCGGCTAAAAAATCCACATCAGACGTTTCACTGTTCAGTTGGGTTTGCATGAGTTTTTCCTTCAGCTTATCAGCATCGTATCTGTACATTGATCTTTGGTGTTTTATCACAGGTTGTTTTAATGAAATTGGTTTGAGGATAACCGATAAAATTGAATGGTCACTGATTTTTGGACTTTGGTGAACTTGATGAATAATATTTTTGTAGTTCGTTACGATATAATCAATTAGGGTCTCACTATTTGGCACTGTTCTTGTTGGAGATTTCACGACTTGATGCATTCCGCTGATATATACAGTAATCAAGAGTTTTTGTCCATAAAAAGATGTCTTAAGCAAATCGAAGTTGAAATCACCCGTTAGTATGCTTACACCCTCAAAGTCGCTTATACGGTCCAAATACTTATAAAAGCTCCATTATTCGTTTGAGGTGGATGATAGAAAATAGTACTCAGATATGCTGTGGATGATATTGAAAATTCCACCGATAATAGCCATACACATTTTTCAATACATTCTCTATGCCTCACAATAAACTTAACATCCTCTCTGATAAACGCCATCACTCCTCCAGTCCTTCTGTTTGTAGTTACACATTGAACCATTTTGTAGCCTTCAATCTTGAGCTCATTCATACCAATATCCGACGACACATGGGTTTCTGATAGCAACATCAAAAGAGGCTTCTATTCTGTTATCAAGATTTCGATATGATCCTTATTGTTCAGAAAACCTTGGCAGTTGAAATAAACTAAACCTGAGGTGAGACCAATACTCAAATCTAATTGCTATGTGATGAATAAATTTTTTCGCGCCTGCTCTATTTTCTTGAAAGTTTCGCAATTGTTAACATCCCATACTACGTGATCAGTTTTTTAATGTAACCCATACTTTTGTTTGGGCAATTGACACATTTACTCACATTACTATCACAGTCTTTAACATCATGACTTCCACGCACAAACTTTGGTATCCCTACAGTCTTTTTTCAAGTGTCCGTACTTGCAGCAATTGAAGCATCGAATGATGCCGGAAACACTATACACTCTACATCTATTCCAGCCGATGCGATGTTCATTCGTTCCTTGTCCATCAGTGCATTGTATGTTGTTGCATCAACTTCACATATCAAATTGAACTTGTTATTGCTCGTTTTCCGAATAATTTTTATGTTGAAGTCTTTATTATTTTGACCTAACAAATTTTGATTTCTGATTTTTTCTACCAATTCATTATCACAGATGCCAATAGTGTTTTTGGTCGATCCACTGCATAACTTTCTCCAAGTTTACTTTGAATCTGTTTTTGAATTTTGTCGATTGCTTTTTCGGTTCCACAAGTTAAAATAAGATAAAATAATCATTTTTAGTCTCACGACCCATCGAAACTCCAGCCCCAATTTCACTCGGATTGATGTTTTTGATGAGATCTTGTTTAATTTGGTCAACACTGCTTTGTTCGCCCCTTGGTTTAATGACTAAGACCTTCGAGTCATTCTTGATTGCTGCAGCGTCTGCATAACTTTTGATTGTTGTTAAGTTGATGTTCTCTTCATTCCTCTGTTTTTTCAAATCCTGATTTTCTTGTTTCAGTTTAGTATTTTCATTGACCAGTATATCAATTTTTGTATTCATCTCATTCGTATTTTTGACAAGCATTTCCAATGTTTTAATAATGAGATCCAGGTCACTCTGTTCAATGATTTCATCCGTCCTCAATCTCTTCCTTGGCTTATCCTTGCCGACTTTAATCTCAGAACTGTTTGCTTCACACGTTTTGCACTTCCATATCATTCTTTTTATGTGAAAACCACGCAGGTCCAGCACATTATCACATTTGCCATGATATGTTTTCTTACATGAGGTACATTCAATAACTGATTTTAAATCATCAAAAAGCTGCTTACAACCAGAACAATTATTACTATTATCCTCGTCGATTGCACTTCCGTTTCCTTCCATCACTTCGAGCTCGTTCCCAACAATACACTTTTTCAAGCCGCCTTATCAGTAAAGGAATGCAGGTGTGATGTATGTTTCACTGTTTAAGTCTAATTTAAGATGGAATCCGTTCAACTTTATAAGCGAAAATGCATACATTCACTAATATTCAGTCGCATTTATAATTGTGAGACGAAATTTTTAATTACAAATCAATTCAACCGGCTAAAATAATGCTTTATTCGAGAGCCGAAACTGAACACGTCCGTACGACTAGACGACCGACCAAGACGATATTCTATAAAATAGTGATGGTATGTATCCGGTTCTGAGGATCCGCATGTTGGACCAGCACCTGCCAACGTGCGAACATCATCATGATGTATAGGTACTTATAAATGGTACAATAATAACTGTCCATAGCAGCCGACACTTTATTCATCTTATCCAATCACACCAAGCTCAGTAAGTTCTTATAATAACGTTATTATGATACATGTATCAGTTTTCCTTTTTGTTTTATTCTAGTTATGGTTAACCTGGCGTAGATTTTCTTTTCGACCTTGTTCAAAATAGTTTAATGTAAGAGATTTTGCAAATGGCTAGTTTTATCAAATTATGGCTTTATGACGATTACTCACTTTATCCTTGTAGTACTTCGTTGCCAAATCTTTCCGTAATCAATCATCTCACAGTGTGCTATGTATAGATGTTTGAAGAAATAACAAATCACATATGAATGAAGAATCCTTGTAAATTCTATTACATCTACTTTCATATTAAAATCTTGTGTGAAATTTTTCGGAAAGGATAGTATAGCCTTGGTAATGTTAAACCCATTTAAACCTTGACCTCGATATACTACAGGCGTGAAGCGTCGTCTAGTGTGCGAGAGTTTTTGGGTTCGAATCCCGGGTGAAGGTTCGTATTGCTTGCTACAACTCTTGCGATTGACGTTGAAAACCAATCGTGCAACGATAATCGTTGAATACTATTTCATGGTGTCACCTATGGACCTGTGTTGCATCGAACAATCACAACTCGAGTAGTGAACAAAGATCGTACATTTTGAATAGCCGTTCAAGCGAGGGGTGAATATAATCGTCAGTCGTGCACGATTGCTTGTTATGAGAACAATCATTACAATTTGGCTTCGTCTTTTTCCGATGCGGAAAATGAAATTCTTGAGAAGGTAGCGATACGTCCCTCACTGTGGAAATTGTGTCATTCAGCATACAAACATCAAAGGGTCATGGACAATATATGGGCTGAAATTGCCACAAAAGTAGATAAATCAGGTGAACTAAAAGAATAGTCTGTATTTGCTGTTGATAAATATCACATTAATACAAGATCAAAGTGTACATTTACTATGGTGATTGAAAATATCAAGAAGTTAACAAGTTTGAAAGAAAAGTTGCAAAGTTCCGCTCTTGAAACGCATGTTTTTAGCGTTGAGAAAAGAGATAAAATTATAATTATTATTATTTTCGATCTATAGGGTGAGCCAGTTTTATCCGGCAATATTCACAATTCTACTGATCAAAATGAATAAAATAATAAAATAAATAAAGAAATATGGAAAATCTTCCTGCAGATAGAGGTAATGCAACTGTATTTTATATAGCATTAAAGACAAATATATTCCAAACTTAAAAAACATAACAGGTTTGATCTCGTCGGTGTGGACAAATATTATAAACAAATAATAGAAAAACAATATAGCAAAGCAAAAAAATCTCACTCGCATCACTGAATACATTTTAGTGAAAGAGTGAATCGACCGTGAATTACCCTGCATAGAAAAGAAAATGGGATAAGTTATACTATTCATAACTCAGAAACCGCTGGACCGATTTTTATGATTTTTTGTTTTTTGGATTTGTCTCCGCCACGGACAAATCAAGAAAACAGACAAAATATGAAACGCATTCATCTAACACAAAATTATTTATTGATCACTAGCCTACCCGGCGAATTTTATACCGCCTCATCTCTATAGGTATACATTGCTATCTCCAAGACCATAAAAGTGCTACGGTGTCGGTTAAATGGAAAAAAGTTACCGTTTTTGATGATCATTGAATATCCAGTTAGTACCATGTTGCAATTTTTTTTAGTTTGTGAGATACAGGTTGAATAGTGAGAATTTCCCAAACTAATGTCGATATAATATTTCAGAAGCTATCTAAGAAACACATTCTATAATATGATGACTTCGAATTGTGTGTAACGATGCGACGTTACGGTCGTAGTACCGTATCTAGTAACTACCATCAATTATTATACTTTGATGGCCTCGTCTAAAGACATCAATCACTTGTGGTTTATGTTTCTCTGCTCATTTTTGGCGTAGTATGCAAAGGATTAAGTGACAACATCGCCCGATCGGGTCCCGTCGGTCCCTGTCAATCCTCAGTGATTCATTATATTTCTTACGCTAAAAGGTGCGTGTAGTGCAACTGTACATTTTTAGGAAATTGTGCAAAAATGCCAAAAAGTAAGATCCAGGAAATCAAAGAAAACACGGAAGTTGGAACAGTTTATGAAGAATTTTGACGATAATACAAGTAAGTGAATGCGTATTGAAACAATCATTTTTTGTCGGCTTGCTTATCGAAGCCCAGGAATGTGGGTGAAAAAACGTCGATCACCGAATCAAACAACGGTGTTTCGACGGGTCTATTTTAATGGCTTTTTATAAAACATCAAAACTTGTTGACATGGAAAAACGATGGTTCAAGTTTTCAAGACCATCGACCGTTATTTCCTAAAATGGAAGTGTAAGCCTAATAACCTTACACTACATATCAGCATACAAAGGAGTATTTTTTTTTAATTTATTATTAACAGAAGAAAACGTCAAGGAAAAAACCTACTTGATAACCTCGAAGGGGTGTGTAATTGGAGCAGCGGCGGCTCTTGGGGTAGAGCCACCGTGCCATGGCCTCACCAGTAGTTCAATGAATATTTGAAAATTATGAACTGAACACTAAACATCTTATTATTATTATTTTTTTCCATTTGGGAGAGGGATAATGATGGTTTTATGGAAATAGGGGAAGAGATAAAGGAAGAACTCAGCTGGTGGGGGAAAAATATATCACACAGCAAAATGAGTTTACGGAAACCATTTTATAACTTATCAATCAATACAGATGCCAGCAATTTGGGTGGGGGGGCATCGTGCAACGGAGAAACGGCACGGGGCTGGTGGAATGAAAATGATACCAATTTTCACATAAATTATCTAGAGCTGCTAGCAGCCTTCAACGGACTAAAATCTTTCGTGAAAAACAGAAAATCCTGCGACATATAACTGAGAATAGATAATATTACGGCAATCTCACATATAAATCGGATGGGAAGAATGAAGTTCCCCATCTTAAACCATATCACGCGAAAAATCTGGGACTGGTGTTAACATCGAAAAATTGGCTTTTTTGCATCATACGTGAACAAAAAAGACAACATAGCAGACGCAGCATTCCATCATACAGACATAAAAACCGAATACTCGTTGAGCCAAAGGCCTTTTGTCACATTAAAAAACTTGAAAATGCAAACGGTATCGTAGTATTTTCGATTTGGTAATCCCAGCCTTGGTTCCTAAATAATTAACGAACTCAGAATAACGAAAATATTAATTCTTCAACCGAAAAAACACTAACTCTTATCCCCTTACAGGCAGCCACACAAACTATGGAGGAGACTTATCCTGGGTGCCGCAATCTTATGCGGGCATCATACCAACAAAAAGGCGTCCCAGAATCAGCAATAGTTGTACTAATTTTATCCCTATCCGTAAATACTATAGAACAGTATAATCCTAGTAATAAAAATGGTGGTGTTACTGTGAAGAAATACATGTATTTAGGGCAGACACAAACAAGATCATCGGCTTTCTTAACATCGAAATAGAAAAGGGTGGAAATAATAACACAATTATTAGCACAAATCCGCCATAAATACGCTATTACAAGTTGCAGACGACGCGTTAGTTAAAAGATTCATGAAGGGAGTTTTTCGAATAAAGCCAGTTTTTCCCCGTTACAATGAAATCTGGGACTCATAACCGGTCTTGAATATTTTGATTCCCTTAGACCTCTCACTTCACTAAGTTTGTAAAAACTGACCTATAAAGTCGTAGAGCTGTTAGCACTCACTACGAGTCAAAGAAAAGACAGAATAGACATAATAACAGATTTTATAAAAACATCTCGTCGGGAAAAATGCCAGCCAAAAATAACCTTGCCTTATTTTACTGAGAAGCCAAATCTGTGCATAGCATCCTTACTGGAATAAAACATAAATTACACAGATTCACTAAGAGATGACTGGAATTCCTTATTGATAACAATAACGAAGCCGCATCACCCAGCGACAGCACCAACAATATCAAGGTTGACCAAAAAGGGCCTGGAACTAGGTGGCGTGAATACGGATATATTCAAGGCTCACAGCACCCGCCATGCCTCTACCATGATACTAAAACACACAAGTTATGATCAATTGATGGACGAAATAAGAACCAAGCCGCGCATGTCGTCACTGCGAGCCAAAAGTGAGGTTTGGATTCAAAACATCCATAACGTTACCTAGTTACCATTTGCTGGTCAAAATTTGAACTGGCTCACGCATGACGTCCCCGCGTGACATTGATTGTTTAGATTTGAGGTAAGTCACGTGATGACTTCTGAAGTGGGATGTGCGAGGGTTTATCTTGTTTGTTTCAGTATCATGGTAAACGAGTTACCTAGGAAACCTATGAATTTTGAGGTTCGGACACGCAATGACGTCAGCGAAACCTGCGCGAGGTCATATCTTGTTTGTTTTAGTATCATGCTCTACATCAGTCGCGTCTAGGCAAGGGTTGACAATAGAAATCATAAAACGAACCGCAGGCTGGAGTGAGAGGTCAAACATTCAAACGCCTTCAACACTTTTCACAACAGACAAGTCAACACCGACATCACATTTGCAACATGTTCAATAGACCTAAAAAACAAAACTAACCATTGAAATTTCCGTTATTATATTATCTAGATTATAATTATTACAGTTGACATCAAATTTGAAGTAAAATTATCATTATGCTAGGAACATATTACTACTAATTACTATTGAAACTATTATTGGAGCATTTTTGTTCATAAAGCCTTATGAAAGCCATTAAAATGGAAAATAGAAAATTGTACGAAACTTTCCAGTTTTATTTTCACTCCAGAAAAATAAATGAAAAAAACTCTTCTGAAATCGAAGAATACTGTGAACATCTACAAGTGATGTCTTTGGACGAGGCCATCGATGTATAATTGGAGGTTAAACGACTCACCTGTTAGGAGGTTCAACCCTCAATTATACGAGATGGCATCGTCCAAAGACATCACTTGTGGATGTTCACAGTATCCCACCACGATATCCCAAAAACCTTCGATTCGAGTAGCCTTGAGGAAAAAACATAATTAATCACTGAGGATTGACAGGCACCAACGGGACCCAATAAGGCGGTGTTGCCAATGTATGTATAAATACTACGCCAAAAATAAGCAGCGAAACATTAACTACAAGTGATGTCTTTGGACGAGGCCATCTCGTATAATTGAGGGTTGAACCTCCTTACAGATAAGTCTTTTAACCTCTAATTAACTCGATGTTTTTGAATACGGGCCTAGAATGTTTATTGACATTTTTGAAACCTTACTGCAAATTCTTTCGAATGATGAGCAGTGTTGTCCAACGAAGGGTGAACAGCCTTGTGATTTCTTTATTTTGAAAGATAAACGGTAAAGCAGAATGGTCAATACAAAAGCTTGGGTAAGGAATAAGTTATATTTATAAGAAAAACAATTGAGCATCGGATTCAAAAAAATTTGGCATGAAACATCAATTTTCTTGCTCATTTTGAATGGAGCAGTCTACATATTATTTGAATTTTGATTTCTACATAAAATTCTGAACACATTTTGTTGAGGTCTTTTTTTTCTCTCTAAAGCTAATGGTTCCGGAGAAATTACGAATTGAAAATCAGTATGTTGGCTATTTTGCATCATTATAATAAGAACTATCTGGGAGGTACATTCACCATAGTACCAGATAGCTCTTATTACACCTGTTGTAATAGTGAACTTGATTGTTTATATTAAACGAGAAGCTTTCAGAGCTATTAAGAATGATATTATGTTACGTAAAACCGATGACAACTTCATAAAGTGCATGCATATTTGCTAAGCCAATAAGGCATTTTTGAAAAATAAATCTTGGAAATTGATTTTAATATGAGAATAAATGTTAGAGATATGTTGTGTTGTTCCCGGATTATTTTTGATACAGAGGTCAATTTTTGAACCTTCGCAAATTAAAAACGTATACGCAATTGTGTGATCAGGATTTGAAATAACAAGGTGATCGCATATCTGCGTATACGTTTTGGAGGTTCAAGAGTTGACCCTCTGCGTATTATCATTATTATCATCAACTTTAGAGAAAAAAAACCTTTTACAAAATGTGTTCAGAATCTTATGTAGAATTGAAAATTGCAATTGTATACAGTTTGTTCCATTTAGAATAAGCGAGAAAACTGATGTTTCATGTCTTATTTTTTCAAATCGACGCGACGCTCAATTGTTTTTCTGATAAATGACTTATTCCTCACCAAAATTACCACAACTTCTGTGTTTACCATTTTGCAATATTTTTCAAAATAAAGAGATCACAAGCGTGTTCACCCTTCGTTGGAAAAACCCTGTACATACTACACAAATACCAATGGCAACTTCCTTTCCCGTTAAATGACAATTGAGAATTTTTGCAAGTAGGTACAGACCTGATTTTATCATATTATTTCGAAAATCAAAGATCTTAGAGATCGTGTCATTGCATTCAATTATATGTTTTCGAGTATGGTTCCTTACATCAAACGTTATTATCTGGAAAAAATCTATCATCAAGGAATGTAAAGAAAGTTATTCCTTTGCACTTTTTGCGAAGATTGTTGTTTTGTGGATTTTTCCTAATATTCATTTAGGTATTTTCTTAAAATATGCCCGTCTACTCATAATCAGATCATCCAGATTTTGCGGCGTAGTTCGGTAGTACATCCTTCACCAAAACCCCATATCTTGGTGGCCTGTTTCTACGGCCGTGATTGTCGATTTATCCGTTGCGTTCTAAATTGTTTTGGAAAATCGCACATGATGACCAAAATCCAGGTCCGTATGTAGAAAAAATCATGATCATTGTTGCCAGAATACAACAAAACGTTGGTCTTTTAGTTTTTATCAAGCACTTTATATTTTGAAATATAATAAAATCAGAGACGGACTTGTAATGATACCTGACGATGTCATTTTACAGGGTGTAAACCTAGCCAATGATGTTAAATTTGTGTATATAGAACACCATTGGAAAAAGTATGCAAGAAAGTTATAAGAATAATGATGATAAAAAGGCCAGGTCCGTAATAGAATACGAAACATCCTATAAACCTACACAATTTGAAGACATCATATTGTAGAATGGAAAAAAATATCATAAAACTTACAAATTTAAACTGTGTCCAAAAATCATTTGTTTGTTCTTTATTCAGACAACCAATTGAACAAAATTAATTTGATCTAGTTTTACAATCCACCCTGTATCACACAAACTAAATAAAAATACTATGTTGCCATTTACAACGATGTTATTCTTCAAGATACCAGACAAACTGACAACGTTGCAGTGAGTTTTTCCAAAAAACATTTTCAATTGGGTTTCGCTCGAAAACTTTGCTTTCGTAGGTTAAGGTGGAGCGATAGAGTGCAATGAAAAAGAGGCAAACATGTTTCAATTTTTTTTTGGGTTCAACCACATATAAAAAATCATAAACATGTGGCTGGTACTCTAGACCAATGTGACGAATATGAACGGAGTAATTGATATTCTTCATTCATGACTGACGTGCGTGCAACTTGGAGCTGTACAATTCCGAGTTAAAAGTCGGAATTATAAAATTCCGTCTTATAACACGGGATCGTACAATTCCGAGATATTAGTCGGAATTATAAAATTCTGTCTTATAACTCAAAATTGTACAATTCTGAGGTATAACTCAGAATTTTAAAATTTCGTGTTTGAAGTCGGAATCAATTCCGTCTTATAAGTTGGAATTGGACAGTTCCGTGTATCAACTCAGAATTAATTTTGAGATATGTATGTCACAAAATTGTGAAATTTTGACTTATATTTCGGAATTATACTATTCTGAGTTATTATTCAGAATTTTACATTTCTTTCTCACAACTCAGAATTAATTTCGACTTATAAGTTGAAATTGTACAATTCTGAGTATTAAATCAGAATTAATCCGGAGATACAACACAAAATTGTAAAATTCTGTGTAATAAGTCGGAATTTCCTGTCTAAAACATTTTTTATTGATGATGTCCCTTCTACGCTTCCGTAGGTAACAGCAGATTCATCACACAAAAATATTGCGATCGACCTCAACTTGTCTTTTCCGAAAGATCATATTAAGAGAGCTACAGGGTGTCAAAGTTGAATTTTAATTTTTGATTTTTTCAAATAACTTCTGAAATAATCAAGTTATTCTGATGAAATTTTGTATATGGGGGTTGTTTGACATGAAAAATTCATATATCATGTAGGGGTACACCACTTACACATCTTTCCACTCATTCATATAGTTATAACTTTGTTGTACGCACTCGAACATTTTTTATTGAAAAATTGATTGTTCCGTCATTTCTACGTGAAAAAGGTATAGCTTGTACAAGTGAATAGGAATAAACTTCTCCAAGATATTTGCCCCTAAAGTAATCCATGCAATGTTGTTCCGGATGTAAAATTTTGAAAATAAACATAGGGGCCATTGAAAACACCGTCGTCACCGTAATTTTGACAAGTGTCTCGATGTTCAATGTTTTTTTTGAAATATTCAAAAAAAAATAAAAAAAATTTTTTTTTCAGAAAACATTGAGCATTTTAGCTTATGTCAAAATTACCATGATAACGCCGTTTTCGAGGCCCCCTTTGTTCATTTTCAAAATTCTCCATTTAAAACCACATTGCATGGATTACTCCAAGTTCAAATATCTTGAAAAAGGTTCCCCCTAGCCACTTCTGCAAAGTATACCTTTTTATATTCACATGATGGAAAAATCATTTTTTCAATTCAATCAAAAATTTACGAGTGCGTACAAAAAAGTTCTGACTATTTGAATTAGTGAAAAGGTGTATAAGTGGCGCCCCCTACCAGTAAGAGCAATTCCGTGCTCAGATTTGAATTTTGTTCCCATAATATACAAATTTCATCAATATAACTTGATTATTTCGAAAGTTATTCAAATAAATCATAAATTTAAATTCAACATTGACACCCTGTATCTCTGCTAATATCAACTTTCAGAATAGACAAGTTGAAGTCGATCGCAATATTTTTGTGTGAGGAATCGGCTGTTACCGTATGGCCCATCACTTCTGGTATCAAACTTGATGTGGTATATCTTCTATTGATCATATCATCCTTAAACAATAACCAGAAATGGATATTATCAAAAAAAGATATGTGATTAACAAAAATGTATTATCACTGGCAACTGATGCAAACATCAGAAAAACATCACCAGAGATATTATTGAAGATACTTGAATCAATATTGCAACGAAAATTAAATCATATTTGGATTTTTGAGCTATTCAAAAAGCTATTATTCCACTTTGTTTCTGAAAAGCCTTGTTTTACACTTGCAGCGTACACCGTACATCAAAAAAGAGAATTGCACAAATTTGGGATCGCCAAGTTACGAGCCGCGTTCATGTTCATATTCGGTTTGAAGAAATTTTAAAGTACTTTTCTCAAAATACAAATTACGATGATGTGTAGACTGAGCAGCTCTTGTCAACTCAAGAATAACTGGTCTTTTCAGTAGTGATGATATTGATCAATCAATTAGATTATTTACAGCTTTCAACTAAAGTATTGCTCATGACCAAAAAAACAATTTTTTTGACGACTGTAAACTCCAAAAGTTAGTTTTCTTTCGAGTCTCGAGAAATACCAGGACCCTACTGTTTGAATGTATTGGCTCCATCCCTTATTCATAGCAGAATTACTCGACCCTGAGTAGAATCCTAAAGACTCACGTATATTAATCGCGCAGTTCACTGCGCAATTGCGTCGTGCCTGACAGTGAATGAGTTTTAGTCCCGCTATAGCAACTTCGAGTTTGCTAGACTCCCTGTGCCATAGACGCAGTGAACGAGATTTATCCAGTTGAATTGATTTTAGTGATGTACTGTGACAACAATCTGAGCTGTTGGAGATCGATAAAACCTGCCCATGAACAATGACCGCGCAATCCATTTGATTCATTCTTGTTCGATACAAGATAAAGTCTTGTTTCAATATAGTATAGTGTTTGTTGTGAAAATGAGATGAAAACCAAGGCTGATCCGTCCCTTTTATGGCATAAAATCGTCTATTTTCAAATGTTGGAAGATTGGAGAACTATTGAGTATTCAACAGACAGAGATCATATTTCGGAAGCTCTATATTTTGCATTGTGAGAGGGTGTGACTATGTGTCTTTGAGCTCCACTAATGATGGTGAGTTTTGCAGAATATTCTGTATTCAAAATTTTCAAATAAATAATCATTAACGAGTGTTATATGATGTCAAATTTCACTTGACCGAAAAGACCGATAGGCTGGTCATTCATGACGGAAAATAAATGCAGTAATTTTGTTCTACTCTTGGTTATATCAAATAACTCCAATCAAGCCAGTTTGATATTGAATGCGCGAATAAGCTGTCGGACGTTACTCCAAAATTGAGGTTCCGAGTTTTAGCGAGGATCGGACTTATCATGAAATTGGTGCATTTAAGCTCGTTGCAAAAACGAACTGCTCTACTTACAGACCAACTGATATATATTTTTAAGAGGGGTATTTGGGGTATCCTAAAGATATCATCATTTTATGGTATGATGGTGCTTGTCGGCATTCAAACTATTTTAATTCTCTTTGATCAAAGTTTCTAGTAGTTCCATAGCAAGATTTTGTGTTTTTTTTTAAGATTTAAAAAAATTTTGCTAGGAACGACCATCAACTTTTTTTTTTGAATGAAAACACCCATTTTTCGATTCAAACTCTGCGTGGAATTCGAAATATATTTCATATAAAACACCTCATACCAATATCCAACCGTTTTCTAGAAAATTTCCATATAAATCCATAATATTTTCATTTTGAAAACAGCGTGATATCCTTATTGGTTCAATAATTAAATTGTATGTCCACTCAACAACTCAAACAAGTAGTAACTAAGCAACTAAAAAAAAAAAAAGATTCGCGTAATTGCCTATTTTTATAATTCACAGTCAAGTGTATGCCAAGAGGCAGCAATATAAACAATAGGTAACCACGCGATTATGTTTTTTGTTGAGTAGGTCACCACCTTTTTACGTTGTTGAATGAACAGTTGATTCAATTTTTCAACCAACAAAAACATTAACCATCCTTTAGATAATTTTCATTATGGATTTAAAATTTCATTTTCTCGAGAACGGTAAGATATAGGTATGAGTATGTTGCATAAAATATACTCAGAATTTCACACAGAATTTAAAAAAGGAAAAAAAAATCATCTTTCTATTTGGAACAAAAAAGTCGTGATTTATTTTTCGTTCACACTATATAGGTATGTACACTAACTTGCAAATAAAATGCATACACAGACAATGAAATCATGTTTTTTTGGGCAGTGTAATTATTGGCTGTCAAAATATTTACACGCCAGACAAGTTCTTTTCATAACAACAAAAGAAAACGATATATTGTGGGTACATTTTTGAATTTATTTACGCAGTTGATAGCCGGTTGCAGAACCATTTCTGACCAAAACTTCTTGAAGTCGTCGAACCATAGAGTTTGATAAATCTCGACAATATTCAACATAATTGGCGAGCTCATCCCACGCATCAAGAATGGCATCTGATAGTTCTGCCTGATTTTGAGGACTCCAGTTTCATTTATAAATAGTTTTCACCAATCGTCCCCACACATTTTCCATCGGATTTAGATCTGGACTACGCGATGGCCATACTAGAACTTCAGTGTTCCGGTTTTGAAACCATGTCTTGCAAACATTGGCGGTGTGCACGGCGCAGTTATCTTGTTGGAAAATATATTGGTTTTCTGGATAAAGGGCTTCAACCGATGTCAACATTACATCTGAGAGAATCTCCAGATAACGAGCCGAAGTAAACCTGCCATTGATATGCCAACAAACCCCCAGTCCTCGTGCACTAACCCAGCCCCACATGTTGACGGAAAAATCACCAGCCCTGTCTATTTGATTTGTGTATCGCTCGTCAAGGCGAGAGTGTGCAGGCCTATAGACTTTAATTTTTCTGCGATCAGAGAAGGACTGGAATGTTTTTTCATCGGTAAATATTACTCGTGCCCAGTAATCTTCGTCCCGGTCGTAATTTAGGGCAAAAATCACCCTTGCCTGCTTTTGCTCTTCGGTTAAATTTGGTTTTCTTGCAGCAGTATGACAACGTAATTCCGATTTTTTATTATCCGACTTGCGGTGGAGCAGGAAGCAGGAAAATTGGTCAATGATACTGTGTTCGCTGCAGAGTTAAATGGGTTTTCCCTCAAATGATTAAGCAGCGCTTCGTCTTCTTGATGGCTGGTCTTTCTGTTCTTCTTGCCAGTACCTTCTTTTCTTTCGAGGCTGTGTGTAGCCAGCCAACGGCTTCTTAGTCTGCAGACTGTGACTTTATTAACGCCATAGTGCTCAGCCGTTCTTCTTACTGACCATAAGTCTTCACTGAGACGCGTCAGTATTTGGGTTTTCATAAAATTAGATAATTGTCTCGGCATATTATTGCAAATTGCATTTGACAAGACTTGACGTTTACTTGTCACCTTCGTACACTGCCCAAACCAAAGAAGTTTCACCATTTCAATGTATGCATTTTATGTGCAAGTTAGTGTACATGAATAGTTATTAATTTTTTTTTATTTGTGCATCCCACAAATAAAATTCGACGTGTAGAACAAAAATAAGTCTAAAATGTTCTATAAAATATTTCCGAAAGAAAGGGTCGCAATCAATCTAATGAAACTTGGACAGTATACACAGTACCCAAGAACTCATAATTTGAGACTATAGCAATATTTCAATCTATTCTTCGAAGCCTGTGGACCAGCCCTACCATGAAAAGCCCCTTTACTCTGATACTCTTTTTTTTTTCACGTTGCAATTTTTTATTAAGTTTCGTCAATTAAATTAGGATAAGAAAGGTACTCACATCAAAAAAATGAGTCATGCTCAAGAAAAACGCCAATTAATTGAAATGTTCATTCAAAACACAATGTCATTATTCATTGAACATACAACAACTTCAGTTCTTTCGATCGATCTGGGTTGTTGATTGTCAGGTTGTCATACCTATGTAGCTGAATAATTAGACGATAATTGGTGTTTTTGTTGAAAAGGACTGGTTTTTTTGATGAGAATGGAAAGTACCATTTTTATTCTCAATTAATTGACAAACCTAAATCCAAAATTGCAACTGAAAAAAAAGGCCCATCAAAGCTTAGGGGATTTTATGAAAGGGTGTGGAAGTCCCAGGCTCTCAAGATTAGATTGAAATATTGCCATGATCCCAATTTTTCAGACCCTAGGTAGTGCATATATAGTCCAAGTTTCATCAAAATTAATTTCACTGTTTTGGAGCTATCACACCCTTCAGGGTGTAACTCCAAAGTACGAATAATTCCGGAAGGAAGGGTCGCGGCCATACGGAATTATTTCATAGAACATTTTAGACTTATTTTTGTCTCAACTACCCGTCTCTCAAATATTCTCCAATACTTCTTGGACACCCTGATATAAAAAGTAAATAAAACAAAAATCTAAAGCTTCAAAATATTTTATTAACAAACTATCATTCTAAAAATCATTATATCTCTTATCAACTTTTATTAGGGTGTTTTAGGTTTATTCAGTCTTTTTTTGAAGTGATTAATCCTCTCAAAAATGAAAATCAGAACACAGTTGAACACACTGTATAGTATATGTAATTAGTTATAATGATAACTACATATTTAAAAATATCAAGTTTTTGAAAAAAATATAGTTTTTGCTCACAAAAATTATCATTTTATGAATCCCGTTAGACACGATCACATTTCTGTCAACATTCCTGCTCAAATATCCATTCTAAAATCTGATCTTAAATCTGTGCGTAAATATTCCATGCAGTGTCGTTAAAAAGTGTCTGCATCGATACAAAATATATAGGAATATTTCTGTTAATGGAGCATGCGCAATCTGTACTTCTTACGGTATTAACATTTCTCATCAGAAGTTTATATCACTTACCACTCTCATCTAAGTATGTGAGCACCCTTAACACGAACACGTTTTCGTAACTGACGAAGGTATTGCTTTTCAATTCTGAATTAGGTGCTCACATAGAAGATATTGCAAGCGCCGAACATAATCCATTATACAACCAAGCGTGTTGCTATGTGATTTGCTGTTGACCATAATATAACGTACAATGGATCATCTCTCGCGGTGAGTATACTATACATAATGTGAAATGTTAAATGAGTGATACTCATGCCACTGTTTCACTCTGCTTTGCCACAATCAGTAGATACTCTCTTCACGAATATGTACAGAAAATGCATACTTGAGAGTCAACTTCCGAAAACAGAAAATACTATGGATTCAAAATAGTATAAACAAAAAAACGTGCTTAACAGCAAAATCTCGGGAAGGGCGGAGGAACCTAGACATCTTGAGGTGTCATAATACATAATAAACCGGAAGCCTTATCTTTTCACATTTCTTGCGCAAACTTCGAAACAAAAACGTATACCTTTGTCAGAAAAAAAAATATGAAGTTGAATATGCTTTGGTGATTTGGGTTAGTTTGGGTAAGCCAACTTCCGGATATGATAAACAATGTTTAATTTTTTTTTCGAAACTTACTTTTTGTGACTTATTGGGTTTTTCAAATAGGTGAATCAAATACTTTTACAGTACCTATGTCCAGGATAATCGAATTATGAAGTGTAAGAGGATTGTGGTTTGTAGATAATGTTTGGAGAATTGTGTTTTTCTGTGTTCCGGTTTTCTTGTTATCTTCATTATTGAAAAACACAGCAGATCATGGTTTTGGTGTGAGATTTTCTAAAAATGTATGTTATAACATTAATGTCGTCAATATTGGTTTGCGACAAACGGCATGTCTCAATCTGCCGTTTACGGCAGAGTTTGGTATGATACGGCAAAGTTTTGTATGATACGGCATAACGGACGGTGACGTCACGTGTATCAAACAGATATCAAAAATTAACTAATCAGTTAATTTGACCAACAAAACGGGTTTTGCCGTGTCGAAATCGCCTTTCATTTCCTTTTAAGCGCTTCTATTTTATGTGTCACTAGCAATAGATAGCCGTCACGGCGTGCGTCACCCGCAATTGACAATTTGCACAAGTTTTGGAAATTGGTGAAATATTAAGATTAGGGCGTTATAATGCCATTTACGTTCAGAAAATTGTGACCCTTAATAATGTAATAGTCATTGAATATTTTACCTGGCTCATTCCACCAGACACGCTTCCGTCGTCATACTCGTGATGTCACAGTAGAAGTGGAATATTTTTACACTTTATCCTTCGAGCTAGTGATCTTTCCAATCATATTTATATTGCTGAGATCTAAACTACTCAACAAAACGAACGGTACACCCGAAATTTTCGGACACTCATACTTATTTAACGAATCGATGAAAAAATATGCGGTTTGCACCACGATATAGAGCATTTCTTTGCGGTTTATGCGGATGGTTCAAAGAAATAATTTCCTCAAAAACATCTTTTATACAGGGTGGTCAAAAAAGTACTGTACATTTTCATTTTCTTCACTGTTTCCTCATTTCCACAGAGATTTTTTTGAGGTTTTTTCCGATATGCCCAAGTGTTTGTTACGTCCATACCTCGAGACATTTTTGGAATTTTCTTGATATCTTCTTTCGTTTTTGAAATATCGACTTTTTTTCAAAATTGTGACACGTAGGGCTTTGAATGGCTTTTCTGCTAATTCTAAGTTTACAACTGACAATGTTATGGCATAGATCTATTGTTTAGCTGTCTTTCTGATGACTTATTGGATACTCAGCAATATTTTCAGTATACAGGGTGTGCCAAAGAATTTTGATCATAGGTAAAGCACTTTTTAGTTATTTTGTCAGGTTTTCTTGAAAATTATTATGTCGGGGATGCTGAATTAAATTCTGATCGACTTTGGAGTGATGTTCAATGTGATTTATTAAAACGATTTTGATAATTTCGCTGGACTTTCAGTTTTCGAAAAGTCAAGTTATCATTTATCTAACCTATTCAAATATCTTTCAAATTCGAAATTTTGAGCACATTTTGTTACAAAATTTTATTAATGACCTTTTTTTCAACATTGTACCTATTTCTACTGCGCAAAAAAAAATTTTGAAAATGATAATCGGAAGTGGCTAGAAAAATTTAGCACAAAATGTCATAGCGAATTTTTTATTGGTAGGTGCGATACATTTTTCGATCCCCCTGTATACCCGGGCACCCGGTATACTTCCAAGTGTAAAAACTCTAAAAATTATGATAAAAATACAGGAGAAAAAAAATCCTCCAAAAATATCACATCAAAACATATATTTATATCTAATTTTTTTTTTCGAACACCCTATACAATCAAACAAACTTGCATTTTTGAAAAAACACCATGCATGAAGTCATTGATAAAATTTTGTAACAAAATTTGCTCAAAATTTCGAATGGGAAAGATATTTGAACAGGTTAGATAAATGATAACTTGACTTTTCGAAAACTGAAAGTCCAGCAAAATTATCAAAACCGTCTGGATAAATCACATTGAACATCACTCCAAAGTCGATTAGATCTTGATTCAGCATCCCCGGCATAATAATTTTCAAGAAAACCTGACAAAATAACTAAAAAGTGCTTTACTTATGATCAAATTTCTTTGGCACACCCTGCATACTGAAAATATTGCTGAGTTTCCAATAAGTCATCAGAAAGACAGCTAAACAATAGATCTATGCCATAACATTGTCAGTTGTAAACTTAGAATTAAGTATCATTCACATAGGGCAAGGTAGAATTAGGGTAGAGGTGGAGTATCAAATTAATGCAATACTTTTACCGCTGTCGTTCACATTGAATCATTCGTGGGGTATCATTTTGTGGTACGCATGCGCACGTCGTTAGATTTCCTGCTATTTATGTTGTTGTTCTTTTTTCAAATTGCCGGGTAATTTGGCAATACTCCGGCCAATTTTTGATCTAAGCTCTCCATAGCCGTAAAGTCCTTCAAACACTATACAATATGGAACAAATTGTGACAATTTCAAAATGACAAAAATCGACCGTCATAAACACGATTCTGATTGGCTCCGGTAAGAATTTGCCACACGCTTGCCCCAAAAAGTTTGGAGCTTGGTATCTTTTACCTTGCCACTACTTTGCCACTACCACGTTAAAGCAATCTTAATTCTATGTGAACAGCGGGTATGAAATGTACGCGTCTGGACGCGTCAAATATTCTTAATTCATAATTCACTTCTACCTTACCTCTACCTTGCCCTATGTGAATGATACTTTATTTATTATATTTCAAAAACGAAAAAAGACATCAAGAAAATTCCAAAAATGTCCCGAGGTATGGACGTAACAAACAGTTGGGCATATCGAAAAAAAGCTCAAAAAAATCTCTGTGGAAATGGGGGGACAGTAAAGAAAATGAAAATTCACAGTACTTTTTTTACCAACCTGTATAAAAGATGTTTTTGAGGAAATTAATTTTTTGAATCATCCGCATAAACCGCAAAGAAATGCTCTACATCGTGGTGCAAACCGCATATTTTTTCATCGGTTCGTTAAAAAAGTATGAGTGTCCAAACATAGGCGAACATTTTGGGTGTACCGTTCGTTTTGTTGAGTAGTTATTTTGAAGAACTCCTGTTGATTTTAGGTACGGTCTGGAAAAAAAAACACATGCTACGCTTAGTCGGAATAGTACCAAATTGTGCGATGATGTCCATTTTTTTCATGTTCTATCAGTTGTTTAGCTATTGAATGCCGTTACAGTGAACACTACTTATATTATTCTCCACTTTTCAATCTTTAATCTTCCTGTTTCAACACCAACAAAGTCGAGATTTTATTCAAGGAAGATCATCAACATGAATGAGTCAATTTTTGAAAATCGTCTCTGTTGATCTGTTGAAAGCCTGGTTCAATTAGTTAACAGTCAACCGTGGAACTTCAGACGAGTTATGTAAACAACTCCAGGTCATCACCTCAGGTCACGTCATAGCCCGAGGTCACGTCGCTACCATAGTTTATAGACACATTCTGTATATTTTGTTAACTAAGCATTATCATAGCATATAAATATTGAAATGTAATAACTAGATGGGATTTTTGTCTTTTTACTTTTAATAGTACAGAACAAGTCCATATTTGTCGTAATTCTTCTTTTCGTATACATAAAACTTTTTTTGTGGAGTGCGTGAAAGAAGTGTATTTAACTGGCGCAGTCATCCGGTTCTTGACAGTTTTTGGATCATCACAGCATCCATGAAAATTGTCGGTTTCAACTGTCAACCAAGAAAAGATCCTGAAATCTTCGCTACAACCTTCAAGTGGATATCACCACTGCAAAGCAGTGAAAAAAATGTAAGTGAGCTTCCCTTGAACCATCATTCCTCAATTTCCGATTTGTGTGTGACTTTCTTTTTTCAAATTATGTTCTCGTGCAATTTTGATCTCGTTCACTCGAACAAATTGATGAGTGAGTCTAAGACTGGAATAAGTAATTCAATCGCAAGTATTTCGAACTTGAATCTAACCAATTCGACTAACTCAAAAACACAGAATATGTCTATTACTGCAGCAAAAGAAATCTCTCATACCCTCAGATCATTTTCGGGAAAGAGCGAGCACTTAGTGTTTATTATTGCAAGGGGATACGAATTTTATGATAGATATTACGTAGAAACACAAGACAAATCTTAAAAATAATTCGTTGTTGCTTCAATTGGTTCAAAATTGACAGATGAAGCCGGAGACTTTTCACTTTGTCGTCCAGATCTAACTACATGGCCGGAGATCAAAACCGCTCTTAGACTAAAATCGGCGACAGAATAAATCGGAAAGTTTTATCACAACAACTAAACTTTTTGTGTAGAAACCGTGATGAAAGCATTTTAGATTCTATTGAACGTTTGAAAATTCCTGATTCTCAAATTTCTTTGAAAATTATATCAGACCTAATTTCAGCACAACCGACTAAAATTGCATTGGATGGGATGAACCCCAACTTGGACTCCTACAACCACTAAAATTGCATTGATCGAACAAACGGAATTGACCTCCGTGACTATTGATGTCGAATTCTCCAAGTGAATTAAGAACTACATTACCGTTTCAAAACCCTCAAACTCTAGAAGACGCTAACACTATTGTTGTCGACCATTCCCTTATCGAACAACAAATCAATTCCCGATCGACCCATCAACTTACCAATCAGAGACCAAATAATTTCAAAAACCAACACCAAAACTCTCAAAATCCAAAACCTATGGAGACATCTATGTCTTCAATAAATCAAATGCCCTATAGAAATATGTCTCCAAGTAACCCCCCTGATACATTCCAACATTTCAAAAGCCATAACTCTGTCCAAAGACCGTCATTCCCAAACCAACCACCAGCTCATATGCAATCTAGGCCAATTAGGCAACATTTTCCAACAGCCAGACAAGTTTTTGGCAAACCCATCAACGTATTCCCAAGAGAAGATTCCAATAAATTTACTCATTCTCCAACCTCGATGTCAATATCAACTGGAATTCTATCCAGATTTTCTCACCGACCTAATTCTAACCGATCTTTTAAACCAAATCCCATGGAAACTCAACATTCTCCGAAAATTCCGAATTTCCAGAAAATTGGGATAACAGCGAAAATAACGAGACGTCATTTCAACATCTAGAACACTACGATATAAATAAACAATTTCCTGATACTTTTGAATATGGGACCGAAGATCCCATACCAAACAATGAACATCAAACAGAAAATTTTCAAAACCCTGCTCACAAACAAGATCCGCGCTAAATCTTGACAGCTTTTAAGAAAATTCCCTGCCCTATATTGAAATGGAAAATCCGCCTGCTAAACTTTCAATCGACACTGGTAGCCATACTCCCTTAATATTCTTAATAAGACCTATTATTGCCGAAATTTTTTGTCCAAATTCAAGTTTCAACTCTAAACATTCTTTAGTTACCCGCAACGGGGAATCAAAATGCAATACAGGCAGGGGTTCCTCTTCTAAAAGATTTTAACCTTCATACAGACTTGAATTTGATTTCATATCATTTTCATGACTACTTTGACGGCATCATCGGTACCAGAGACTTACGGCGACTTGGTTTAAATATTGACCTGACCAATTAAACTTTTTATAACGACAATACCTGCATACCTCTAGTTTATCGAAACGAATTTGAGACTCAAAAAATCTAAATTCCATGCAACACTGTAATTATCAAAAAGATAGCCACTAATCTTCCTGAAGGCTCCGAAATACTTAGTCCATATATGTCTAATGGTACTTGTGAAATTCCCTCATCACTCTCGATAGTAAATAACGAGTCAATACCGTTAGAAATCCGAATTATTCATTTTATCATTTATTTTCGACACAGACTTCATTTTTTCAATGTGTCAAATATTTTATGCCGAAAACTACGGAATTTTCAACATTGAACAAATTTAACACGTTGGCTACCAGTGCTATATCGAAGCTTCTGCCCTAGTGTACCATGTGGATCACCGGTGCACAAAGCGAGTAGTTCATTCTTGGACCAAATGTATCACATGTGATATCATGCACCAGAATGTTTAACGGGTTTTCAAATTGTCCGGTATATAAAAGCAGGCAAATAGAATACGGCAGTGGTATATAAATACACCAACTAATTTGTATGTTGAATGGTCACCCGTGATACATATTGGTTAAGTTATACGTGCTTATTTAAGCTAAAGTCGAATTTCCTGTCCAAAAGTATTTATTTTCATTGCATTTTGAAGAAAGAAAATACCTTACAGTTTAAAATAAAAATACCTTACAGTTTAAAAAAGAAAATAACTTGAAAAAATAAATAATTCATGAGTAGTAAGATGAGATTTGTGAGAAATTTAAATTAATGTCTTCTTTGGAAACATTCCAGACATAACGCGGGTGAATTTGGACATTCGTTGCAGATAGTGGAAACCAGTTTAGCCTTCTTCGCTGCTACCTTCGATGATTTATGAAGTTCATACTCTATGTCAAAGCACCCAATACAACGTTTTCTCTTTTTTCGATTATCTTTGGTTTTTTCATCTACCTGTTTCAATACGTGTTTTGTTTGTCTGTTACTTTTTTTTTCAGTATTTATAATATTCCCAAGCAAGCCTTTAACAAGTGCTTCTCTAAAATCTACTATTTGGATTTTTGTTTCGTTTGATAGCTGATACAAGATAAGAGCATTAACAACGGACGTACCAAATAAATATTCAAATGCCACCTTATGGTACCATCTTATGGATCGGCGAAGAGTAGTAAAATAAGAAGACATTTGATCCGACAAGTCAATACCCATTTTAAACCTATTATAAAATACAATCGCTTCTGGCTTATAAATAATCTCCCCTTTGCGATTTTTTCCAAATAATAATAATAATAATAATAATAATAATAATAATCCAAAAAACTGAAGAAGCAACTTGCAAGCACGTGTAATATAATGTTAAAGGTCACGTGTGAACCATGTGAATCACCGGTGATCAGATGACAAACAACTTGAACACGCCCCCAATAACGTATTTGAAGTGCACAGCTACATCTGTTTTGTCGATTCTTTACTTTTATCTCAGGATCTTGCCCGGTCCGTAGCGGAACCTGTATGGAATCCATGTCGGTATACAAGCAATTACATTTCGTGTATCACCGGCGACTCATATGGTAGCCAACGTGTAATCAGATTATATTTTCGTTGACACCGAAGAAAAAAGTGCCTTTTCTCTCATCGATCACAACACCTCAACAAAGATGAGAAAAACCATTTGGAAAAAGTAATTTTTCAATTCCCTAATATTCTTCCTCAACCAAATTGACTTTCACAAGCAACGTGAAACATGGAATCAAAACAAAAGATAATATTCCTGTTCATACACGATCATGTAGAGACCCGTACGTACAAAAGCAGGAATTACAAAAACAAATAGCTCAAATGCTTGATGATGGAATTATCCGCCCATCGTCTAGTCCCTGGTCGTCCCCCGTCTGCGTAGTACCTAAAAAAGCAGATGCGTCCGGCAAACAAAAGTGGCGAATCGTGATTGATTATCGTAAAATCAACGGGAAGTCAATAGATGATAAATATCTAATCCCCAATATATCCGATATACTGGAAAAATTAGGCAGTAGCCCGTACTTCACCCCGTACGACACTCGACCTAGCATCGGGTCTCCACCAAATCGAGATGCATCCAAATTTCATCGCCAAAACGGCATTTAGTGTCGAAAACGGAAACTATGAATACAACAGAATGCCCTTGGGACTAAAAAATGCCCCTACAGGTTCCAAAGAGTTATGGACAACGTCCTCAAAAATCTTCAAGGAAAAGTATGTCTGGTCTATATGGTTGAGATAATCATATTCTCAACATTCCTCCAAGAGCATAATACTAATCTCAGGCAAGTTTTCAAACGACTTCAAGACCACAATCTAAAAATCCAACTGAACAAATGCGAATTTTTAGCAAAAACCGCGGAATTCTTAGGACATTTCATCACACCTGAAGGCGTGAAACCCAATCCCAGAAAAATAGAAGCCATTTAGAAATTCCCCATGCCTTCAACTCCAAAAGAGATAATATCATGCTTAGGCCTTATTGGATATTACAGGAAGTTCATAAAAGGTTTCGCCCATCTCACAAAATCTATGACGAAATGTCTCAAGAAAAATCAAAAAGTGGAGAACACTCCCGAATTCGTCACTTGTTTCCAAACCTGGAGAGACACTCCAATCAACGATCCCATTCTTCAACATCCAAATTTTTCAAAACCGTTCAATTTCACGACAGATGCGTCAAATTACGGATTGGGAGCCATACAATCGCAGGGCCTTATTGGAAATGACCTAGCCATTGCTTATGCCTCTCTCACGTTGAACCCTGCTGAATTGACTTACAGTACCACGGAAAAAGAGTTATTAGCCGTAGTCTGGGCTACCAAATACTTCAGACCTTATCTTTATGGGAATACCTTCGATATGATCACCGATCATGAACCTTTGAATTGGGTAATGAACATGAAAGAGCCAAATTCCAAACTTAACAGATGGCGGATGAAAATTGAGGAATATAAATATATTCCTCATCACAAACCAGGAAAAAAAATACCAATGCTGATGCGCTTTCCCGGATCCAAATCAACCCAACCGAGAACAATATCTTTCTAATTTTCCGAACTTCGACCCTACTGAAATACCAGAATTACCAAACGATGATCTTGATGACCTCTTGTCATCAATAATGGACAATCAGCACATTTTTTGAAAATATGAAAAATATAAGGATTAGTTTCAACATCCAATACGTCACAGAATACCCTATCTATCTCTGTCTGAGGTATTGACTGAGATGACTCTCTCTCTCTCGGGAAGGTTATATGGCCCCACCCCTTTTGAGATCATGCAGTAAGATTCGCGTCTTCTTTTTCATCCATTGAGTATATTTTTGGGTATTTAGGAAAACATTTTTCGCTGGTACTTTCAAATAATGTCTAGAATACGAATATAAAACTTCAAGCCATTTGAAAATGTATGCAAATTGTCCATTGTTGAAATACCTGACCGTTCTTCCAGTCCAAACGTAATTATTCATTCAGACATAATGATTCATCCCCCTACAAAGACTAAAAAGACTAGAATCTTGGAAACAAAGAAACAAGATACGGGCGACGACAACACTCAACATTCTAGTGTCGAAAACCCAATATTAGGAGCACCATATGTTCAAAAATCAGTTTATCAAAATCAAAAATCAAATAATATTCGCTTATCCTAATAATAATCAAAATAGAATCCAAAACACTCAAATTTTCACTGAACAAAGAACATTTTATTTTCCTCCAAAACGATCCATCAGATAAAGATCTCTGTTAAATTATTAAAGAGCATTTTGTTCCAAAAAGCACATAATACTTTTCAAAAGTATTCTTCAAACAATTCATTAACGTTGTACAGGGTGGGCAACTAAGAATGCGAGTATCTGGGATTCATTGTAGAGGCTTGCGGTACAAAAAATTATATCTAAAACGGCCAAAAGAAATACCTGGAAAATAGGATTTTCATAGAATTTTGCCCAATGAAAATATATCGATGATATTATTTTCTTATTTACTGACTTTTTGCCTAAACTTTTTGTCTGAAACATTTTTTTCAACTATCAAAATAAAGGGATGGGGTAAGTTTAATAATTTGTTTAAATAAACGGAGATTTCTCCCGTTTCGCTGGACCGATTTTAACGAACTTGGGCCCAAATGAAAGAGCATAATCTGCACTTCAAAATGCTCATTTGGTTTTGAATTTGTAACCTTCGCCGTCGCTGCTAGATGGCGTTAATTGGAATGGAAGCATGTTTTCGAGTTTTTTCCAAAAATCAAATGTTATGATATATTTGTTTCTATATATTCTGAAAAAGGATACATTTTTCTATCACAAACATGAAAAAAAAGCAAACAAAATAAAAAAAAACATTTATTTTTGTTTGTTTTTTTATTACATTTTTTAATAGAAAAATACATCTTCTTTCAAAATATATAGAAATGAATGTACCATTACATCTAATTCATCTAGCAGCGACGGCAAAGGTTACAAATTCAAAACCAAATAAGCATTTTGTAGTGCAGATTATGCTCTTTCATATGAGCCCAAGTTCCTCAAAATCGGTGCAGCGAAACAGGAGAAATCTCCGTTTGTTTAAAAAATGTATTGAACTTTCGTCATCACTTTATTTTGATAGATAGAAAAAAATGTTTTAGACAAAAAGTGATGGCAAAAAGTTAGTTAACAAGAAAATAATATCATCGATATATTTTCATTGGGCAAAATTCTATAAAAATCCTATTTTACTTCTTGGTGTTGGTTGTTACGCCGCGTAGCGACCATTTCAGAAACTTGAAAATATTTTCCAGGTACTTCTCCTGGCCGTTTTAGTGATAATTTTTTTTACCGCAAGCCTCTACGATGAATATCTGTCCGGATACAGTACCTCGCATTCTTAGTTGTACATCTCCAACACTTTGTTAGAAGATATAGAAAATCCTGAAAATCAACAGTCAAAAATTAAATACTACCACGAAACAAAGAAGATCTCATCGAGGTATACAAGAAAACATTGTTGCTCTCAAAAACATCATTATTGGCCAAACCTGTAAAACGACGCCAAAACATATGTAAATCTTTGTGAAATATGTCAAGAATCAAAATACGAGCGACATCCGAACAAGTTAGTTTTTAAACCAACACCCATCGGCTATGAACCTTTTGACCACATCTACACTGACGTATACAAAACTCACAACACTTGCTTTATGACTGAAGTGGACAGTTTCTCTAAATTAGAATAAGCATACCCTTTACTAACCCCTACTGGTACCGAAATAGCAAACAAACTCATTATACAGGGTTTTTCACTTGAATCTCCGCATGCACAAATTAAAAAATTTGACGCCTATCGAGAGCAAAGCGCTGCGACGCGTGGAAAATATAAATCGATTGCAGGAACTTTGAAATTAGGCGCATGCGAAAGTACATGTTATTTATAAACTTTTTTGTTATGAACTCGAACTCATTTATCTTTCTCATTTCTGAGTTATACCGGTTCATAATTAACATGTCTTGATTGACAAAAAATGCGATTACGGATGATTTTCACAAGAATACTAGTCTCAATTATTTATGTAAAATGTAGTCAGTGAATTGGGTCAAGTGAATATTTTTCAAAGTTTAAAAAAATCGACGCCCACGGGAGCTAAGCGTCGTGACTCGTCGGAAATATATATCGATTTCGGAGACTTTGAAATCACGCGCATTCGAAAGTCCATGTTATAAGTAAGTTTCATTGGTATTTACTTGAACTTATTCATTCTACTCCTTTCTGAGTTATACCGGTTCAGAGTAAACATTTCTTTAATGACAAACAATGCGATTACGGATGATCTTCACAGGAATATTTTGTCTACGAAGCAATTTTTACTAAACATGTTCAACTCAGGAATGATCAAAATAAATGATGTGACGAAGTTACAAAAATTTTAATTTATTTTCCGGTCTTTATCTCATAATTTCCGTTTTGCAATAACTCAGTAATTAATCGATCAATCAATTCGGTTCTTGTTCTATAAAATCATTCTTAAGATTCTACGTCCGTATCATCAAATGATTATCTGGCTAAAACAACCATTATATCAAAAGTCAACGACGTAAGATCAATTTATCGAATTATATACATGCAAAACTCATGGTACGATTATCGGTACCAAGCGCACCTTTCCCCACTTTTGGCCCTGCCAAAATTATGAATCTCAGATAGGGGAGACGAGCCGCAGACAGCAGTCCCTGGTTACCCGTGCACCCATATAGATGTGCGGCCGTCGAAGCTCTCGCGCTCAATCCATATTTGACACGTTTCAAGTAAATCTCACGAGGTATGGATAATTCACAGTTTGTCTTAACCAAAATTCTCCCAAGTGCCCGCGTGTGAGTAATCGTAATGGGTGTTTAAATGGTTTGATCTAGTTTTCCGGTTTTTATGTGGATTTTCTGGGTTTTAGGCTGTTCTGATGAAAGGCTCCAACGTCTAGATCAGGACTAGTCTGGAATGCGGAGGAGTCGCCTAGATCATTCCGAAGTAATGATATTTTCCGGGACTTATTCAGGTTGTTTAGGGAAAATTTTCTGGCAACTTAACGAATAAGAGCCTGGAAAATATTGTTAGCTGTCAAGTCAGGGGATTTTAATTGATTATTTTTCGTCATATAACTCAGGGGATACGTACTCTTTTTCGGGTGGGTCAATTGTAACAAAAACTGTCAAAACCGCGTGATGCCGTAAATTCCTTTGTTTTCTTCTTAATTCTCCGGTCTTGCGATAATTTCGGTAAAATCTCCAATACTAAAAGAGGAGTCGGACGAGTATCTACTGTGAACCTCGTTCTTTCTGCTTTACGTTTTTCTAATAAATACCTCCAGCCTGTGTTTCCATTTTTTTTTCGCGTTACGTCCGTTTTCAGTCTGAGTTTATCGAGTTTCTATATTTTTCTGCCTTACGTCCGTTAGTCAAAAAGATCGCCGAGTTTTTAGTAATTTTTCCTATTTCGCGCCCGTTATTCGTTTCTGAAACATACCCTGCGTCGTCGGATAAATTTATAAAAATTATCTTCTGTAACTGTCTGCTATTTTCAACGCCGTCGTTAACTTCGTTTACACCCGCCTTCTCAGTAAATTATTATTTTCTGCCAATTGTTATTCTGATACTATTTTACTGCCGTTGTTATCTAGACTGTGTTTTTCTGATCATATTTCCGGGACAGTATTTTCGTGATGTTTTTCTGAAGTCTGATTTCTCCCTGCCGAAGACGAAGGGATAAATTCCGGACCTATAGTTGTAAAAATGCGCCCATACATTCCTGGTGTAGGAATAGGACATTTTGGCATCATAGGTATTTTATTCGGAGTAACTGTCAAACGAGCACTCATACATTCCTGGTGTAGGAATAGGCGATTTGACAGGATAGGAAGTTGAGGAGTAGTTAATAGCTGGGTACGCCGAGTAAGTCCTAGTTGAAGGATGGCTGCCTGGGGTGGACGATTGCGGGAAAATGTTGAGAGATTTGGATAATTTTTTTTTTGTTTATCATAGTTAGTCGAAAAGGCTATGTTTTAAAAATATAGCCATAGTACAGGGTCTGGCAAACCAAACTTGTATTTTTTAAATGGAACACCCTGTTTATTAATTGATATTCCAATTCTTCCTCTAATTTTGAACAAAAATTGTGATACAACTAATGTCATTAAATTCAACCGTTATCAAGATATCGCGTTTTAAAAATGGCATTTTTGCAACTTTGACATGCTATAAAACTCAAACTATTCAAGTTAGAGGAAAATGGTTTGCACTTTTCTATCTTAACTTTTCAAGAGCTCTTCTGTCATTTGGATAGAAGGTAACGTCAACTGTCAACTTTTTTCGGCACATTTTGACATTTTTTCACAAGAATGAATTTAATCTCCTTGAATAGCTCCTAGAAAAATAACAACGGATAACGGCACTGCGTTCAAAAATGAACTCATTCAACAACTCTGCTCTATCCATAAAATAGAAATCAATTATCGTGTGCTCATTACCCCAACCCGAATAGTCCAATCGAGCGTCTGAATTCAACCCTCGGTGAAATAATTCTGACCCTCAAAATGTCAAATCCAACGATAATATTATGAACTCAATGAACTATGCTATTGTGACTACACATGCCCAGTGGTACAAACTTCCAAGGCGGTCGACAGCGTACACGACGTTACAACCATCGCATCTCGCTTTCGAACATCTCGGCTTTTGTTCCGTTTGTCACAAGCCCAAACAACAGTTCAGATTCCAGAATCACAAGGTTTATTCGGTTGCCCACGTCTAGAATATTGGAAAGCTTTCGCCATCTATCGAGGATTTAGAGGGGATATAAAAGCTCCACCATTCTTGTTGTCGGTTCAGTTCAGATTTTGATAAGCTGGCATTGTGAACATAAATATTTGTGGTGTTGTTAACCGTGTGCTGTGGTGACTCAAAATAAATAAATCAAAACTGGACAAGTGATTTCTATAGCGAAATTCGTAACAATGATGTCGGAAGTGAGATTTGTCTAGTGTCATAGAATCAGACATGAATAGTCATCATAATGATTGCGAAACTTGTTCTGCTAACGGGATTGAAGGTCGCCGAGTTGAAGAGGGAGTTGGAGGAGCGTGACCTGGATACGAGCGGTAAGAAAACTGATCTAAAACAAATGCTTACTGAGGCTCTTATGGAAGTAGGCCTGATACTTTCCAATTTGAAATTTCCGATCCCAACGCAGTAGTTGAGAAGTTGTCAAAAACTTGAAAGATGAGCTGAAGGATCAACTTCAAGAAAACTCTAGAAAGATGAAAGAGAAGTTCGCAAAATCATCTAGAGCGATGAAAGAAAACTCGAGGAAGCTGGAAAAGAAGCTTGAAGAATCTTCTAGAGCGATGGAAGAAAACTCCAGGAAGCTGGTAGAGAAGCTTGAAGAATCTCTTAGAAGTGTGGAGGAAATCAAGGAACAATTGGCGGACAACTACAATTGTCTGGAGGATCATGTAGCAGAAGGAATCCAGAACCTTGAGAAGCGATCTGAATACACAGTTGAGACCCTTGAAGAAGAAATGGAGCAAATGAGAAGGCAAGTGGCAGTAATCATGAAACAACCAGACGTCACAATCGAGTCGAGCAAAGGTGCTAGTGATAAATGGAGTCTGATACCAATCGGGTTCACATGAAAGCCCCTCAGATTGTTGGCAAGCTGTCATAGATGGACCGAAACTGAAAAAGCCCTGACATTGACTTTGACACTTCGTGGGGAGCCAACGGAAATTCTGCAGACGCTAAACAACCAAGAGCAGAAAGACTACGATGTGCTGGTCAAGAATTTGGAGCTGCGATATGGACAAACTCACTTGGAGCACGTCTATTACTCTCAGCTGAAGAGCCGCTCTTAAAAGACCAACGAGAGCCTGCAGGAGTCGCTGATGTAGCTCGCCTTGCACGACTGGTTTATCAAATCACGCCAGAGAACGTTATGGAGTGGCTTGCAGTTCAGGCCTTTCTGGATGGAGTTTGAGACCAGGTGCTCAATTCTCCAACGCACGATTTTCAACTACAGTGAAATCCCACTGTGCTCAATGGGACTCACTGGTTATCAGCGACGGCATCCTGAAGAGGCTAGTGAAGAACCTGGATGGCACGGAAGTTCGGAGGCACATAGTAGTTCCTTCGAGCAGACAGATAGAGGTTATGGAGGAGGTCCATGATGGCGTCACGGGTGGACATCTGAGAGTAGCCAAGACCCAATGATTTTCCAACAACTAGATATAGCCCTACGTCTTTTTGTGTGTCACATGTTTATACATTGAGGGGAGAGAGAAATTCTTGCGAGAATTATGCGAGTTTGCCAAACTGCAAATTCAATTAGTAGCTACCTTGAATTCAAGGTATTTTAATTCTAATTAAAAATACTCTTTACTCTATGAGTGCATCTCCGGTAGTAACCAATTATATAATATGTACATTTTCAGATCACTAGTGATAATAAAACATTTTTAATGAGACCCTTATTTTTTCATGAACCTCAAATACTTATGTAGACACGATGCAACAAAATACATCTGGCAACACGACAAAAATGCCTATTTGAGATCAACCAATCAGAGCTGATAGTCATTTTAAACAATCATAGCCTGTAGCTCCCTTGGAACACTGTTGTCGTCTTGTTCAAAATTCAATACTTTTGAAGGCCGAACAGCTGATTTATGTTCACAAAACTTATCAATAATCAGTAAATTATAACTATCCTATAACACCAACGATATATTGAAACACATAAAAAATTAAAACATATCCTGTAGCCGTTAAATAATCAATTATTATCACGTACAAATGTTGCATTCGGCAGCTCTGCGTCGGTTGGCTTGGAGTTCGTGGGTAATGGCCAGCTGATCAATTTACTGCTAGATAGTTAATACTTACTTATAAAATCCCGATTAGGCGCCACTCAGTTTTTTTATTAGGTAGGTTAAACTAAGAAACCTGTCAGATGATAGGAATTTGTTTCGGTTAACCAGACTCATCAAAAAAAGAACACATTTACAGTCCACACATGACATTACTTTATTCACTCAAATGAATGATGCTTTAACATAACTTTGATATATGATATTTTACCAATTCTCTAAAATTAAGGAGTGGGAATTGTAGAATTTGAATGAAATCTCAATTTATAAATAGAGTTGGTTGGGCAGAAAATTACTGGTTGGTACGAAGTGAAATATCAATGACGAAGTTACGGATAAAAGGTATCAAGTCGCAGGGGCAAATACGTTCGAACGATTTGGGGATTGCATTATGTTTCACAAATAGTGGCAAATAATCAATTTAGAATAATTGACCATTGAAAATATGTAAATATGGGAACTTTCTATGCAAAGATAATGTTTTTATGGGTGACAATGTTGATATAAAAATACTACAAATTATTAGTCAGCATTTGATGTAGTTGACGTTTAATATTTAATTAATTGAAAAAAAAATATTGAAATGGTATTCTGATTGATGTTGGCGAAATGGATTGGATAAAGGTAATTAAAACGACTGGCCTGTTATTTGTTCCAGACTCCTGGCTCCTGGTTTCCGATCTGTTTTCTTGGAATGCGGCTCGAATACGTCACGAGCTTACCCCTGACTCGTCACTCAACAGTACTTCTAGATCTCGACCCATAACCAAAAGGGGACCGGGGATTGATAACGTTGTGGATCATCCACGTGATTTACGTCACCAAACATCAACAGTAGACAGGATAGATTGTAGAATTTTGATATTCAAATCAGCACATTCATTCGTTTTAAATTGCGTGTTAAAAAAAAACCCTGAAACAATGGGAGAGATTGAAAGATTGCCAGAAGAGAAGTGGGAAATAAAAGAATAGCAAAAAAACGGGAATGCATGCTCACCTTGCTAGGTTTCACAAATCCGTTTGCATCTGAGGCATCCTCAGAAATAATACATTCTTTGAAGTATGTGTTACGCTCAAACCACCATTAGTGGAATCAA
The DNA here is from genome assembly GCA_958502075.1 of Orchestes rusci. NCBI lineage: Eukaryota > Metazoa > Arthropoda > Insecta > Coleoptera > Curculionidae > Orchestes > Orchestes rusci. The sequence continues at coordinate 51,711,625 of OY293303.1, read as the reverse complement.
ACAAAAACAAAAAAAAATAAGTCTCAGCTAGACGTCAATCACCTTTCCCATCTATCTTCCGTAATTTGGGGTAGTAGGGCTGCCTGCTTTTAAACAGTGGAGACGGTGGGGACGATTTAATTTTGAGAGCGCCACGTGCTTCTTTTACCTACCCTCCCAAATGATGAAGTGTCGTGCTGATATTCCGCTAACCACGAAGTGCAGAATGTCAGATTGTTTTGATAATGCAGGGAATACAGAAATGAGAAAAGTTATTCCCAATTAGTAGTCTATTACACCAAATAAAAAATTCCAATCGCAATTGGAATCAAATTGCAATCCGGATAATTCAATTCACCAACAGTTATTATAATAATAATGCGATAATGTGTTGGATATTCCACGTAACTATCATCACTGAAGCCGCCCACCAAACATGATCATGTCTGTTTACATTCGGCGCAAGTAATTATGAATACTAATTAGAACAAGTCACAACAGATACCGCATTATTAGTTACAATCAAAAATTTGACAACTAATATGTTACCAAACAACAAAGAAAAATCCCAATAAACCAAATATATGCACCTTATAGGTACGAGCCAATAGATAATACGCAATTGATATCGTAGGCTCAATTCAATTCAATTAAATAAGTACTTATCATGTTAGCAATGGAAGTTGATATAGTGCGCATCCGCCAAAAATTCGAGAATACGTAAGTAATGAATAAATTGACAAAAATTAGATTGAGTTCAAGATAAGGTGATGAATATTTCTTTAAAGCTTGCGTGACTCCTGCGTTGAACGCCCAGGCTCAGGTAGGTTGATAGGACTCCAGGATAATAACCGCAATCCAGGAAATGGTCGTGGTGTCAGGTTGCGATGGTTACGGGTAGATGGAAAATTGTTGACCCAAAATAGAACCCTAGGATGCATCGTGGCAATCAGATCGCTGCATTCCAGCACAATACAAAAATATATGAAGAAAATTCGGCTTACCTCCAGTTTGAGGGTTCTTAAGAATCCAGAGGTGAGTGAACGGAACGGTTGAACGAATCCACTCCAAATCCAAAAAGATGAGTTCGCGGGGTAGCGTTCTCCAGCCACGCCCACTGCACGATGCTCTGAACTACCTTAAAGAACACCCAGTTCAACCCCAAGGATCACAAAGGAAACAGCAACAGGACTGTGAGCGGCCGGTTGTAACAATCCACAATCATCCATGATTAATGGCACACACAACACAACCCAATGGACACAGGTGCTTCACTGCTTAATTATCCTTCCAGGAAGACAGGACTCATCCACAAAGGTCCAAAAACAAGCAAGTTAAGCGATGAGAATCACAAGAAAAATCTGAGTATTGTCTAAAAATGGAGGCCCAGTACCTGCGAACTAACCGGAATTTCTCGAGATTCAGCGCATGAGACAGGAAAAAACCCATCTCCATTTTACCAGTGGGGCGGTAAATAACCTTGTCCTTGTCTAAAGTAGCAAGGGATCCCTTCCAATCAAACAGAGAAAAATCCACGAATTGTGGTACTGGGGACATTTAAAAAAAAAGTTAAATCCTCAATAACCCAGTAAAATAACAAGACGTGACAACGTCGTCCGGAACCAAGCTGTAATTATCTCTCCTTGACGAAGAATCACGCACGACGAAAGCCTAACCTCACAATCTGTGACATGTTTACGTTCGTAATTCGGAATAAGGTGTTTCCAATGAATTTCAATTACAGGATTAATCACACAATAATCAACCAAAAATACCACATATAAGTAAATAATGTACCAGTTTTGATGCTACAAATCGTTCTTTTAAAACAATAACAACATACATTGATGCTGTAAGTAAAATCTCCTTAACATTAGAATTAACTTAGCTATTGGGCTCAAAATGAAAATTTACCGTTACAAATTTCCCCCCCTGCTTCAACATGATTAACCCAGCTGGCTTAATCAGGCAAATAAAAATTGTCCTTGAGGTCCTTCATGTGCCACACACCTTCCGGACCGCCGGAGCTGTTTTTCAGTTCATAGGTCCAGAGAGATATTCGGCTTCCCACTGTGAATGGGCCTACATATTTAGGTGCCAACTTGCTAGTGAAAAATTTGGAGGCGTCTGACAACACGTGGTTTCTTCTCCAAACTTTATCTCCCACACCATATACAACATTTCTTTTCCGAAGGTTGTACCTCATCACGTTTCTCTCTCCAGCGACCTCCAGTCGTTTTTTAATATCCGCATATAAGTCTCGGAAAGCTGCATTTTTCGATATGGGCGACTGGCCACATTCCAACCATTCTTGATCAGAATACTCCTTTCCTGACAAACACATATTGCGACCAAAATTTGCAAAATAGGGACTTACTCTGGTTATCTCTTGTCTCGCAGTCCTTGAAGCACAAGCGATACTGTGAATTTCGACGTCCCAGGTACGGTGATTGTCAGAAACATATATAGCAAGCATAGTTTTCAGAGTCCGATTTTGTCGCTCAGTAGGATTCGACCTTGGGTGATAATTGGCATTGTACTTAATTCTGCAGTGATACTTTTGCGAAAACATCTGGAATTCTCCACTTTTGTATTGAGGGCCGTTATCACACAACAAGATTCTAGGGACACCAAATAATAAAAACACCTCTTCTTCAATCCTTCTGATCACCGCAGCCGAAGTTGCCTTCCGCAAAGAAAATACTAGTGAGAATTTCGTGAGGTGGTCTGTGACCACCAGTATGAAAGAATTGCCTTTGGAAAATCGAGGTAATGGTCCCATCAGATCCGTCGATATAATTTCCCATGGACGTGTTGGCTTCGGATGAGACACCATCTGGTCCTTTCCTCCCTGAGGGTCGCTCTTATAAGCTATACACTTCGGACATCCCTTGATAAATGCTGCGACATCTTGACGCATCTGGGGCCAATAGTATTTTTCTGCCAGTCTAGAATATGTCTCATAAATCCCCATATGTCCTGCTGTAGGTGGATTCTGAGCAGCTATTAAAGCATCTTTTCGCTCACCCTTGGGTAAAACTTTCTTCCAGTAATCTTCGGAAGTTCCAAAATTGCCTCCATCTGTTTTTAAATATTTATATAGTATTCCCTTATTAACTCTCCAATTTAAAAACTTTAGTGGGTTGTTCGAAATATCCGTCACCATTCTCCTATACCATTTGTCTTGAACGCCACGTATATTATCCATTCCTTGAATACTATCAATAATTGGTACTGTCCTAGATAACATATCCGGCATTGCCAAATCACGACCCCTCTTGTGGACCACAGTGAAATCGTACATCTGCAACTTCAGCGACCATCGACCCAGTCTACCCGTGGGGTCCTCCAAGTTTAAAAGCCATTTTAAACTGTAGTGATCAGTTATCACGGTGAACGGTATTCCCTCTATATAAGGCCGAAGTTTCTGTATTGCCCACACCACTGCTAGCATCTTCCTTTCGGATGTTGTATACAGCTTTTCCTGCTTCGTAAATGATCTACTCAAGTATCATATAACTTTATCGCCCTTGTCATAGGGTTGAAGTAGTACAGCACCGATACCATAACCAGATGCATCAGTCTGAATCATAAATTCCTTGTCGTAATCTGGGCAACTCAATATAGGGGCTGTCACCAATGACTCCTTGATTTTCTTGAAAGCCTTTTCGCAATCAGGCGTTCATAAAAACTTCCTATTCTTCTTAGTTAGTGCTGTTATTGGAGCTATGATCGACTCTGAACTCTGGCACAAAACGCCCATACCACGAAAAACTTCTTGTTACTCTCCTTACTTCGGTAACGATTTTTGGTCGTGGAAACTCCAACATTGCTTTGATCTTATCCGGGTCGACTCTCAGTCCTCTTCTATCCACCACATAGCCCAAGTACTTCATTTCGGGTCGGCAAAATTGACACTTTTCCCAAATTATAGTGATGCCGGCGTTCTTGAGTCTGATGAAAACTTTCTTTAAAACTCGTAGATGATCATCGAATGTTTTGGTGACAATCACCACGTCGTCCAAGTACACAAACACATAGGGAGCTAGGTCGCTTGACATTCTCCCTTGGACATGTAGTAACCTGGTAGAGATTTTTTCCATCTCATTATGAGCATTTTCAAAATTGAAATTTTCTAATTCACGGGATATTTCCAAAATTTTTGTTCCACAAATGTCCAATTCCCCCTTCACATTCAACTGCACGGGATCTCTGTTCACCTAGTTAACCGGATTTTTCACATCTAATTGCACTACGTAGCAGTATTCTTTTGTTAGCCACTGTTCCGGTAGTTGGAAGATGCCTGATATATAACTCATGTGCCAATTCCTTATCTCGATGTCGATCAATAACAAATTTTGAATTATCCATTTTGATGTACCCGAACAAAATTGAATCACACCAATAATTTACACAAATAAATTATTCAAAAGCACAAAATAATACTATAACTGTAGCACTATCAAGTTTCCACGAATCACACCAACGACGACAATTATAATAATATTAATAATGGAAAGTTTTTCAAAATATCAAAAAAAATTCAAATTTTGATACCACCATGATCTAATCGTGACCATGTGTGAGGTTCAAACAAAAAATAATAAAAACGTTCCAATCAATACCGTACTTTTCCACTTAGAGTGCAATCTCAACCAAACCCCTCCAAAAAAAAGATCAAAGTGCAATCTTTGATTCTCCCCAAAATCCAACATGTAAAGAAACTGATCAGCATAGAAACAAAGAGCAAAAAAAAAATCGAACTGAAACGTTGGGCGCCATTTATCACGACCGGGGCTGCATCCTCATGGGATCTGGGTAGTTTTTTGATTTTTGTGAAAGGTGATCAAGTTTAGACTGCTTGGTTCTCTGCCTATCAAATCAAAATGTAACCAAACACTTGACCAGCTCAGTGAAGATGGGTTGGGCTCTTCACAAGATCAGCCTCCTTAGGGTAGATGATGGGAAAGAAAATCTCGAGTGCACATTTGACCATTTATTCAACAGAATAACCGTAAATAATATAACCTGAAGGGTAGGTAAGGTCAAATTTGGAAAATAATATCAAAATTAAGAAAAAATATTATAACTATCCATCAACTTAATCACAGCAAAAGTGATTGATCACTCCAGAACAATATGCAATGAACTTAAAATCAGATATCTGACTCAGGGATGGCCAACCCTGATATGCGCACTAGATCTAAACGATTTGCATCAATGCGCATTTTTACAATAGGGTTTCTATATAATTTAAATAAAAACAATATATGGATATTGAAGACAAAAGATACTATAATGCATGAAAATGGAAATATATAATAATGAAAGTTACTCGTTATAATAATCTATTCATGAGCCAAATAGTTTCTCAGCATGGCGGTTGCTGGAATCCGGATGAATCCGTGAAATCTCCATAACCATAGAAGATACGGAATTATTAACTATTGGTTCATGAACTGTAGATCAAATATACGATACTGAATTATTAAAACAAATATGTGAGTGAGTTGACGAAGTTAAAAAAAAAAAAAACAAAAACATAATCGGGATAAATTATGGCGAGTTTCAAAAAGTTTTGTAGGAACGTAGTGACTAATGAGAAGTGTAGACATCAAGTAGATGGGCGAAAGTGGACATGTCTAAGCACTAACTGCGGAATCACGGCGGGTACGGTGTTTGAGGACTAGGCATGTCTCCTCTTCATGTTTCCACGTCTTGGATTTGAGGTTTAGGTGGAGACGTTTGGATTCTCGGGATGTTGCGAGGTCCATGATTGCCAGAAACTTCTTATTGGCATGCGCATAGCATGGTGAGATTGTTACCGCCTAGCCCATCATGTTATTGCTCCCCAGATATTCTGCCATAAAAAGACATAGGAATATCGAATAAGTCCAGAACACAAATAGGAAAAAGGTCAAATTAATTAGGGTGACTGGAAAGCGGTGGTACAGCTACCTCCGTCACTGACTATGGCTTGAAAGTAGTGTGCTCGAAACGGGCCAAAAAAGGTCTGTGGACATGAATAGTGTATCATCCGGCCAATCGTTACAAATTCAGCGGATATTTTACCGAAATATGAAGACCAATATAAAGATGAATCAAACTCACGTGATATTTTGGCAGGTGACAAACTTGGATACAAAACAGATGATTCACTTCACACAGCACACAGAAAAATGGCTCTGTTCAGGCCGGGACGGTTAAAGATGAGAACCACAAAAAAAAAACGTAGAAAAACTTGCCCAGAACTATCGAGAACCACCACCAGAGGCGGGAAATTTGAATTGACCAGAAGAACTTTTTGTGTTCACGCAAGCGGAACGATATGATCGAAGAAACCGGGTATAGTCGTTGAGTAGGGATACATTCAACCACTTAGAAGGTGTTCATTTCCATTAATCGAGTGTTTATGATGAACAACTTAGAATAAACCAACTTTGTCTAGTACTTTATTTCCGGAATTTTACTGCTGGAGACTTGGCAACACTGGAACACCGCTACGGTATCTTTAACCGTCAATTCCGATGGACAATTATGACAATCTGATGATCCCATAACCTCCCAAATTATCATACGGTACACCCAATGGTAAATAATCACTTTCGACGATTTTCACGGAAATAGTGAAACTATGCAGGGAATGAAGAAAAGTACCAGAAATTCAGGCTAAGTATAGTTTTTTTCTACCCGAGACAACCAACTTATCCTGAAGAGAAATTTACTTTTTACAGAAACGGAGAAAAAACAATCGAATTCGATGTCCAGTTTTCAATATCAATTAAACAATGAAGACATTTGCTGCGATTAGAGTGATTTGGAGCAAATTATTAGACCAGTGGCCCTTTCATGGATTGCTCTTTCCGTGATTAGTTAAACTTTTCGACAATTCACGGTTAACGGAATTTAACAATTGAATTATCTTGGCCAAAATTTTACTGTCCTTTTTTGAACGTAACAACACTCCAATGGCCAGGAAGTCCAGAATGGCAGCTGGATGATTTGTTCAAAGCACCACCCGAATATTTGTTGGCTCACTGGGTCACTGAAGACCATGGTATGAGGAGTGGTCTTGCTGCTGCTTTCAAGCGGAAATCATGGAAGGTACACGACACCTGTTCTACCCTGTGACGCAAAAGCTTCCACATCATCCGAGCACCTACAGTGATGTCTGGAGAGAGTCATCTTCGAGACTTGATGCAGTACAACCATTGCATCTCGCCATCAAACATCTCGGCTTTTGTCCCGTTTGTCACAAGCACAAACCACTCTTTAGTTTTCAGAATGACAAGGTTTATTCGGTTGCCTACGTCTAGAATATTGGAAAGCTTTCGAGATATATCAAGGCATTGAAGAGGATACAAAAGCTTCGCCATTCCGACAACAGTTCAGTTCAGATTTTGATACGTTGTGATTGTGAACATAAATATTTGTGGTGTTGTTAACCGTGTGCTGTGGTGACCTAAAATAAATAAATTAAAATTGGACAAGTGATTTCTATAGTGGAATTCGTAACACTATTCTATCTTACAATAATTCCCATAGTGCTTCAAATTATACAGCTTTTTAGATAATGCAAGGAAAATTAGATCATAAAAACTCCTTAGAACTTTCAGATAACGAAAAATCAACCAGTACATGCTGGATCATTCGGAAAATATCAAAATAATGAATAAAAATCTCCAGAACAACTGACCTTTAAACAAAACTCGAACCTCGAAAGAGCAAACAACATAGACAGAGCGATGTTCTCGATATAGACCCCAATAAACCTTTATCTACAGAAACATTTCCACAAAAATCTAAAGTGAAGCAATCAAATAAATACAAAAAAATAAACACCAGTATAACTGGCAATGAAAATACCATCACAACCCAAAACAAACCCGTTCACAAGAACTTATTAAAGCCTCAACGTTCTTTTGTTCCAGATGAAACCAACATTCCTATTCCCATTCCCACCCCTCATAGTTACAACCTTGGAAGTAAAAGAGGAAAATTACCCAATTCTACCTTCATCCCTTGGATAAGCCTACTTAACGACAACGAAACATACATTCCACTATCACAATAACCTAACTCAAATAACAGACTGTTTATCTAATATTGAATTACTCTTGAATGAACCAAACAAAACGATTATAATGCGATTCTGACAGTAAACAAATACAAAGAAGCCCTTGAACTTTTACAAACAGTTTTATCAAATTCAAAATCATTTCAAACAGTAAGTCGTCCAAAACAAGGACTGATCAATATTGTAGGAAACGCTAACAAATATTTGTTCGGAAATCTTGATGCTGAAAATGAAACGAGATTTGAAAAGTATTTTAGCACTTCAACTCAGAATCAACAAAATCTCCAACCCGACATGAAAATAGAAAATACGATTTCGCAAAACGTCATTGACTCCTACACCAGAAACCTAGACAAAATTATCCAGAATCAAAAAATCGTTTTCAGCAGAATAAAGCGATTGGAAAACTTGCAATACGATATCTCAAGAGCATTGTACTTTTCGCTCATGCTAGACAATATTATATTTTAACTCAATTCAGTAAATCAAATAATTGTTAACTTAGAAATCGCGATCTCTTCTGCTCATGTAAATGTCATGCACGACACAATTTTAAATCCAAGTCAATTATTTGATATGATTGATGAAATCAAAAATATCTTCGGTAAAGACCGCATCCCGAAAATCGATGAACTCATCAATTTCTACAAATACCTTTCTGTTCAAGTTAAAATAAGAAACAGCATTGTTTCATTTTCGACTCACACACCAATCGTTTCTCCTCTCAGACTGACCCTTTATAAAATTTACCCAATTCCAATATCAAACAATATCCCTACAAAATTCCTATATCCTGCTCACGAAAGAAGACTACTGGACCACGCAAGAAGAATGCCCAAAATTAGAAGATGTATTTATCTGCATCCAAAACAGTCTCTCAAAAGACGAATCATGTGTTTTCAAACCCCTAACAACGTCCACGGATGAATGTCCATCAACATATGTCCAGTTCACCAGATCCACCATACAATGCTTAAATGGAGACGAAATTCTTGTCATTCCGGGACAAGAAATTACAGTTCTAAGCAGCAGCCAACAAAGTCTCTACAAAGTGAAGACTCCCAGCATAATCACCATATCCAAATGCCCAATAACAATTGACAATCAAATCTACGAAGGAGAAGGTCGAACCAATTATGAGTACACTTTGGAACTACCCCAATTCTCTTTTTTCACATCCCAAAAAATCGAGAAGCCAGAACTCCAAGTCGAAGAGGTGAACCTCCAAGAACTGAGAAGAGCACAACAAACGTTAGCATCAATCCGACTCCACTCCAGGAATAATACCAAACATAACTCCATGCACTGGATCTTCCCACTGTCAATATCTGCAACCCTGTTGATAGGATGGTAAGCCCCGAAGATAAGAAGATCCCGCCTGGAAAAGAAGGAAGATCACCCAGCCAATGCCGGCTCGACCGCTATTTTCCGATCTTGAGGAGGGTCATCACCCCAGGTCAAGTCATCGCCCGAGGTCACGCCACTACCATAGTTTATAGACACATTTTGTCCATTTTGTTATCTAAGCATTATCATAGCATATAAATATTGATATGCAATAATTAGATTGAATTTTTGCCTTTTACTTTTAATAGTACAAAACAAGTCCATATTAGTTGTAATTCTTTTCGTATAAATAAAAGTTTTTTTGTGAAGTGCGTAAATGAGGTTTATTTAACTCACGTATACATTCACAATATTCACACAATCAACTTGTGGAATAAAGAATAAACTGTTTTTGCTTGAATCTTGAATTAATTGCCTTTATTTATTCAAACTCAAACAAAACAAACTTGAACAATGCTACAAACGTCAATAGTGTCAGTCGACTAAAATAATGTAGAGCGGTTTACAAGGTCCTGGGCATGAAAGGATCGACCGGTAGGCTCAATCGATGAAAACGTCACGGGTAGTAGTAGTATGGTCACATCCCTTTTCCGGGTATTTGATGAAGTTTGCTTTCTCTTTTTTGTTTATTAGTATATTTTTGGATATTTTGAAAAAAAAATCTTGATGATGACTTTCAAATATTGAGTTAGAATAGGTATATAAAATCTCAAGTCTTTCAAAAATGTATGCAAATTGTCCATTGTTAAGATTTTATCGAATGATGCTGAAAAACTGGATAAATGCTTAGCAAAGGCTATTTATCATAGGGACATTCCGGAAGTTCTATTGATGTCTGTGATAATAGGTATACATATTGATAGGATAAGTCCTTTCGGGGAGTTGAACAAATGTGGGACAGAAAAATCTCATTCTATTCAATATTGAAGAGGGCCAAATTCTGCGTCGAATGACATTCAAATCATCAAATTCCGTTAAGTGGTAGAGTCGAAATCAAATGTTGGAAACAAAGAAAATTTCCTTTTTTTTTCAAGAACTCACATTTTGCGGCTTTCCAAGAATTCTGAACGCATAATCAAAAAAAAAAAATGTTTTATTTTATTCTCTCCTCTTATATCTATGTTGATTTGGTTTGACACATGCAGGTATTTATCTCCAGAGCTCAACCCGTTTAGCTTTGACTGTTTCCGCGTATACAATCTTTGATACGCATCATAGACTTTTCGTCTGAACCGTGACCAAATGGGAAAAATTTCGACATGTGGTATGTGGTTTGAGAACATTCTTATTTACAGATGTTCTTGATGTTTTTCACTTGTTCAATACCTTCCAATAATTAGATGCTAGATTAAATATCAAAACTTTTTGTTCAAAAATTTCCTAGTTCATCTATCTAATAATTTGCAAGAAAATTGCAGAACAGTCAACTTTTTAGAACTTAGTATCTCCCGAAACTATTTAAAAAAAATTGGAAAAGTTCAGGTTTGATGATATTTGAAAAAGCTATTAATAAATGCGCGTAAATTATTACAATGGATGCATTTTTCTCGCTATTTTAAATTTAATATAAAATGAACACCTATCAAGGCGGCTACAGACGTAACCACAAGCCCTTATTGTGACAATATCTTATTGTGACAATATCTTATTGTGACAATATAAGCGGGAGATCTGAATAGGGGGCGACATTTACCCATCTGTTTATTCTACGAGAAGTGTTCCATATCAAAATTTAATATGAATTAAAATATATTTCAGAGTGGTTGCCTAAAAAATTCTGGACCAGTCTATGAATGATTTATCAACAGTGCAAGAATGTCTTCTACACCCAGTTGTTTATTGAAAAAATCAGTTATCAAATGGAAGTATGGAGTCTACATAATATGCAAACGATAGATTGCTTAGAATTTTTTGGTCATAAATATCAGGTTGCCAGGTATAAAGAGGTAAGTCGATAGTAGTAATTTGCACTCTTCTGTTTATTCAATAAATCACACTATATCAAAACAGAGACAATTTCGTCACGAATGCGGTGGTATAAGTTTGCCTGAGAAAAATCCTTCTTGGATTATGGTTGCAGGGTTTTGAAAAGTGACAGTTTCAATTTGGTGATTATGGACACCAGAGAGTGCGCATGAAATTCAAAAGAAGAGCATCACTTTGAGACAACTGGCATCAGACTTTAAATGAAAATATATTTACACTACAAATTATACAGGGTGCGCCAAGGTAAGTCATGACCGAAAAATACTAGACAACGTATCGTTTGCATATTTTGTAAACTCCATACTTTCATTTGATATCTGATTTTTTCAATAAACAAGTGGGCGAAGAAATAAAGGAAACTTCACTTCAACTGTTAATAAATCATAGTATAGACCAGAATTTTTCAGGCAATCACCTCACGATCTGATATATCAAATTTGATATATTTTTTTTGGTTTATTAGCTTTGCGACAAGCGCTTACAGCCACGACAAAAAACGTAATTGTAATAATATATTTCAATTCTTTCTCATGTCAAATATCAACAATCATTCATGCAACCATCACTTTCATCTAAAACCAATATTGAGAAGACCTTTCGTCACACAAAGATACAGGGACACATACTTCACGCCACTGGGGTCCCCCAGGGCGACTTTTAACAAGACAAACAACCACGGAAGGTTAACATTGGGATTAGAAAGGTTCGATTCCCTAAATCTTTCTCTAACACAATCTCACAAAATTTGAAAATATCATCAAAGCATCGGCATGTTTCCTTATCAAGTGAATCAATGAATTAACATCTAATGGCAGGCTTGTAAGATTTGCCAAGTTTTTTATAAGGTTAACAGTGGCATTTCGGTTATGGGGACATTCAAATATCCAATGGCTCAAGTCATCAATGGTTACACCATTACATGTGCAGTACGGACTATGTGACAGATTGATCTTGTTGAGAAGATGTCTAAGGTCTCCATGGCCGAAGATTGTTCTGGCAACTGTTACAAAAGTCTTTTGGTCGGTTACAGGCATTTGAATGATGGGCTCTGAAACTAGGCTACTATTATTTCTTGTATAATGGTCATTGTTTTCAGCTACATAAGTCCAGGGAATCAAATTTGATATAAAATACTTTTCATCGAATAACCAGATTGGTGAAGGTCAGCTCCTATTCGGATCTCAGACTTTAAAAAAAATTGTCAGCTGGGGCCCAACGGTGTAGGAGGCTATTCAAGTCGTGAAAATTTTTGGATCATTTTAGTACAGCTGAAGATATGTGAATAGTTTCGGTATAAGGTGTAAATTGAAAAATAATAACGTCAGCTGCATAGGATAAGTGGTTATAATGGAACTATTCTCAGATTTTCAGCTGTACTGAATTGATTCAAAAACATTAGAACTTAAATATACTTTGAAACCATTTGGCCCCATAGTTGCTCCAGCTGACAACTTTTTATATTGTCTCCATAACAAAAACTATAATTTGACGGAAAATTCAAAAGTACTGAAATGACACGGTCAAAAGTGACGAGACCTCCCGGAGTATAAGTATATTTAAACCATTAAAATATTAAGAAAAATAATATTCCTGAGCCTATACTGGGCATGAAATTGAAAATAGTTATAATATAGTGAGAATGAGGAAGCTGAACCGAACGGAATCTTGGAATTCAATTTTACCAACTTCAAATGCCCAGATTGATTTGAAACTTGCACCCTTGTCAAAAACCGATGACAATACAATGACTTCAGTCAAAAAAAGAACTTCAATAGATGCAACTTTCACACGATATGGAGAAAATATCGAATCACGAACATATACGGTGTGTCTCCAGATCGATGCATGAATAGGTGAAAAAGACAAAAAAAATGTTGAATCAAAATTTCATCTTCTTGGGAAGAAATTAATTTGTGTCATAATTATAGTTTCTAAAAATCAAGTATGTCTTGCAAATCAGCCTAGAATCAACTTTTCTCACAAGTTAAGTGCTTTTTCAATCGCAGGTACGACAAAATGTTATGGATAAAGTTGTTCAGAATGGAAAACTGATTGAGATTGCAAAATTTCAAAATCGTCCGCCTTTTTTGATAATTTGCTTTTCTCCATTCAGTTTTCAGAATAGCATAGAAATACAGTTAATCTTGGTGACGAATGTTTGTTTGGGTTTTTTTGTCGTATCTTCTATTGAAGAAGCACTTTACTCATGAGAAAAATTGCTTATGGGTCACCTAATTTCTAAGACATACTTGATTTTTCGAAACTTGAATTATGACACAAAGTTGTTTTTGTCCAAGCAAGGCTGAACCTCATATGATGAAATATCAATTCAAAAATCTTTTGGCTTTTTCAGCTATTCATGCGTCGATCTGGGGACACACTGTATATTTGATTTTAGTTATCACAAACCAATAATTTCAGTATTACCAATTTAAGCTCCAACCGATGATAGAGTAGATAATGAATAAACCGAACATTTGTTAAAAACATGTACTGTTATACAGGGTGTCTGTTAAAGGTCTTCACAAAATCTTACCGCATATTCCAAACGCCAATTTAAAGCAATTAACCTTTTTCCAAAATTGCTCCGTTTCTTAGATACAGCGTGGTAAAGTGAAAAAATAAAAATGAATTCTTCAAAATGTGCATTTTCTAACGTATCACCTCAAAAATTGATACTCGGGAGATTTTTGGGATGCAAAACCTGAATATCCATATTCAGAATTCCATTGTGACCGTTAGAAGGGGCTGCACACTCCACTTCTGATGATTTAAATTGGCCATAACTTTTTTCTTAGTATAGTTTTTGACTTTTTTTGGTACTCTTGTTATAATCCGCTAGAGTAAGTAGTTTTGGGACCATTTTGGTTTTCAGTATTCGATACCGCACCAGAATATTTACTTGAGTGCATAGAAATCAGCCCATCGGCTGTAACTTTGTCTCCTTTTAATTTCATAATTTTAATCTTGAGAAGCAAATAATTCAAACTTACATCAAAACATATCAAATTGTCTTTTGAACAGTATATATTTTTCAGTGGCGTCTCGTGATGTGTGAGTATGGGTGTGCGCTGCCAAAACAAATCTCGGAAAAAAACACGGCGTATTGACCATCTTATTTAAATAACGGATGATTTAACTAAAATGAGATCCAAAGAAAATCGCGATAGACCAATTATTTAGAAAATCGGTGTATTTATCGCTCCAGCAAATAAAACAAGTACATATAGTATTGTTTCGTAGAAACAAAAATCAATTATCACCTACCATTGAAGAAAAGTCCATCCCAGCAAAATTATACGTCCTATATTAATATAAAAACTGGAAGTATAGTGTGTCCCAGATTCGTTTCTCTATACAGGGATCTTGGCTCCTATTATACCTACATCAAAGGTTAAATGGAGAAAGTTTTAGAGGGAACTTGCTGCATTCGATATCCGGTTTTAGATTGGCGATCGGTGAATTGGTTTTGGAAATATCAGCGAAAAACCGAAACGGCTAATTTGACAGCTATGAAAATGTGACATTATCTGGACACTTTTCAAAGACGAATAATATGGCGTGTATGACATGTCTCAATCGTCTTTTGTTTTTCCGCAACTTGCCTCAACTTTCATTTTTCTTATTGCCGTCATATTGGATTATTTGATTTTTGGAAAGAGCGTAAAATTTCCAGACTAGTGATGCCTCACAAGTGCATAAAAGAAATTAGTATCATTAGAATATCACATTCCGTAGTTAGGAATCAATCTTCTCTAAGGAGGTCATGATTTATTTGTCAGAAAACTGGTTTATAAGCAAATCCCAGGAGGCTCTGATCTGTCGTTCAATGATTTTGCCGAAAGAGGGCGTTGTGGTCTATGACACCCCGCAAATAATTATTCAGTAAAAAAGCTGTGTTTACGTTAATAGTAGTATGCTTCTCTGTCATTTAAATCATTAATCTGACAAACAAATTTTCGAAACCTATTAAAAATGCCCGGTATTCCTCATCCGAATGAAGAAAAGTTGGATATGTTAGCGCTGTACTTGCAGTCACATAGAAATGCGAGACGTCTACAGACCAGATTTGGGTTTAACGTTTGGTGTGGGGTCATTGGTAATTTAATCTAACTTACCTTTCTCAATTGGACAACTCTCAATCAACAATTTCAGGAAATCGACTTTTGGGACCATTTTCATTTGACTAAACGGACAAAGATACCTAGAGGTTTTGCGAAATCGAAGATGAGTTCAGAAGAACCTGGTTTCAACAGGATGGATGTGTAGCTCACAACACCATTCAAGTGAGGAAGTTCTGAATAGAGAAGTTTGAGGAAAGAATCATTTCATTAAATGGTACAATACCCTAGCCTCCTGGATCCTCCGACCTTTTGCCCTTGGATTTTTATCTCTGGGGTCTTACAAAGAATGAGGTCTATGAATTTGATCCCCCTGCGACTATAGAAATCCTGAGACAAAGAGTTCTTGACACATTTACAAATATCAACAGAAACATAAAACATACTTGCGAGGTTTGTACGAAAAACAGTTACTTATTGTCAAAAATTCCTCAATGCGAATGGACGTCATTTTGCAAACTTGTAAATCAATACCGAGGCAGTTGAGAATTTGATAAGATTTCACAGTCATTTTCACATTATGGTATTTTCATTTTTAATATTTTTGTATCTACCTGTAAGTTATTTAAAAGATTAAGTGTTGATTGAATAAACAATGATTTTTCTGACTCTTTATTCAATACAATCATGGACTCGTTAAGAAGTCATCATTTACGTCCATGTTCTATTGAAAATTCAATGCGTTTAAGTTTAACACGTTCGCTGCACACCAAATAGGGTGACCTTAGGTTGATACAGTACCTATTAATGATGTTTTGCGACAAATAAATCATGGCCTCCTTAGAAAAGATTGTGACCTAACTACAAAGAGTGATATTTCGATGATACTTAGATCTTTTATGCACTTGTGGGACATCACTAGACTGGTAATTTAACTCTTTTTCGAAAATCTAATATGGCGGCCATAAGAAAAATGAAAGTTGAGGCGGGTTGCGGGAAAACAAAAGACGATTGAGTCATGTCATGCACGCCATTTTATTCGTCTTAAAAAAGTGTACAAATGATGTCACATTTTCATAGCGTCCAATTGGCCGTTTCGGATCTACTGGCAAAAAACAAAATCCGCCATTTTCGCTTTTTCGCCGATATTTCCAAAACCAATTGACCGATTGCAAATCTGGAACCAGATATCGAATGCTCTAAGTTTCCTCTAAAACTTTCTCCATTTAACCTTTGATGTAGGTATAATAGGAGCCAAGATCCCTGTATAGAGAAACGAATTCCACATTGTATACAAGAATCTAATCTTCAAATAAAAAAACCATAGGTCGGTTTTTATGCTAAAATTGAAGGAGGAAAAGTTTGAAGTTATGTTTTGCACCGAATTTCCGGAATTTTCACTTCCACTATCAACCTCCGAAGCACGAATAGCGTGAACCCAACACATAATTTGTAGTACTCGTACTCGTAAACAATTCATAAATATTGAGTCTAACAAAAATCCTTGCAAAAACCGAAAATATATCCAACAAAATTATAAAAATCACCATAGATAAATTTAATGTTATGTTGGGTCAAAAACACTTGCGTTTCTGGGTGTGTTTGTTATCCTCCACTAGTGCACACGAAACTTCACTTTTCTACCCGCTACCCCAGGTCAAGAGGAGGTGTGACGAGTGTAGCGTAGTGTAAAATATGGTAGGGAGCTTATTTCGTGTATTTTGTAAACATACCATGTCTTAACCTAACCTATAATGCAGATAAACAAACAAAAAAGGAACATTTTGAGTGAAGAATCAGTGTGGATCTTATCAAATGAATCAAAATGGGTGATTTTGGAGATAAGTGTCTCGAAATTGGACGTCAATATTTCAACCACGTATTCTACGCCCCAAAATAAAAATAAGACTTCATATAAACCAGTATCCACAAACTCTTCGTTTTCAAGATACAGGGTGTTAAAGGTGAAGACCCGATGACGGTTTTTTGAAGATATTTTCGAAACCTGTTAAGATAATTGAATAAAATTAGGTACAGTCACTAAACTTTTTACACTCTATCTAATGAACAAAAACTCAATATTGTTTACCCTTTATGAGTGGGATATACAGGGAAGGGTTTGACAAAAATAGGCCTCAAATTTTTTGGTTGTTGATTTTTAGTAGTTCTGCCTACAAAATTTAAAAATCTGGAGTTTTCGAAACAAATGAGGTACTCTTGTTGTAACCACCATTTTCGAGAAAAACGCATTTGAAAATCTTTTTACACACTGATTTCAGTAAGAATGTCGTGTGCATCTGGCTAGGCTATCACAGGTCAACCCGTTCTTTCGCTGAGAATCTCGGTATAATGCAATTTTGTGTATAATAGGATTTTCGGATGCATTTTCTCGAAAATGGTGTGTCCCAGCGAGGTAGAAAAAGAGTACCTTATCTATGTAAAAACCAAAGATTTTAAAAATGTACAGGCAAAACTACTAAAAATCAACAACCAAAGAATTTAGGGCACAATTTTCCCAAGCCCATCTCTGTATTTCCTAGCCATGAAGGTAATACAATAATAAATAGGAAGAATAGGAAGGAATGGCTGTGTTGCTCATCTCGAAGTAGGAAGAAAACAGTTTGAGTACTCAGAGCAATAATATTTTATTAATGTAGCTGGCAAAGCGCTTTCGGCTAATAATAAGCCATCATCAGTGCCCCAATAGTCAGTTGTGTACAGTGGACATTTTTCATCAATTTGACCCCTTTCAAGGGTGCTTATTATTCGTAAAAGTGGTCCGGCATCATACAATACTATTTTCAGAAGTTATCGAGGTCAATCAAGTTGACAAGGTTAAAATAACATTAAACATAAGCACGTACAAGACATTCACAACACTTTAAAATGAGAGATGAAATGATTGAATAAAAGCATCTGAATTATCAAAAAGTCAATTCCAAAAAAAATCAAAACAAATAACTGGATGTGTCGTCACGTTTATAACACTTCCGGTTAATTACAACCGGTGGCTACAAAAACAAAAAACGCAATTTTATGGTCCAAATCTAGGTACCAAAAATTATCAAAATCGATTTGCACGTTTTCCAAAAATATAGAAACAACCAACATTTTTTTGAGTCTTTGACGCCGCCTGTAGGCTTGACGGAGCATTTTTGGATATAGATAAGTTCGCCTAGATCGACTTATTTTTGGTTAGGGAATTAGTGGTTGAACGTTATACGGTCATTTCAGGGACACCCTGTACATATACGTATAATATGTATGTGAGTGGATGGATTGAAAAAAAAATAGTTGTTCTGTTTATAAATAAGTTCCGAACTTTTTCTTTTGAAAAAATCCTACCAAACTTTTAATTTCTTGCGAATCTGCTTCTGTTTCTATGATGATTTTATTGCAGGTACGGCACCAATACAGCAAATCTTAAGCCCTCTTCGACACCGGTACATTCACGGATTTTTTGTGAAACATATTTTTTAACGTTTCCATACCTCTTTTTTCGAAAATATTTAAGTAATCAAGCTTTTTTTTCAAATTAAAGGGCATACATTCGCGTTCATGACAGAGGTGGTAAATCTTTCAAGTTATTTTATTTTGTTTATCAAAAATTAGTTCAAAATCTGAAATTTATATGTCTTGTATAAACATTTTCGGTAAGCGAGAAACTTTTTAATTTTGAGAAATGTCATCATACATACAGCGCACGAAATGTAGAGGAAACTATAAAAAACATTTGAAAAAACGCTAGTTTATCTGTCATAGTTACTGAGATATAATTTTTTGAAGTTGCGAGAGGCAATGCTACCCCGCGTTCCGTTGGAAATTTTGTATGACCGTAGCAGAGTCGGAAAACAAAGCATATAATTGGATTGGATTGTGAGAGGCTTGTTTGCTGTATTTTTCAGTGGCGGTTATTTTTTGCTGTGATTTGTGATAGTTTATTTCCATAAAAACAAAGTTCCTATTAATTTGTATACCAGAATATTCAACACAACACGCTGCCAAATATCTGGATGAAAATAAAATAATGATCACAGCTGGAGGCTTCAAAGTATTTGAAAAAGTTATTTTGCTTCATCAAAATTATTCAAGAATTTTGAAAAATCCGTTTAGCACAAGAAAAAGCGAATACTCGGATAATTTTACATGCTATTTACGAAACTGCATTTAGCGACCAGATATTAGTTGGATTAGTTTTTACAGAGGTACTGAGTTCCGATCCACTTTTGTGTTTTACCGAATCAGGCTTGAACCAAACTGATTTATTGATGCAACCAGGAGATTTTTTTCCATTTAGTAAGTAGAGCAAAAAGCAAGAACTACATATACAATCGGTTTTTGTCTTCTGGTTCTTCACTGTCTTACCGGTAGTGACACTACTAGTGGCTTTTCTGAAATAGGAAAAATTTCTTCATTTGAAGTTTTGAAAAAAAATATTGAGGCTCTTCAAAAATTGTCTGATTTATTATTGATGAACAATGAAGACGCGTTTACAATTGTCACAAAACAGAGACATTCAAATTCAGACTTCAGAATAAAATAAGCTTCTTTGACAGATAAACCATCAGCATTTCTTAACGTAAAATAAAAAAAAAATAAAGTTGTTCTGTTTTTTAATAAGTCCCGAACTTTTTCCCCTAAAAAAATCCTACTAAACTTTCAATTTCTTCCGGATCTGCTTCTGAATCCATTATGATTTTATTGCAGGTACGGCACCAACAATCAGTACTTCTTAAGCCTTTTTTGACGCAGGTACATTCACGGTTTGCGCAGTTTTTGTCCGGAAAATAGATTTTTAGCAATTCACGAACAGAGTCAAGAATTGGCTTGTTATTGGAGAACATTGGATTCCAAACCAAGTCGGTTAAATTCTACTTTTATGAGTGGAGTTGATAAATTGCATGAAAATAACCATATTCTAAGTTGATACATACAACTGAAATTCAATTATTCTATGATTCACCAGATTTTTCTGGTTATTTCGCCACACTCTATAAAAAACTATCTAGTGTTTATGAACCGGATCTTCTTTATTACCTGAAAAAAAAAATCTTATAAGTGAACAATAAACCCTATCAATATCAAACGTTTCGAAAGCGAATCTGCTTCCGTCGTCAGTGAAACCCAGTAAAAGAACAATTAACTCAAATTCAAAAAAATAAAGTTCGTTTTTTTTTGTGGTTTCGCAGTAGAATTGAATTTTTTGTGTTTATGTCACAAAATGTCACTTTCACTAACATTGATAATGGTGTTGATTTTTCAGGTAATATAGAAGATCCGGTAAGTATACAGGGTGCGCCAATAGTGCGTGGACGGGATATTGTCGGTTTATAGAACCACATTTTTTAAATTTGTTGCCCAGGCATGCTAGACAGACCTTGAGGCTACAAACCTAAAATAGTTTCACTTCATTCGCATCGAGTAAACAGGGTGCTCCATATCAAAGTTACATTTTTTACAATTGAACCCCCTGTATATTATTACATATTTGGGTTTCCCAGTCAATTTTAAATTGACTTAATGTACCACACGACATGGTATCTTGAATGAACCGTTCACCCGCAAATCGCTATTTTTTGAAAAAGCTGAAGTTTAAAGAAAATTGAATATCGCATTGATCCTAAGACTTAGAGAATTGGGATTTTTTTGTGATGCCAAGCACGAAATGTGCTAATGTAGACCGTATGTGCTAGCTTCGATTCTTTTTGAAATATGAGAAATCGTTATGCCAATTTAGAAAATTTCAATCAAGGTTAACTTGATTTTTTCAAATGAAACTAACTAGTTTTTTTCATGCGATCGAATGTAGAATTTCATTAGCTTTCCGGCGAAATTCGGCTGTTGGTATCTACCTCTGGTAGTTTTCTTTTAAATCTACGTTTTCCTAATAATTCGTCGTTTCTATCAATTCTCAATACCAGGTAGGTATTGAAATCAAGTAGGCCATCGAAAACAAACAATATAATTGACTGAAGCTATAAATGTTATCATTTATTATGGATCTGAACACTGGATCACTGACAGGAGACCAAACATAAAAACAAGGAACAAAAGCAGTATAATTACCAAGATATTTTTAGATAAAATGCCACTTTTCGGTAAAAATGGCTAGCACTATTTGAAAGAGGGGCAAAATGTATTTACTGAAAATTTCACATCAATAACTGGACAAAGGATAGTCTAGCTAATTTAATGTTTGCCAAATTCCAAATGTTATAGCTCGACCACCACTTTTCACCGGCAATGTGCATAGAATAAGGGGTCGGTATTTTGAACATTTTTTGTTATAATAATTATTATACTGTCCTTGTTTCCTTCTTTTGATGTTCTGTACCCTGTTTATGATTTAGAGAATTGATAGAAACGTCGAATTAATAGGAAAATGTGGATTTGAAAGTAAACTACCAGAGATAGACACTAACAACCGTATATCGCTAGGAAGCTTATAAAATTCTTCTACGAAAATGATGTTATGAATATTTTTCAGAAAATTTCAAAAAAACTTTCTTTATTATTTGAGTCTAATAGAATTTGAAAACATGTGTCATATTATCTGTAAGAACTATAATGTGAATTCTTATGAATGCAGGGATTTTTAATAATTCATTTTGATTAAGAACTGGAAACTTTTTTTTTTGGAAAATAGATCAAGTAACCTAAGAAAAGTTTCTGAATTTCGAGTTTGAAAAATGAAATCTCTTTTTCTAGACGTGCAACTAAAATAAAAATAGTTTCTTTTGTGTACTAACTCGAATGGAAAATATTCTGATACCTATCCATAAAACGCAGCTTATAATAAGCTGTGTGGAATCGATGGTTTACGGAATATTATGCCTTACCCTTTAGACACTAAAAAGACACCTGAATATTCTTTAACCTTCTTTGATAGGTTCATTTATTATGCATTGCAATGATGTTGAACATCTAGCACATCTCCATCTAGTCTACAAGTCCACAGGTTATAAGCAGCAGCTGTGTCTGTCTAGATAACACCTGTGAGCTACAATTGTATAAGAATGAGCAGCACAGTAAAATATTTAACATGAGTTTATGGTTTGAAGCTTCAATTATCAGCTCTTAAGAGGAAAAGAGGTATCTTGTAAATATTTGAGGTATACGGACTATTTATTTTGTTCAGCTATTATAGTGACCGGATGTTTGTGTGCTTTTCCGCATATTGCCATTGTGAAATTGAAACTTGTGATTGTTCGTAAATTGTGTTCAATGATTTTACGGGTTATATCATTTTTATAATGAGTTAACCGAGAAGTGATCGAAAAGGAGGACACGTTTGTGCCGTTAGTTCCTGTAAGAATACACAATATAACAGAAAAAAAAAATTCTTTGGATTTCCCGATGAATCTGATAGGTGAGCGACTATAATTATTGAGGTAATTTCACTAAATCCTTGTTTAAAAATCCTTTAAAGTTCTAGACATTCAACAACGAATTCAAACATTATTATTACATATTTCCAAATAACCAATGGATATCGATGTTTGGAGGATTTTAGAATGAGAATTTCAAAAATATGATCGTTCAATGCATTCAAGTATAATATGTCACTATTTAACAAATTTAAAAATTACAAAATATTTTTTGAACACTACTAGTAGCAACTTCAATCTTCGAGGATATATTCTTGATAAAAATACCTATCAAATGATGACGTATCACTCGACCTCCTTTTCCGCTTGAAATTTTGACGATAGCTTTATCACCCCCGCTTAGAGGTTGGGTGAAAATACCAGAAAAAGATGTCCTCCAAAAAACAAAAATTGACGTGTCCGAGTGATTTTTGATTGATCACCTAACACTTGAGAAACCCTGGGTGGGAAGTTTTTCGCGCCTCACCCTGTATATACCTACATATATACGATAAGATTTTTTTAACTCTCATGTCCCCATTCCAAATCTCCTTCACAATGTAATTCTACCTATATTACTTTCACAAGTTGAACCGCACATAATGCATGATCATTTGAATACATTATGTCAAAATAACAATAAATAACTGATACAAATTTGGGTTCTCAATGCTGTGATTGAAATAAACAAAAAAAACTCTTGATCAATATTTCTCAAATACATTTTTGTGAAGAGAAATGAAATAATACGTTACTGTTGTGCATAAAACTCAATTGAATAGATATGTTTAATCCGGGTCTGGTTTGTATCCCAAGTTGATGTGAGAAGCCGCTTTCCCATCCTTATTTACCTCGTTTCTATAGAACAAAGTCGCCGCCGGCGAGTTTCCTAGCTGGTTGTTATTTAAGCTGTGGTAGCATTGGCTCTCGCCACTTCAAAAAATTATATCTTAGTAACTATGGCAGATAAACTGGCGTTTTTTTTAATGTTTTTTATAGTGCCCTCTACATTTCGTTCGCTGAATTTATGATGACATTTATCAAAAATGAAAAGTTTCTCGCTTACAGAAAATTTTAATACAAGAAATTTAAATTTCAGATTTTGAACTAATTTTTGATAAACAAAATAAATCAACTTGAAAGATCTACTACCTCTGTCGTGAACGCGAATGTATGCCTTTTAATTTTAAAAAAAAAGGCTTCATAACTTGAATATTCTCGAAAATAGAGGTATGAAAACGTTAAAAAACATGTTTTACGAAAAATCTCTTTTTTTTAGGTTATTTCATGCTTAAACTTATCTCGACCACCAAACAATGTCGTGAAAAATGATTTCGTATATAAGGTGACCTACTTAAAGTATTGCATCAAGTCTGTCCTGGTTCTTCTCCAATTTTTCTCGTCGCTTAGTTTCCGGTTTTACTCCTCTATCATCACTATACATGATATTTGTAAAACTCAAAGATCTATGCAGTTTCAACCATATCGAATGCTCCAAAGCTCACGGTATTTTTGGATTCTTTGACATATTATGAGCAACACATGACTAGAAAATGGCTGCCACCAAAAGAAAATTTGGATGCGCAAACTTATTTTCGTACATTTATGGCTGAGTTCGGGGAGCACGCTAATTGCGCTATTGGGTGCTACGTTTATGTTAGAGGGTAGTGACGTAGCACCAAATAGCGCAAATAGCGTGCTCCCCGAACTCAGCCTATATCTCTGCCCTACACCGAAATAACCAACACACCTTCTGTTTACAAAACTCACGATACACAAAGAGCGGTATCCGATATGCCAATTATTTATCCAGTCAAATTTTATATATACGTCACACGCGTACCATAACCAAGAAGAAAAAGCTTCTCCTTTTGCCATTGAGGCTAGAGTTATAGATATCTTATTCGTAATTTCACTGGGTCTTTTGTGTGTTTATGATATTTTGGAATTGATTTTGGTAGATTCTGCAGTGATTAACTACAATTTCGTGACGTCACATATGCGTACCAGCGTGTATGTGTATCGTATATGAATAGGACTGACAGGATTACAATAGTGACAAATGACAACACAAGGCAGATAACAATTATTATTATTGTACTAGAACAATGACAAATGTACTAAAATGCTTCGTTTTGAATGTGTTTTGAACTAGACTATCTGTACGATCAGCACAATATTGTACAAGTTTTGGGACACACCTGAAAAAGTAAAAACGCTTCCTTGACCTAGTGTGTCTTCGAATAGCGCACTGGGTGCCCTTATATCGGGCGATTTCCCGAATAGTTCCGACTGATTTCCATTGAAAGAATGCATTTGACTTGAGCGCCAAACTCATACACACATAGGCTGGGACAGACATCATAGTGCATGACTATTCAACGGAGAGGAAGAAGCGAGAAGTTATGTGCTTATAGATAGGGTATTCTTGCACTTCTGAGCAATATAAAAACAACAAAAATACTACTTATTATGAAAAATAGGTTCAGTATTAGGCCTAGAATGTTTAAATCTTTGACAATAATCACAACGATTTACAAAATTGCTAACATCAGCATGTGAACTGGCCCAAAAATAGTACTTTTTTATGTTATTATACATTCTATTGATGCCAGTATGACCTTCGCTCGGTAATATATGAAAATCATTCAATAGAATTTGTTGCATTTCTATATCAGAAATTTTTTGTACATCTTTGATAATTGAAATTTTTATATTAGTCATTTTCATTTCTGAGGGATCCCTTCCTATAATTTTTATTAATTGCGCATTATTTTCATTTTTTAAAATATATATTTCTGGTACCAGTTGTTTTACACAAGTATCTTTAAGATCTCTCAACGATGCATTTAATGCCAACGTCGATCGAGAATTCTTAATTTTTAAAGCTTTTTCTTTCTTAGAAAAAATTACATGGCTTGTACAATAATCAAATTTATTATTTCTGATTAAACGAATTTTTTGGTGAATTTAAAAGTCCTACCGCTCCAGGGTAATCAAGCCTTTTGTGTAAGGAACTATCAAAACTTCGCCTATTTAATTTGTTTGCAGCTTGTTGTCTTGTTATGGCAAACATTGTGCTGCACACGCTGTTTGACATTTGTTTGAGCTCTTTAGAAGAAATTTCAATTCTAGATAATGCATCAGCCACTAAATTTTTATTTCCTTTTACATATCTTACGTCAAAGTCATACTCTTCTGATACTAATCAAAATTTAGAAAGGCTACTGGAGGGATTACTCATTCCAAAAAGATAGACAAGAGGTCTGTGGTCAGTATAAATAACAAATTTTCTTCCGTATAGATAACTTCTAAAAGATTTGACAGCAAAAATGATTCCCAAAAGTTCCTT
This sequence comes from Orchestes rusci, assembly GCA_958502075.1. NCBI lineage: Eukaryota > Metazoa > Arthropoda > Insecta > Coleoptera > Curculionidae > Orchestes > Orchestes rusci. The sequence continues at coordinate 51,685,456 of OY293303.1, read as the reverse complement.
TTCAATAACTAGATAGTTCATTTCTGATTTATTAAATAATAAAGCTGTATTGGAAGCATCTGTTGTTACTGTGAAAGTGTTAGATTCAGCAAAGTTTGGATATTGTAAGACTGGCGGGCTAATCAAAGCTTGCTTTAGAGTTTCAAAGGCGTGTTGACATTCTGACATCCACTGAAAAGGTACGCCTTTACGAGTTAACTGATTTAATGGAGAAACTATATGCGCAAACTGTTTTATGCTTTTTCTATAAAAATTTGCAGACGCGACAAATCTCTTGACTTTCTTTTCATCCGTGGGTACAGGGTAGTTCTGTATAGCTTGAACTTTTTGAGGGTCAGGAACAACCCCTGTTGCTGAAATGACGTCACCTAAATACAAAAGTTTTTTTTTCAAGAAATCGCATTTTTCGGGATTTACCTTGAGATTAACATCGCGTAGTCTTTGAAGAACTTTAACTAAATTTGTGTTATGCGTTTCTAAACTATTTCCAGAAATAATCAGGTCGATCAAGTAAATAATACACGAAGAATAAGTCAACCCTGATAAAGCTATCGACATCTCTCTGGAAAAAGATCGAGGACCCCTGCGATTAATCTAAATGTGAAAAGTATACCGCCCCAGACAAAGAATCTAAAATTTCTGCAATACACGGTAAGGGAAACTTGTCATCCTGTATATTTGAATTTGAGGTTTTTGTATAATCAATTACCATTCTCCATTTTTTATTTCCTAGTTCATCGTCTTTCATAGGTACTAACAAAATTGGTGCTGACCATGGAGATCTAGCTTCTTCAATTATTTTATCTTGTAACATTTTTTGAATTTGTTTGTTAAGTTCGGTTGTTTGCAAATACAGTGAACGATAAGGTTTTACATAAACAGGTGATGTGTTGGGTTGTAAATGAATTTTCTGTTCGTAAATTTCTGTCGTGGTTAAAGAGTCGTCCTTCATGTGAAATACATCTGCATATTTCGAATAAATAATTTTTTGCAACAAATATTTTTGAGATTTTTCTAGATGATCTGGTCTTAAGGTGTTTAATAATTTATCTATTCGATTTACGGTCTTGGGAACTGGTTCATAATGACAAATATCATAATAGTGTAACGGCACAATTTTTGGAGCAAAACTCTTTAGATTCACTTCCTGCTCAAGTGTATTAAGAATTCGTTCCGGAATACAATTATTATGATTAGGTTTCACTGATATTCCATCAACGAAAATACCTTCGCAAACCTCTTCCTGCAAAATAACGCATTCTTCACTCGTGCCAATATCAGAGTATTTGATTACTTCATGTCTAGCCGGAATACAAGTGTAATTCTTATATTTCGAGTGGATAGGTGTTAATATTTGTTTATCGTTTACGGTAAATGCAAGATGAAAGGTTTCGTGGTCCAATTTGGCAAAATACCGCATAACAAAAATCAGTTCCAGTTACACCGTCTATGTTGTCCTCAAAACTGTCTATCAGCAAAAATTCGTGAGACACTTTGGCGTCATTTATATCCAAACATAAATTTGCTGACCCTTGCGAAAATATTGCCCCAGCAACACCGTTAATTTTTATTCGTTTTGCCTCATTAATTTTTTCTGACTTATCTACGACATTTTTGAAAACTACACTTATGGAAGCTCCTGTATCAAGCAACATTTTTAAATTTTTATTTCTATATTAAGCATAAATAAAATCAAGTCCGTTGGTATTGAACATGCACGGGTTACAGAAATCCAAATTTTTATTGAGGGGGGCCTCAAAAAAATGTGTCGCTGTTATTTTGTGGATCAGTTTGTTGAGTATAATCATTATTGGTACTATTATCAACCTCTTCATCATTCATAAAATAACTTCTTTGATTTGAATCGTAACGACTATCAGTCTGACACGAACTTCGCCTAGGAGCAAATTGTCTCCTTGGCCTGAAACTATTAGAATAGGAAATTCTTCCTCTGAAATTATTATGATTCCCTTGATGACCTTGGAACCGTGTCCTCTGAAATTATTATTTATAAATCCTGAACTGTTTCTCCCTCTATAACTTTGAAAATTTCTACTGTCCTGTCCGCATCTATTATTATTATCACGATAATTATTATGAGTTTGACGTAAGTTATGTTCTCTACCTCGCATGTGGAATAAAGATTTGGCATTTGCTTGACAAAGATCTTCATCTTTGGCACCTGAAATTGCATCACTGAGAGTATCATAATTTCGCGCTTCAACTATCGTGCGTAAATCATGATTATGAAGACCATTTGCGAAAGAGTTTATTGCAATTTTTTCGTTAACTGGCCTCAAAATATCCATCACTCTAGATTCTCCTCCAGACTAAGAGATAGTCAGATCAACCATTAGATCTTCCAACTCTTTTCCAAACTCTTCAACAGATTTCGAGCCTTGTTTTGTGTTTCCTAATTTTGACGATAAAGCAGGCGCGAATTTCTTAGTTGTAAAATGTAATTTAAGATCCGTAACCAACAACGCATTTGAAGCATAGGATGACTTTAACCTGATTTGAGAACTTCCGGACAAATGCGTTTTCAGTACATATGTGGTCAACAATAATTTGCCAGCGTCATCTAAAAGTGCATCGTACCATTCGATTTCATTAATTAATCGTAAAGTTACTGTTTCAGAACCATCCATGAAAGGCAATAAACTGGATGTAGTTTTGGGATCGAATTTGTCCGACATCTTTTTAGATATATCTGACGTATTTTGTTCGGCGTCGTCAAAAGTTACTGAATCGGAATCAGAACAATTTAAACTTTTTTGATTTGCTTCAGCTATTTTCAGATCCCCTTACCTAGATTCTAAAATGTCTCTAATAGATTTCAAATAATTTTCAATGTGTTCTACATATTTCCCAACTACGTTTTTTAATTTTGGGTCACTTTTTAACTTTGTATTGAACGTTTCTATAATGATCCCTGATTCTGATTTATAATGATTGTATTTATTAAGCTTACGTAGGTTATACTTCTGATTGTCTCTTCTTTTTGCATTGTCCTTCACCAAATTCCTCTTGAATACCTTGACCTCATCTAGTAAGTATATGAACTCAGTAGGCGCCGACATTCCATCTTCTATACATTAACTTGACCATATTTCCAATTATCCAAAACCATCAACCAATAAAATAATGTATCCTAAAATGTTCCTCTTCTTACTTCAAGACTTCTTGGCTTCCACTGATTTTTTTTTCTCGATTTCTCTGCGCCTCCTCTGTACCATAGCTTCTCTGTCTCTTACATGGATACACACCAGCCAAAGAAAATTGTCAACATTCCAATAATTAGCACACTAAGGACATCTTGGATAGGGCCAAAACCATGATCAACACTGGGAGTAGATATATTATAGCTATCTGGTAGAGATATCTGCAGTAATCTGCACCGCTTTTTTCATCCTTGCTCAGCGTCTTGCCCATATCAATGTATTTACTTATTACTTTAAAGAAATGGCAGGATCGCCATGTGATAAAAGGTGAACTTTTATCGAATTGGAAAAATGAAACAACTTGATTCGTATCAAAATCAATTCTGAATAATTCTATTGTTCTCATTACGACACAAATTACCAAATTGCTTATAATACAAAATATTCCTATTGCTAAAGTGTATAACAAATAATTGTCATTAACCTATTAATATGCTTACGTCTATGATTTTATGATAGTATACAGAGTGGTTAAACTTGAACATTATAAATTCCTACCTACAAATAATATTTTATATGTTTATATTTTTAATCTTACACTACACTATAGATAACTCTTCACGTTTTCAAGTGAAGCGAAGTCTCGATTATGTAAACTAATTTTAGATAATGGCTTGAATTATGAACGAGATTATGAACAAAGATGAAGAGATGGCGAAAATACAACAAACAATTTTTTAAAGCAAGTGTTCAAAATGAAGATCATCCGATTCTAAACAAAAACATATCCTTTTTCTTAAACCTTCAGCAACAGTTGTCAACCTATTTTGCGGACTCAAGGTTCAGTGAGCTTCTCTGATGTGTTGCTTCATATGATCTGGTGTTGTCGGAGGTATGGTATAAACGATCCCTTTTATGTATCCTTACAAAAAGAAATCTCGTGGCATAAAGTCCAGTGATCTTGGGGGTCAAGTTTAAAAACCATTTCTTCCAATCCACCGATTTTGGAAACGATTTTCAAGAAATATCCCACGCATTCACCGGAAGTAGAAATCTTGAAAAGGCAAAAGCCACAATTTCAAGACTAACGCTTCTTTTCTTACACAATAGCAAAACTACAGTTGAGTAACTGCAAACGCTTGTTCAATCAAGATTCAAGAAAATGAGCCTTTTGGTTAAACCAAAGGTGAAGCCGTCTATACGGTAACGTTTTTATCTTTGCTCATAATTTAGGCCAATATCTCAAAATGAGGAACTTGCATCAATTTTTTTTATTGCTGAATTCGAAAGTTCATGAAAAATAAAGACACCCGTATTTTTTCTTTTTGTTGTTAGTCGAAAATCGACGGAGATATAACGTTTGGAAGTGTGCTGGAATTGCAATGTCATGACGTCATAACATTGAAATACCATGCTCAGTTTATCTGTATATACAGAACCTTAAACTTTAATAACTAATGGCAAAATCATTTTTGAACAAAATAAAAAAAACGTATCTATTTTTTTGCGATTTTCTTCAGTTTACAATTAAAAAAAATCGACTCAATTTTTCATGCAAGTTCCCCATTAGTTCACATATATTTTTATTGAAATAATATACAGAGTGCACCGTTGTGCACCACCCATAAAAAGTTTTGCACCATCTTGTATGAGAACTAAGATACCCAAATGTATGGAGGGGGCCAACTTAACGCCAGACCCCCCCCCCACCAAACTTAGTTCAACTTTTTCCGTAGAATATTATGGAACTTCAAATGCACTGTTATGCAACACACTTAGTTTCATTTGCACCCCCAGGGTTCAAAAGATATTCGCCTTGAAAAAATTCAAGTCAGCCCCCCCACTAATTTTTGTTCCACTTTTTTGGTGGAATATAATGGAACTTCAAACGTACTGTTATGCACCACACTTATTTTCATTTGCAGCCCCAGGGTTCAAAAGATATTCGCCTTGAAAAAATCTAAGTTAGCCCCCCCACTATTTTTTTTTCAATTTTTTTGGTGAAATATTTTGGAACTGCAGATGCACTGTTATGCACCACACTTATTTTCATTTGCACCCTCAGGGTTCAAAAGATATTCGCCTTGAAAAAATCCAAGTTAGCCCCCCCACTAAATTTTTTTCAACTTTTTTGGTGAAATATTATGGAACTTCAAATGCACTGTTATGCACCACACTTAGTTTCATTTGCACCCCCAGGGTTCAAAAGATATTCGCCTTGAAAAAAATCAAGTTAGTTCCCCCCACAGAAATGTTTTTAACTTTTTTGCTGAAATACATATTTATGCACCACACTCAGTTTCATTTGCACCTCAAGAGTTCAAAAGATATTCACCTTGAAAAAATAAAAATTAGCACCCCCGCTAAATCATTTTCGACTTTTTGGGTGGAATATCATGAAACTGCAAAAATGTACTGTTATGCCTCACACTTTCCTTTTTCACTGTGAATTGAGCTAACAATTATTCAAATATGGTTTTTATAAGAAAAAAATATGAATGTACATACATTATGTCAGGGTGTCCCAAACTGGACGCCTCCTTATGGAAACACCTCTTGTTTGAAGATATAGAAGAAAATCAAGTAAGGTAAGATGTCCCAAACTGGACTTATAGGAACAAAAACTATATATCTAAAAACTTACCTATGAACGCCTTGTAAAAAAACTGCCTATTGCAATGGATTCTATACGGAAAAAGTGACTTAAGAAAGTTTTTACCAAAATTAATTATATTTATTAATAAAAAAGTTATAGGATATAAAAAAATCGACGAAATTCGAGAAACGCCCTCTAGCGGCCAAACGATAAGAGATAGGAAGGTTTTGTTTCCGCCAGTGAGTTTCCATGTAGGTAACTCAGGTTTTCTCGATAATTTCTTTCACCAGATTGATGTTTAGAGTCTTATCACAGTCGAGCACAAATTCAAAAGTTATCCCTGAAAAACCAAACAAACTTTTGTTACAATTATCGGTTTAGGCACTGTAAAACTTGCGAGAACTTGTGATTCTTGACCCTCTTCATCCATAAGTTCGACACATTCTCTCATTAAAAAAATTGTTACAAAGGATATAATAAAATCTGCATTCTGAGGCACGGGTTGGAGGTGCAAGGTTTGCCTTTTGTACTTCTGTCATCGTACTCTTCCCATCGATTGTTATGTTTATAACTATAGGCAAGAAAATGCCCAACTCCGTCGTTGGGGCCAATATATCCTATTACTCCGCGCAATATGTATATGTTATTATTTGCGGAAATATTCTTCGGGATTTCATCCAACTTGGCCAATAGTTCTAATGTCTTCGCCGACATGTTGACTGGTTCAATAAATACATGAGTACAACTTATTTCTGTATTTTTATAGATTGTACCTGGACATCCACTATGGAAACACTTTGCTTCATGGTGACTCGGAGATATACTTTCTATAAACTTTTTTTTCTAAATTTTTGACATTATCAATATTGACCTCAAGAAAGCTACAAAACCGTTCTTCTGAAAATGAGCAGCGTGAACATCGCCAAGTACATAAAGCACTGTCTAAAGTTGAGATTCTTGGCAAAAGGGTCGCAATCTGGGTGGCTATATCAAGGTGTTGAATTCCTTCTGGATGATCTTCTTTTATAAAAACAATTTGGATAACTGCCCAGCCCGTCAGCGATATATTTTTTTTGTCATGCCTTCCCTGATAATACAGTTCACTATATTCGCAGAATCAGAATGATGCAAGTGACACACAACTTGTTGTTTGAATGAGTCTCTATCGCAATATGCACAAGCAATAAGCTGAATGAGTGAATCATATCCGCAGGTATTCGAAAGTGTCAATGATAGGTTCCGAGAAATTGAATCAGGTCATAAGTCATCCAAGTGTCCATTTCAAACCCATTGGCATCACTTTTCTTGATGTGTTGTTCGCCACAATAAATTCCGACGAAGGCTCTAGGTAGACCGTCCTTGCTCTTTTTCTAGCCAGTCCTCTCTAGTTTTCCAATGCACAAACCTCCATATTGGAACATTCTATACACAATGTTCCATAATCGAATTGACGGGAACACAAGACATGGTTGTGAATCGGCGTCTCACAGTTTAGGCACCATCCGTGAGTATCTGATCTTAGTTGGCAAGATGAACAATTAGGTATGCTGGTTGCTGCTTCTAAGAAAATATGTATTAAAAATAAAGAATTTCTTTGTTGTGGTGAAAAATTAGGAAAACTCCGTTATCATCTAATTCATTCTATTGCATTATCCATTTTGTGAAAGAAAAATATGAATCAGGCATTGAAAGTTAGCCACCAAAACAGTGATAAGAAACCTCGTACAGCACACATTACAAGTACGTGATAAGAAGTGGTTGAGCCGGTCACAGACTGACGTACCTGCTCGGCTGACTTGCTCGACATGCAAGCCTGATCTGACTTTTAGGACATACGTTCATATGTAGTTTTTTTCTTAAAATCAACCCAAGAATCGCCCCCTGAATTTTTTTGCACCTATTTATTTACACCCTGTATACTTCATGCCTATTATTATCTTTACCTTTTTCACTTACGGTATTGCTACATATCGTGTCTTTACATTCATATTTCTTTCCACTTTCATTTTCTACAGCAATCTGAAAATATAATGATAAGTATATGGGCTTGTTGGCTAAGATGATTCACTAAAAGGTGAATATTTCGTCAATCATGAGCTATGTCGATACTCTGAACAGAAATTGAATCAAGTGAATATCTTACTTCATGTGATCCATCCTCAAGAGCAGCGCGATAAAGTTTTGAAAGACCATCATTGGAAATAATGCAAGTTTCGACAAATTCGTCAACTCTTATAGGGAGACCTACGAAACATTCTATTCTTGATGTTGTTAATATTGCTCTCAACTATGGCTGAGCTTCCAATTCGTGACGATAAAGGGAAAAACTTATATAGTACTGCAGTCCAGAGCGATATTGTGTTGGCCTCTTTTATCAATTGGTTCACTAAACCGGGAATATTCTGCTGATTGCCTCTATCCCCTATTTCAAATTCCTTATTGACCACATTGAGACACTCAGAACTAATGTTTTCGGCCCACGTTTTGAAGGAGTTTTGTACCTGTTGCTCTACTTTAGACGAAAATGAGTTCGTATCCGGTAACGCGCTATCGGAATATATTTCTAAGGTTCACGTAGCACACCTTCTCTTCAACCATTCCTTGTGTTTTTCACAAGTTGTTGAGGCCCCATTTAGATTACTGTCGCCTTCTGTGTCACTGTACGCAACCATAAAGACGGCTCTAAAGAGCTGCTCTAAAACACAAACATCAGTACACTGTATCATTTGCCCAATAGCCCGGAGTTAAAACTGTATTGTGAGCCGGTGTTGATTTTTAAAGCATGGCCATGCAGTCTTAAGCTTAATAAAATGTGCAACATCGGTTCTCATATAACATTTCTCTGTTAATTGTCCATTATGCAACAGAGCGGCGTAACAATGATTCAAATAGCTTTTTAGAGTCTTGAAGTTTGTGAATGTCACTGCACAACTTCATTTTTAGTATCTGAGATATGGCCGGTGGCCACCCTTGCTGGGACACCCTGTATAGTGATGTAACCATCTAGCAACGGTGAGTCTATCTCTAAACATTTCCAGTGTATTAAATAATCACACTATGAAAACCTGGAGAGAATAACGTAGATCATAACAAATCTCGCTCATATTGGACTTCAATTAACAGACACAAACTCCAATAACGAGAAGTGCCTTTCGGGAACTTTGGTGTCTAATCAAAAAGGCAAAGGCCAGCTGCTATCTTGAATTGCACAACTGCATAGATCAGAGCCAAGGAAATATCAGTAACAACTTCGTTGGGACTTGTTGCACCACTTTTGATCCAATGAGCTAACCACGAGTAAATAGCCAAACCATTTTGTGCTTCAGATAACATGTTTGAGACTGAATATTGATTTTCTCTTTTCAGGTCTTCATTTCTGATGAGACAGTCATACAAAAATATATGTTGGGACTTTTTTCCAGTTATTCCTTTGATTTTTTTAACAACACCTCCAGTCGCATCAATGCATAATTTTGACCACTTCTTATTTTTACAATAGTTGTTATACACATAAAGTTGAGTACTGGTCCAATAATAAACGAAAAATGGATCTAGACCGATGTTTTTGATAGATCCTTCCATGTTTGGATTCACGTTTCATTTGCAAAGAGATATCACTGGATCTATAACCTGTTGTTTATTCATTTTATTTTCAAATTTCGCGAGATTAAGAACATTTAATTTGGGGAAATCCGAAGGCTCATTATCTCCATACTCGATTTGCGAAGCTTTCATTCTACGATATTGAGATGGTGCAATATTTTCTTTTCATAACTTCTCACTTAGTACTTTCCTTTCTTTTCCAGAAAGTGGCCTTTTCATGGTGCTTTTATGCATACTTTTGAAGTCTTCTTTACAAGAAAAGTAAATAGGAATTTTTCCATCATCAGATGGATATTTCTCGAGATTATCTTTAATTTTTTCTGGTAATCTAGAGAGGCATTGTTTGCAATAAGCCTCAATAGTTGCAAAACAGATGTTGCTATTGGGATGAATCTTATTTCGTTTGAACATGAATACACAATTAATATCTAATTTCCGAATTTCTTGCTCAAGTTTTTTATGAAGCAAGTTTGCCCATGATCTTTGCTCGAAAACGTTGTATGACTTGCTCATAGTTTTCCTATATCTTTTTTTTATTTCGTACTTATCGCAACGTGAATAATTTTCAGAATGAGCAAATAAGTCCCCATATTCATCGGATGTCAGCCATAAAACAAACGAAGAAATACTAGAATCGTCTGGTTCCGGATCAGAAAGGAATTTATCCGATGGAGAATTTACACTATCGCTGGACTTTTCGGAACCTCTTGCACTTTTCTTCTAAACTAATATTACTATCCAATTCATCGCCAAAAAAATGGATATCGTAGTGATTTTTTGACACAGCTGTTTATAGTTCCACTGCTGTGATTGAATAACTACATTCTTCTGCCATCTCCTGCCATATAATATGCGATTTTCCAACACACTTGTCGTGTGAAAGCCCGTGACTCTGGTATTTTTTAAACAAATTCAAAATTTGTTCAATTTCTCCAGGTTTCCGCTTGGGTCTCATCATCTAAAAATATTCAAAAAAATACATTATTGTTTTGTTTAAGCCATTGAATTTTGATATCAAATAAAATGCAAGAAGTATGGATCCGTAATTAATTACAAAAAGTCTCGAAAACAAAACCACCTAGGATATATTTCTTCGCCACCAGTTGAATGAAAAAAAAAACCAAAACACGGTTTTCCTTCTTTTAATAGTGAGATTATTTATCATTTTTTTTTCAAGATACAAATTTCCAGACCTCTATTATCTTTATCTTGAGATACATAAAATCCTTTCGTAATTTCAAACCCTATTTTTATTTCTTCCCAAAATTAACTTTTTGAAATAGATTAGAAGCACATCATCTAAATCGGAAGTAGTTTTAATAAAACGTTATTTTGAAGATCTAAGGCCTGGAAACACTTTTCCGATTTTAGTCCGCAACGAGTTCGCACCAACAACGTTCCGTGTTTTCTTAGCATTGGATCGAATGAGAGCACGTCCGACACTCGGCCGTCAAACACGTTCAAACGGACTCGTTGTGGATATGTGTGGCCCGGCCTTTAATCGGGTATTTTCGACTTTCTCGATCGAGTACACCACACCCAATCTCAACCAATAACTCTCGAGAACCTATTCTATCAATTTATTCTTTCGTTCCCAATGAGTTTTCCCACAACCAGAACTAAAGTGATTGAATTTTACCCGTTACTCATATTATGATCATACAATTTTCTGGAGCAGTAACTTTCAGATAAATCTGACCTCAAATAAATAGTAAACAAACTTGAACTACAATCTGAAAAGGACTTTTGAAGAACAGTCTGTAGACATTGTTTTTTCATATTTTATTTCTATACTTCTCTCATAAAACAGTGAAAAACCACTTAATCAAACTTCAAACGTATGAAGAAAACCTCAAAATACCAACTGTGAACTGATCTTGTTATTTCGTGTTTATCAAGTTTTTTCGAATGGATGAAAATGATCTTAAAATAAAATTGAGTTTCACTAAAAAGCATAACAGTCTTTAGAGTTGGAACAGTGCGAAAGAATATTTATTATTACTATTGTCAACATAGGTTTATTGTAATTTTTTTTTAATTTAATATTTTCTGGTAGCCAATAATAATAGCTAACCGTTATTTCCTTCAAAAAATATATTATACGGGACATACAATATGATTACCCCTTGGCATGTCGATTATGAATAATCGATTCTTATTACCTCTTTTACGCACCCTACATTCCCAATAATCCACCAGTGCCTGTGCCAGAATACAGCTTTTAACGTCAAACGGTTTGGTAATAAAATGTTACTGTGGATTGAAATAGCTAGTTGAAATAAACAATAAATACATCAAAAAGGTGGTACCTATTCTTAGTCAGAAAGAAGAAAGTTATAAAAATATACCAGGTCTAGATTATAATAAAGTTTTACAAAACATCGCCTTACTATAACTGACATGTTATCTAAAAAAATATTTCAAATTACCTTCGCCAACCAACAATATACTTGTTTTTCGATAATCTTTTCAAAATGTGCAGGTACACTTTACTGAAAGTTAAAATAACAGTAATAACACTAGAAAGGTAAATTCAAGTAAACTATGTGCTAGTGAATACCCGAGACATCCCACATCAAATCCCATCCTATTCAGTGTTGCCAACCAGTACGGAAAAAAAGCTGTGACGTTTATTCGAAAATAGCCGTGTTTTTATGAACGACGGCCGTGTTGAGGTGATCTTTTCTTTCAATTCAAAACAAAGTGTAAAACATGTAGAAGTATGTGGTAAGTTCAAATCTATATCTACCCGGAAGCAACAGAATGTAACTTTTTTAAATGAGAAGCCCCAATTATTTCTAGCCACAATGAATAAGATTATATTATTCTGATTTCAAAAATACCACATTGATTTGTTGAAATTCCGCTCAGCTCTTTTCGAGATATTCAGTTTCGAATTTCCACCAAATAAGGCCTTGGGTTCTATAGGTTGTTAAATTTGTCTCTCTGCCAGAATAATCATGGAAACTAACGACTTTTCCAAAAGTTTCCTCTTGAAGTCAGTATTTTTTATTTTTCTATACGATAAAAATTAAAAAAGTTATAGGGGTTTCAGTCATTCGGTACATTAATAATTTTTCTCCTATAAAAACCATATTTGAAAACTTGTTCGCTTAATAGTGTGAGGCTACAATTCCAGTTACATAATATTCCACCAAAAAAGTCGATAACAATTTAGCAGGGGTGCTAACTCTAGTTTTTTCAAGGCGAATATCTTTAGAACCCTGGAGGTGCAAATGAAACTAAGTGTGGTGCATAACAGTGCATTTGGAGTTCCATTATATTTCACCAAAAAAGTGGAAACAAATTTAGTGGGGGAGCTGACTTGAATTTTTTCGAGGCGAATATCTTTTGAACCCTGGGGGTGCAAATGAAACTAAGTGAACAAAGTTTAGTGGGGGGGGGGCTGGCGTTAAGTTGGCCCCCCATACATTTGGGTATCTTATTTCTCATACGAGATGGTGCAAAAATTTTTATGGGTGGTGCACAACGGTGTATGAGGGGTGCATTTGGATTACGTGATTGAAACTCAATTTTATTTAGTGGGGGGAACAACTTGATCGACCCTTTAGAGTAGATAGTGTGAATACATTGGCGCACTGCGCCACGAACGCGCGGCGCGCGCGCACCGATTCGTTCTATTTAGTACGTGTTTTAAACTTGCGCGCGAGCCGAGCTTCTTGATCCATCTCCTGTCAGTTTTTAAGCGCTCCGCTTTGTATATTCGTGGTTCTATTGGGACGGCGGTGAGAGAAGTTCGCTGTTTTCCGCGTGCATTTGTCTGTGTGAACATTGGTTAGTAGTAGAAATGGAGTGATCAAACGAATAAAATGATCAAGCTCATCGATGCTTATCGGAACAAGACTTTAGTGTTTGCAATGACCACTCATTTCATGAAATTTCTAATCCAGCATTAGGTCGTTGCCATTTTTTTTTAAGCTCTGTCTGCCACCAACGTCATTTTTTCCTTTCCTTTTTATTGATTAGGCTCACCGTAAGGAAAGCCCCACCACTCATCACCAAAATGACGTTGTTTTGCTCGCTAGACGGAGACATTGAAACTGATTCAACTCAGACAGTTCAATGCGCGTTTGTGGTTTTTCATTGGATCGAAGGAGGCTCGTTGAAATGTACTTACATAGAACAGCGAACGCGCGAGCCGCTCATTGCGCCAATGTTTCCGCACTTTTATAGTAGACAAATGCAACATGGATAAACTCCAATGACATAATAATTTCTGACATAAAAATGATGTGAGAAACTTTCATTATGTTTAATGATTAGCTATCTCGTGTTTTTTAAGTGAGTAGCAGGAAATACTATTACATACGGTTAGGTGAATAAGTGGTTTCAGCAGAAAAATAATGTGGAAACCACGGCGATAAAGTGATTTTACCAATGTTGAAGAAGTGTTCGATCTCGCTAAAGCTCGCCCGTACAATTCTTGTCTCAGCCTGGAAAAATGTCACTTCACCGCCTAGGACTATAATATACTATTTATATCTCCGATATAGGAAGTTGAAAAGTTCTAAATTTTGTAACGTAAAAATTTATGTGGAGCCGATTTAAGATATATTTGACATTTATTCAGTTTCATGAGATATGTTTTCCAAAGCGAATATTCATAATAATTGGACTACTAACATCAATTCTATATCAATCGATATATCAATTCTATTCAGTATACAGGGTGTCCCAATATTCAACCGACAACGCTTGAGAGGTGATAGAACTCGCATTTTTATGGAACTTGAGATGGGGACATACAGCCCTAGAGTGCATTTTTTTTTGCAATTTTTTCCAATCCATTCCGTTGCATTGGAAATCACAATGAAGGCTATCTCGAAAACGGTTTAAACTAGAAGAAACTGAAGAATCGATTTTTTCAATATTTATATTGATGCACCAAACTGGAAAAAAGTTTTGATAATCTAGATGAGCTCGATGTGCCATAGGTGGCGCCCCCCTACTGGTGATATCAGAACCGTTAATGAATTTGGATTTCTCGTCATAAAAAACTCCCCCATGCGTAATTTCGTATCGCTGTGTCGTCTTGATGAGGAATAATTGTCAAGAATTGAAATAAAAAATAAAAGTTTGGCACCCTGTATTTTGAAAACTAAGTACTTTAGGGCTGTATGTCCTCATCTCAAGTTTCATAAAAATGCGAGTTTTATCAACTCTTAACCGTTGTCGGTTGAATATTGGGACACCCTGTATAAACAAAATAGTAATTTTACATCGTCATAGTGTTAATAAATATGAAACATACATTATTCTTATTTTAAATGATACAACACAAGAAATGGTCGAAATATTATACATAAAGTAGGTTTTGGCGATGGGGTATCCATGAAATGAACCAAAAATTTCATATTTCAAGAAAAAGTTATCCTTTATAACGATTTCACATTCGTATTTTTTATCTATTAGCACTATTATCACAAAAAAAGACTAAAAATAATTCCTTATTTCACTGGATGCCAACATACAGTGGATTACCTTTAATTGTTTTAACGTATAGTTCGTACCTACTTCAAACGCTTTTTCTTTGATGCTCTTCAGAAAGACGACTTAGTCACCTGTATATTGAATATTTTCACGCGAGCATCGGTTATTCAAAGACTGAATGAAGCTATCTATCTACCAACAGGCAAAGCTTCACAGAATGATGGACGAATCTTCTCTGATATCCCAGACAGAATCCGAATACCAAAATGGAACTGCAGTCCTGCTCCCAGTATCTATAAATGGCGACCAAGTTCTGAAGATCTCCAATACTTCATGCAATAATTTGTCAGAAAGACTTTCTGAAGAGAAAGATGCTTTCTCTCATAATGATAATGCCAAAGAATCGAGAAGAGATGGTAATACTAAAATTTATAACTGTGATGTGAGAAAGGAGAGAATAATAAACAATAGGACAAATTCGGATGAATCAAAAAGAAGTGAGTCTCTCAATAACACGTGCTCCTTGGACTTTCCAGAGAACTATTATGACAGGGTTGGTAATATTGAATTGAAAGGAACATGTTTTCACGATAGTATTTTTTTTTAAAGAGTAGTGTACAAAAAATCAAATCAAATCTCGTTAGATTAGAATCTATAGAAATCGTGGCAAAATCAGAAACAGCCACCGTGACAGTACAAAAGAGTAGTCCTGTAGAGGTTGATCGCTATTCAAATGAAAATCAAAGATCAAACTCACCTGGGCCAGGATGTAGTACTCAGCCTGATATGGGTGAGTTAAGTGATCTATAGACGAAGTTCAATATAATCAATCGATTTCAAATAAGGCTCATCATCTACTCAATCGGCAAGAAGTTCTGACGAAGGAAATTCAAATGATCAACTAGCAGTATTACCTTCAACTTCAAGTTTTGTCAAATCATCTTCCAAACTTCGTAGACTTCGTCAAGAGAATGATAGGTATGTATAGTTGGCATGGGTTTATTCGTATTTCAAGAATATTCTGAGTAGGTTGCAGGCAGAAGTAGCTCGTTTGCGTAGGCTGGTTGTCTCTGGAGTCAGTGGAATACTGAATGCAAAAAAAGTCCCATCAGAAAAAGAAAGTGATGATTCAACTCACGCATTGGAATTGGAGTTAGCCAAAGAAGCTCTTGACAGTGAGAAAATATTTTTTTTCTCCCTATCGTTCATCTATTGGATGTAGTTAAAAAAAAATTCACATGAATTTTTGACACATTTTTGGTTATTTCAATGAAGTATTATATATGGTCTAAATTCAACTTCACTTTGAAGTGGAAGTGACAGATTACTTCTTTCTGGAATCATATGTTATCTTCTACATTGAATTTTCGCTTACGCCAATTTTTTTGTGGATGGTAGCATATGATTTCCGCTCGAAGTGAAATTGAATGTAAACCCCAGCTCACTTGTGAACATGGACTACTGCGTTGGGTTGAAGAAAAGATCAAAGAATTAAGAACATTCTCTTAACCGGAAAGTTCTATTTTTGATTTTCCGCCACATTCACTTATAATGCATTTGATAAAATGTGACTTCTCATAGCACTGAAAGCCGACAAAAGGAGATTGAAAGCTGAAAAGTATGATTTGCTAAGTGAAATGAAGCAGCTGTTCTCAACTCTTGAAGACAAGGAAAAAGAATTAAGAGATTTCATACGATCTTATGACCAGGTGAGTTTTTGGATGAACCTGATAACTTTGATGATAGTGCAAATTACAGAGATTGAGCGAGAAGGCATCGATGCAGCAGCTGTCAACAAATAGAGAGGAACGAGAGAGAGAGCATTGGAGCATACTGAGACATGCAAGAGATGAGTCAGAGCGAAGTTTATCATTAGCAACACAACTAAATGCCAAGGAACTTCAGTTACAACAGGCTCTTGAACAATTAGCTGAGGTAATAACAAATCCCAGAACAACTAAGATCTTCCACTCACTGTCTCAAAAATAAGGTAAATCGTCTCTGTTGCAGGCTCGAAGACAACTGAATACTACAGAATGTTTCTCCGATAGAGATTCTCTAGCTTCTTTCCCAAGATATAGTGTTAATGGTGGAGCACTAACTCCAAATTCAGGTGGCCATTTATCTAGTCATTTGGGCCTAATAATGGGTGATCGCGGAAGCTGCAGTGCCGATTCTGGAGTTCGCGTCAGTTCCGATAGAGAAAGTGGGGGAGCTACATCTGTAACAGGAAACTTATCGGACTCTACGACAGATGGGGCTCCGACAATCACCGTTGAAGGTGCAGGGAAGGATGTGGATTCAATATCCTTGATGACGGGTGTATCACCTGCATCTTCTTATATGTACCAACGTGAGTAACTCGATTTTTTTTCCAATTTATTAATGTCTATGGACGTATAGGGTGGAATGAAAAAAGAGAAGTTTCTGCTTTTTTTTAGTACTATCTTTGTCAGTTGTTAAAAAAGTATAAGTCTATATTGAGAAATTTAAATATTCTCGCATTTACTTGTCCTTTATTCGTACCGCCCATTATGTAGATATGGAATCCCAAACCTAAATAATATACATGTCCCAAATACAATATCAAATTCGCTGTTATTCCTTGTTACAAGCACTGTGGCCAAACTGTCATCGCCATCCTGTTTAATCTCTGAAGTTCTTCCCAAATTTTCAAAATTGAGAGCAGGTTTTGGCAAAAAAACATTCAAAAAACTTTTCAATTCCTCTTCAAAAATGCTGTGGCTCTGATGAATAAATTTGGCTATGATTAAAAACTGTTGGCTTGTTATATTTTGTTCTTGATAATTAGCAGGCAATACAAAACAATCATCAAAGCTGTCTCTTCCAATACCATCAACTATAAAAAGAGATTCAACGTATCGTTTTAGTTTGAATAACTGCCATCCAAAGAGATGTTCAGTGTAGCAATGCGTGGACTAACAATTCTACAGATGATTCGCCACGGAGACCAAATTTGTCAACAACTTCTATGTGAAGGAGCAATCTGTTAAATTGGAAAGTGGTTTGGGTCTTTTGGACATGTCACATCAGATGAGAGAAGAAACTCACAATAATAATAGTAATAATGATGATGATAATAATGATAAAAGTCATAATGAATGTTATTTTTGAATAATGATAGACGGAATTGAATCAAGTTAACCCAAAAAAATATCTAGACTCTATAACAAAAATCGCGCAAGCTGTGAGGCTCCACTACATCATAAATATTTTTAAGGAACTTTGAGTATTATAGTCTTTATTTCCTCGGGCAAGGAGTTATACAGTTTCAAACACATATATTGAGGACATCTTTTAGTGAGTGTAAGTCTATGTGTTGCATACATTACGTCTAACGATGGGATCTTATCTATTTCGAGGTTTCATTTTCAAGAGGTCTTTACTTTGAATATAAAACAATGTACATTCATAATAATACATTGCAAAACTTGACATTTTTCGTGTTTCAAAATTCACTCCCATATTTATATCGCCGACAATAGATGATATTGACTTGTTTTCTTTGAAAATTTTTGTAAGCGGACATTCAATTTTGTTTGAAAAGGCAGTAATCGTCCCTGATGGTGGTTCATACACAGGGTGTCCAGAAAAAACATTCGAATAATTAAAGGGGTGATTCTACATGAGAAAATAGGTTTTCATTTCATATAGACAATGGTCCAGAAATGCATAGTTTTCAAGATACAGGATGTCAAACTTTTTGAAAAAAATTGTTATTGAGAAATATCTCAAATATCCTTGGCAAAGAGGGAGTTTGTCGTGGTAAAATAGCAACCAAAAGTCGTGTCAAATAATATTATCTCACTTATAGTGAACCGTGTGGTCCGTGTGGTACCGGACTGTGAACTTGGAAAAAATCGTTTGTCAACAGTTTGTAGTGAAACCTCATATGAGTACCAGAAGAATATCTTCACAAGAAAATATTCCTAAAAGCAGTGTTTTGGAGATTTTTGCATGGACAACTTCTTTATCCATATCATCTACAAAGATTTCCAGCATTGAAAGATCAAGCCTTACAACCTAGAGTAGAATTTTGTCAATAGATGCAGACAAAATATTATCAGGACAGTTTCTTTTTGCATTAAGTGTTGTTTACAGATGAAGTGGGATTTACGTGCCAAGGTTTTATTAATTTCCATAATAATCATGTATGGGCCGACGAGATCTCCATGGGATTTTTGAAAACCGATTTCAAGATAGGTTTGGGCAGGTATTTTCGGTAATATACTTATTGGACCGTATGTTTTGCCTCAGGTTTAAACGGGCCAGCATATTTTAATTCTTTGAGCCATACTTTGCCGGATTTGCTAAGAAAAGTACCCATCGGATCAAGAGCAGAGATGTTATTATGCATGATGGTACACCAACGCTTTTTATTGTAATGGTTCGAGATTATTCAAATACAATTTATACAGACCGATGGATCGAGTGGGTGGACCCATTTCGTGGCCACCTCGTTTCCCTGATCTAAACACGCTGGACTATTTCATTTGGAGTTATTTAAAGACATTAGAACAGCAAGTCGTGGATTGTTGCCTCGAAATACAGAACAAACAAGGAATCTTCTATCGACTTAGAAGGTAAATCAGAAGTCGTTTGAAGAAATGTGTTGAGATAAACGGAAGACACCTTGAACATTCATTCTAGCGTAACAGATTAATGATA
Source organism: Orchestes rusci (assembly GCA_958502075.1). Lineage (NCBI taxonomy): Eukaryota > Metazoa > Arthropoda > Insecta > Coleoptera > Curculionidae > Orchestes > Orchestes rusci. The sequence continues at coordinate 51,665,956 of OY293303.1, read as the reverse complement.
TTATCCAGAAAATAAAATAAAATGAACTAACCCAGGTGAGTTTCATCACAATGTTGGTATTCTTTAATTGGGCACCCTGTATTTTGTGACGTCAAATTTTTAAACAATTTTCTCTGATTATACTGACGTGTCACATTTCATATTTTTCTACTTCCTAGATGTCAAGATTAGATCACACAGTTTTTAACGGTCTTCAATCTATGTACGTGTCCATGAAGCATGCCTTATTGAATATTTAAACATATCTTATCAATACCAAGCGTCAACCAACGGAACGTTCGGAGATAGAAATAGACAGAACCTCCATAATTTGAATTCAAATTTAAATTTTGAAAAATTTGTAACGGTAAGTGAGTTGTGGATGACAGTTTGAACAATTGATATAGGACGGTTTAAAATAAAACTCTCATAAACATATACATGTACATGATGGTAAAAAAAGTGAACTTCGTACACATATTAAGTAAAAAGTAATATCAAGACCAACAAGTGTGACTTGCACAGACGGATTAGTTTGTGCAAGTCACACTTATCTGTTGTTGGTCTTGATGTTTCTTTTCACTTATAGTATGTGTACGTGGTTTACTTTCTTTGTTTTTTTTTAACCATCATGTACATGTATGTTTTCTGTTATCAAACTCACTCAATCTGATTAACCCTTAAGAAAGGTCGCCATAAACGACCGGATCGTCGGAAAATTCATAACTGAGTGTTTTGTGGTGGCGCATCCATGATATACCAGATATTTCTGGGTATTCCGCCACTTACTATCAAAAAACAATCAAACTAGTTAGTTTTTTCTGGTTAGCGTCCTTATTATGTAAATTGAAGTCCAAGTAGTGAGATTGAGGACAGTGAATCAAACTCTTTATGTTACCAAATTGCCGACGTTTCGACTTTTTTTTTAAGTCTTTATCAAGGCTATAGTATGGAAGAAAAACTGAATAAATATACTTTGAAAACATAGGGGATAAAAAATTACCTTCGTGGAATATCAGGAATTCGTCAATGATTTAAAACTACACATATCACTCTATAGAGTTAGAATACACATATCACTCTATGATAAAATACAAATCCCTTTACAAAAAAATGGACCATCACAGATGGATTAAAATGTTTAACATTGGTATGTATATAGAGACAGAACAACAGCAAATGAGTATCTAACAATATTCCAATACAATCGGTTGGTAGTGGATCCTTCTGAAGCTCTTATCTCGTTTGTTTATTTAAAAAAACAAGATAAATTGAATATACTGGGTGTTTAACCCTTGCACATCAGTCCTATTGTTAACAGTATCATCCATTGAGATGTGGATCATTTCACTAATACTACGTTCATAATAGGGTTCTCAAAATCAAGGATAACAACATTATTGAAATCAAAATAATGGCCAATCATAAAATGATGTTAACAGAGTGCAGTTTTTTCATTTTTATATCTGTTGATTTTCCGACAATCATACTGATGTTGATATAACCTTTTCTTTGAATATTGTTTAGTCAGCCCCACATAACTGTGGTGACAATTGGAACGACGCATTTTGTAAACCGAATTGGATCGATCATTTTTGCAAGTAGGATCCTTTAACTTTGTGAAAATTGAACCCACCGTTTTTATATTATAAAAAGAAAGCTTACACAATGGGTCCATTTGTGAGATGTGTCGTGCGATACATTCAGAAAGCTCCTTTATGTATGGGAACCGATAAAATTTGAAATTATTTTTTTGATTGTTAAATTCATGCGGTCTTGAATTGCCTTATAATTTGATTTACAAAATAGGATGGATAGTTTTTATTTTCAAGGATCCTTTCAATAACAGTATAGTTGTTCTCATGGAACTCTACATCACTCAGATAATAGGATCTATTACACAAGCTTTTAATGATGGCGATTTTTTGGATCAAAGGATTAGATGAGAAATAATTCAAAACCCTATTCGAAGCAGAAGGTTTTCGATACCAACTAGTAGAAATCCTACCTACGGAATCACTGTTCACCATTACGTCAAGAAAGGGAATATTCCTATCATTCTCCTGCTCCACTGTAAATCGGATTTTATGGTGGAATCTGTTGAAGGCTGCAAGAACTTGGGGTACAGACTTTTTGGGACAGGCTAATAACGAGTCATCACTATACAGCGCGGCTCTAAAAGGTCCCTCTCCTTTTTTTCAATGTGTGCACCAAAAATTTTGAAACATGGCACACTTCAATTGCTGTCAAAATACTACTTTTTGATGTTACTTGCGTACTTTTAGTATTCAAGATGGCGGCTGGGCGCCATTTTGAAACATTTTTTTAAATTGAAAGGGGGGGTCGTTTGACGCATCATTCGAAAGGTCTTATTGAGTAGATTATTGTGTGAAAATTTCATAGGATTAAACGCGTCCGTGCGGATATGACAGTCTGTCAAACTTATAGTTTTTAAAAATGTCGTTAACATTAAGTTTCAATTCTTTAACAAAAAAGTCCGTCAGGAGTTCTCAGACAGATTATTTCATTGTTTGGGGGTCAACGAAGGACATTTTCAACATTTTTCACAATAAAGATTGAAGTATGCTTTCTTTGTTCTTATTTCACGAATTTCTTTATCTTGTTAGTTTGACAGTCTGTCATATTCGCACGCATGCGTCAAATTCTATGAAATTTACACACAATAATCTAGCCGATAAGACCTTTTGAATGATGTGTCACACGACCCCCCTTTCCATTTAAATAAATGTTTCAAAATGTCGCCCAGCCGCCATCTTGAATACTAAAAGTACGTCAGTAACATCAAAAAGTCGTATTTTGACAGCAATTAAAGTATGCCAAGTTTCAAAATTTTTGGTGCACACATAAATAAAAGGGTGGGGGACCTTTTAGAGCCGCACTGTATAAGCTAACCAAGGGAAGTTCAAAAGGTAGAGTTTGTAGTACCTCAGTGAATAATTTATTCATAACGAGATTAGTCAGTACAGGACTAGCTGGATCACCCATAGCTGATTCGTCAAGCTGTTAATAAAAACTATCATGGAACTGGAAGTAGCTGCTGTCAAATAAAAATTGAATTAGCTCGCCAAAGATATCCCTTGGCAACTCCGTATATGCTGCGACATGACTCCAATGTTTCTTCATAATATCTAGTACAAGATTTTTGGGGGTACTCGTAAATAGGGAAACAACATCTAGAGAAATCAATACAAAATCATGTGGAATGACTAAGCCTTTGATAGAGTCAACGAATTGAAATGACTTTTTCACGTTATAAGTGAAAGTGCTATTCATCTGATCTAAAATTTGGTGAACGAAGACTGCTAGAGTGTAAGATGGTGAGTTGATGCAACTGACCTCTGCTCTCATACTTAATGTATTTTCATCTGTTTTTCTCAAACCATAAAGCTTAGGTGGGATACAATTATTTCTTGAAAGAGATCTCAACTGTGTGTCGTCTATAAGTGCCAAACTATGAAGTTTTTTAAACAAAAAGTTTGCTTGATTTTGGAATCCAGAAGTAGGATCATTGAGAATGGCTTTATAGATGCTAGAATCATTCAGAAGTTCTTCCATTGAATGTAAATATTGATCTTTTATCATGATAACCGTAGATGCTCCCTTGTCTGATCTCGCAGCTATAAGATTGTCATTAGATTCAATAAAATTCGTACATACCGTTAAATCTCTCTCAATTATTTTGGATTCATCTGAATGGTAGGATGAATGCATAAAATTTGTAATTGTGTTATTGAAGCTCCCTTTACCAGATTTTTCCCCTCCTCTGATAAATTCTGTGAAGCAATACAGTATTCCAAGTCTTTGATAATAGTTGGAACAGGAAATATGGAGGTAGATTTTGGTATTGAAAAACCCGGCCCTGCACACAAAACACGCTGAACTTCAATAAGTAAGACCACATCAGTATAATTGTGAAGGAACTTGTCATGAGTTAAAGGAGATGAGCGAGAAGCAGGATCCGACAATTTCTTCTGATTATTATTTCTTATGTTGAAAAAAATACGATCGTAACGAATTGTATTGAAACTGGCAAAATTATCAATCAAATCTCCCGGTAAACAATCCGCTACTGCACTCTTGATTACACAAAGATGTTTTTCCAATTAAGTTACTTTCCAAATAGTGATATCAATTTATAAATTTAACAATGATCTTTGGAATTTGCGAAGTACTGTATCTACCTCATATACATATGGGTGTTTATCAGTGTTAAGATCATGTTAACATTTTACATTGTTCTTATTGTTGATTGGAATGAGATTTTTTCGTTCTACATTGATGTAAAAATATTTTCCGGTTAACTATCCATTCAATTTTGTTAATCATATCATAAGGCAATTCAAGACTTCTGTTTCGAGACCGCATGAATTTACCAATTAAAAAAAATCAAATTTTATCGGTTCCCATACATAAAGGGACTTTCTGAATGTATCGCACAACACTTTCTTTAAGCTTTCTTTTTATAATATGAAAACGGTGGGTTCAATTTTCAGAAAGTTAAAGGATCGTACTTGCAAAAATGATTGATCCAATTTGGTTCACAAAATACCTTGTTCTAATTGTCACCACAGTTATGTGGGGCAGTCCAGACAATATTTAGAGAAAAGGTTATATCAACATCGGTATGATTCTCGGGTAATCAACAGATATAAAAAATGGAAAAACTGCACTCTGTGAACATCATTTTATGACTGGGCATTATTTTGATTTCAATAATGTTGTTATCCTTTATTTTGAAGCCACCGAGAAAGCCACTAACGAGACCAGATTAACCAGACTTCAAAGGATGGCCTGTCTGAGCATAACCGGTACAATGAGGACTACACCAGGAGCTGCACTGAACATTCTTCTTGCGCGGCCGGAACTGGCAATCTGGAAAAGAGGAAGGTGATGGCAGCAGACTTAAGGATGTCCACTCAGGAAGTATGGAAGGACAGAGGCACAGAGGTTGGCCACACTAGATTAGCTTCTATTGTGAGGCGTGAGATACCGTTACTGGCGGCGGGACTGACAGCCTCGGATGGAAGACTCAGACTTCACAGAAGTTTTGAGGTACACCTTCCATCCAGGGACGAGTGACGGACCACATAGGCAGAACCACCAGGTAGCACGCAGATCTGGTTCACCGATGGCTCAGAGGCCAACTTTAAGGCTACAGGAGTATACAGACAAGACAGGAACGCCGGGGAGGCTTACCCTCTCGGAAAGTTAACAACAGTCTTCAAATCAGAGGTGTTTGCTATCCTGGAGGTAGGAACTAGGTAAGAGGTTCAAGGAAGAAAAGAAGATAACATAGTTATCCATTCTGACAGTCGAGCGGCGCTGAGGGCATTATGCAAGCCAAGGATCAGCTGCCCGCTGGTTCAAGAATGCAGTGATGCCCTGCATGCCCTAGGCTAGTGCAAGAAGGTCAAACTGGTTTCGGTACCGGGACATATGTGCATTTTCGGAAACGAACGCGCGGACGAGCTGCCCAGACTAGGGTCTTCATCACCTCAGCCCAGAACCATACCTCGGCCTGAGTAAAACGACTGATCTCCGAGGCCCTGAATGAGTGGGCTTGGGAGAACACAGTCAAAAACTGGAGGAATAACACGATTTGTAGCCAAGCCAGAGTGATAATTACACAACCCAACAAACCAAGGACGGCCCAATAGCTGAACAAGAGTAGGAAGGCACTGATCATCATTGTTGGCATTCTGACAGGACACTGCAAGCTCAACCGACACTTGCATTAATTAGGAATAGGCGAATCACCCCTATGTTCCTACTGTAGAAGGGCGGAGGAAACTTTCTACCATCTACTGGGAATCTGTGATAGATGAGGTCACCTGAGGAGCAAGGTCTTAGGAGCGGCAACCATTCCTCGGGTGGAGTTGGGGGACCTGAACTGGGATGACCTGCTCCGCTTCATAATGAAGACAGGGCGACTGGAGTGAAGAGGGTTGGAAGCACGGGGTTGGCAAAAAGGGCCACTAGGCCTACTCGCCGGGCTTTTGTTTTCCCACCCTTACCATTACCATTACCATCACCAATAGGACTGATGTGCAAGGGTTAATACCCAGTATGGTAATTTAATTTATCTTTTTAAAAATAAACAAACAAGATAAGAGCTTGATAAGATTGTAACCGATAACCGATAAGCGTTATCAATAATAATCGAACGAAATAATAATATTTACGTTATAAATAAGTATTGTACATATCTGTTGTTGAATAATTTCAAGTATATTTTTTTTTAAACTCAAATATCTCAAAACCTGAACCAAATGCCGACAAATTATCTAGAGGGTGTCCGGAAAATCAACGATAATACTGAAAGGGGTGATGGACCAACTCATAACCATCCAGAAAAATATAATATGACCTTGATAAAAATTCGAGATATTGCCTCTAAAAGTTCAAAATATTCAATAAGAAATCTTATTTTACAGAGAAATAATTTATTTTGATTTTCTTCTCAACCAAGTTCGTGGAATTTTCGTGACTGGCTTGTAATTGCGAAGGAAAAGGTGGGGTAGTCAAAAAAAATAGAAATATAGAAAGAAAAATATTATGTTTTTCTGGAAGCATATGAGTTGGTCTATCACCCCTTTCAGTATTATCGTTGACTTTCTAGACACCCTCTATATTTGGAATCTGAACAAAGAGATCTTTCATTAAAACTAATAATATACAGGGTATTCAATTTTGAAAAATATGAATAATCAATTTTCTCAATGTTGTGAAGTCGATTTTTCATTTCCGCTATCTTCAGTTTATTGTACCATGCCAATGACGTCTTCCACACTTTCCAATCATAAAAATTTTGACTTTTTGTCTCAGTTTTGGATTATCACAAGGTCAGCCCTGGCCGACTTATCATTGAAAAGGACTTAAACGAAGTTATGAGTGATGTATATAGTGATCAAAAAGTGGGTTTTCTGAGGGGAGTAGGAAAATCTGTGTCTACGGAAATCAAAATGTACCAAGCTATTGCTGACCCACACTATTATTCCACATTATTTGTTCTATCTGCCAAAGTATAGAATTGAACAAATCCATTTTGAATTTGCAATGAGACAATCATCTTGATATCTCACAAAAAAAAAGATAGGGTTAATAATATATTATCTTCCAAGTCTTCAGGAAGGCGTTGAGCAGTCACACTGAAGACTGAAGAATCCATAGCATACCCTTCTATTTGCTTGTAGAATTCATTCTCAAAACAAGTGAGCTTCAATGTGTAAATAAATTAGTTAAAGTTGGGATCGTGTTTCTATAGTCGAAAAACTGTAACCGTGTTGTCAGAAGTGGAATTTATTGTGTGCTTTAGAAATGGCCATACATATTCGCTATGATGGCCACGGAACTAGTGCTTTTAACCGGATTGAAAGTTGCCGAGTTGAGGAGAAAGCTTGAGGAGCGTGATTTGGATCCAAGTGGCTGATCTACAACAATGGCTTAGTGAGGCTTTAATAGAAGATGGCATTGATCCCGATACGTCCCAATTCGAGATTTATGATCCAAATGCAGTTGTTAGGAAAACTCGAGGGAAATGGAGGAGAAGTTCGAAGAATCTTCTAGAGCCATGGAAGAGAAGGTCGAAGAATCCTCCAGAGCCATGGAAGAAAAGCTTAAAATATCTTCTAGAACCATGGAAGAAAACTCGAGGAAGCTTGAAGAGAAGCTTTAAATATCTTCTTGAACTGTGGAGAAAATCAAGAAACAATTGGCGGACAACTACAACTGTCTTGAGAACCTTGAGGAACGATTTGAAGCAAGATTTGAAGACACAGTTAAGACCCCTTGAAGAAGAAATGGAGCAAATGAGAAGGCAAGTGGCAGTGATCATGAAACAATCAAGAGTAAAAGTCGAGAGCCTAGGTGCGAGTGCTAAAATGTAGTCAAATACAGTCACATGAAAGCCTAACAGTTTGATGGCAAGCTGTCCTGGAACAACTACCAACGCCAGTCCGAGGCAGCAGCAAGGACAAATGGATGAACTGGACCGGAAAAAGCCCTGGCATGAATTCTGGAACTTCGTGGGGAGGCGACGGAACTCCTGCAGAAGCTGAACACCCAGGAGCAGAAGGACTACGATATACTGGTGAAGCACCTGAAGCTTCGAAATGGACAGACTCACTTGGAGCACGTTTACTAATCTCAGCTGAAGAACCACTCTCAGAAGACCAACGAGAGCTTGCAGGAGTTTCAAGCTGATGTAGCTCGCCTTGCTTGACTGGCCCAACCAACTACGCCAGAAAGTATTATGGAGAGACTTGCCAGGAGATAAGGATGTCCTTGATTCTTTATCGGCCTGACAATCGTTGGAAATCGAAGCGGCGGAGCAGTGCTGCAATCTTCCTGCGTTCGAGCAAAGCATCGATAAACATTATCCCAAAAAGAAAAACACCGTCGAAGCAACTGTGAGAAGGATCATCAAAGAAGTACTCGCCTCCAAGTCAAGAGAGCTGCGGTGCTGGAACAGTGGAGAGCTTTGCGCCATTCGTTGTCGATGTAAGAAAGAGACGCGGGTACCTGCCATGGCGTCGGAGGTTTATGCGAAGGGGCAATCGTCGACCTGTAACCATTATGTCCCGAAAAAGACCGCCATAGTTGCCTCTCTGGGACCCAAATAGAACAGCGTGTTTGTGGATGGCTTGATAAATGGAGAACATCGCACCATGCTGCTGGATACAGGTGCGACAATTGCAACATCATGAATTCCCAAGGCTTCCAATTGGACTTCAAAAATGGAACACTGAGATTCAACCACGAAGAGGTGATTCTGCATGGGAAGGAGGGGAAGTTAGTGCGTGCATTGCTTGGCGAAAGGAACGCCGTTGGGACTCTGCTCGTCTATTTTCTCCGTGGTTCGACAATTGTGCGAGACTGAGACGACTTCTCCTGAGTTCACCGGAGAAATGGAAAAGTTAGGCCGGACAAGCGTGGTGCAGCACAAAATCAACACCGAACGAGCACGACCGATACGTCAAACAGCTAGAAGACTACCTTTGGCGAAAAAGGAAGAGGCGGACAAGATAATCCAGGACATAAAGAAAGGCGGTATCATCTAGAAGTCCGTGGTCATCGCGAGTTGTGCTGGTTAAGAGGAAGACATCAAACATCCTCTTTACCCTGGACCTGAAAAGCGGATATTAGCAGATAGATATGGCCCCAGAAGATCGGAAAAAACTGCTTGCAGCGTTGGAACTGGGCTGTGGCAGTTCACTGCTATGCCATTCGGGTTATGCAACGCACCTGCCACATTCGGAAGGCTAATGGATACTGTGCTCAAGGGGGTCAAAATGCCTGGTATGATACCTCGATGACATAATCGTGGTTGGCAAATCGTTCGAAGATCACCTGAAAAATTTGGAGGAGGTATCACGGAGTCTAAGAAGTTCTGGTTTGAAGCTGAGCCCGAAGAAATGCCAACTGTTCCAGAGGGAAGTTCAATACCTTGGTCATATCGTATCGGCGGTGGAAGTAGCTGTCGACCAGCAAAAGGTGAGGCAGTTAAGGAATGGCCAGTACCAAAGAACATTCACGAACTGCGAAGTTTTCTGGTTTTGTGAACTAACCATCGACGGTATGTCCAAGGATTTTCCTACACCGCCCGGCCTCTCCATGAGCTCATTGAGGCACAGAGACATTTTCCCTGGGAAGAAGATTGCCAGGAAGCCTTCGACACGTTAAAAACCCATCCTAGGCTACCCACTGCCGGAAAGAGACTTTGTACTGGACACGTATGCAAGTAACGTAGGACCTGGTGCAGTGCTGTCCCAGATCCATCCAGGTCATAAAAGGGTCATTGGATACTTCAGAAAGACTTTGTGGAAGCCTGAAAGGAACTACTGCGTCACGAGAAAGGAGCTGCTGACAGTAGTTAGAGGGGTAGAGCACTTCTACAAGTACCTTTATGGAAAACAGTTTCCGCTAAGAACCGACCATGCTGCACTCAAGTGGCTTCTACAATTCAAGAAAACAGAAGGTCAAGTAGCTCGTTGGATCGAGAGACTCTGGGAGTCCGATTTCGACACGGAACATCGAGCTGGATCGAGCCACAAGAATGCTGATGCCTTGACCAGAAGTCCTTGCCCAGAGCTCTGTAATCACTGCCATAGAGCTGAGGAGAATAAAGCCAACATGTGCAGAACAACTGTGGTAGACGACTTCTGGCAGTCTGACGCACTTCGTGAAGACCAGGAGAAAGATCCGAATCTGAAGCTTGTCATCGGATAGAAACATGCAGGCCAATGACCAACTTGACAAGAAGTCGCGCGATCCTTGACAACCGTGAAGGGCTCAATGAGACTCGATGGTTCTTGATGACGGCATCCTTAAGAGGCTTTTGGAGGATCTGGCTGGCACGGAGCTTCGGGGGAAGTTAGTCGTTCCTAAAAACAGACAGGCAGAAGTAATGAAGGAGGTCCATGATGGCATCACGGTTGGATATTTGGGTGTTATGAAGACGCTGGAGAAGCTGCGAGGACGGTTCTACTGAGTCAATTGACAGTCCGACGTGCGGGCGGGGTACAGGAAATGTGCCGTTTGTGCTGCAAGTAATAGACCACAGAATTGCTCAAAAGCTTCCATGCGCCAGTACAATGATAGAAACCCGTTCGAGAGAATCACTTTAGATGTGGCTGGACCGTTACCCGAGTCAGCCAAAGGAAACAAATCCATACTGGTCGTGATGGACTACTTCAGCAAGTGGTTAGAAGCGTATGCCTTGCCAAACCAACCACCGTAGCTGATTTCCTGATTGAGGAATTGATCTGCCGTTTTGGTGTTCCATTGGAGCTGTATTTAGACCAGGGCGGGAACTTTGAATTGGAGTTATTCCAAAACGTCTCGATGTCTTGAAATTCGAGAAGACGAGGACGACGGCGTTACACCCTCAATCGGATGGCATGCTGGAGAGAATGAACCGGACCATCAATCAACACTTGGTCAAGTCTGTCTCTGATCATCAACTAGATTGGGACGAACACCTTCACATGTTCCTCTTGACATACCAATCTGCAGTTCACGAATCGACTGGCGAGACCCCAGTAAGGATCATCATGGGTCGTGAACTCCGGAAGCCCTGCGACCTCAAGTTTGGATATCTACCGGGTGAAGATGTCGCTGGAGAAGACTACGCAAGCGATCTTTGCAAAAAGATGGACGACATACATACACGAGTCCGTTCAAACATCCAGAGTGCCAGCGACCGGATGGATGAGTCCTATGACGTGAACGCCGAGGAAGGCGGGTTTCAGGTTGGGAAGGTTGGGGTTTGACTGTACAACCCACAGAGGTGACGTGGATTCTTCCCAAAACTGCAGAGTTCTTGAGAGGGACCGTATGAGATTCAGGAGTGGATCGATGACGTCGTCCACAGGATTTGGAAGCCACCACGAGGAGAATCAAGGGTTGTTCATCTCAACCGTTTTGCTCGGTTGCTGGGAACCATGACGATCAGGACGCTGAAGTGAGGCAGATCCGGTCACCCGAAGAATAATCAAATCAAATCAAATGTCACTGAAGGCTTTCATGTCTTTATACTCCAATGGCAAGAAAGTCCAGAATGGCGTTTTCCAAGAAAGGCAGCTGGATTTATTCGAAGCAGCGGCCAAATATTCGTTGGCTCACTGGGTCACTGAAGACCTCAGCATGAAGAGTGGAGTTGCTGCTGTTTTTAAACGGAAACTCGAACAACTGGACCATTTGCAACGACGAAGACCAAAGGTGGAGAAGGTGCTCCAAATCATGGGAGGGACACGACACCTGTTCTATCTTGTGACGAAGAAGCTTACGCAATATCCGATCACCTACAGTGATGTGTGTATAGCCCTCAATCATCTTCGAATCATGATGTCACAGGACCTGACTCATTTGGCAATCCCAAAGATGACCAATGACCGTGTGGATTGGCAAGTGGTGAGAAGCATGCTGGAGGTGATCTTCAAGGGGAGTGGCATCCACACCCTGGTGCTCTGCTATCCTTCCCGGATGACAAATCAGAGGACAGTGGACTGCTATTTCCACCGTACAACACACTGCAGGTTTGGGGGCAATCGCCGATTCTGACATGAAGACATTTCGAGACGAGATGCTCTAAGTAGGCAGCAATGTGACGAAACATGTTAAACGGTATGAACTTCCAATGCAGCTTACAGCAGAGACAACGTTCCAACCATTATGTCTCTCTTGAATATGTCGGTTCTTGTCCCGTTTGTCACATGGTCGAATCACTGTTTTCTATAATAATAATAATTTCTTTATTTAGCAATATGGCTATAAATATAAACATACAATATGAAAAATGGCTAAAATTGTAGATATTACATACACAAGTAATTGATTGTTAAAAAAAAATAACATTGATTCAATAATAAAAACATCGAAACATCAAAATATCAAAAAGGGAAAATAAAAACTAGAAATATACAATATTATGACTCCATGACAATATGTGCCCTTGTTAGTCTAGTGAAATCAAGAAGTTTATCACAGTCTTTGATATGTTTTGGTTACTTATCAAATTCTTGTAGGCCTCCATATAAAACAGATTTTAACATTTGGTTTGTACTACACCTTCCACTCAATATGAAGTCACTACAATTTCTGGTGTTATACGTATGTACATCATGAAAAAATTTGATCCTATCACAGATATATGATGGCAACATGCGTTTCTTAACTTTAAATATAAATACTTGGACATTATACGTTATTTTCTGGTTCACAGATAGCATATCTAAAGTTTTGAGCATAATTGCGATTGGTGTATATCTACTGCATTTCAGTATGGTTCGCATGGCTCTGTTCTGAACATGTTGAATTTGGTCCATTTTAAATCCTGGTAAGCAATACAATACAGAGGAACAATACTGCAGATGTGGGGCCGCTATGCTATTGTACAATAACAATCTTGTACCTAGGAAGAGTTGATTTCCCACCCTCGCAATAAAACCTATTTTCTTGGAATACTTCCTTGTTATATAATCAGCATGCTTGTAAAAATTTAAGTTCGAATCAAAAATTATGCCTAAATATTTTATCTCATCCTCTCTTTTTAATTTACTTTTGTTCATAACTATATTTAGGTTTTCCACGTTAACATTCTTTAGACTGTGCTTTTTTCCAAATAGACAAAATTTTGACTTATCAACATTCACACACAGTTTATTCACGCAAAGCCACTTGAATAATGTATCCAAATCACTGTTGATAACTTCCTGCATCTTATTCAAATTCTTTCCAGACAGGTAGAGCATGGTGTCATCAGCAAACAGTTCGATATTACATTCAGACACGGCTTCAGTAATATCATTGATATAGAGTAGAAATAAAAGCGGACCCAAAACAGTTCCTTGCGGTACTCCATGATGAACATATAAAGCATCAGACTTGCAATTTCCGTATTTCACCCTCTGTCGTCTGTCACACAAATAGGATCTGAACCACCTCAAGACTTTACCTTTAATGCCAACATTTTCTAGTTTCGTCAGCAAAATGTTTCTATCGACTGTCTCGAACGCTCTTTTAAAATCCAAAAACACCGCTAAAACCATATTATCATTATCTAGTTCTTTCTTAAAAATATCACAGATGTTGATCACTACTGACTCACATGAATGGTTACTCCGGAAACCTGACTGATTCTTCACTAAAATATTATTTGTATCACAGTGTTTTTGCAGTTGTCTTCTCACTTCAACCTCCAAGACTTTCTCATAACTTTCCACAGTATTAATGGACCTAAATTCGTTGTACTGATTTGTACCCCGGGACAGGAGTTATGGTAGACTCCTTCCATTTATCGGGAAAGTCACCATTTGACAGTGATGTATTCAAAACGTCCAACAAGCGATTTCCAATGACCAGACACGCATCAAAAAGAATATTCTTAGAGATTCCACTCGCTCCACCTCCAACATTTTTCATATCCCTTAAAATCTCCTTCATGCCACGCATAGTCAATGGATCAAACAGGGAAAATTTCTTATGTATATGCGGTGTTGTAAAAACAATTTCATCGGGTTGTACTACGGGTATACACCTTACAATATCATCAATACTTTTTACGAAGTATTTATTGAACTCCTGGGCTATATGATACTCCTCCTGCAATGTTTGGCTTTCAAATTGGATTTCAACCGATGTAGAGCGATTCTTCTCAGGAAGTAACCTCTTCAAGTTTTTCCACATTTCACGTGCGTTATTTTTATTTTTATCAATTGATTCAAGATAATATCGTTCCTTCTCCAATTTAATCTGTCTGACTATATCATTCCGAACTCGCTTGTATTCTTCCCAGGCTCCCTCAACATTTCCTCTTGTGGCTCTAACATACAATTCATCTCTGACTTGCATGCTTTGTCTTACATTATCTGTTATCCAAGGCTTATTCAAAAACTTCTGTTTGATGATACATTTCTGCATGGGGCACATAACATCCAGAGTGTGAATGATATTCTCAACAAAAAGATCAGCCAATACATTCACATTTCCACTTATATCATTTCACGAAGCTCCAATTAAATGATCATGAACTTGTTCCATTTTGTAGCTCTTCATTTTTCGCCTATAGACTATCGTCTGATTGTCAACACTCCGGACCTGACCAAGATGAATAGACAGAATCGAATGGTCCTCGATTTTGGGTGTGGTAGATGTACATTTATAGGTAGATTTTTGTTATTTGTTATCACATAATCAATAAGGGTTTGGCTTCTGTTAGTGATCCGTGTCGGAGTATTGACGATCTGGGAAAAACCATTCAAATAAATGTGTGATAATGATCAAGTATTTTTGGTTGCCTGTATCTGGAATATCAAAGAACTTTCGCCATCTATCAAGGGATGAAAGGGGATATTGAAGTCCACCATTTGAGAAAGAGAGCTCAGTTGTGATTTAGCGATCGTTGCGTTAGTTATGAACGGGCAGTGTTAAATAAGTGACTGCATAAATAATTATCAGTTATGAAATCAGCCGAAGTTGGACTCGTGTTACTATAGTCGAAAAACTATCACAATATGTATCGGCAAAAATACTGCTTTTCTGAAAATTTTATGATTCTTCTGGATGAAGCAATGAAAAACGTTTTTTTGTCTCCCTAGTTTTTTCATGTCTGGCTTCATTTTCAAGATAAGAAATAAAAAGCATTTCCTGCGATTACAGTCGTGTGCTTTGATCCATTGGAAAAAAATTATATGGTAAACGACAAACAGCTTTGAATCTTTGTCATCGATGGCACCAAGCACGTTGGCATGTGATTTGCTGGTGACCAAATAAGGCCACCAGCAAACTTTATAACAACGCGCATGGTGACAACGATGACGTACATTCAAAGTTGTTTGGCGTTTACTATACTGCGTAAACCTCCCTGTCACCCTCCAAATGTACAAAAATATGTTGTACAGGGTGATGATTCATTTTCAGTGACAGGGTGCTAGTTCTCGTAAACTATGTCTCATTGAAACCCAGTTATATGCCCAAGAGAAAATACTGGTGATATATTTCAAGTTTCCAGAATCGCCGCAAGGGGACGTAACAGTACTGTGAAAACAAAATATTGACATATTTTTCAAATTCTCCCCATTGAACTAACAAAAGAAAATACGGAACCAAACTACTACCCGACACTTCTCTCCAAGTTGTCATATAAGACAGCTACAGGCCGTCAAACTTGATGTTACTAAATTGCCTATAACTCTGGAATTCCTGGACCGATTTCACTGTTCTTTGTTTTGTTTCGAAAAGAAAAATCTGATTTTTCTGGTGCATATGCTTAGGATGACCACACAACATACATTGTCAAAGTCAAAACTGTCTTCGAGGTTTTTTCGAAATTTTCAAATGCGAACTCACTATAGTAGATGCATGTATCTTGGTATATGCAACATTTCCTAACATCTATATCTCTTCTTTATCTCTTGAAATAGAAGAGATAAAGAGACTTCATCAGGAATCCCTCGAGATATGCTTTTAAAACTGCCCCTGTAAATTTGAATATGTCAAAGAGATTTCAGATTTGTTCTGATTCGCTCAAGATAACGTGTTCCTAAGTGAATGTTAAAAAGGAAAACCTACAGTGTGACCCATTTAGAATGGAAACACCCCTCTGTAAAATCTCAGGTTATTTACCGATTTCAGTAATTTTTGAAGGGTTTACTACAGGACAAATTTTGAAATGTTTATTTCAATTTTTAGGGCATATTACGGTACTTTTTCGTGATAGAAAATTGCGAATTTTTATAAGCGATTTTTTTTATTACATGAATAAACACGCCATTGGATTTGGAGTGCTTCCAAATAGTTGTGATCAAAATTTCGAAAAAATAAATTCATTGATAACAAAGTAACGACAACTTGAAATGCGTACAATTTCCAAGTCAACGGTCACAAAAGAACATCATGCATCAACAGTTGCCATGAAGTAACTTGTTGCCACTACTTAGTGTCAATGTAAAATTACCTATTGATCGGCAAGAATATTTATATTTAATCATAGTGTGTTCGATTTTTTTTTCTTTTTTTTTTTTTTTGATTTCTCAAAGAAAACAATATTGAACCTATCAAACCAAAATTATATTATTTTTTATTAAAAAAATCCGCTAGTTCTTTATTGTAATGCAAATGTGATTCCGTTAATTTCATTAAATTTTATGGTATTTTGAACATCTTGTTATTCAATTTGTAGTTCATTGTTAAAGGTAATAAAACAAATTCAATTTCCATGGCAACTGTTGATGCAAGGTATTATTTTGTGACCATTAGCTTGAAGAATGTATGAATTTCAAGTAGCTTTGTTAATAATTAATATATTTTGTTGAAATTTTGGTCACAGCCATTTGTAGGTACTCTGAATCCAGTGGCGTAGTGATTTATTTGATAAAAAAAATCGCTAAAAAAAATTGATATTTTTCATCACGAAAAAGTAGTGCAATTTACCTTGAAAATTGAAATAAACATTTCAAAATTTGTCCTGTAGTAGACCCTTCAAAACTTGACATTTCAAAAAAAAATGGTTGAAACCGGTTAATAACCTGAAATTTCACAGGGGTGTTTCCATTCTTAACGGGTCACACTGTATAAGTGAGAATGCCAACCATTCTTCGTGCTCTATTCTACGAGCAGCTGTCAAGCAGAATAAAGTGCGTCACAAGTTACAAATATTACGATGGACCAGAAAACATCTTATTTCAATTTAACTCAAAAAAACTGTGCAAATGCTCAAAATGCCCAACGACCTGTCGGGTCGTTGGCAAGGCACTCCCATCTTTTTAACACTTTCACAGTGGCTGTTGCAAAAGTATTTCTCGAGTGATTTCAGGAGTCCCCATATCTCAAAAGATTCAGACAAATTATCTGTATGGAAGTGTTGGAGAATTTTCCAAACGACACGATAGAGGAATCTATTTAGTGGGTATGCATTTGAAAATTAACAAAAAAAAATAATCAAAAACAGTTTCAACTTTATAATTTATAGACGAGTGTGGTTAATTTGTTGGGTTTGAGGATCAGTGAAATTAAAGTCCAATTTGTTTTAAAATGGCCGACGTTTCGCAATATATAATTGCATCATCAGGGCGCTGAAAGTATATATTTATTTTATTTCAATGGAATTCACATTGGGGTACATTTCACACGTTACAGATAATAAAAACAGAAACTATTTTTTTTTTATATATGTAAATACAACTTATCTCCATCAAAGGTGTGCAGTATTGAATCTTGATAATAGTTTTGCTTATCGAGATTGCCTGTGTTTATTTTGGTAGTTTTTTTTTTCCCTCGGTATATCTGGTGAATTTGAAAGAGTTTCAGCATCGACATATTATTTTTCAATTTAATTGATTGAGTATATTGAAATAGGCTGAATTGAGGTTTTCTATGTCAGTCCTTTTGTTATACTTCAAGTATAACTCCATGAGATACGACACTTTGTCACATGAAAAGTTGAAAAAGCTCTATGTAAGGTGAAAAGTTTGTGGTCCTATCACAAAATACGATTTTTTGAAATATGTCTCTTCGTAAAATTGACGACGATTTGTCATTTCTTCATAGTTGCACCGAAATTTGAAGCAGCTAGCATAGCTTGGCCTCCATGGTGTCCGGATTGTACCAATACCTCCTGAAATACAGAGTGCCTATCGTGTGACGTCATGTTTAGTGGATCGTTTCCATAGTAACACGACACGATCGAGCATTAGGAGGCACACATGGTTGCCAGTAGTTTTGATACTGCGAGCTGTCATTGTGACTACTCAAAAAAAAACAAAAAGTCATTGAAATTATGACTTAGTAAAAAATAATAATTATTCAATCACTCAATATTTGAAAGTCCGCTTATCAAGATAGACAATGTCGGGAATGTATAGTGTTCTTGGTTGTCGGTCCAACCAAGAGTGAAACTCAATACGTGAATGTTGACAATGTGCCGGTACAAAAAGCAAACTGCAAAAAATACTTGTAGTTTTAGTTTTGGACAGCAGTGAATCAGTGACAGCACCAATAAGCTTGAAGAGCTGATGCAGTTTATCGAAATGAAATTAGTAAACGAGGGAGAAGTGGTTCAAGATAAAATTGATCAGATGATAAATAATCCTTTCAAGAAACAAAATGATGTAGGACCTGAGGTGATTCCATGCATGATTTTCATATCATATCATAATATAAGTGTTTCATACCAATTTACAGTTGGAAAATCAAAGAAGACAAATTAAAGAATTTTTTTGCAGTTTGCTTTCGGAACGTTTAACATTCACATATTTGGTTTCACCCTTGGTTGGACCGACAACCAACTACACTATACATTCGCGGCGTTGTTTATCTAGATAAGCGTACTTTCATCATTCACTGAATGAATAATTATTTTTGAAATTTCAATTATTTGTAAATGGTTTGACTTCTTATGTCACAGTGACAGCTCGCAGTATTTGAACTCTTCGCAACCATGCGTGCGTTTCAATGTTGAATGTTTTGCACGTGATGTCCATAAGTCAAAAAATTGTATTTAGCGTGAACTTATCCACATTTAAAATCAAAATGAAAATGTTTCCTGATTATATATTTGATAAAATAAAAGTTTTTAGAGATGTAAACACCAGAAACTGTAATGATTTTGTGCTTACTGACAGATGCAACACCACTCAATTATACTTATCAAAGGGCTATACGGATTCAATAAATCACCCAATGAATTAAAAGTCTGTAACAACTTGAGCCACTTCAAAACCCTTTCAATGTCATGTCATGCTATTTATTTTCCAAAGTGTTTGTTTGTTAAACATTTTATGTGGTTTTTGTGTATATACATATTTTATTTTTAATTTTTCATTTTATAGGTTGATATTTCATCAATGTTTTATACAATGGTATGATCAATTTAAATAACTCATTATAAGGTTTATTTTATTATAAGCATATTGTATAGATAAACTCCATTATTTTTTAAATTTTTGAAAAGTACATATTTCTACAAAAGAGTCAATTTTTTTCAAGCCATATGCCGATTGTTTTGAGTTTAGAATGAGTCTTAAAAATTTGTGAACCCTTCAAAGTTACAATGATTTTTTTTCGTACAAAATCAGTGTACTGATTATATAAAGCAGCTCACATATTTTTGTGCCTTTTGAAAACTACAAGGAAAAGTAGAACAGTATCTCCGAACAAGTGTAATCATTGTCTCATGCTGTCGGACTAATACGTTGTTTTGTCAGGCGATTTTTTGCTTCGAAACGTGTTACCAAAAACATTTAGAGTGACCCATTTGAAAGCGGCCAGCCCCATAACATTTTTATTTATGGAGCGATTTTGACGATTTTTTTTTAAATGTAAAAAGTGAAAAGTTTTATTTTGAGGCAAGAGGGCGCCAGGTTTTTCCAAAATTCAAGAATAAACCATTGAAAATGCCGAAGCAACTGGATTCGTCACACCCTGAAATGGATCTGTACCAAATTGCATGAAAAAATATTCAACATCAACGATTAATTTTATTATGCATCAAAAATTATTTTACCTGGTAAACAACATCATTTAATAGATATTCTTATGTTAAAATACAGTAAAAAAAATAACGAAATTGCCAAAAAAAATTACACACAAGAAACATATTTTTGAATTTAATATCTTTTCATGAGATTTGGTACAGATCCATTTCGGGGGATGAAAAATCCAGTGGCGTAGGCAGATTTTCTCTATAAAAATCGCCAATATGTTTTCAGGATTTGTCAACATGTTTTTTTTGAATGGAAAGGTATATTTTTCAGTGCGATATTTTATGCTTCATAAAAAAAGAAGTAACATTTTATTTGAAACTTCTTTTCAACCTTCTTCAAAATATTGAACAAAATTTTATTTAAACGGTTGGAGAAAAAAATAAAAATTGAAACCATTTGCTTTTATGGCAACACTAACAACACGTCGATATGTCAATAATTCAACCACTATGGAGATTATAAGTGGATTGAATAATAATATAATAAATAATAATAATAATAATAACAAAGCTTTGATGCGATGTAATGATTTATGCATTAAAAGAATTGATAAATGTATTGAAGTCCAAGGTCATCATTTTGAACATTCACTGAAATTATGCGAAATGATAAAAACCTGATCATCATCAACATCATTATTTTGTAGAAGATTCCTTGGGATTCAGGCACGTGAAAATAATTCAAAATTTTTGATGAACAACGTCTCGCAAAATTTATTTTTGCATAATCAGGTCCCTAGGTAAAACTGAAAAGAGAACACTTTAGAGGAACCGCCCACGGTGCGACTGTTTCAAGACTAAGGTTGCAAATCAGTCAGATTTTGCAACCAGTTTACAACTAATCAGAAACTCCTGAACGCACACGGATTGACTACCTATGGAACAGTTTCAATTAGTTGCAGTTGTTAAAGCAGTGCACAGTGCATTGGAGATTATAACAATGTCAAATTTTGATTTAGATGAGGAAGACATGATTGATTATTATCGATACCGCAGACAACGAAGGACCCGAAGGAAATACTGGGTCCATCCATACCTAAGGGAGAACCTGAATACTGACAAATTTCAAATTAATTCCTTGATCTGCCATTTTTTGAATATGAAATAACCCGTTTAGCGGGCGGCGCGCCCGGTACATACGTGAAACGTGGACAACTTTAAAACTGCAACGCAAAATCGACCGCGGAAATTGGTCGCATGCAATCCAATCGAGACTGATTGCAAACCAGTTTCATTTGGATCGACTCGTGTGCGGCTCCACACTACTACACGATGCCGAGGTTACAAAACAACCTTCGTTTCAAAACAGTTGCACCGTGGGCGGCTCCTCTAACAATGGTTTTCATAGATATTGGAAAGGAGTCATTCTCCTTTGAGAATTGGTCGTCATAGATATTGAAAAAGAAGTCAATCTCCTTTGAGAATTGGTGTTCATATATATAGAAAAAAAAATCAATCTCCTTTGAGAATTACTCCTTTTTCAATATCTATGAACACCATTATAACTGTTTTCTTTTCACTTGTCTCTAGGGTCCTGATGATGCAAAAATAAATTTTGCGAAACGTTTGCCATCAAATTAAGTGAATTCTTTTAATTTCTCACGTTCCTGAACCTCGAAAAATCCATCAAGGACAAATTAGTGGGACGAAAAACCACATTCTTATTATTATTTTAATTTTTTTCCCAAGCCTTTGAATGAAATTAAGTTCAATATTTTGAAGAAGGATGAAAAAAAGTTTCAAATAAAAGTTACTTCTTTTTATGTGAAGAATAAGGGTATTTACTGGAAAATATACCTTAACATTAAAAAAAACATGTAGACCTTGAAAAAACCTTGCAATCAAAGTCAAGGTGGAAAAAAATATGTTCGTTGTACTTATTTTCCCCTTGACTGAAAAACTTTTGTTTGAAACTTTTTTCTCTAAAGTACATAGTTTTTGAGATAATTCACTGTCTCAAGTTAAATGCCTTACACTGTATAGGGTGACCAAGTTTTATCCGGCAATATTGATAATTTAGATTCTACTAATTAGAATGAACAATTTTTATTCTATGATCAATCGTTCAACTCCACGTCAGTTTCGAGATATACACCTTGAAAGATTTGTCAACATATTTTTATTGATTTGAAACAGTTAAATCAGAATTTTCATGAACAAAATCAAGTTAAGACTTATTTTTTGTCTTAATTTGAAGGACGACGAAATGTCCTCTCAAACCTCGAACCATGCCAAATCCACTGAAACATTCGAGGTTAGGTCCATTTTTAGAAGCTCGTAATATCAAAACTGTAATTTCTTTGATTTCTTCCATTTTTTTTAATGGTTGTAAACAAGTACTAAAAAAAATGCGAATTTGTCAGTTTCTGTAGAACTTGCTTCTCATATTAACTTTCGGTTAGCATTCAAAAAATTCAATTGTTTTATCCCACAGTTGGTTACAAGAATTTAAAAATTTTCTTTTTTTCTGAAAATACGACTTATTCCATATTGTTGCTTCAGTAACTGGAATCTGATCTAATTAATTAGTCTAAATATGTTCTAGTAGCTTTTTTTTTTTAAACAACTGGGTGACGTATGGCCTCAAAATACACCTCTCCTCTCACCACATTTCAAAAATCAATCCATGAATTATAATGTTATGAGGGTGGCCCACTTCCAAATGGGTCACTCTGTAGAACTGGACTAGCTTATTTTATTATAGTTCAGTTCTTAAATCATCTTGCCATTTGTTAGCTTACTGGATAGTGAATCTGATCGCAAAATTAAAGCGGTATTGTAGATGTTGATGTTTGAGTGGGTGGCGCACTTCAAAACCTGCTTAGGCCTCCTGGGCTCGTTGCAACCCACAATTGATAGAAGTGAGATCATTGAAGGCACGACGCTTTCGCGAAGCTCAGCAGGTCCCTCACGTAGATCCCTTCCTTTCCTGGAGTGTTGTGAAATCAGCTCCGAAGTATTCCATCCTATCCTGCTCCTGTGCCTCTCTGATGTTTATAGCCATCAGTAAACCACCACGCCCTTCCCGTATTTGAGCGGGTTTTTTCTGATCCGTCCAATCCTCTGGTCTAGGAATAATCAGCTTAGGCGAGCTACCAGCAAAAAAGATTGGAGTCATGTGGTCGGAGTGCATTAGCAGCACTCCATCCTTTAGCTGGGGTTCACTCATGATGGCCGAGTGTCCCTTACTCCTCAGCTTCATATGTTCCAGACAGTACAGACGGTATGCTGTTCTGGGTGCAACACTCTCTACAAACAGGTGCAGTGGGGGTAAGGGTGGTGCGTACAGCGCTAGTTACACTGATGCATCCCATCCTTTGGACCTGATCCAGTTGCCCCTGGATGTATGCTTTCTTAGTTGCGGGCCACCATACTATGACTCCGTAGGTTATCAGAGGTCTGATAACCATTGAATAGATCTAGTGAACTATTGTGGGTTTCGGTCCCCATGTTGTCCCTATAGCTCTTTTGCATGCCCACAAAGAGCATATGGCTTTTCTAGTGCACTCTTCGATGTGTCCTTTCCAGGACAGTTTCTGGTCAAGGGTTACTCCTAGGTATTTGACCGTTTTTCTGTATTCTAGACTTTTCCTGAGAGGGATATCTCCGGTTTGAGTCCTGATTTGTATTTCCTGGTGAATCACAGGATTTCGATCTTTTCGAGGTTGATCCTTAGTCCTTCAAGAGAGCACCACTCTTCTATAATTCTCAGGGCTCGCATTGTGGGGGCCCTGAGCTCCTGAATGTGGCCGCCCGTCGATAGGGTCACCAGATCATCAGCATAGGCCTGTGTATACAATCCCGAATCGTTCAGCTGCCTCAGCAGGTTGTCCACCACAAGACTTCAAAGGAGAGGGGATAAGGCTCCACCCTGGGGACAGCCTCTGGCAGTCATAGTTCTGACATTTTGGCCGTTTAGTTCAGCAAATATCATCCTTTGTGATGGCATATTTGATATCCACTGGGTGAATGTTTTTTTTTGAGCTTCTTGTCTCTAATGCTCGACAGATTTATTCAAAAGAGGTGTTGTCAAATGCGCCTTCGATGTCTACAAATGCACCCAATGCTGATCTTTTTCCGTCGAGCGCTCCTTCCACCTTGGTGATAAGGTGATGTAGCGCCGTGTCAGTCGATAGACCTTGTCGATAAGCAAATTGATTGTTATGCAGTGGCATGGATATCAGATGCGTTTCCTTGATGTATCTATCAACGAGTCTTTCTAGTGTCTTGAGTAGACAGCTTGATAGACTAATCGGTCGGAAGGACTTGGGGTTGGTGTAGTCTGATTTTCCTGGTTTCGAGATAAATATTACCTCCACTTTCCTCCAGCTAGAGGGAATATAGCCCATGGCTAAGCATGAACGAAAAAGCTTCACCAGGAATGCGTTCATACGATTTCCAGCCTTTTGTTGAAAGGCCGGAAAAACCTCATTCATCCCTGGAGCTTTGTATGGAGAGAAGGACTTGAGAGCCCATTCTACCTTCTCATAGTTCACTATCCTCTTTGCAGTTCCAAAGTCAGGGGCTGTGCGGGCTCTTGCCTGGTGTGGGAGTGCGGCGACTTGCTCCGATCCAGGAAAGTGCACTTCCAGTAGCCTGTTAAGCGTCTTCTCCTCGGACATGGTTAATTTTCTTTGCCAGCTATGTCTCTGCGCTGCGCTGCGCAGTTCTTTAGCTCTGCTGAGGAGCTTGCGAACTTTGCGACGGTGAGTCTCAGTCTGTTTATTCCACCAAACCGTCTTGGAGTTGTTTGACTTTTCCCTCAAGGAGCATGCTGTCTCAAATGAATTAGTGAGGCATTCTTGGAGCTGATTTGCAGCCAGGTCGATGTCCTCTTCTATTCTTATTTTGGTAAGAATGTTATCGACACCTTCTATCTCCTCTCTAAAGAGATCCCAAATGGTGAGCTTCTTATTTTGTGCCTTAGGCTGTGCCGTTAAGCACTATTGTTCAAGTGTGAACATGATGTGACGGTGGGCAGACAATGTGACTTCACCAGCCACCCTCCACTGTTTCACCTTGATATATAGGCTCGTTGAGCATATCGTTAAATCTATGATGGTCTCACTCCTAACATTGTAGAATGTAGGAGCAGCACCTCTGTTCAGGATATGGAGGTCCGTGAAGATGAGGTATTTGGCTGGATCTCTACCTCGTGGGTTAATATCTCTACTACCCCATATAATGTGATGAGCGTTTGAGTCACATCCAATAAGGAAAGAAAGATTCCGTTCGTTGCAGAAATTCACAAGATTGATCACCTCGGTTGTGGGGCTTTCTCTCTCATACGGGAGGTAGGCCGAAGTAACAATGAGGATCTAATTGTCCGTAGTGATTATCTTGATGACTGTCAGGTCTTTGGTTGAGAGTCCCGACAATAGCAAATTCTCAACTTCCCTTGTAACAATACACGACCTTGGGTTTTTGCTGGAGGGGCTATGAAACAGTGAGCCTCCTGCCAGTACCAGTCCCCTAATCTTTTTCTGGTTAAACCAGGGTTTTTGAATAAGGGCTATGTGTGTACCCAGTCTGTTCATCGTGTTACATAGGACAGCTGTTGAGGCTATCCCATGTTGCAGGTTAATCTGTATAAGTTCTTAAGTCATTTGAACGACAATTTATACTATTGTAGGTTGGTCCAAGGATGACATGAGACTCACCTGAGAAAGATGGAGTATCCTCGTCATCGCGGACAGTCAGGAACTGTCGCTCTCCTCTTCATCCTCTGGAATCGGGGTGGTTGGTTGCTTCTCCTCCCTTTCCTTGACCTCCTATTTCGCCGGTGCCACCTGGTCTTTCGGCTTTGTGTGCGGTGCCAGTGGAGGAGAGAGCCTTTCCCAAGCCATAGAATGGGCGATTGCCCAGTCCCGTTAGCAGTCTGTTCGACTCACGATCGACGCCGACGCCAACGATCAGCCGTAGGCCCCGGGGCTCTTCCGTCCCATCCCACACCCTCCACTTGGATGAGGACACACCGGGGTTAGACCGTTCCAGGTAGCTGAGACCAACCTGGTCTGTTGAGTGTCTACCACCCGGAAGCCACAGGACCCCCGGGTCACCCTAAAGGCGGCAGGGTCAGATGCCAGAAGGGACACTCCACCCCAGGGTCTCACGCTAGGTAAGGCCCTGAGGAGCCACTCCCTCAATAGCTGGTCTGCAGCCGTCACCAGCATCTGTCCCCGCCACGATCTGGACGACATTAATCGTGACGTCGGTGTGTCGCTGCCTGCCGGTGTTGACATGATTGCCTCCAAAATTGCATCGGAGCGATCCAGTAACTTCGTGTTGGAGATGTCTCTGGAGTCCTTCCTGCTTATCACTATCTGAAGGGCTCTATCCATTGCGGCGTCCGCGTAAAATGCGGCCCCTGACGTACAAGTCGTCCTGAGGCGCTTCTCTGGGCGTTTCGCCTCAACTGTGGACCCCTTCTCTCTGACCCTTTTGGGGTCGCAGCAACCTCTTTTGAGAGGAGAAAGACCAGAAGCAGGTCCAGCTGTCAGCTGTTCCTGCTCACGTCTGGCCTTCTTCCTTCTCTTTCTCTCTGCCCCGCAAATATTGGGCACTCTTCCATGGCAACAGTTAGGGAATGGTTTCATTTCCGTACAGTTGTACAATGTGCTACGTTTCCTAATCGATATCGATTGCACAATGGTGATATTACCGTACAGTCGTAGAAAAAAAGCATTAATATACGTTTTCTTTGTATTGTGACATGTAACAAAGCTGCTTCGCGAAGCTTAAGTACTATGCTTTATTTGATAATCATTCTTAACGCGTTAACGTATATCGTGTAATTGAAAATAGACACAAGTTTTACTGCGGAACTCAAAAATTTGACTATAGAGTTGAAAGTCTGCGGCGTTTCGAAAAAAAAACTGAAACGAGACTCTCTCACCTATAATCACTCTGTAAGATAATGAGGAAGTCTACAGGCTTGTGACAAGGTCCTTATGGAGGGTGAGCTATGTCCTTCCACTAACCGGTTGATTAGTTTGGTATTGCGCACGGAGTTTTAAACGTTCAGAGTGTTTTGTTTCGTCCACGGATTGAGTTTTTGTGAGGTGTTATTGTCAAAAAATGTCCGTGTTCGTTTACGATTTTCTGGAAATCGCTCCTGCACGTTCTAAACAAAGATGTGGAAAGAATTAGTCAAATCAATCAATATACCCGAATATGCCGAATACCAATTTTGCCTCAAATTGGTTTATTTTGATTTTTTTTTGGGACATTGAAAAATTATGTCCTCATAAAAAAATTGGCCAATTTGTGTAATAATTAAGATTCGGTCATGACTCTTTATCCTTAACAATGTCCCCGAAAAAATCAAAGTAGGCAAATTTGTATCAAAATTGGTATTCGGACATTACTTTTCATTCTAAACAACTTTACCATTGGTCATTTTTTATAAAATCAACCCAAAACCCCGTATGTTGATTGATTTCGCTCATTCTTTTCACATCTTAGTTTTGAATCATGCAGGAGCGATTCCCAGAAAATAGTAATCCAAGTCGAAATTTTTTTGTCATTTACACCTGACGAAAGCTCAATCCATGGACACACTGTATATTGGTAGTGATAATATTAGTTCAAAATACAATAGTTTTGTATACTTCTCATGACAATTGGAAAACAAAATTGTATAAATGAGGATTGCTTATGCAGTCTCTATGTTCGTATTGTAATTGGGTACTAGAGTAATGAACTGAGTTCAACTGAGTTGTAGTTATATGCATTGAACATTGAATAAATCAGTCTACGTTAGAATACAGTGAAACATGGTTGTTTTCTTGATCCTTCTTGGAACTCTTTCTTCAAAATATCACATGGTGACCCTGCCAGCGGCATAAAATATGCAAAAGTAAAAGTGTGGGAAGTGATGAAGTTATAAAAAGGATGCCTAATGGGAAAAAGTAGTATCAAATGTCCCGAAGCAGATGTACCAACCATATTCTCTTGCTTGTGATGGTGTCATCCTGTGCCTGAGTCTTCCAGATACAAAAAAACGCTGAAGGCGAAGATCTGGAAAGAAATGGCCAGAAACGGGGAGCAACTAGTAGGTATAGATGTTTCTCGTTGTTCATTTTGGTGCCAATCATGTTTGACCAAATTCTAGAGGTACATTCATGTTTTTCATATACGAACATGGGATAAAACCCAATTCAGAAAAGGCAGGATGAAGATACAACAAACGGAAAATATGTGAAAATATAAGTAAGATGGTATAAAAAATAATTTGAAGGACTTGCGGGTTGAATTTGATAGTGTTCAACGCGATGTTGTATCTAGATATTGAGGGGCAATAGAGATATTTGGAAAAGTAGGTCATGTTTATCTCAAGCTGAACAATCAGAATCTGATAAGCAAAGTGAAGGTGACAGTATTGATTATGATTTTTTAAGAAAAATGAGATGTCAGAATCTTTCGATTCTTTGCCTGTTTTGAATGAAGTTGAACTCACAGCTTGATGATCCCACTGGATTATATTGCGATATGTTGAATTCTGATGGTGAAAAGTTACTAATTAATTACGTTTTGAAAAGGCGTCTTTCTCAAAATGCAAACATTAGGCATTCTGCTCTGATAACAGATTTAAAAGTTAATTTTTTCACAAAACAGTGAGAATCAGAATTATTCTTCCAATTGAACAATAGTAGGCAAGCTACAAGATCCCTTGAGGATCTTGAGAAAACTGTACAGGAGTTACTAGTAAACCTCACCATTAGCGTTGATTAAATAAATTAGTCAGGCAGACGGCGATGATGATAGTTTGTCTGTTTTGTCAAGAGTAAATGAAAAGTCTGCCATAACTGCTTTTGCCAATGGTTTGCACAATAATGATTCAAAAACCATTGTGAAAGTTCGAAACTGCTATAAGCTCAGTGGAACTATCAGAGGAGCAAGGGATGAGAAGCTTACGATGAAAAAAAATCAGGTTTTTCATTTTCAAGGACGTGGAAACCGTTTTTAAAACGGCAACAGCGGTACAGGTTTTCCATCTTTTTGCTATAACAACCATTAGAGTCATTCGAATTTCAGAAATACCAGTAATTTTACCGGAGGTCAAAATAATAGATCA
Organism: Orchestes rusci; assembly: GCA_958502075.1. Taxonomy (NCBI): domain Eukaryota; kingdom Metazoa; phylum Arthropoda; class Insecta; order Coleoptera; family Curculionidae; genus Orchestes; species Orchestes rusci. Next base: position 51,636,902 of record OY293303.1, on the reverse strand, counting down.
AGGCAAAATCCTTATTGCGAAATTTTCAATAACACACGCAGTTTTTCCCGTAGGTCTAATAGGGCTTTTGTGAATACTTCTCAAAATCAGTTTTTCCGTGACCAGAGAGTCCTTGATATTCGGATCAAAAGGATCAAATCTTGTGAAGCTATTTTATGAAGAAAACATATTTCTATCAGATACAGGTGCATCAGTAAGCGTAATTTTTAATGAAAATATGTACCAGAAACTCAATCTGTTTACTTTTCAAAACAAACAAGAATAAACAGTATTTCTTGAAAGAATACACGGTATTTCTTGGTCATTGGTGGCAGATGGTATCATTACACGTGAATGGAACTGAGCTGTTTCATCAGTTTTTACCATTTGATGAATTTCAGCAAGGTATTCACGGACTGTAAGGTTCAGATTTATTTGTGAAATATGCTGCAACTTTAAATTATAAACAGTTTTTGTTTTCTCTATGTGTGGGTGATAATAAAGTTCCAATGCCTCTTGATTCAAAAAAATGTAACTACAAAAATTTCCGCAAGATGCGAAGTTATTAAATAGTTTTACCAAACGAACTATGTAAAGGTGTTCTTGTTGCTGGAAGTAGATATAGGAAAACCAAATTCTAATAATCAATACCCGTGATGAAGATTATTCAATGGAAAAATGTATCCCTCTTTGAAATAAATGAAAATGAACAAACCTTTACATTTGTTTTTTTTTTTTTTAACTCAAGAATATGCTACCATTTCAGATAACTCCATCTAGCGGCGACGGCGGAGGTCACACACTCAAAAGTTAATAGGTATTTTGTAGTGAAGACTATGCGCTTTCATATGAGCCCAAGTTCGTTAAAATCGGTCAAGCGAAAATGAAGAAATCTTCGTTTGTTTAAAAAAATAATTGAACTCTCCCCAAAACTGTATTTTGATAGATAGAAAAAAACGTTCAAGACAAAAAGTGTAGGTCAATAGTCATTCAATATGAATTTGATATCATCGATATATTTTGATTGGGCAGAATTCTATAAAAATCCTATTTTTCCACTTGTTGTTTGTTGTTACGCTCCCTAGCGACCATTTCAAAATTTGAAAATATTTTCCAGGTTTTTCTCTTTGCCGTTTTAGTGAAAAATATTGGGCCTCAAGCCTCTACGATGTTTTGTTGTCCAGATACAGTACCTCGCATTCTTAGTTTTGCCCACCCTGTACAAATTAAGTGGTGAATCTGTGGCTAATTTCAAGACGAAAAGTTTATATGAACATGTGTCCGCAACGTCTTGGTTTCTGAGATACAGGGCGTCAAAGAAACTATTTTATTATGTTTTTCGTTATATCCTTGTCAACCAACATGGAAATTGGACGAAATTCGAGATACTGAAGATATTGTGGAGTGGAAAAGTAGTGAAAATGTTTCGTTTTTTTTTCGACTTGGAACCAGATGAAACCAGATGAATCGAAATGGGCAATTACGAAATTTTTAGTGGTTTTGTAAAATCGTCATCAATAGTTGATGACGTGAATAAATTTTACAAGCTTTTCCACTAGGGATGCGTCGACTAGTGGCCGACTGATCGTCAATTTTGTAGTCGACGACTATTCGGCAAACTCTTTTTTAAAATGGGGTATCACCCGACCCCCTCTTCATTTGACATTTTGAAGGTTAATCCCACCACCGTGGAGAAAGTGGAGTTGCGAAGTTAAAAATAGGCGCAAAATGTTTTTCCTTCAAAACAAAAATCGACGAGTCCAGACGTTTTCATGAATTTTTCATAGAGACCCGTTATTTGGGGTGGATACTTTTAGCTGGGACACCCTGTATGAGTAATTATCTTATACCATAGAGTTCTGTTCACCATAACAAATGATCTGAAAACAGAAATTGCTATCGACTCATAAGTGAAATATGTTGTCCTGTATTTCTTCTCTGGATCTATTTTCATTTTATGTGATTGCCACTGAAGAATATTAAAAGTGAACTCTTTTTTCAACAGCTTCAGCCAAAGTCTGCAGTCCGACTTTATCACCTTTGAATCCTAACAATTTCTCCAGATCTGTAGATCCAGTCGGCCTATCAAGGTTTGTTGTTAGAATAACTTCTCAACATGTCTATCATATAATATTTTCTGGAACCATTTGAATTGACAGGAATATTTTGTTGTCCATAAGAATTGTTCTGATAAATATTTCAAAACATCCTGTCTTTTTGACTCACTAATTTCGAAATTCTAGATCGGTGGAACAACTTAGTTCATCATTAGATCACGATACCGTTAACATAGGGAAAAGGAGTAGCCATTCAAATAGATTATCTGGAAAAGGAGGTACGTGGGGTAGCATTTCCCGAGTATTTGCAAGATCAAGACATAGGAACAAAGCGACGCCACTCCAGGAAACAAGTGAGTTCTGTTTATATAGTAAGAGTTGTTTATTGTCTGCGAATTACTCCAAAATATCTAGATTGCAACGTTTCTTGTTCGATCTAGTCATTAAAGTACCAATCTCAACCTAACATTTTTTCTTTTTATAATTCAGGCCAAGACCACTGACGCGGCACATAAAATTATAACTAGCTCTATGGCGTAAGATTTATAATCAGAGAATGCCCTTGCAGCTCGAGCATCCTGACATTTGATTGGCTTTCCAGAGACGCATTTTTCCTGAGTCAAAAATAATTAAGAAAGTAATATTTGTTATCCTAAACCTTTCAATATCAGAGTTGAAGAACCCACCGTTCATTTCACAATAGTATATCGACGGCGATTTCACAATACCTGCTAAGTTTGTCAATACATATTTCACAGGAGAAGCAAGAGACAGTTTGTGCAAATAGCTAGCCGGCGCAATGCACAAGCTGCTATCTGCAACCTCTCAAAATAACTTTTCTTTAAACTTATTTTTCAAGATGATTTTTGAAACGAAATCTTTCCAAAACATCATCAACCCACAATGATGATGGCTCTATTACGAAATCGATTCAAAATTATTGAAATTAGAGTCTATCAAATATAGAAGGAGACTGTTAGAGAATAATAACAAAACAATGTATTACATACTGCCTTTGAATCTGCTGGTACTACCATGAAAGGATCTATTCACACTTCACTCCAAGGCATAACAATATCTGCACAACAAACTGCTTTTATACGCAGAAAAACTAGATCTACAAAAAGTTGACGATTCCGGTTGAGAAAAAAAATACCCAGTACCCACTCAAAAGCAGAATCTTGATCCCCATCGTTCACAAAAATGCGCTAAGACGATAAAGACTTAGTTTCATGTTTTTGTTGGAATTCAATCGCCTTGATTTATACAATCATGTGATGAAAATGTTTCAAGCATCAAGTACAACCCAAAATGAAAACCCGCACTTATAACTTTGAAGATAATGAAAAAAAAGATTCAAACGAAATTCGTCTTTTTTCTATCTTGGATCTATAGTATGTCCGGCGATGGGGTATCCAAAAGGTGAAATGAACCAAAAATTTCATTTCTCGAGAAAAAGTCATTGTTCATACAAATTTTTGATTGTTGAAAAAATAAGATTGTCGTTGAAAAAAAATCTTAATTTTATACAGGGTCTTCAGAAAGTGAAAAGAAACTTTCTGTTTCAAAAAAAGTATCCATATTTAAAATTTTTGGCAATTTTAGTAGTCCCAAATCTTGCACACGAATCATGAATAGCGTGAATAATCACTGAAATCCTCACTGCACAGTTGAAGAGGCCCTTTTTCTTCCCTCGGTTAGCCTCCACACAACGAAGAATCACATTAAAAAACAGTCTAAGACCAAATGACCGAATTTCCAGTACGTCGGAGATAAAATACCCATTGGACGTGATGGGTACTGTTTCTCTCTTGAAATTATGGTTAACATTTGTGCACTAATAAAATATCCATGTTATAATATCTATTTTGTTAGCAAGCAAACATTTTTTCAAAGAATGACTTTTTCTCGAAAAAGGAAATTTTTGGTTCATTTCACCCCATCGCCGGACATACTGTATATATATCCATCACTTGACACTTGACACTCTTTTAGACCTTGCCTTTTTGTGTTGTGAAATTGTGGAATGTATTTTCTTGCTTAAATGATGCCTTGATTTGAAATGAAAGTAGATTTATTCAAAGTTGGTAAATATTGCAGAGGAGAACTGCTTATACAAAATAAAGTCACACGATTCTTTGCTCTTTTGCTTTGATTCTCTCTTTCTCACTTGTCGTCATAGGTAACTGCTTTCTGTTTTTATATAGAGGGTGTATTTGAAGTTGGGGTTTCACTTTTAACATGAGACAGCACTTGACAGCAAATTTCTCAACGAACATTTTCTCGAGAACTCAAATATATAAAAAAAAACAATCACACCATATGAGATTTTGCCATGCATCAAAATGGCTTTTATTTCTTTGAACGAAAACCGTTCGTCCTTCGAGAAAATTTCAAGAGACCGAATATACTCCAAAATAAATGAGTATTCCCAAAATAATATTGATTTTATGAAATACTTCTTTTCATAAAGCGTGCAATTTTTTTTTCAAAAAACTTCAATACTTATCCCATTCGAACGCCAATGGTAGAAATTCTTAAGAAACTTCTACATTCAAAAATGAAATTGGATGGTCAAAAGAGTGAATTAAATTTTTTGGAAAAATATGGAGTGGTAGGAGAGTTATGTCAAAAAAAGCATTTTTTCCTAAAACTTTCACCCTTCATCTCTTTCATTTGAAAAATGTTTTCATTCTCTTGCATCCTTTATAGTGTTAAAAGGAAAATCCCAACTTCAAATACACCCAGAAAAGCTCGTCTATTCACAATCTAATCCACATGAGGGCTGTTTTAACATCAAATTTACAGTGACAGCCTTGAATATGGAACAAATTTATTTTAAATTGATGTAGATATGCTCTGTAGTTTTGTGGCGCATCCGTGATTTACAAGATTTTTTTCGGGTATTTCGCCACACTATCAAATAACAATCAAACTAGTGTTTATAAACCCGATCTTCTATATTACCTGAAAAAAGTCTTTTAGTAAATGATAAAACCTATCAATATCAAACGTTTCGGAAACAAATCTGCTTCCGTCGTCAGTGAAACCTAAAAAAGAAACAATTAATTCAAAATCAAAAAATATAGTTCGTTATTGTGTGATTTTGCAGTAAAATTGTTTTTTTTTGTGTTTATGGCACAAAATGTCACTTTTACTGTCATGAAGTGAAGTATATGGTGTTGATTGTTCAACATATGTTCAGCATTTATAATTTACTTTTTTGAGCTATGTTCAATTCTTTAATAAATGTAACCATGTATTACTTAGATTTGCAGAGCAAGTTTCTACACATTAATTAGAATTTAACATAATATGCACTTTCTTCAAGTTTACGTTTTTTAGAACATGGCTCCTCTGCTCAGATTTTTGAATTATCCCAATTTATTCTATGATAATTATTATCAAATGCATGTTGACAAATTCCCGATTTATGAAAATCACTTTTTTTTTTCATGTATGATTTATGTTCTTCGATTCTCTTTTTCAAAGGTCGTGAGTTCGTGAGGTCTCTCCAATATAGAATTTATAACATTCACAGGGAATTTTATAAATTACATCTTTAGTGGCCTCATTAATATTATTAGGTCTAGTATTTGTTAAATTAGAGCGAAGTGTATTATTAGTTTTGAAAATGGTCCGTATATTATTTGTCTGACCTAAACGTTTCAGTTTATGAGAAATTCCAGGTATGTATGGAATAATCAAATCTGTTATAGATATATTCTGTTCTCGTTGTCTAGTTTGTTCAAAACTATCAAATCACTTTTCAAGAAAATTCATGGGGTAATTATTTTTTGACAAAACATCTCTTATGAAATTATCACAAATTAGTCATATAGTCATATAGACTTTTCACCACACCTTTTTTAATATTCAATGGATGATTGGAATTGAAATGAAGATACCTATCCGTGTGGGTTTTCTATAAATTTCAAATTGATGGTTTGAATTTTTTAGAAAACGCTCGAACACGTCGATTTTTATTTTTGGATGCGGTTTTTCTATGGCAAATTCATGCATACGGGGTGCAACAAAAATAAGTTACGACTATCAACTTCTCTTTTTCACGCAGAGTTCAAAAATGAATTGGAAAATACATGTTTCCATTTGAAATAAAGAAGTTGATAGTCGTAATTTATTTTTGGTTTACCCTGTATACATAAATTTGTCATTAAAAAAACCGCATCCACAAATAAAAATCGACGTGTCCGAGCGTTTTCCAGAACATCAAAATCCTGAATTCAAAATTAATTTGTTCCATATTTTAGCTGGTCGCTGTATACAGGGTTTTTCACTTAAAACTCCGCACGCCAATATTTTGGAAACGAAAATAAATATTCAATTTCTGTAAAAAGTGTTCAATGTATGGGGTCGATATTTTTCGCAGTTTAAAAAATTTGACGCCTATCAAGAGCTAAGCGCCGCGACGCGTCAAAAATATAAATCGATTGCAGAGACTTTGAAACTACGCGCATGCTTAAGTACATGTTATTTTTAAACTTTTTTGTTATTTACTCGAACTCATTTATCTCACTCATTTCTGAGTTATACCGGTTTATAGTTTACATGTCTTGATTGTCAAAAAATGCGATGACGGATGATTTTTACAAGAACACTAGTCTGAATTTCTGTAAAAAGTAGTCAGTGTATGAGGTCAAGTGGATATTTTTCAAGGTTCAAGAGATTCGACGTCTACAAAAGCTAAGCGTCGCGACGCGTCGGAAATATAAATCGGTTTCGGGAAATTTGAAATTACGCGCATGCGGAAGTTCATGTTAGTGAATTTTATTGGTATTCACTCGAACTTATTTATTATACTCCTTTCTGAGTTATACCGGCTTAGAGTTAACATTTTACGATTACGAATGATTTTCTCAAGAATTTTTTGTCAACCAAAAAATTTCCACTCAAAATTAACTCGAGAATGATCAAGATAAATGAGTTAATAACATAGAAGTTTAAAAATAACTTATGCACGTAATTTCAAAGTCACTGCAATCTGCAATCGATTGATATTTTTGACGCGTCGCGAAGCTTAGCTCTCAGTAGGCGTCAAATTATTTAAACTTTGAAAAATATCTACTTTACGCCATACTCTGAACACTTCTGACAAAAATTGAGACTAGCATTCTTGTGAAAATCATCCGTAATCAAATTTTTTGTCAATCAAGGAATGTTTACTATAAACTTGTATAGCTCAGAAATGTGTCAGATAGATGGGCTCGAGTAAATGACAAAAAACTTTATGAATAAGATGTTCTTTCGTATGCGCGTAGTTTCAAAGTCCCTGCAATCGATTTATATTTTCGATGCGTCGCGACGCCTGGCTCTAAGTAGTTTCAACATTGGAAAATATCTACTTGACCCGATACATTGACTTCTTTCTACAGAAATTGAGACTAGCTTTCTTGTAAAAAACATCCGTAATCGCATTTTTTGTCAATCATTAAATGTTTACTATAAACCGTTATAAATCAAAACTGACTAGGATAAATGAGTTCTTCCGAATAACAAAAACGTTTTTGAATAACACGTACTTTTGCATGCGCGTAATTTCAAAGTCCCTGCAATCGATTGATATTTTCAACGCGTCGCGACGCTCAACTCTTGGTAGGCCTCGAATTTTTTTAACTGTGAAAAATAACTACTTGACCCCCAACAATGACAAGTTTTAACAGAAATCAAATATTTCTATTCGTTTCCGAGATATTGGCGTGCGGAGTTTTAAGTGGAAAGCCCTGTATAGGGTCTCCGGAAATGATGAGCAAAAAAATCAGGGGAGAATTCTGGATAAGATAAGTGCTACCTTTTCATATAACATTTTTTCGAAAATTAATGGCGGGACAAAACGGAATTACAGGGTGTTAAAATTAAACTTAAACACCCTGTATCAAAAACTGCAAATAAAATTTAACTTTATTTGCAGTTTTTGAAATGAAACTTCTTTTGCGGCGTTGTGATAATTTTTCGACATTGTGGAGTGAATTGGAAAAAATGAAACGTTTTGAGATTTTGTTACAGAGAGAGTGAAGATATTATATAACGTAGTGAGAATGACAAATAGAGCAGTATACCGAAAAACACTTAGAACTCGATTTTTACTTACTTCAAATGTACAGATTGATTCGAAACTTGGCACAATCGTCAAGAACCGATCACAATAAAATAATTTCAATTGAAAAAAAGTCAAAAAATAATCATTACTTTTTAATCAACCAAATCGTGGTTTAATAGAATCATCTGACTTTTGACTTGTCAAACAGGTGATGAATGGAAGACTAGTTGACGTTGACGCTTAGACGGGACTGTAATTCAATGAAAAATTTGCACATTTTTTAAAAATAAGAAAAACATAAGGATTAGTCAGTAGTGATGCCAATAATATTTAAAAAAAAACAACCTTCGACCTTTTTCAATGTAGTAATACTAGTAATCACCGATCAAGTATCGCAAATCAACATCTGTTTCTCATGCTGATGGCACAGAAAACCTTATTTATCTCCGTCTTGCGTGTATATGACTGTAATGAGAAAGAGAGAGTGAGTGCGGATTGTTTTAGCTCTGGGTTCTCTGGGTTCCAAAAATCGAAAAATCCAATATGGCGGCCATAAGAAAAATGAAAGTTGAGACGGGTTGCAGGAAAAGAAAAGACGATTGACACATGTCATTCACACCATTTTATTCGTCTTAAAAAAGTGTCCCGATAATGTCACATTTTCAAAGCTGTCCAATTAGCCATTTCAGATTTACTGGCAAAAAACAAAATCCGCCGTTTTCGGTTTTTCGCCGATATTTCCAAAACCAATTGACCGATCGCAAATCTGGAACCAGTTTTCCATATACCACCTTGATATGGAGAATAAGAAGGAATAAAATGCCATGTTATATCAAGTGAGTTACCAAGATCTCGAGTGATATTTGACTTTCTTGACCTAGTTCTTTTAATGGATTTGAAGCACTAACAAAGCAGGACTTGCATTCGGAATAGACATGACACGGTTTTTCTTTGCAAGAAATATATTTTTGAAAAGCTTTCAGAAAGCCTGCTGTGCTTGAATTGAGTACACGTGGATGGCTTCAAATATTAGGCATAATAAAAAGACCTGAATAACATTTCAAATTTGTAGATCCACGAACTTCTATATCTTTGTAAAGAAATGGACCTACGTAGTCGTCTATACCAACATGTTAAAATTGAGGTGTTTGTGAAACTCTGGGTGAAAGTAACTAACCCAGTAAAGGATTGAGAAACTTGGACTTGAATTCTCGAACTATCTTTTTTGATAAAGGTTTTCCTGCACACATGAAATAAGCAAATTAGGACCGCAGAAAACAAGTCTAATATGTTCATGTTTGAACAGTTGATGAGTGAAGTAATTTCTGGCAGAGAGTAGCATTGGATGCTTTTTATCAAAAGTATAGTTTGAGTGATGCAATTGACCTACAACTTTTATAATGCTATACTTCAGGCTCAAAATGCTGCTTTTGTTTTCAATATGACCTCTTTAAATCAATTCTTGGAGTTCAGAGAAAAATTATTTGCGTGAAAGTTCTACTAATATTTGAGCTGTTTGTCTCAGTTCTTGAATTTTTGAATTGATCAAATCCCTTTGGTCTTTTCTGGACGTGCAGTTTTATAGAAAACGCAAACAATAAACCATCACTAGCTGAATTCTTGTAAAAGATAAAAATTTATTGAACGCGAGTGAAACATTTGGGACAATTAGAGATAGGTCTTTGTAGTTTTCAACTCTGGTAATGAGTTCAGTGACTTTGTACTTGTTAAACCAATGTTAATCCGTCAATTAGCTTCAGTATCATTCATCCATTTAGGTCCATCAACCCATTGGATTTGGGTTGACGAGACACCACTCATAAATTTGACGAGACACCACGAGAAAGGCGGGTTTTTAATTCTTCGGTACATATCTCCAATCTGCTGAACTCAATAAAGTGATAGAGTTATAACTACTCGAACCGTTACAAGGATCGGAACTCAGAGGACAAATGAGGCGTGCGTTCAAAACTGCTTTGATACGTGCGAGTGAATTAGATAGATCAAATAAAAACTATGTATATGAACCTACTATTCTTTTGACCGCGGCTTCCCGAATACCACCAAAATGTGAAGAATTGGGTGATATAGAATGCCATGTTATACTTGAATTTTGGACAGATTCTGAAATTGATTCATCGTTGTCCTTTAAAAACTGTGCATGGCCTGAAGATCCTTTTCAGTCCTAACAAAGTTTGTTCCATTCTCCAAAAATACCTCCAATGGTCGTCCAAGTTTACTGATAAATCGGATGAAGCTTTGCAAGAAATCCTCAGAGCTCAACGATAAAACTAGTTCCAAGTGAATAGCGCGAGTACTCAAACATACGAACGCAGCTACTCAACACTGTATGACCTTAGATCCGCGACCACGTCGATCTTTCACTTGTAAGGGACCCGCGTAATCAACCCCTACCTTGATGAATGGCCATCTCTGTTGTACTGTAGCTGCCGTCAAATCACCCATAATCGGCTGATCAAATTGAGCATTGTACCTGCAATATTTTACACAACAACGGACAGTTTTACGTGCAAGATTCTGCCCTGCAATAGGCCAAAAAGTATCTCGTACATGTGACAATGATAATTGTGGAGCTGCATGTAATAAATGCTCGTGCTAATATCGCATAATTGATTTGCTTGAAACATCTTATGGAGACAGCAATATGGGATATCTCTTTGAATATGACTAATCCAAATTGGATGGTTGTCCTCCACTTCTCATGAGTCCTTGGTTATCTACTAAAGGGTGTAAACTAGATAATCACTAGTTTTTGGAAGTTTACGCTTAGAAGATGAAAGTGATATTTCGCCGGGAAAGATTTCCATTTGCGACATTTTATCAATTTATTGGATGCGAGTATGAATAAAGACGTTTGTGTAATTCAAACCTGGGTTGCGTATTGGCATTCCTCAGTACAGTGCAACGCCTACATGGACTTGCACCGCAGTAAAGAATGACTGGTCGCCGTCTATATTTATCCAGACAAAGCTTACTATGGCTTAGCGCTGAGATGGCTAAGTCGTGGTGAATATTCTACCATGGACACGCGCGAATTCTCATGGCATTGTTCAACAGTGGCGTGCAATGCTGGTTAGCGTGAGGTAGGCAAAAATTTATAAAAAGGTGGAAATCATGAAGATCAGTGTCATTGTTGAATGTCATTCATTATTTTTCCAAATTTAAGATTGTGAAACGGTGTTGTTTTTCAAATTCGGATACAGTTATTATTGTCACTCACAAATTCAAATATATATGATATAAGATGATTGTTCTTTAATCAGGAATCATTTTTCATGAGCAACGTAGCGCAGGCCCAGCGACGTGCATACACAAGTGCTAAAAGTGAGTATATCGATCACCTCACCTGTTCTCCTGTTTGGTATTTATGTTTGTCAATTGAATGAACCGTCTTGACTTCTTTTCGGTCGGGTCAACTCGGACTAGGATCAAGAATATCGAAATTTGCATACCAAACGCAGTACTTTTGAGCTCCATATGAAACTGTATTGACCAGCTGAAATTGCCTGGCTTTCTTTTTACATGGAATACTTGCTCACACCGAAACGGAGCGTTAGAAAATAAAATAAAATTATGAAAGGTGCATATGATTTCGTCAAGTCATTATGTTAATATTGTTCGAATTATTATCATTATGAGTTGTGGACTGAGACAATACAGAGTAAATATGAAAAATATGCCTCGGTAATTTTTCTAGGGTAGGCATTGCTTTTTTGCTTCTATTGGTTGCACGCCACAATGGACAATTTGCACATTTTTTGGAAATATGAAAAATATAAAGATTGGTGAGTACTGATGCCATTGATTTTCAAAAAATGAACCTACGATCTCTAATAATGTATTATTCACCGATTAAAGAGCGCCAATCAACATCCACTACGTCACAGAAGACATTATTCTTTCTCCATCTGGCGTATTGACTGTTATAGCTCTCTCTTTCTCGAGAGAGAGAGAGGGTAATTTAGCTCCTCCCCGTTTTTGATAATACAGTGAAATTTGCGTTTTCTTTTCCATCTATTTAGTATATTTGTGGAGATTTCAGAAAAAACTTTTCGCTGATGAGTAAGGAATGCCATACGCACCCGGGTTCTTGTAGAACTCCGTATATTGTTTTCGCAATTCGCCTCATCTGAAGAGTCTGCATATGTCGGTCTACATGCATATCTTGTTTGATAATTTTTGCGATTTTTGTGTGTTCGTCTTCGCATTCAATAGCGACTGGATGTAAACTGCGTATGTCAAGAAATCACCCGGTTGTTGTGTCATACGTCACCGTGTTAAGCTGATATGTTTTTGCCGATTCATTTGGATTTGGTCACCAGAATATTTTCTTTGAGTTTAGTTGATGAGGGTTTATCAACACCTGTCTATACATCATTTTGATGTCTGCAGATATTACAACGGCTCGAATTCTGAATCGTACAAGAATTGATAACAAGTCAGATTGGAACAGTCATCTGTAGGCAGTTCAAAGATAAACCCGTTGTGGATGGAGCTGAAGCATTAAATACTACGCGAAGTTTGGTCGTTGTACTTGTTTTCTCAAACACCCCGTGGTGTGGTAAAAAGTACTCTGGTGTTGGCATGTGACCCAATCGCGCATATTCCTGTAAGAAAAATTCAACTCATGATGCTCGAAATCTATCATTCTTCAAAAGTTCTCGTTCTAGATTTACTGCTAAATCTCGTGTATCTCCGAGTTTCTGAGCCGATTCCTAGAAAGGAAGAGATACGACAAATCTCCCCTCAGCTGAGTATTTCAACGTTTCGATAAAATAGTTTTTGCATAACATTCCTCATTCGAACGAGGTTTTTTGTTTGAGATTTTATCTATCTCCCAAAATCTTGTTAGTTGATTTTCAAGCTGAATGTTTTAACCAAGATTGCATAATATGGTAGAATTTTTCACCCGATGACGTATGGGTCCTGAAACGATTCATCCTATAGTCTGGTATTCTGTAAAATTGGACCATCATTTTCGACTTGATAGTCTCTGTATCTTTAAGTAAGTCTGCCTTTTTCTTCAAGAAATTCTTGAAATATTACAATTAGCAAAGACATTCGCTGTTTCGTTTCAAGACGTTCCCAATCTCGAATTGTGGTGTTACGTATAGAAATTATAAGCCTATCCCAATGCTCGGTTGGCTCGCCTAATTGTTTGAAACTTGTAAGATGTTTGAACAAATTATGACCCCAGTTTCGAATCTTCAAAGCTGACTCCGTATTAATCGTTTCCAAATCAATAATCGCATTAGGATGGTTCCGTATCAATAGATTCGTATAACTGAAACATTTGCTTGAACTTTGTCATGCAACCTCATAATTAGTGGCATAAAATTCGATTGATTGAATCAGGGCTTCGCAAGACCAAGACTGGTGGCGAGCCTTGGTCTTGGTTTCGAAAAATAAATGTGGTCTTGATCTTGGTCTTGGTCTTGTTAGTCTTGGTCTTGGTCTTGATGGTATTGAAAATAATGTATACCGAATTTTCAAAATACACATAACATACAGCTTAACAATTTAACAATCCTGTCATAGATGTTTTCCATAGAACGTCAATCAGTGAATTTTTCTTCAAAATCGCGATTCTGAACCGGAAAAAAGCCTGTATTGTGAAGTTTGGCATAATAGGCGATAAAATATGCAAATCATAGTCAATAAAGAAAAACGTCCCAAAAATGCGAAGGACAAACGGTACAATTTTGACAAGCTGCACGGAACCGCAGTTGTCTCTTTTCACTCAACTTTCTTTATAGCATGTGACATCTTTCGCATTTTTCTTAATTGTGAATGATTTGCATATTTGATTGCCTATTGGGCCAAATTATACGGGATCTACTTTATTTCAACCATACGAATAAACCCGAAAATAGACCTATCTGGGCATCCATGCCAAACAAAGGTTTCCAAAAAGCGTCATATAGATCATTTTGCATTTTATTCGCCCTCACAATAAGTAGATTTGGATAAGTTTATGTGATAGAGAATAGGTACTACAACTCCTCCTAAAAATGTTTTTTATATACTGTATTTGGATATGGGGGTGAGGGTGGTGAGTACCACAGCACTTCCGGCCCATAGCGCGCCTCCAAGAGGAGCCTCCAGGAGGAGAGAAGTTGCTCTCTTGGACCATTGTAGTCAAGCCTTAGCCATTCAGCATAGGCGACAACTTAGTCGTCAAGTCACAGCATTTAGCTCAGGCGACAACGTAGCCCAAGGGCGGTTCCTCTGACCTCCCGTATGCCGCAGTTCTAACTAAGGTGCTGATTGAGAACATCACCTTGTCTTAGTATTGAACATGCAGGATCCAAATTATTTAGGCTAATTTATTAACTTTTTGACTGTCAGTAATCAATAATACCACAGCCTTCTCAGTTTCATCAGCCATTGAGAGTGCCACCAAACAGAAAATAATTTCTGCCCACCGTGGGGATCGAACCGACGTCAATCTGGACTAACGGTCTCTTAAGTCTCTCTCTTTGAACAAGTTTATTCATTACATATTACATTTTTGCATGTTACAATTGTTTCTTCCCCCAACAAGCTGAGAGGGTAGTTAACTAAACATTATCAACACATCCTTACTTATTTTACAAGTGTGATGGTGGCCTCTTCGCCACAGGTGAAGAAATTCACCATCAAAAAACGGGACAGGCAGCAAGGGCCTGTGGACTGGTGGTAGCCCCAAAGAACCTACAACCTTTCTTAAAACAGGGCAAGTCGCATCCCTCCTACATTAAAAATGTTTTTGGATGCATGACAGAGGGGTATGATCTCTCGAGAGTGACTCAAGAAAATAAAGTTATAAGCAGCGTGATCCGAGTTAGTTTATTGCATGTTTGATGTCGTCCAAGAAAAAATTAAACAAAAACCTGGTTGAAATTGCCTTTGACTAGATTGCATACTTATCATTTACCGGAACGTTGTCTATAGATGCTTGTATTAGTCTATGAAAATAATAAATAGTCATTCATAATATGCTGACACGTCTTCACCAAATATTCAGAATGGCAAGCGCGGCTCGCCATCTGTCGATTTGTCGGAGGAATAGCATAACATTTTCTACATCAAATCAGGCAGTGCCCTCTCAACACAATTTGTCTAGGTTTCGTCCCTTCGATCACTAACAGGTGCTTGCGGTCCTCTCCAGGGGGCACTCTTGTGAGCGCTACCACAACGTCACACCTCGAACTCGCTAATTTTCCAGTGCAGTTTCCTATCCCTCGCTTACATCTCCATTAACACTCAACCGACCGGACGAATCAGACCAGCGTCGGAGATAATCTACCTGACCTGACTACGAAATAGAATGGAGGATTCACTGAATTCACAGACTAATGAATATCATCAACATTTTCCCTATTTGCGTTGTAAATTGGTAATTTACCGTGAATAGGGATATGTGTGACACTGTTTGAATGTCTGGTGCTTGTTATATTATTTGAAGTTGAGGGTGAATTCCCTGTTCTGAAGCGGTAAAAACGATCTGACATTTGTACAACATAATCCTGCAATAGCGGAGTTTCCGCGAGTTGATGCAACTCTGGAATAGGGGTTTTACGTGGCAAGTTGAGAGCAGCTCTTAGATACAAATTTTGTGACCTTTGTATGCGTGCAAATTGTGAGTTCGACGCTACATGCATTTATCATAGTGCGTCTTATAACTGCCCTATACAGAGTGAGCTTCAAATCTTGCGACAATTTTCAACGCGGACACAAAATTTGATATAATCGCTGTCCGGTCACGAAAGAGTTTTGCAGTATGAAGGATGTATTTTGCACAAATGAAAGTCGTGAGTCAATAACAACCCCTAAATACCGTAGCTTGTTAACCACGGCCATTGGTTCGTTAATGATTCTCATCGGTCCAATAATCCGGTTATGTGTGAATTTTCTGCTAAGCACTGAAGATTCATACTTTTTACTGTTGATGTTAAGTTTCCATTTATGGTACCATAGAACCAATGTTTTCGAACAGTATGCATTGATGCGCTGTTTGGCGGCTTGTGCGTAGCATGATCGTAAATAGACTATTACGTCATCTGCGTACATTACCATTTGGATTGGATCGGCAGTTGGAATGTCGGCCATGAACAAGTTAAACAGTACTGGCGATAGTACCGTTCCCTGGGGGACTCCTGCATAGAGATTTCTAGAGTCAGATAGTGAACCCTAAACTCGGACTTTTATGGAGCGGTTTTTAAGGAAGGATTGGATGAGTTTGACAAGAAATGGTGGGAACTTATGAATATGGTGTAACTTCCACAGAAGACCGTCATGTCATACTGTGTCGAACGCCTGGGCGATGTCCAGCGTCAGCATGACAGTTTTCAGCTGTTTGTCAAACTCATCCATGGATTCTTGTGTGACTTTGGCTACTGCTAGAGAGGTGTCAAGTACCTTTTGGTTTGCCAAGCAAGTGGAGTTTATGGAATGACCGGAGTATTACACGTTCAGCAACTTTGGATAAGCTGCTTAACAATGCAATTGGACGATAGGAAGCCACGTTTGAGGGGTCTTTACCCGGTTTCTGAATTGGTACGATTACAGCATTTTTCCATGCGCATGGAAAATGCTGCAATTGAAACATGCCGTTGATTAAATACATGAGTTGTACAAGAGCCTTCCTAGAAAGATTCTTCATAAACATGTTAGCTATGTGGTTTTCCCCGGAAGCCTTATTGCTCGGGAGTGTTCCAACTATTCTGGCAACTTCCGAAGGAGAGACCAGAATTTTTCCAAGCATCCGCTCTGAAATAACACAATCAGCGGCTGTGAGTTGCCTCACCGACTCTGTAACCTCCGATTGGAATTGCGTAACGTCTGGATTCTCCCCAGGGGCCCTTGCCAGATGGTCTGCCAACGTCTCAGAAATGTCTTCTGATATCTGAGGGACACCTCCCAGTGAAGGGATTTTATTGAATTAGTTTCTGAGCCGTTTGCTGATTTTCCAGATAGAGTTATCCTGTGTGGACAATCCAGTTAGTGTTTTGGTCCAGGTTTTGCATCGGAATTCGGAGATCGCCCTCCGAATTCCGCGTGACAAATTTAAAAATTCGTCACGCTTTTCCCGCATTCCTGTACGTTGCCACTCCCGTCTTTTTTGATTTTTAAGCTTGATAAGCTCCAGAATCTCATCAGGTGGCATGTCCTCAGCGTGCTTAAGGTTAACTTTTTGGCTAACATTGTCGCGTGCATATTGTAGTGTCTCAGAAAAACGCGCGAGTTCTCGTTCCAGATCGTTTGGTGACTGGAAGTCATTGACGATCCGGGTTCGCTCGTTCACTATTTCTCTGAAACGTCTCCAATTCTCGTTTTTGTATATGTAAATGGGCGGTCCCACTTCATCCCCTCTGATCTTGACTTTCCAATCAACTAAGATTGGTTAGTGGTCGGATCAAGGCTCATTGAGAACATGCAGGTCTGGTAGATTGAGGATATTTTTCGCAATTGCCAGATCGATGTACGTTGGAGTCATGCCGTTGGTAGGGTAATGCATTGGAATTGGTGGTTCCAACAGCTGAATGATATTTTATGAAATATAATCGTTCAGAAAATTTCCATTTCTATTACACCTATGGTTATTCCACATTGTGTGTCTGGCGTTAAAATCACCCACAACCACAGTTTCTCTGCTCATCCAAAAAAATAAGTCCAAGTCGTTAGGCACAATGCGCATGTTTGGTCTCGCGTAGGCGCTCACGATAACGCTGCCGTTACGTAATTTGAGTGCTATACTTTCCATAGCTGAATCTACGTCAATCCGAGTATGCGGAATACTCCGATTGACGAGCATTGCAATTCCTCCACCACGCAATGTCCTATCGACCCGGTGGACAATGTAATTCCTGATATTCAACTTTTTATCAGGAATAAGTTTCGTCTCGGTTATGACCATGACATCTACTCTATGAAAAATCAAAAAGTGGATTAGTTCACCCACCTTCTGAGTAACGCTGTTCGCGTTCCACTCAACTATTCGAATGTACGTCTTTTCCCCCATTACGGTTCCAAGTTGTACATTCTGTTAGCGTTACTCATGAAGGTAAGCGTTGCTAGTCCGCGTTGTCCTGGAGGAGTGTTCAATAATTCTATCCAAAGATCGGACCGGCAACAAAATATTTTGGACATATTAACCATTTTGTTGATGTCTGATATGCATACCATTGACAATTTTGTTGATGTCTGACATGCATCCAAAAACATTAATAATAGAGCTGACAGACTCACCCTGTGCTGGCCCTTGCTGCTGGTTAACATTCATTTGGGAAGGTGGGGGGTTTGCTACTCTTGTGGGAAGGGGTGGGAAGTGTGCTGCTGGTAGGTTTGGTCCCTGTTGTGCCTGCTGGTTGTTCCAGACGTTGGTTGCTGGTGGTGAGGCGGGGATGAATTTTTTGGGGGTCTTCGAGCCCCCTCTAACTTGTTTGCTTTGTAAACATACACTGGGCACTCTGTAGAGGTGGCTCGATGATCCCTCTCACAGTTTGCGCATTTAGATTTTAGCATTTGATCGTCTCTCAAGTCAGCGTGTTACACACTAGACCACCGTAGCCCCTATATGTGAGTATATTCATCATAGCTTTGGATCAATATCCAGTAACACATTATTTATTTTTCATGTAGGTGTGTAGGTACATCACTTCCTGATTTTTATTAGGGCTTCGCGAGACCACAAGACTAGTCTTGGTCTTGTCTTGGTCTTGGTGACAAGACCGAGACCAAGACCAAGACCAAGACCTGAAAATCTTCTCAAGACCAAGACCAAGACTAGACGTTCAAGACCAAGACCAAGACCCATACTCCACATCGAGAGTCTCGTCATGGTCTTGGTCTTGAATAGAAAAATCGACACAAATGTCTTTATATACTTTTGATAAGTCTTCTGAATAAATCAATTCTTCAAAAATGTATCATTCCTATTCACAGTAGGTTTAACTAGACCAGCGTTGCCAGATCATCTAAACGGATATCCGTAAATTTGATCGCAATTTTTCAGTAGATTCCGTGAAAAATTTGCAGTTTCAAATTTACCATCCGAATGTGTATTTTACGTCACAAAAAGTGATCATAAAATTCCATCTAATCAAACAATAACAAGTTTAAAGAAATATATTGAACTGTATCAAGTTATAAATAAACATCAAAAATAAATAATGTGTTACTGAATATGATGAATACAGGGTGTCCGGTAAGTATATGGCATAATTTCGGGAACGTATAGGGAAGGTCAAAATAACCCCAGTTTGTCATAAGACATTTTTTTCTAAAGTGCCTCCCAATGGAGATACAGAGCCCTTAAGGGGTACCCATCGATTCCATTTCTTAGCTCTAACTTTTGAACCGGCTTGTATTATTTGATAAAATTTTAGTATGTTGTGTAGGCCATGAAGACTCATAAAACCATAGTGAAGTCAATATTTGTAATTGTAGGGGGAACCAGGAACGGACTGGCCACCAAATCTTTAGGGCCCAATTTTAGACAAGTGTCATTTCACAGAGCTGAAAACTACTTTTTCAAATACTCTGATCTTTTTTCATCAAATAAGGTGCTCCTCTTTAGTTCCAATAAAACTAACCGTTTTCGAGAAAAATAGATTTTTGTTTCACAGGTTACTGCAATAATACACTAAAATACTACGGCGAGACACCAGATTGATTGTCTATACTAGAATTAGTTAAAAATTGGGAAAAAAACAAAAAAAAAATTTTTAATTTCCAAAAAAAATCTTGAATTTTTTTTTTTCTAATTTAACAAGTTCTTTTACAGTCAATCACTCTGAGAGTGTCAAAAAAAATCCATACCAACAATAACAGCAACCGGTGTCTCGCCGTAGTATTTTAGTGTATTATCGCAATAACCTGTAAAACAAAAACTCATTTTTCACGAAAACGGCTAGTTTTATAGAAACCTTTTCTGATGAGAAAGAGTCGGAGTATTTGAAAAAGTAGTTTTCAGCTGTGTAAAATGACACATGTCAAAAATTGGGCCCAAAAGGTTTGGTGGCCAGTCCGTTTCTGGTTTCCCCTACAATTTCAAATATTGACTTTACTATGGTGTTATGAGTCTTTATGGCCTACACAACATACGTAAATGTCATCAAATTCGGAAGCTACAGCAGATACATTAAATCGATGAGTATACCCCTTTAGGGCTTTGTATCTCCATTAGGAGGCGCTTTAGAGAAAAAAGTTTTATGACAAAGTGGGGTTGTTTTGACCACCCTTATACGCTACCGGAATTATGCCATATACTTACCGGACACCCTGTATACAGTATATGAAAAACATTTTTATAGGAGGAATTGTACCTATTCTCTATAATAACAAACTGTGCTAAAATCGGTTGATCGGTAGACATGGCAGCGCTATCAGTTAAACAAACCCCGCATCTGACACAAACTTATTCAAAATCTACTCATTGTAAGGGAGAATAAAATGCAAAATGCTATATGAAGCTTTTTGGAAACCTTCGTTTGGCATGGATGCCTAGATAGGTTTATTCGTATGGTAAAAATAAAATAGATCCCGTATAGTTTGGCCCAAGAGGCAATAAAATATGCAAACCATTATTAATTAAGAAAAACTCTCTAAAAATGTGAAATACTTACGTTTTTGATATCACATGCTATAAAGAAAGTTGAGTGAAAAGCGACTGCTGTTTCGTGTAGGTCAGGTAGTGATAAACGATAGGAACAGTGGGAGTTGTCTCTTTTTGTGACAAAAAGACCGTATGTCTTTCGCATTTTTCTTCATCGACTATGGTTTTCAATTTTATTGCCTATCAGGCCAAACTTTACGGGCTGTACAATAGAGATTTATTTTTTTCTTCGGTTCTGAACCGCGATTTTAAAAAGAAAGAGACATTTACTGATTGACGTTCTATGGAAAACATCTATGATAGGATTGTTAAGCGGTACGTTTTATGTAATTTAAAAATTCGGTGAACATTTTTTTCAAGACCATCAAGACCAAGACCAAGACTAACAAGACCAAGACCAAGACTGAGCCAGTCTTGTCTTGGTCTTGAGACTTCGAGACCAAGAACAAGACCAAGACCACATTCATTTTTCGAGACCAAGACCAAGACTGGCCAGTCTTGGTCTTGGTCTTGGTCTTGCGAAGCCCTAATTTTTATTTATAACTGGATACAGTTCAATATATTTGTTTGAACAATGTTATTGTTTGATTAGATGGAATTTTATGATCACTTTTTGTGACGTAAAATACACATTCAGATAGTGAATTTGAAGCTGCCAATTTTTTCCAAAATCTACTGAAGATTTGCGATCAAATTCACGGATATTCGTTCCAATGATCTGTTAACACTCAAATTCAAAATTCAAATTCAAATTTATTTACCAAAAACAAAAGAATAGTTTTACAAAAATATCTATACAACCCAGTACGCTAAGCCACAAGTGACTTGTCGGGACTCTGAAATACTATTTATCTAAACAACGCTATAACTAACCTACATATATTGATATACCCATGTAGTATACTTTACAATGAGCAACTATTACTATAATTAAATTGACCATGTATTCAGTAAAGGTAGCCTCAGTAAAATTTGTTCGTTACTATTTCTGATTCATTCAACTATTCAAAAGTTGAATTTCTTATAACTATACAAATTCTCATAACAAACTGGCAAAACGTTGTAAATTCTTGGTCCAACAAAACAGATATGTCGTTGACACGCTGTAAAATTCACCCTGTTTAAGGATAAGTGCTCTTGCGCCACTGATCGTGTTATATTAGGACGAACACAAGCACTCGTCTAGCTATACCAATTGTGAATTGAAATAATACAATTTTGAAGAATTGATTTATTCAAAAGACTTATTGAAAGTAGATAGAGACATTTGCAGATTCTAATATACAGGGTGTCCGGAAATGATGAGCAAAAAAAAAAATCAGAGGAGCATTCTAAACCAAAAATAAATGCTACCTCTTTCTATAAAGTTTTTTCGAAAATTGATTATTTTCGTAGTTACAGGGTGTTGAACTTAAATTTGTTTGCAGTTTTTTGGACCATGCCTTTTGCCACGCTATTGATATTTTGACAAAATCTCGTATTTGAGACTTTTTCGGGATAAGGAATTCAAATTTGCCCACCGTTTTTTCGCATTTTGTAGAGGGCGCTACATACGAGCTTTTACGTTGAATTGAATGGTCTCAACTTTTTTGTGGTACACTGTATGCGAATTTTGAGTGAATATTTTAATTCTACCAACCTTTTGACATGAATAAGGTACACTTCTTTTGTTTCGATAAATCTAACCGTTTTCGAGAAATACGCTAAAATAACTTTGCTTGCATGTGATAAATACGAAATTATATCGACTTATTTTCAACTTTTAACATAGCATGCTTTGGAATCATGCACTTTAAGTTGCCGTAGAAACCAAATTGATAAGAATCAGTTTTGACCGTTGGTAATTTTTCACGTTTTTCATTTTTTTTTTATTTTCAGTATTTTTGTCATTGACCAACATCAGCGTAACAACAAATTTCCAAAAAATTACTAACTTTCAAAGCTAATTTTTCCAAAACTTGTTTTTACGTCAACTTTAGCACTTGTTTTCAGAGTATGCTATGTTTAAGGTTGAAAATAAATTAAAATGATTTCGTATTAATTACATAAAAGCAAAGTTATTTTAGCGTTTTTCTCGAAAACGGTTGGATTTATCGCAACAAAAGAAGTATCCCTTTCCTATGTCAAAATGTCAAGAGAATAAAAATATTTGGTCAAAAGTCACATACAGTCTAGCACAACAAAGTTAAGACCATTCAAATCAAATTATAGGTTCGTATGTGGCGCCCTCTACAAAATGCAAAAAAACGGTGAGCAAGTTTGAATTCCTCAACTCGATAAAGCTCTAAATACAAGATTTTGTCAAAAAAGCGTGGCAAATGGTCTCGATCTGGTCACCAAGACCAAGACAAGACCAAGACTAGTCTTGTGGTCTCGCGAAGCCCTATATTGAATAACTTGTGGAGCTGTACCCACAAGTGAGGCTCTTAAATATTGAAATTTCTGTATATTATTGATTCTACTATTTTCATGTATCAATGACTAAAAAATGTTTTTGAATTCTAGCCTCTAGATCCGTCGAATTTAGGTAATTCAATCTTCGGGAGTTTCACTGCATCAGGCGAATCTGTCACCTTGTCAGATTAACCTGCCAAGGAACCCTGTGCCTAAATATGACGATCATTGATTTGATCGCCTGACGTATTTACTTTCAATACCATTCTGGCTCTTGATACTATACAACCTGTTAACCAACTCCTCGCGTTTAGGCAATTGGCATACAATCTTTGCTATGCTGTTAGAAATTTCTTGCCCAACTGTGAGATTTTGATTTTTTTTTAAAAAAATTGATTTTATGTTTCTAGATAGCTCTTGAAAAGTTGAGACCAGAAAGTGCCGACCGTTCTTCTTCATCTTGAACCGTTTGAGTTTTGGAGCTTGGATGCAAAAATGTCACTTATAAAATGCGATAACTCGAAAACGGCTGAGACTAGAAAAATTTCGTGTATCATAACTTTTGCTCAAAATTCAAAGCATATTCTAAATATCGAATAATATCTAGTGGGTTCCAGCTAAAAAAATGCAACTTTTTTGTTCCATGACTATGACCGACTTTGTAAAATCCTAGTTATCACCAACTGATAGATAATTAGAAACCGTTCATTTTTTATGATTAACTTTTTCCAGTAGCTCGCATAGTTTGACCGTTTAACCAATAATCGGCCTTTTCCAGACTTCTGACTAACTCTGTATAAGAATGCAATTAATTGTCAATAATTTCTATTGTGTTGAAATAATACTATTATATTTTTTTTATAAAGTTTTTAATCAATTAAAATGATAATAATGATAATAATATTAATAATGATAATAATAAATTCGTAGTGATTTTACACATATGAATAATTCATTGGTAGCCCCAAAACAAAAACATGACAGACTTTACAAAAAATTCAACATAAATACGAACCCAGGTACAAGAAAAGAACGAATAACAGAAGCAAAAGATACACTGAAACAAAAACTTATGGCATCAAGTGAAAAACTGAAGAGGTACATCATTTCTTATAAAAGGAAACAAGACAACATAAACTGCACATCAAACGAAAAGCATTTTTACAAAAATTTGAAATAAACAAACGAGGAGGCAAAAGATATCAAAGTGCCAAAACAGGCAGAAGTCGAAAAATACTGGAAGTCACTATGGTCAGAACCAGTGGAACACGAGCATGGATCAAAACAGAGTAAGAGAGAACAGAGACAGTAGAGCCAATGCTACCATATGAAACAACGACGGATGAATAGAAACACATACTAGAGAAGCTGCCAAACTGGAAGGCACCAGGGCCAGATAAAATTTATAATTATTTCTGAAAACTTCTGACGTCACTACATGAAAAAATGGCACAAATAATCCAACGTGTAATCACCCACTCAGCAGAAGTCCCACCATCCTTAACACATGGCATAACATATCTCAAACCTAAAAACGAGAACACAGAGGACCCTAAAAACTACAGACCCATGACATACCTGAACACTATTTACAAAATTATCACAAAAACGATGGCCGAAAAAGTAACAAAACATATCACAGAGCAAAAAATCGAACATGAAGAACAGAAAGGATGTAAAAAAGCAGCGAAAGGCTGCAAAGAGCAACTGATAATAGACAGGGTGATAACGAGGCAAGCAGAAGCAAACGGCAAAAACATAGCAGTTGCCTGGATAGACTATCAAAAAGCTTATGCCTCCATCCCTCATTCATGGTTGCTTCGCATTTTAGAAATTTATAAAATCGATCTGAACATCATACGGTTCCTGAAACAAACTATGGAAAATTAGGAAACAAAATTAATACCCACTCTACCCCAAATAGATCTTGAAACTAATAACATAAAGATCAGAAGAGGAATATTCCAAGGAGACACATGGAGCCCAAAATGGTTTATCCTAGCACTCAACCCACTAAGCACCCTTTTAGAGTCATCAAATATTGGATACAGTCCAACAAAAGATTGCAAAATATCACACCTATTCTACGTGGACGATCTAAAGTTATATTCTCCGGACGAAAATCAACTATCCTCGCTATTAGAAACCACTGCCACGTTCTCTAAAGACATACGAATGAACTTCGGACTAGATAAATGCGCATCAATTATAGCGACAAAAGGCAAAACAACAAAAACGAACAACAAAGATCTTCTAATTAACAACATATCATTCTCTACACTACCTAACAACGAAACATACAAATACTTAGTAAATGAAACACTTACACATAAAACGAAAGAAATGAAAGAGACCATAGAAAACAAATACAAGAACAGATTAAAAAAAGTCATGCACACACAACTTGATGCAAAAAATTAAATCAAAGCCATGAATACCTGGGCAATACCGATACTAACGTACTCATTCGGATTCAAACAGTGGACCATAACAGACGTACAAGCACTAGACAGACTGACAAGAAAAATCCTCACGGATAATAGAGCCCTACATCCAAACTCGGCTGTTGAGAGATTATACCTATCTAAGAAACAAGGAGAAAGAGGCCTAATCAATAAAGAATTAATACACAACATTCAAATACACAGCTTACAAAGATACTTTAACTTGAATGCAACTCAGTCATCATTACACGCGCCCATCAAACAAGCAGACAAAAGGTACACACCACTCAGCACACACACACAACTAAAGCAGATAGACAAGAAAACATCCTTCACACACATCAAACAGCAAAAAACTACATGGCAGATTCAAGAACGACCTCGATAAACAACATCAGCTGTCAACCAAATGGATCGAGCTCGGACACCTGTATGGTGAAACAGAAGGATTCATGTACTCCATACAGGACCAGGTTGTACCGACAAGAAATTACCAAAAATATATCACAAAAACTAACATACAAAATGATAACTGTAGAATGTGTAAATCAATGCCCGAAACGATACAACACATAACATCAGGATGTCCTAGCATAGCACAGACAGAATACCTAAACAGGCACAATCTGACAGCCAAGATCCTCTATAAAAACCTACTCCACAAACATAACATAAAAACAAAAGAAGAGCCGTACTACAAATACACACCAGACCAAGTCAACGAGAACCAAAATTATAAAATATACTGGGACCAAGGAATTATAACTGATAAGAAAAACTATAAACAATAGACCAGACATAACACTTATAGACAAAATCAACAAAATCACAACGTTAATAGATATTGCACACCCTCTGGATCACAACATACAGAAGACAACAACAGAGAAAATACGAAAATACACGGACCTAGCTGAGGAAATAAAATCAATGTGGAAAATGGAAGAAGTCCTCATTCTCCCCGTAGTCATCTCAGTCACTGGCCTCATACCACCGGAGTCACCCGCAGGATTCAAGAAACACAATATACCACTACAACACATAACGGACATGCAAAAATCAGTGATCCTAGAAACATGTCGGATAGTAAGGAAAATCGTGAAATAGTCAACAAGGTGTGACTTTTGCGAAAGCCCTCATTACCTTTTACCACATAGAAAATGTGAGACGAACCAATGATAATAATAATAATAATAATAATAATAATAACAATACTTCTTTATTTCAGACCTTACCACATGACATTTATTTCTATTTAGGTTCCTTTGTGATGTTCATCTATGTAGATAATACAAATTTTGGAGGTACAGTAATGCACCAGATTATATCGAAAGCCTAAAATTTGATAAAACTTTGGTCTTACATCATTAATAAAAGTTGTAGATAGTGGTGCATTCGAATAACTTCAATCCATTTGTCAATTTATATAATATCCTGGCGATTTTTTCAAAACATTTCTCTAGCGTTCCTTTGTCGCGTTTGAAAATTTTGTTTTCTTTCGACACGACATTAAAACTGAATTTTACTGACGTCAAAGAGACGAGAAAGTGGGATTTTCTAAGGCTAGCCGACAAAGTAGTGAAAAATGGCTAGGCGGTAAAATTTCTTTCAACTATTTCCAATAGAGGGCGTTACAAGATTATTTTCTGAATGCATGTGATAGGTATAGCAATATTCAATGGAATGTAATACCATCTTATTCAGATATCTCTTATGGATTCTGAGTATCCTATCCTTTACATTCAGGATACAAAGTAAAGTTCACACTTTTACGTCCCGGTTTGTTTTACAGTGACTAATACAAGATACAAGACAAATGCAACATGGCGGCTGAAACCTGAAATCTGACTATTTCCGGCCCCGGTGGCGAAGTGGTTCGATCTTGGCCTGGCGTGCGGAAAGACCTGGGTTCAACTCCCAGCTCGGGCATGCTTTTTTTTATAAAATCCTGTACTTTTTTTAATGTTTTTCTCGCTAAAGCTCGCCCGTACAGTTCTTCTTTTAGCCTGGAAAAATGTCACTTTACCGCCTAGGACTACAATATACTATTTCTGTGTAGTTTTTACAAATGGGTGGCACCATTGTAAAGAGTGTACAGCCGGTTGTAAAAAAACCATAGACGTATAACCAAGGATAGACTTAACTTCCCATTCATGAATTAATTTTTTGGCCGATCAATCATTGAACTTTAAGAAACGTTGTTTTAAAGCTTCAGGCAACGTTGCATTTCAATATCGCGCATGTTGAGTTGGAGTGGCCATCGAAGTTCACAGAGAGGACATAGGCGTAGGCAATTTTTGATGCTTTGATTATTTACTTGTTTGCTGTATTCAATGATGGTAGAACTCAAGGGCTGATAATTTTTTCAGTTTTTTCAACCTTATAATGAAATCGAAGAATCCCTGATGCTTTCTCAGTTTTGGTTTCTGTACGGAGGTTGCCGATCAATCACTTGACTGTCTTTATATTTTTGAGAAAAATTCCATGGAATGAGCTTGTCAGATACTTCCAATTTCGAATAATCTTATTTCCGTTTCTTTTCACAGTTTCTATTTTCAATTATCTCTGAAAGGAAACTATTGTGATCATGTAAAGATATCACTTCTGCAGATTATCTATTGGAGAAAAACATGGGTATCAGATTACGGGAAAAACACTGGATGTTATTAAAAAAAAAAATTGGGAAAGGAAATATGGGGATGAAACAGTTATATCAAGAAAATACCACTTGTGGGTTATTATACTGAAGAAAATCAAGTTAAGATCATACTGTTAATGCATGAGAAAAATATACGGGGTTGAGATACAGGGTGAAAAATTGGAGTGGATTTTTTGAAACATTAGGTATATCGCTTGTGGGGTATCATATTAGAGAAAATTAGGTGGTTTATGATTTTACGGGGCACATTTTCAAAATTTCAATAAAACATTTTAGAGTGAATGAGGGTGGAAGAAGTTTGCCTAGAAAAATCACTTGTGGAGTATTGATAAGGAATTCAACTATAGATGAGAAGTTTTTGATGTTAATACGTAAGATAAAGATATGCGATTGCAATACGGGGTGAATAACAAGGTGCGGTGATAAATTTTTCAAAATATTTCTTATTCAAAAAAATGCAAAGAATGGTTTTTTAGAGAAATTCAATTCAAAAGGAAGTGGAGGGTTTTGTGTGAAGTGGCTTCATTAAAAACAAGGGTTCAATGAAAATTAAAAAGTTGATGGCCACATAAAAAGGTTCACATTTCATTACCAAATATTTGTTTTGATTAAAAAAAGGATCATTGGGATATTTCGAATACGGTCATTGTGTCTTTATGTTACTCTTCGGTAATTGACCTATTTCCAGAATAACAAACAGGTCTGACCTAAGACTACCTATTTGAATATACAGGGTGTCTGGAAATGATGAGCAACAAATTCAGCTGAGAATTCTAGACAAAAAATAAATGCTTCCTCTTCCCATCATATTTTTTCGAAAATTGATTATTGACGGATTTACAGGGTGTTGCAGTTGCATTTTATTTTCAGTTTTTTTGCAATACCTTTTGCCAAGCTTATAATGTTTTGACAAATTCCCGTATTTGGAGCTTTATCGGGTTGAGAAAATCAAATTTGCCCACCGTTTTTTTGCATTTTGTAGAGGGCGCCACATACGAACCTTTACTTTGATTTGAATGGTCTTAACTTTTTTGTGTTACACTGTATGTGAGTTTTGACCAAATATTCTTATTATCTCGACCTTTTGACATAAGAAAGCGATACTTCTTTTGTTGCGATAAATCTAACCGTTTTCGAGAAAAACGCTAAAATAACTTTGCTTCCATGTAATGAATACAAAATCATCTTAATTCATTTTCAACCTCAAACATAGATGCTTGGGAAAATGTGCTATAAATGCCGTAGAAACCAGTTTTGAGAAAATTAGTTTTGAAAGATGGCAATTTTTTGAAAATTTGTTGTTACGCTAATGGTGGTCAATGACAAAAATACTGAAAATAAAAAAATCGAAAAAATGTGGAAAATTACCAACTGTCATAACCATTTCTCATCAAATTTGTTTCCACGGCAACTTCAAGCACATGATTCCAAAGCATGCTATGTGAAAAGTTGAAAATAAGTTGAAATAATTTCGTATTCATCACATGCAAGCAGAGTTATTTTGGCGTATTTCTCGAAAACGGTTAGATTTATCGAAACAAAAGTGGTATAACTTTTTTATGTCAAAAGGTTGGCAGAATAAAAATATTCACTCAAAAGTCGCTAACAGTGTAGCACAAAAAAGTTAGGACCATTCAAATCAAAGTACAGGTTCGTATGTGGTGCCCTTCCCAAAATGCGAAAAAACTGTGGGAAAATTTGAATTTCTTATCCCAAAAAAGCCTCAAATACCAGATTTTGTCAAAATATTTTGAGCGTGGCAGAAGACATGGCTAAAAAGCTGCAAATAAAATTTAAGTTAAACACCCTGTTACTCCGTTAATAATCATTATTCGAAAAAATGTTATGAGAAAAGGTAGCATCTATTCTCGGTATAGAATGCTCCCCTGATTTTTTTGCTCATCATTTCCGGACACCCTGTATAATCTAAGGGTCTGACCTACAATGATAAAAACTACTCTACACATTATTTATTCTTTATTCGCCTTAAAAATATAAAATTTAAGTATGAACATTCCTAATTTTCCTAGTGGCAAGCAGAGATGGAACTCTAGAAAAAATATTAATTGAATAAGTTAGATATAAATAATGAATAATGAAGACATTATGTGTGTAGAGTGTCCGCCGATTGAATCTATGATTTTTTTTTATGTTCAAAGGTATTTTCACCATCTATACAACTATGATTTTCACCCAAAGTTCAATAATGTGAATACACATTCGAATTTTTGAATATCTATCTGAAAATTTGTATAACACTTCGCGTTAGTTTATAAACAACGTTGTTAACATTTTTGATAAAACTTCACGGACGCCATGTTTTAATTGGATCAACATTTTTATTAGTATCTTCAATTCGTTTATACAAAAATCATTTTTACATTTTTGATAAAAGTATAAAGTTTTGGGACATTTGCTATTTTCCCTAAATTATGAACACGAACAGGGACTTCATTTATAATTTAATGTTCACATACAGATATTATTGAAACAGATAGAAATAAATGTCTATGTTTTTTTTTTTCCAAAATATTTTTATCATATAGTTAAAAACAAATGAGCTTCGCCTACTAAAAGCAATTGGTTCAGCCATTTTTGAAATACATACTTGAATCCACTTTATTATTTCCAAATAGAATTGCATAATAGATGAATGAGTGGACAGATGGCTTCACGTATAAAAATAAGTGAAAACTGTCCATTTCGTCAAAAATATTTACGTTGAAAATGAATTTTCTTAACACAATCTTATTACAGAAAATGCCTTTTTGTCGTAGAATGACATAGAATTACATTCTCCTCTTATCACCTCAATCCTTGGATTCCTTTGACACACTGTATAATATTTTATACGAAAGATATCGATTTTGAAGTGTGAAGTTCAAGATTAAACACATATTTTTATAAAAAAAAAATAGATCCATGTTAAGCTTGGAGTCAAGTATGCTAAGGATTTTAAAAATTTATCATTTTAACTGAAGCGACGCTACTGATGGCAGCCACCCAACTAATCGATATCTATTTGACGTTTGGAATAAACATGCTTGCTTACCTATGAAAAGATAGATTATCTACCAAAAAAAATAGTCTTTTGTGTCACAAAACACTACATAGCTGTACAAAAGTTCAGCACAACACAAAATCTTACCACAAAAAACGCAAAAGTACCGAAATATACGTGGAAAATCCATTCAGCAATGTCATGCAACGCTGTACTCTGAAGATTAAACGAAAATTTACGAAAACCTACTACCTGACCAAAGTGTTGCCGGCTTGTCGAAAAAGCAAATTGAATTGACAATAACATGATGTCTTTCAAATTTTTGTTCCCTGAATAGTTCATGATCTAATAATGTGTTTGATAAATAATAGTAATTTGAACAGTTTTAAAAATAATAAAGATCAAAACGGATGCGTAGTTTTACGCATATTATACATCATAGCTTTATGATTTTACAAGTTGTTGAAACTTGACATCATAGCTTGTTTATGCTCATAGGTGTATGATTACGTTTTATGTAAACATGTTGAGTCTATCCTTGGTTATAAGTATATGAAAAAAACTGATACGACTCTTGGAGCACTTAATTCAAATTTGAGCTCTAAACAACCATGTCGTCGCTTAGCAAAATTCATTGTTTTTATGTCACTGAAGTTGTCAGTGTCAAATTGAGAAATTGTCAATCTATCCAAATTAAGCACATGTTACTATGGCATATTTGACATATTTTCTGATTCTCTTGCCATAACCCGTCATAGTCATACGGACACCTTTTTGTCTAATAATTGTTATGTGTCATCCTGCTTAAAATTTAAAAAATGCAATAAACATTGTATCTGTTTTTTTTTGTATCCGGCTGCTATTCCTGAAAATTTCACAATAATTTACCAAAGGATATACTGCATAATCACTAAATGGACAATTTGCATATATTTTCAAATGACTTGAAATTTTATATACTTATTCTAGACAATATTAGAAAGTCATCAGCGATTTTTTTTCCAAAATACCCAAAAATATACTAAATTAATAAAAAAGAAAACGCAAATCTCACTGTTTGATCGGAAACGGGGAGGGGCCATATTCCCCTCCCGAGAGAGAGAGAGTCATCTTAGTCAATACGCCAGATGGAGATAGATGATGTATTCTGTGACGTGATGGATGTTGATTGGCGCTCTTTAATCGGTGATAACTACATTAATAGTGGCCGTAGGTCTAGTTTTTGAACATCAATGGCATCAGTACTCACTAATGCTTATATTTTTCATATTTCCAAAAAATTTGCAAATTGTCCATTTTGGACCTGGCAAAAATGTTTTCAGGTATTCTGCAAAAAGCGAATGAACTAGCTTATAATCACCCATTTTTCGAACTGATAATCTGCTCAACTGACAATATAGACACCAAAATAAAATGACGTTTTTTTACCATCGCGGCAAACATCATATTTCGTGACGAACTACGTAAACGCGCATGACCGCTGCCTAAAATCGATGACCGGACCCCCGCACCTGAGCGGTTGTGTTACAGACTAGCGTTAAGGAGATTTGTCCGGTCAGAAATTTCACTCAATGCAAGCAGTTTTTCTGGAATGTGCCAATTTTTTATTACATCACCTTTCAAAACAATTCAAGTTTCATAAGGTAGGTAAGATATACCAACCCAAACTGGGCAACCCAATATCTATTTTTGGAAAAAACGGTAACAAAAACGGCATCTCAACGGTCAAAAAATACAAAAAATCTACATATTTCGCCCTCTTGTGGGTGACGTATAATCCGTTAAGTTAAATAAAAAAAAAACGATAGTGAATTAACTAAATTGAACCTTTCTGAGATCATTTCTGACAATCTCCGTTTGATATGATTAAACAGGAATCAGTAATACCTTCCACAAAATACCATGTGATTCACAATAAATTGCTACCGTCTTCGAACAAAATCTATACCCATCTTTTTTCAGGGGTTGTGTTTAGTTTGTTCAGTTACCGACGTGATGCTTACCTACTATATCATAGAGTGCCCAGAGCTGGAAACTAATATATGACTTATGTTTGTTAGCATTTTTTTCGTGCGTATGAATCCCCTAAATCACCAAGTCATTCCTTACCACCAGGCATGTCCGTTGGAACACATTTTGCGGGACCTTCTTTGCGGTTGAAAATAACAAATGCATAAGCTTACCTGTGAGATTCAATTTTTCTGATTCTTAAATCATTAACTTTTTTCGTTAAATAAATTCAATGTCACTCTTGATCTGGCAAAATGTCTACACAATGTATCAATTTGTTCTGTAAACTCACTTATTCTCAATCCATGTGATCAGGTAGAAGCGGAAGTGTCCGTCGAAACGGTGTGAGGTCACGAACACGGGGCAGTTCTGTACACACACATACACACGTCACTGCAATACCGTTACAACTCCAACTCACCAACGCAAAGTCAGCGCGTTCCGGACCATATCCTCTCTGTCGCCTTCATCATTTCATAGTAGGTCCAGATTCTACGTAGCCTCAACTAATCATGTTATTCAAACTTTACTTTTTCAACAGTTCTTTTCCTACTGCTCCTCACTTTGTGTTTTATTCTAGGGATACAGATTTTTCTATTTGTCTACTATAAACATTGCTACAAAGGTAGTATGCCCAATTATCTTGACATAAACTTAAAATTTTATAATCTAGGTATGTCACTGAATGGATTGATGATCTTTGTTACTGTATGAAGTCGATGATAGAGCGCAAAACAGTTATAGTTGAAACTTATAGATGAAGCTGGCGATGAACCAAATCGTAGCTGGTCACCTTTAACCGAAGAAGGCTATGCCGAAAAACTCAGGCTATTGAGAGAGGCCAGTGCCATAACAATGGAAAGGTGGAGGGCACCAATAGTTCTAGCATGGTTAGAAGTAGCGCTTGGTATGCCGCAGTATGGAGTTCGTTGTGCAGAAAATATCAAAAGTGGAAAGGTGAACTTCAACAATATGTTTTTCTGGTGTAACTTTACTTCGTAGCTTGAAAATACTGTGTTGTGTTATACAACACCAAGTATTCTATAACCTGCCATCTTTGACTTGAATTTAATTATTCAATGATAATCATTATGGATAAGTTGTTTCTCCGGGCAGGTCCTCTTGGAATTAAGCGATGTAGAGCTTGAATGTGGACTTGGAATAACTCACGCTATGCACAGAAAAAAACTACGACTAGCCATCGAAGAGCACCGAAACCCAGCACTAGTGAGGTATCCCTACATCGCACAACTAGGACATACATGGGTATCCAGTGAATGGCTGCCGGACCTGGGGTTATCTCAGGTATGGGTCTAATATACAGAGTCGCTGATATGTATGGGAACGGTGCAGTGGCAGTGCCTTGTAAGTCAGGGGGGGGGGGCAGATAATTTTGGGCGGGTGTATTATTTCTCTTGATTAGAAATAATGAAATACAAACCTTCCAAAAATGTAATTGTTGTATAAGTTATACAGTACAAATGAAAAAAACTTTTCCGTACTCGGAACCTACAGGTTGTTGCCTAATTCCGTACATTAAATTCAATAGCGTATTTCTGAGTCAATTTTTTTTCGTATTTTGAAATACTTTTCCTGTTCAAATGTATAGAAATATTTTGCGGAATAATAAGGTTTTTTTTCTCGAAAACGATGTCATATACGAGAAAAATCTAGGAGGAAAAAAGTTGTATTTATTTTTTATATTACTAAACTATTAGTGAGATATGACCCTCGGGACAGCACTGGTCACTGGTCTTTATAACTTTCACTAAGCTAGGGCTAATGTTGGCTTTTATCACTAAAAATAGATCTGCCAAATAAAAAAAAATGATTGAAGGATATTTGTAACATTAATTCGTGAAGAAACGATTTTATGAAAAGTTCAACATCCTGTATCTTGAAAACAATGCTTTTTCGGACCCATGTTAATGTGAACTTCTTTTCATAAAATTAGGTCAGGAATACGCCCTTGCATTTAATGTACGGAATCAGGAAACACCCTGTATAGTATCATTCTACGGGTTTTAATGGTTTTGAACCTATCTAGGTATTAAGGAGCTAGATCCAAAAATGGCAATTGATTCGACTATTGACAAAATTGATAATTATTGGAAGCGCATGAAATAGTGTGAATAATGCCAAACTGGTAATGGCGGAACGAGAGATTGTTATCGGAATTCAAAGCAAAGCCCCATGAATCATCTTTTCTTCTCTTTCTACTGTTTATAGCATTGTTCGCCTTGCAACTGACGGAAAAGATGTAAGCTTCTTGTCACTGTATTATATCAATCATTTGAACGATTCTCAAGCAACGATCCTCATGTAGTCATTTATTTTATGATTGAATTATGAAAATAATGTATCGATAAACGTAGGGTGCGCAAATGACAAATTAATAATGAGGGCGGGAGGAGGGCTTGCGCCTTCTCTTGCCCCCGTGACGTCCCGCCACTGGAACGGTGGATTTTTGGGTAAACTATACAAAGTATCGAAAAAAAGTAAACAGAAAGAAATTAGGTTTTCAAATGCCTATAAGGCAGAGATTATTTTTAATATGCATGATCGATCATAGAGTCCGCAAAAGTCATAAAAAAACATCGCCAAATACGAATAAGAATAAAATTGATCGTTTTCCATTTCAGAAGTTATAAGAAAAATACCAAATACATTCCGACGTACATCTTACACAGCGTTCACAAAGGTCAGTCCAATGTACGAATGTTGACCTTCAAAACGCCAAAACATCTGACAAAATCAGACTTTATTGAGGTACCCTTAGTAAATTCGAAAAAGTCCCTAGATTTTGAGCCAGAGTTTTGTTAACGAGGCAAATTCCAGTTTGTCGCCAATCTTCAAAAGTATCACTTTTTCGAAACAAATACTTATTAACGAAAATATTGCTCATTAAATTCTACTCAGAGCAAATCGTTTTTGAGTAAACGTTGCGGGAAGATACAATTTACTTATGTATTTCTTCAACAAATGCGTACTATTTTCTACACCACGGCAGGGGTAGGTATATTACTAGGTGAGTTTTTTTACTCATGTGGTATCCCCATTAGGCCCAACCCATATCTGACACGCGAAACCACCCTTCGCTTAAATTATTCATGTTCGTCCAGCACATCCAATAACGTGTTAACTTCATCGTTTTCCCCTCAAATGAATTCGTCATCTGAATGATGAGTTGATGACATCGTGTATTCAAATAGTTCTACTTCTTCTATAGCACCGATGTCACTATCCAGAGCATGTCACTTTCGATACGGCAACACCGGCACTGATCAGAAGCCGGTGGCAGAGGGTTCTAAATCGGTTCCAATCAATTGTTCACGATCAGTCCTTTGGATTCAAATCGTTGTCAAGCAATTTTTGGATCTTCAGATATATACTACATAAATGCTGCTGTGCTGCACTGAAGATTGGTGGTAGATTGAAAAATGGGTCTGGTCTGTTTTGTCTGGATGCTTTCACGAATGAATAATACCTGTAGCGATGAATGGAGTTTTCAAAATGCCACACACTCCGCGCGAATTATTAACGGATCATTGAATCAAATTACCTACTTCTAGCAATGTACAGGGGGGCAACTAAGAATGTGAGGTACTGTATCTGAAAAACTATCCATCGAAGAGGCTTGCGGTGACAAAATTTATCACTAGAACGGACAAGAGAAAAACCTGGTAAATATTGTCAAATTTCTGAAATGGACGCTAGACGCCCTCTAATAAAAAAAATCCTTATCTTCAAAGTCAAGGATAATCTGAACCTTTTTTGATGTATCCCTAGAAATAAAAGGGGGAGATTTTCCAAAGGCCTCCATAAATAAGACCCCACATCTTTGAAACGGCCCAGGCGATTTCAACAAGCTTGAGCCCCTTGAAAAGAACTATTCTAAGGCTATAAATTTCAATATATTTGAAGTCTTGTTATTTTCACATATCGCCGCTAGAAGACTTTTTTTGACACTCCGACAAAATGGTTGATTTTCTAGAGAAAAAAGTAGCTTAATCATTTCTTGACTAGCTCGCAGAAACCGCATCTCGATATATTGTTCCTTACCCAAAATATCGGCTGAAGAAAGCTGTATACGAAAATTCCTTACATTTTTTATTTTTTTTTCAACTATATTTTTTTGAAATTCTCTTGAATTGAAGTTCTGGCGCCAGAAAGGACCGATTCAACTATGGAAGGTTTTTAATGCTCGCAGAAATGCTCGGAATACTGACCATCACGCTCTATGCGTTGCTGAATCCTCGCATTGGTAGACAAAACTGCAGTTTCAATTTTTACTCTAGGTATGTGACGTATCTTCTATAGCCGTAGGTTGAGTCTGAAACACGATGTACTTTATCTTCAAGTTGAGTCTGATAATAGCGGAAGCCATGGAAACATGCTTCATCTTCCAATCCGCCGCTGTTGAAATACTACATTAATTTGCTCTCGTACATTAACAGAAAAATGAGCTGGAAAACCTCTTACTGCAAAAACATGTTTTGCTTTGTTTCCGGAGGCACATCTGCCAACAACAACGGTAATTGATTGACCGTAAAGTCAAGAAACACATTGCCAATTAGAGATTGCTCAAAAAATATGACCCAATAATTTACCACACATTTAAACTCCAACATTCGTTTTCAGGGTTACAACTTACAAAATAGAGAGAATTCCAGAAAAATATAGCTACAAAAAATAAAATCTTTAAAATATTTCGTATAAAATCTTTTTTAGCCGATATTTCGGGTAAGGAATAAGGTATCGAGATGTGGTTCTCGAGAGCTAGTTGAGGCATCATGAAGTTACTTTTTCATGAAAGAAAAAATAATGCTTTCATTTTTTTGAGAAAATTCACCATATTTGTCGTTGTGTCAAAAAAGCCCTCTAGCGGTGATTGATATGTGTGACTAACAAAACTTCAAATATATCAACATTTGTGGCGCAAGAGTTGCTCCAACGATCCCAAGTTGGTTGAAATTGGCTTACCCGTTTTGATACTTCTTCACACTCAAGCACTTTTCTTCTTGCCGCTGCGTTCTTTTTCAATACTTGAAAATTTACTCATTTATAAGAGTAACAACTTTTTTATCGCATTTTTCTTCGGATTCTCATCTTTAGTTGTGCCCACAAGAGTTCAATGAGATAAAAACCACAATAATAAGTTGGTATTCTCAGAATAGTATGACGGTATTTTTTAAGGATAACAAGTCAACTTATCAATGACATACTGTTTTCCCATTCTTCATACGAAAAAAGAACTTCTAATCATTCTTTTTTATACAGTATGTCTCACAACACTTTTGAGATTTGAAATCACTCTGACTTCCTCCATCCAAGAGAGCTCTACACACTTGTTGATTGCTCTTTGAATTACCAATCTGCACCAATGCAATCTGTGATAACACTTGTGATGAATCACTACGAACCTCACTGGATAGGTTCCTTGTAGCATTTGCAATATTTGTCGCTTCTTTGGTACTCTGCTGATAAGCTGATTCGCTTTTTTGAACATTGGTTCCACTATTATGCTTCTTATAATGCAACAATGAATTGTGCTTCATCTCACACTTGTTACAGCCATATGCTGCACATAAACCAAAAGATTGTCCACGTTTGAGACAATTGAAGCACACTTTCAACTCTTCTGCCTTATTAACTCTGTTGTCTACACTCAATTTCAAAAATTGTGAATATTTAAACAACATACCGTCGTCAATTTCACGAAGTGGCGTATCTCAAGAAATCGTATTTTGTGATAGGACCACAAACTTTTTAGCTAACATAGAGCTTTTTCAACTTTTCATCTGACAACGTGCCGTATTTTAATCTCTTATACTTTCAGTATAACTCAATGAGATACGACACTTTGTGAGATGAAAGAGCTTTCTTCAATGTGAACTTTTGTGGTCTTATAAAAAATACGATTTTTCAAGATACGCCACTTCCTGAAAATGACGACGATATGAGAAGCACCACACATTGAACAACACAACTCTTCAACTGAGAAAGACTGATTCCGTTGTCTGAGTTTATTTGGCACCACAAGTTCACTTTTCTTTTTCACTCCATTTTTGGTCAACTCCTAATTCTCCAGAAAATCAGCTCTCGACTTCAAAAAACCAATGAACTCACTAGGTTATCACTTGATATTCTAGCTAACTTTTCACCCACAATAAAAATAAGCAAGGTATCCCAGGACTCACATGATTGATTCAATCCTTCCAAAGATTTCACTGGTTTTGTTATATCATCAATCAAACTCCTCAAATCACAAGAACTCTCTGACAACAGCACTGGCAAGTTTAATAGGCCTTTGTTAACGCCCGTGTTGGTGTTGGATGCCAGAGGTCGCACTGTTCCGGAGTTGCCCAAAAGAAGACGCACAACAATGAAGTGAGGTGTGACAGAAGTGACAGGGCCAAAACCGCAAGACTATAGGACGATGAAGCGAGCAAAAAAAGAAGAGAATATATCAATCCATGGCAACAGTGACTGAATGTGAATTCTCGTTTTTCTTAATTCATTTTGTATTTTTTCAAACGTTGTGGTTCAATAAAGTATCAAAACCTGCGAATTCAGTTCATTACACGATCAGCCTTACATATGATTTTGCACTGATATACTTTCATTTTTGAACCTACCGCACAATGTTTTCCATCTCAAACAATAATTATCACCGCTGAGCTTCATACTCCCCGAATCATTTGAGCAGCACCTCCCTCTAGTGACGTTCTCAAATAATGAAATTTTTGAATTGCTGGTATAGAATCGTTCGAATTTATCAACGAACCAAACAAATCCCTGAACTCCAACCAGTTTTTATAGTCACCAGAAAAAGTTTTGAGAATAATTGCAGGCAATTTTGGATTCTGCATCGAGTGATTGATATTAACAGAATCAGGATTTCATTAGGAGTCACTCGATTCAATAGGCAAATTTGAATTCACATTTTCATTTAACACTGCTTTTGTTTGGTCACACAAATTGAGATAAATATTTTCAAATTGTTCACGCTAACTGCCCTGCTCTTCCAAATCTGCATCATCAACCATCATTTCAATTGCGTTTTGAAGCTCTTCAAATTCTTGTGAAACACACTCAAATTCACTTATCCTGCATGTTCTCGATCTATAAAAGCACTTGTGACGCCTCAGTCGGCTCAATCTCTGACACATTTTTTCACACATGTATCAATATATTTTTTAAAGAGAATTTGACAAGTCCTAATTAGACCACGCTTCTTTTTTAAATCGTTGAGTTGCTTTGGCACTTCTGCCATTTTCAAAAACAAATTTATGGCAAATTAAATGAAGCCACATAGAGAAAAATATTCCGGAAATAAAGAAAACAATATGGAAAGGAACCACATTTATCTTCTTGATACACCGACCCCCGCTCCACAGTACAGCTCCACAGTACAGTGGCTTGATGATCGAGTCTCTGTACCTCTACAGCATGCACAGGACACTCGTCAGTCCAAGAACACTACTGGGACCACACCAATCTTTCTCCAAATCCCACAATCTGTCAACAGCGCCAACGTCGCCAAAGGTCAGCCAAAAAATAATCGTACAAACCCAGTACAATTTAGGTAACGGTGTTTAATGATAATATGCCTATAAAACTATATAGTGACTGCACTACATTTATCCAATGTGCCGAGCAAATGTCTATTTTCCTATTTTAATAAGAATCATTTTTATGAAATTTGTTGTTTGTTAGATTATTTTATTTCTATTTTTTTAATTTTTTATATCTTCTTCTTTTTCGCAATTTTTTTAATTTTTATTTTATTTTAATTGTATAAACAGCTTTGTCAATATTTTGATTTAAAATGTGCCGATCAAGCATTTTTTTATTTGATTTAATAAGCCGGCCAAATTGAATTTGGACTGCAGTTTCTACGCATGAGCCGGATCTTGATTTTTTGATTGGTAGTTTGCCGTGACGCGCCAATAAACTGCATTTCGAAAACTTAATAAAAAAATAGCAACAATCCAAGATCGAAAGAAAAAGTCTTTGTTTTCCAGGGCGTCTTGATGAACTTCACAAGCCAAATAAGTGATAGTTGGCCACTTAAGTGAAACATCAGGCTTCGTAGGACGAGAGCGGGTTCTCCAGAATTCAAAACAAAGCTTTTGCCGCCCGCCGTCGCGCTAGATGGTTCACTCTGTACCGGAGGCTGCTTTGGTGAGACTGCGCAGAAAGACTAGTCCCAGTTCAAATGTGAGGGGAGATGATATTCTCGTTCTTACAGTCGGCTTATGGCGATATGCGAATTATGCGATGTTATCGGTATATAGTTGTATAGGTATATGCGGTGTTACAACACTGGCCCTCATACCACTTGATGACGAATCAAATTGGGGTAATTTTTCCTATTCCACAACAAATAGGCACTTTTTTACAATTTTGCTCCACAACGACACACAATATCACCACAGATACTAGATGTATCCTACTCGAAGGACCTTGTTATGAATTCAAGCACTTTCTTGTAAGTTTTTCAGAAAATAATGGATCGAGAAATTTCCACGTCTTTACTTTTCTGAATCTCAAACAAGTCGGTCATTTTCGATACATAGAGCGGCGTTGTCGTGCTTTACAAAATGATTCAACTAAATCTAATAAAAAAGTATGATGTTCAAACAGTGACAATCAAGCTGAGCTCTACGTACGACTGACACGCTGGTTTGTTTAGGACGTCAAGCCTATTTCACGATTATCGGTCTAAAGGTATAAAGTCAATGGTTCTGATCAAATTTTTAAATGACAATTTTTGATATTGTCAAAAATAAAGGGACTTTACTCTTTGGCGAAATTCATTTTTTTTTGACAAACCGCATATACGAGTGAAAAAATTTGATATCAGAGCAAAACTTTTTATGACAAATAACTTTTTCTTCTAAAATAACTAATAGAAAAGTTTTCCATATGGTTCCAACTTGATGAGACATACTGTGTATGTAAACTTAACGCAAAATGTATTTCCGATAAAATAAAATGAATTCGAATCCACGACAATTTCTATTTTCTCAAGTACAAAAATAGGACCATTCGTTCAAAGACGCAGCGACCGTAGACTTCTTTCTGCAAACCCCTCATGTCGGCTCCGTTCGTCCATCCCGAAATGCAATTCTCCATTATCAGATTAATCAGGTAATCTTCTGCTTACACGGCTATCCTGCAATCGGTGCGTCCTCGCGCCGCAACTGAGAAATTTAAAAAAAAATGAAAAAAAATGTCTTTTTATTATGTCTGGGGCCTCAGGTGCTACTACTACTACTACTACTGGTCATTTCAAATTGCTCGCAAGTAGGGTTGCCACTATCCTTATATTTCTCCACAGTATTATGCAAAGACGCTACCTGGACATAGGCGGGGTTGCCACCTTCTAGGCATAGTGTGGCTGTCACTATCCTGATATTTCTTAACCTAATATGAAGACAATTATCTGGACATTGGCGGAGATGCCACCTCTCAGATATTTCTTCACATATTCACAGAGACAACTTCTTGGGCATCCCAATAGAGGGGTTGTTCCTATCCTGATCACTTTTGAACATGATAATATCAACATTCAACATTCAAATCAAAATTTCGTTCTGTATTGAATCTCGTATAAAATCAGATATCAATAAATTATTATGCACATTCTGAAACATTAGTTTGACTGCGACTGGGAATATTTCAGGGAACTATTCCCTTTTTCAACTCACTTGGCATTTTCAATCAGACGGCCAACGTCTCAGCTGTTCGTGAGCGGCTACTGCATGTGCTCATTTGACCCTTCTTGCAGCACTGCTCGTATGGTAAACGGTCCTTGAAATTAGGGTTCTAATTTACCTCTGCCAGCCAGTTGAGAGTCTTCTATAGCTACAACATCTCCAGTAATAAACAGCTGTGTACTGTACCAACTTGCATGCAATGCTGAGTCCATCTGTTTGCATTTTCTCGGATATGATCCCGAGCTTCAGCAACGGCAACGTCGAGATCGATGGAGTCATCCGTTGAAAGGTAAAATTGTTCAGTTGCTTTTAACCTTGGATTACCACCATCATGGAGCACAAAAGGTGCGTATCCAGTTACTTAATAAAAGGTGGCATTGATATTCTTATCTATGGCTGCTAATGAAGTGATCCAAGGGCTGAGGGGCGCTAGTAATAAATCAAATACC
This sequence comes from Orchestes rusci, assembly GCA_958502075.1. Taxonomy (NCBI): domain Eukaryota; kingdom Metazoa; phylum Arthropoda; class Insecta; order Coleoptera; family Curculionidae; genus Orchestes; species Orchestes rusci. Next base: position 51,593,507 of record OY293303.1, on the reverse strand, counting down.
GTTCTCATAAGGCGTACAACTTGTCCATTTTCTCTTTGTACTTCCGTTGCAATATGGTGAAGTTTAACATTGTGATCATTCAGAAAATTTTGAAACATCATCAAAGTGAAAGCAGCGGCTCTGTCAGCTATGATGCACTGCAGTTTTCCCAATTCTTCAGAAACTCACCACAATGAGCGAATTGAATCCTCAGAGGCTTTTTTGGGAATTGCCATACTTCTAAAATGTCATTTGTCTTGTGACTGTTCTGCCAAAATCCTGCACGGGGACCAGTGTGGGATTTTCCAAAGACGGACGCTCTGCGATTCTTGATGTATTTTTTCAGGCACTCTTCCATCCCTGGCCAAAATAAATTCCCTCTCATTTTTTCAATACACTTCTCGCAACCAATGTGCGAAGATAGGTCATGGTAAAGTCGCATCGTAAGTGGGCAACTGGTAAAGGGTGTCCCAACGATAGAGTAAAGTAGGTTCTATCATATAGAATATGAAAAATATCAATATCAATATGCGTCACAGGTTAGGGGTGTAAATAGCGCACATTCTGAAAATATTTGGAAACATACAAGATGCGTCACAAAAGTATGACACGAAAAAGTATGATTTTTTTAAATGGAATGCCCTGTATTTGATTTTATTTTTGGATTCTATGTGTCACTATAAACATTTTTTGTTCTATAATATATGGGTCTAAATTTGATAGTTTTTGAAATATTCGAAATTAACGGAAAATTTTGCATTTTCATGATATTGGAAAATGACTGTTTTCTCCCTTATTTAAGACATTACAATCTTGAGATTTGGTGAGGATAAGGACTAGAGTCATATCAAAGCTTCCACAAAAAATATTCGCTATTTGTTATACAGGGTGTCTTTTATAATGGTCCAAATTTTTCGATTTTCAAAATAATTTTTTTTTTTTTTTTAAATGGTACACCCCTTTTATTATTACTATAGTGAATTGCGTATTTGAAAACCTATCATTTTTGCTAATAATATCCTATACCTATCTTCAATAGTTATCGAGAAAATTCGAATTTTCCAAATCGTTCGGTCATATTATATGGAATGTATGGCGATCACCGGCCGTTGCCATGGAAAAAACAAAAATTATTGTTGACAGAAGTAAAAATTAAACCTTTTTTTTTTATCCAGTGGAAGTGGAAGTGTTTCATACACGAAACGTAAAAGTGTTAACAAGAACGCAGCAAACGAAGAAAAAGAACTAGATATTTTGTTACATATTGAAGAAAATCCCCATGTAAGTAGTAGGGCATTAACAACTATATGCAACACTTCAAAATCCACTGTGAATCGGACAACAAAAAAATTCAAATACCAGCCTCACCATATTCATCTTCATCAAGAATTGCTGGAAAGAGATTTTGAAAAACGAGTTCAGTTTTGCAATATCATCAATCAACGAATTCAGTTGGATAACAACTTTTTGTGCAAAATTATGTTCTCCGATGAGGCGACATTTAGAAGCAACGGTGCTGTAAACAGGCATAATATGCACTATTATGCGACTGAAATTCCATTTTGGCTACGAGAAGTCCAACATCAAAATTATTGGTCAATAAATGTATGGTGTGGCATCCACCATAACCAAATCATTGGTCCCTTCTTTTTTGATGAACATTTATTGGGTCGCAACTATTTGAATTTCTTGCGTGAAGAAATGCCTATGCTACTTGAAGATATCAATTTAATCGAACGGGCAAATATGTGGCTGCAACAGGATGGTGCACCTCCACATTACCATCGTGATGTACGGGCATTTTTGGATATGCAATTCCCAGGAAAATGGATAGGACGTGGAGGTTCTATTCCGTGGCCACCGAGATCATGCGACTTAACTCCCCTCGATTTTTTTTATGGGGATTCATAAAAGACCAAGTATACTTTATCAAGCCAACCACCATGGAAGATATGAAAAATAGAATACGGGACGTTTGTCATTCAGTGACGCCTTTGATGTTATCAGAAGTCAGGCTGAATCTTCAAGGAAGACTGAATCTGTGTATTCAACAGGGAGGTCACCTTTTTGAACATATATTAAGACAAAATATCGATTAACAATTTGAATATTAGTATTACCTTTGAATAATAACTTGAAACTTGGCATAGTTTATCGTTTTATTGCAAAATACAAGGTAGTGATTTAGAAAATTCGGAATTTCTCGATAACCATGAAAGATAGGTATACGACATTATTTGCAAAAATTGCAAAAATGATAGGTTTTCAAATACTCAATCCACTACCGTAATAATAAAAGGGGTGTATCATTTGAAAAAAATGATTTTTTTTATTTTGAAAATCGGAGAGTTTGGACTGTAGTAAAAAACACCCTGTATAACAAATAGCAAATATCTCCGGTTCAAGCATTGATATGACACTAGTCCTTATTCCTACCAAATCTCAAGAGTGTAATATCTTAAATAACGGAAAAAAACAATCATTTTTCAATATCATTAAAATGCAAAATTTTTTCGTTAAATTCGAATGATTCAAAAACTATCAAATTTAGACCCATATATTATAAAACAAAAGATGTTCATAGTGACACATAGAATTCAGAAATAAAATCAAAAACAGGGCATTCTATTTAAAAAAATCATACTTTTACACGCCATACTTTTGTGACGCACCCTGTATGATTCCAAATATTTTCAGAATGTGCGCTATTGACACCCCTAACCTGTGACGCATATTGATATTGATATTTTTCATATCCTATATGATAAAACCTACTTTACTCTATCGTTGTACAAAACACTTGACGTTCACCTTTTACGGTTTAATAGGATCATAAGCCTTAGTCAATACACTAATTTTTCTCTGAATAGAACGTGTCGTTCCTTCACTTAAAACTACATCAAGGTATTTGGTCTCTGTCGCAAAATATCTGCATCTGTCGTAGAAAAACCAGCTTTAGCTAAGGCACTTATCACTGAATTCAGGTTTTTCATTTCTTCTTCAACTGTTACGTAAGGTACTAGCACATCATCAAAATACACCAATGCCTTCTTGCCTTTCAGGGATCCCTAAGCCTTATCAATGGCTCGAATAAATTGCTGGTGCCTTGAAATCACCGAATGTCATGCGGTGAACTCAAATTGGCCATCAGGTCGAATGCAGTTATGTGTGTCGAATTCTCTTTTATTTCCATCTGATAGAATCCGAATTTCATATCCAGTGTCGTGAAATATATATATTTAGCACAAGGCCAACAAGGATTCCACTCTTAATTTTAGATCGCATTCTAGTCCGGGTTGATTGATTTGGACACTACCTACGCACTACAGTGTTGGCACTTTTAGAATATCTGGCTCTTGATAATATAGTTCGATTCCATCAACACTTTTACCGACACGTACAGAAGGCTGAACAATAACATCTAAACCGATGAGAATATCAATTCGACCGGGTATCACATCATCAGGAACAACCTAAAAACTAATTTCTAAGGTCACGATGGGTAATACTTTTATTAAATCACACACGCCTATAGCATACATAAGGTGATTCCAAAACCTCACAAAAGTTTGTACGTTATCTGCCGGTTTTAATACTCAGTTCACTGGCCCAACCGCGGAACCCCTTATTATCGAAACATCAGCACCACTGTCTACCTGATACGTATGTGAAAGGATGCGATTATGACACAATATTTTGGCTATAGATTATGTGCATGGTTGGCGTCATTTTCTAAACACGAACGCTTTTTTGAGACTTACATTCTTGGACAAATGGCTTCCATATGTCCCATGTTTTTACAGTGTTCGCGGGTAGGTGGAATGGCATCCTACGACTTCGTATTTTCCAGGGAAACTCCTGGTAACTGCTCTTCCTTGCGTAAAACTGACTTTTAAACTTTTGGAAACCGGATGGCCTCGATAAGCCAGTTTTCTTGATGCGACGCACATCATACTCCGAACAGCTTCAACACACCCCGGTCGGAGGTTTTTTTTTGTTTAGTCTATTGTTTTGACGTCTAGCACTTACAGCCCCAACAAAAACGTAATTGTATTGATGCAATTCAATCCTTTCTCATGTCAAATATCAAAAATCATTCATACAACCATCCATACCAATAGCGCTCGGAAGTATGATTTTAAATTCGAAGCGCAGCACGTACCTTATTATGCATTAGACCATACTAGATCATACTGAGCACAATGTCACACGGCAACTTATCGTGAAATCTGCTGATTGCCTTTAGTTTTTGATTATTTTAGTCGCATAATGACTTACAAGCTGTGCTTCGAAGAGTAGCTGCGATATAAGCTCGAGCTCCTGGTGCCAAATTTCGTACATCACTAGTTTTCACACTTGCGACTCTATTGACGTTGTCAGCACCACTATGGAGTTGTACTACTCGAACAAGCTTTCATTCACAAACCGGAACATTGTCCTTCTTAACCAGAACCAGCCTTTGGATTTTGAGGAGATTTGGAAAATTCTTCTTCCATTCTATCCAGGTTTGCAATTCGAAAAAATATATTGTAGGTTCCATTGCTTCCAAAATTGCTGAACTAGCATCTGTAGGTGTTGGTAATGCCTTAGCCGATTTTTGGGAACACTGACGTGGCTTTCTTTTGGTAGGTTGGTGATGGATCTTCCAACCAGAGGATGAACTGGAGTCAGAGGCGTCATGTCTTCTGGGTCCGATAAAAGGGGTGTCAAGGGTCTGGAGTTTATCACCCCTTCTATTTGAATTAACACAGTGCTGAGATCTTCAAATGTTAGACTGGCATCGCCAATGACTCTCTTTAAATGAAATTTTATAGCTCTGACCCACGCTAAAATGCCATGTTATGCTCTCAGAAGCTAGTGAAGAAGCCTTAGTATCAGAATGTTCTTTGAAGAAATTGGACATTATTATTGAGTGAGCCCCTACAAATGTTGTCTCATTATCTGAATATAAATGCAGTGGTTTTCCACGTGAAGCAAAAAATCTTCTCAGCATTCCCCAAAAGGAGTGACTTGTCAAATCAGTCACCATTTTTACATGTACAACTTGATAGTTACGAATAAAAATGCAAATATAGCCCTTGAGAATTTTTGGATTTCTGGTCTTTGTACCCCTCTATTTATTTAGGGCCAGCATAGCTCGCCATAGTCAATGCCAGTTTGATGAAAAACTGGATCGAATGAGTTGACCCTATAATCTGGAAGATCACCCATAAGATATGATATTGGGGCTGGATTTACTTTGAAACAAGTTATACATTTTTTGTAAGCTGTTCTGGCTGAACTGCGACCACGAATTGTCCAAAATCTTTGATAAAGTGAGTATAACAAGTGTTTTGAGGTCCACTGTATGATAATTTAATATGTTCGTGTCTGAATATGAGCTTAGTCAAATGATGTTTGATATGAAGAATAATAGGATGGATCTGATCTGAAGAAAGTTTTGCATTTCGAATACGCCGACCTACACGAATGAGCTGTTTTTCGCCCAAAAATGTTTTTAAACACAGAAGTTGCCAGGCGTGGTGTATATTTCCTTTTTTCAAGTTATTATAGTCTTTAAACTATGATTGTACTTGTGATATGTGGATGAGTGTAGCTACAGCATCGTCCAATTCTTGGGTAGTTGATTCTATCGAGGAATGTTTCGTCTTCAAATTTCGAAGACATCGTTAACAATATCCAACTGTTCGCTGCAACCTTGTCAATCAATATCATTATGAGCTCCTACCGTTTCATCGGGAATATCATCACAATTCGTAAATAGAATTGATATGTCCAAATTGAGCTGAGAAAACCCATTGATTGGACCTTTTCACCATAACTCAGTGTCTCTTGCCAATTCATTCTAGCGCGCTTCGACTTTGGAGGTTCTACAACAGGTGTTCCGTTCTCAGAATCACTTTCCATAATATCACGCATGACTTCACGAGGTTCATTGTTCTTCGTCATATTGGATCGCACAACTAACTATTCAGTACTACTGTCTTTTCCAATATCCGTTCAAAGCACAGGAACAATCTCACTTCTCATGTAAACTCAACGCAAAATGTATTTCCGATCAAATAAGACGAATCCGATTTCACGACAAGTACAAAAACATGACTATCCGTTCAAAGACGCGATGACCGTACTTGTCCAATAAGTAATAAATCAACAAGTCCTCTCCTGTTCACTCCGCACAGCGGATATCGAAGCAAAAAAAATCACCCGAGCTTAACCACCTGTTTCTGCTTATTCAGCGTATTTTAGCATTAGCCATTATTCGCATGATTCATCATATTATTGGCTATTTAATCCACACTTTGCTGTGGCGCGAGTTAGTCATTGTAGTCAGAAGTTCTTTTCAGTCAGAGAGGTTCATTAATTATAGTCAGTAATATATTTTAATTATGATTTTTAACCAGAAAAAAAATATTTTTTGTTATCTGTTCAAGGAAATAAATAGTTTTTAAAAACCAACCGCTCGTTCATGAATTGATAACTGGCGCAGTTGCACGTTTTTTTCTCGATTGAAAATCGTGAACAGTAAAAAATCAAATCTTCGTTTACTGTTGGACATTTCGAGACTGATCTTTATCGGACTAATCGGAATAGACTTAAGACATTCTGTTTCTTGTGGAGTATTAGTGTGGCTCTCTGAAAATCGAGAAACCACATCTATCGCAGATCCACCACTACGTATGAGACGAACTTTTGATCTAACATTGCCAAAAATTGCAAGACCTGGGACCATCTTGTGGGAAACAGGTCATCAACCGCTAGAATCCTGGACTTTATAGTGATAAGGGACGCAACGGATAATTAAGCAATTATTGATTTAAGTGAATTGCAAAATATTATTTGACTACAAATTGTATTTTATTTACATAAAAACGCAAATAATTTTCATGTTATGTCCAATATTGATGACATAATTAATGAATTGAAACATTTGAACTTGGTACCCTCTGACTTCGCTTCTGATTTGGAAGTGATGATAAATACTAATACTTGTGATGATAATCAAACACAAGAAGAAACAATAACACAATTTAAACCAGAATTTTCAAATTGCGTTCCAAATTTTGAGGGAACCCAAATGATTTGAATCGCTATGTCATGTTTGTCAAAGTATAATTGACATTTTTCATAATGCTCAACCGCCATTACATTTTCAAAATGTCTATTTGAACAGTATCATCAGTAAACTAACGTGTAATGCTAATCTGGTATCGGATACATAAAATTTAAAAATTTGGGAAGAACTCGAAAATATTTTAAAACGGCATTTCGCGGATTAACGCCACGAAGCTTGTCTTGACCATGATGTAGTCATGCTTAGACAACAAAATTCTGGAGATCTTGATCAAAATTATGAGCAAATTCTCCACATTTTGAATTCATTATGTCCACATATTGAACTTCACGAAGCTACTGATGCGTGGCAATTCAATTGAAGACAAATTTGTATAATGAGTTGGCCCTTGAAACCTGAGTGGTTTACGAGAACCATTAGGTACAACAATACGTTTTATAAGGCCGAGAGAAATCCCAGAAGCGTGACAATTTGTAACAGAAGAGTCAAATACTCAATATTTTCAAAATATCGTCAGAAACAAAATTTTATCCTCGAAATAATTTTAACAATCGACCTAACCAAAATCCAGAACCCCAGAATTTTAATAACTACGGAAATAACTACCAAAGACGATCACAGTTTGGAAGAAATTTTTCAAATTTCCCTCATAATTCCAAAAGTAATAAAAGTGTCATGGCTTTAATAAAACCACAATTTCCGTCACAACCCACAAATGTACAAGAACCCCCAAGAAGAAATCAAGTGAATGTTTTTAAACTTCAACCCCAACATGTTAATGGGAATAATAGACAAAATCAATTTGAACCAGTGTTCAAATCTTGATCATGCCAATAGTCCATAGCAATAAATCAACATTAATACTTCAAAATTCCCGCGATCTCCGCGCCCGATGCTTCGCCGTTTCCATGCAGTTTGCATCACAAATGCAAACCAGCCCGCCTATATTAAAGACGCGGATGATCGTGTTTCTACGCGTGGATTTCAATTCCTTCCTCGTAAGCACAATGAGGATGAGGTTGCAGGCCAAGTGTGAACTTGTTGTTTATTTTGTCCGCTGTTTTCTGATTTTGGTTTGTCGTGTGTTCTGTGATTGCATTTTTGCCAGTTTTTTATTGTGAAATATGAATTCTGTTGATAGTTCAAGCCATTCTTTAGTCGATCATCAATCGATAAGGCTGGAATAAAAAGACTTATTGGGAGGCCTTTCCGAATTTAAAAATGGAACAATCAATCTCTAGCTAAAAAAGGACTTTCACCAGAAAATTGAATCCAGAGCATTATAATAGAAAAAAAATCTTATTGAAAGCATACCTGACTTCAGAGGGTTATCGATAATCTTGCTGCTGCTAAAGATCGTCGTATAGATTTTCTTTTCAAATAAATCTTAACTAGCTGTTCATTTTGTAAAGTTAATGATATGCACTTTTTGTTGTTAAAGTTTGTAACCTATATGTTGGATCATTTTGAATCCACTGCTTCCAGTCTTCATTTGTTTGGTCTCAGGGTAGCCGCCCCTGCAACGCCCACATTTTTATTGTACGATTCGCCACTGCCTTGAACGATTCGGAACAAGATTATTTTACCTTAGAAAAGGAATGCTAATGTTTAGTTTGGGCAACTAATCATTTTCGTACATACTTGTACTGTAGGAAATAAAATATTATAACCGATCACAAACAAATTAGAAGAATTTGATTATGAAATTATTTATAAAAAAGAGTAATCTTAACACAAATGCGGATGCACTTAGTAGAATTGAAATTCATTCAAAGGAAACAAACACTGATAGTGATATTCAAAATTTGATTCGATATATCAATGAATTCAATGAATCATTATCCAACCCAAATCTAGAGATGGATTTGATATCAACACAAGCTCAACCCGATCTTGACAGAACAAATGAAGAGATAACTGTCAATCAGCAAGTTGATAATCAGAGTAACCCTGACTCTGAGATTAATACAATTCATTCCAACAATGATCAAGAACCAACTATTTGTTACCAATAATTGAATCAGCAGTGAATTATGGGGACAACCAAATTCCCGTCACAAAAGTATTACATTCTCCTGATAAAACAAAAAGACTAAGTTTGTTTGAAAATAAAAGGAGATTTCTCTCACAAAGTTTACTAAAAGTGCGTTTTTCAAAACCTCTACATTGCCAACTATCACTTATTTTGATTCCATTCTGTTGCGTCATCACGCATTAATATTTGAAATCGATTTTGGGGCGTAGTTTAAGAATCAGCTGTTTCGCTTGGATGTTATGTTATGGTATCAGGACCGTTTTGGTTTTTTTGATGGACGTTGAAAATTGAGGCTATTTTGGGATGATCAATATAAGATTTTATGAATAATATCCAGTTTCGTTTGCATAACGGGGACGTTTTTGTTTTGGTTCCGGAATAGTTTCTGGTCGAAATACTCCGATATCTAATTTTCAGGAAGCAGGCAGTAGGCAGATTATTGAAAAAAAAAACATTTTGGGATTAAAGTGAGTGCTAACAATAATAAACACTTTTTAGTTGTTTTGTGATATAAGATTATCAGCATTGATCTCCTTAACTGATGTTGATAATGTTGTTTAACTACCTCAGAAATATTTTCTATAAGATATTAGAAGACTTGATTTTGTTCTTTTTGTCGGATAATTTGGAACATTTTGAACAAATAATCATCCTGGCATAGGCGTGGTTAGAAAAACTATGCATGTCATATTCTATTTTAAAATGGAATGCCATTTCGTATAAGTACCTATATACAGGATGTTTAAACAGACGTTTTGGTAATTTCTAGGGTGAAAAATTGAAAAAAAAAACGATTTAGTGGAATTATGTTTTTTTTTTCCAACTGATATTTGAGATGCAATTGGAAAGTGGAAAAAGAAATATATGGTGAGGTTATGTTTCCAAAGTCTTGTTATTTTTTAATGGATCTTGTTCAAATTATATGTGGGTTTTATGGTGGCGGAGATATAGTTAATGTAAGGCTAAAGTACGGACCTGTCCGGAATATAACCTGTGTAGACAACACTCCGACATAGAACCCGAAATTACGGGCAGTGGCGAGTTATTAAGTGCACAAAGGAAGAAAATAGAAAAGATCAAGAGCGCGGACAAACTGTGACATAATACCTCGCAGTAAGTCCAGTCATAAACAATTAATTGAACAATTCATACTTCGCTAGGAGAATATACATAACCTCATTGAGATCGAAGCTGACGACGGCAGGTTGGGAGTACACGATCTGATGATCACCAACACATTTTTCGAACATAAAAACATGAACAAATACACATGAGAAATGAAAAGCAGGGGAGAAAATCGATAAATGATCACATCCTGGTGGAAAACAAGAAAACTTGTGAATGACGCAAAAGCAAGAAGAGGACCTGAGATAGGTGGTGACCACTATGTAGTGATAGCCAAAATAAAGGCAGAGGAGGCCGAAAAAATGCAAAGTGAAGAAAGAGGAGAAGTTGAACAAATAAAACATGAGTCCATAAAAACATAAAAAAAACAAGAAATAGAGAAACAGCCGACGAGTACGAAGCACATGGAAGTTATAGAAGATAAAGTAGGAGATGAACTATGGGAGAAACTCAAGAAAATACTAATTGCATCGGCTAAACAAGCTCGCGGAGTATACAACAAAAATAACAACAGAAAACAGACAGCATGGTGGACAGAGGAATTAAAGACACAAATGAGAATAAAAAAAAAACATGGGAATAATACCTGAACAACAGAACAACTGGAAAATACGACGTGTATAAAAAGCAAAGGAAAAATGTGAAAGAACAGGTAAAAGAAGCAAAAAAACGACGAATGGAGAAATTTTAAAGAAAAGCAGGAAAGAAGATCAAAAATTGTTCTACAAAATGCTCAAAGCTACAAGACAACAGAAAACAAAAGAAACAAACGATATTAAATATAAAAATGGAGAAATGTTGAACGAAGAAAATGAAATAATGGAAAGGTGGAAAGAATATTTCCAAGAACTACTAAACGCAGAAAAAGTGAGCGAAGAAGGGACGGAAACACACGAGGGAACAGAAGAAGAGGATACACGCGTAGATGGAGGAATAGAGCTGAGAGAACTGCAGGATGCAATGAGAAGGCTGAAACTGAGAAATCTCCCGGATACGATAAAATCACGGCCGAAATGATGAAGAATATGGGAGAAAGGGTAACAAAAATGCCTATAAGAGTACTTGATAAAGTATGGAGAAAATAAGAACTATCAAAATATTGGCATATAGCACCAATAGAACCAATACATAAGAAAGGAGACAGAAAAGATTGCAACAACTAGAGAGGTATAACACTACTAAGTACAGGAAAGAAAACTCTGGAACAAATTATAGGAAACAGAATAAGAGCAATAGCAGAACCTACGCTACAAGATGCACAAAGCGGATTTAGAGGAGGAAGGAGCATACAAGACCACACATTCACGATAGATCAAATCACACAAAAGGCATAACAAGAAAAGAAAACAATAAACATGGCATTTATAGACCTAGAAAAAGCGTTCGATAAAATCCCAAGAGTGAAGTTATGGGAGACACTGAGAGAAAGAGGCGTCACAGACAAGATGGTTGGAATAGTACAAAAAATCTATACACATAACACCAACTCGATCATAAGTCATAATAAATACTCAGATACATTTACAACGAGAGACGGTGGATGTATGAGCCCAGTTCTCTCCATAATATACATGTACGGAATAATGAAGGAATGCTCAAAGCAAGGCGCAAAATTAAATATCGGACACAAGAATCTACAAGGAGTAGACATATCTGAATGTGTGTTCGCAGATGACATAGCGATAATTGCAAGAAATGGAAACCACTTTTGCTATAGGAGAAAAAAGAAAATAATTGACAATTGAAATTGATGAAACAGAAATAGAACAGGTGAGTTCATTCCAATAACTCGGCGTGAACATATACGAGAAGGGTACACAAGAAATCGAAATAAATAACAGAATAGAAAAAACAATGAAACTATACTACTCGATGAACAATACATTTTTAAATGATGAGGAAATCTCTAGAGAAACAAAAACAAAAATATTCGAAACAATTTATCGACCTGAAGTAACCTACGGTCGCGAAACATGGGTCCTTACAGAACGCCAGAAAAGTAGAACACAAGCAGTGGAAACGAAATAAGAGAAGACCTACAGGTAGAATCAACATTACAGTACATAGAAGAAAGACAACTGGGTTGGTGGGGCCACCTGTAGAGAATGGAAGAGACTGGGACAGTTAGAAGAACATGGGAAGCAAAAATATTGAGAAACATGAAGAAAGGAAGACCGCGAAGAACATGGGACACAGTTATAGGAGCAATAATTGATAGCAAAGGAAAGACTTGGAAGATGCAAGAAAAATTGCGGAGGACAAAAACAAGTGGAAGAAATTTGTGAGAAGCTTATAAAGATAACCGCCCTACACCATTGTATGGTAAAAGGGTTTCAGATAATATAAACAAGGTTTTCCAAAATTAGACGTCAATATTTCAACCACGTATTCTACACCCCAAAATAGAAATTAAACTTCATATAAACTAGTATCCACAGACCCTTCGTTTTCAAGATACAGGGTGTTAAAGGTGAAGACCTGATGACGGTTTTTCATAAATATTCCCGAAACCTGTGAAGATAATTGGATACAATTTTGTACAGTTACCAACCTTTTTACGATCAACCTAATGAACGGATGCTCAGTATTGTACAACATTTATGGCCAAGGAATACAGGGACGGGCTTGGGTTTTGTTGCCCTAAACTTTTTGTATGTTGATTTTTAGTAGTTTAGCCTGCACAATTTTGAAATCTAGAGTTTTCCACATAGACAAAATACTCCTACCGAACATCGCTAGGATGCACCATTTTCGAGAAAAATGCATTTGAAAATCATATTACAAACAAAATTGGGGTTCACCTGTAAAAGCCTGGCCAGATGCACACGACATTTTTCACTAAAATCAGTGTGTAAAAACATTTTCAAATGCGTTTTTCTCGAAAATGGTACGTGTCAGGGAGTTACAAGAAGAGCATCTTATCGGTGTATAAAACTTCATTTTTTTTTGGCAAAACTACTAATAATCAACAACCAAAGAATTTGAGGCCTATTTTTTCCAAACCCGTCTCTTTATATCCCACTCATGAAGGATATAATATGCAATACTTAGTTTTCGTTCATTGGATAGAGTGTGAAAAGTTTAGTAACTGTACCAAATTTTATCCAAGTATGTTGACAGGTCTCGAAAATATATAATAGAATGTACAGGGTGGCCAACCAAGAATGCGAGGTACTGTATCTCGGAAACTATCAAATCAAATCAAATCAAAATAAGCTTTATTGTCCAAGTACAACATACTTATTGACAAAGCGAAATTGGCCTTATAATAATAAATAAAAACAAATAAACAACAATTTAACATGCGAGACTGGTTGAAAAATATTCATCCACGCTGTAGAAAGCATGATTCAGAAGTAGGGACTTGACTTTTTTTCTAAAGACCCTTGCTACTCGGATTCTTCTCAATTCAATGGGCAGTTGATTGAAAATCTTCTTGCTGTCATAAAATATCGAGGACTTGAGAAAAGACGATGTCGGGATAGGGAGATTTATGAGGTGGGAGCTGCGTGTTCTTTTATTGGAGGCTGAATGGATTGTATGGGCGTACTTCTTGTGCATCAAGCACGATGTTTCCAATATGAAAAGACCGGGAAGTGTGAGGATGCTTTGCCTTTTAAAGTATGGCTCACAGGACGTTCTTTGGTTCAAGCCATAAAGAAACCTGATCGCTCTCTTTTGTATTTTAAAAATACTGTTGAACAGTCCCACGGAGCATGAGCCCCAAAAGCAAATTCCATATCTCATCCTAGACTCCACGAGACAGAAATACACATTCCTGGCTATCGATGCACCCAGTTCTCTCCTCACCAAACGAACCGCATAACATCCCCGAGACAGCTCACCGCAAAGACCCAAGACATGAGACTCGAACTTCAACCTGTTGTCAATGAGCAATCCAAGAAATTTAATTTCTGTTGTGTTCTTCACCTCTTGTCCCTCAACTGAGATACTATTGATGGTGTTGGATCTGAAGTGCATGACATTAGTCTTGGATACATTGAATGAGAGGCAGTTTGAGTCACACCAACCCTTAACAGCAGCAAGGTCGTGGTCAACCATAACCCTCAGGGTGCTCGGATCTTTATGATGCCACAACAGAGTTGTGTCGTCGGCAAATGATGTACATTGACCATGCCTGACAACTGTAGGGAGATCATTTACGTATATCAGAAACAAAAGGGGGCCAAGAACGGATCCTTGTGGAATGCCAGCCAAGATTCTTTCCTCTCCCGAGACCGTTTCCTGAAACGTGACCCTCTGAGTTCTGTGTGAGAGGTAAGACCTCAACCAATGGTGGAATGTGCCTCTGAATCCATAAACTTCAAGCTTCCGCTTCAAGATGTCATGATTGACGCAATCAAAGGCTTTTGTTAAGTCACAGAAAACTGCTGAAGCTGCCTCACCCAAGTTGAGAGAGCAATAGAGTTCCTCCAATGTGTGAAAAATTGCATCGTCAGTGCTGATCCCAGATTGAAATCCAAACTGTTTAGGAGTCAGTATTTTAAGGGCACTGAGGAAGCTTACCATTCTAGTTTTTACTGCCTTTTCAATAATTTTGCTCAAAGTTGGCAGAAGAGAGATTGGCCTGAAATTTGAAGGACAATCCATATCTCCAGACTTGAAAAGTGGAACTATGAAAGCCATCTTAAGAGAAGCAGGAAAACATCCTGTTCCAATGGAGGCATTAATAGCATCACAGAGCGCAATCAACATGGTCTCCGAGAAGTTCCGAAAAACATCAATAGAGATTTCGTCATGGCCCGAGCTTCTATTCCTTATCTCCGCTATAATTGTTATCAATTCACACACGTCCACAGGAACAAAATAGAAAGTTTCGGAAACATGGGTATCTCTTAGGAATGATAGTGGGTCAATCGTTTGATCAAGGCTTTTGGAAATTTGCTCAGCAATAGAGCAGTAGTAGGCGTTAAACTCCTCAGGACCCAGATTTGATGTTGGTTGCTTTTTTTTCCTATTACCATTGAACTCATTGACCATTTTCCAAATTCCCTGTTGTTTGTTGGGAGCTGCTTTTATAATCTCGTCATAATGCCTCCGTTTTGCTGCTTTGATAACTTTTCTAAAGACAACTCTGTACTTTGTATAATAATTCATGAAGATATTGTTATTGCAGAAGAATTTTCTAATTTTGCTCAAACTTCGCATATTCTTGCTGGACACTCTAAGACCACTGGTGACCCATGGCTTTTTTGTCTTTGTTTTGATGTTCCTAATAGGGAAGGAAGCATTGAGGATATTAGTAAGCTTGTGATGGAACATTAGAAGGCCATTTCCGTTATTAACGACCTCGCTCCAATCAACAAGTGAACACAAGCAGTGAAAGTTCATATAGTTATTTTTCGAGAATATGCGCCTCTTTTGTTTTTCCTTGTGACTACACGAGGAAGCGCTCAGTGGGATTCTTCCTACAATCGAACTATACATCGTAGAGGCTTGCGGCGAAAAATTTTATTACTAAAACGACCAAGATAAAACCTGGAAAATATTTTCAAGTTTCTGAAATGGTCGCTAGGGGGCGTAACAACCAACACCAAGTAGAAAAATATGATTTTCATGGAATTTTGTTCAATGAAAATATATCGATGAGCTCATTTTCGGATCAACTGACTATTTACCTACACTTTTTGTCGAAAACGTTTTTTTCTATCTATCATAATAAAGTGGTGGGGGAAGTTCAATCGTTTTTTTAAACAAATGGAGATTTCTCCCGTTTCGCTTGAGGGATTTCAACGAACTTGGGCTCATATGAAAGAGAATAGTCTGCGCTATAAAATGCTCATTTGCTTTTTAATTTGTAACATTCGCCGTCGCCGCTAGATGGCGTTAACTGAAATGGTAGCATACTTTTTAGTTTTTTCCGGAAAAATCAAACGTAATGGTATATCCATTTTCATATATTTCAAAAGAGGACACATTTTCCTATAAAAAAAATAAAAAAAAAACAAAAAAAAATACAAAAAAAAACATTAATTTTTTTGTTTTTTTTTAAAGGAAAATGTATCCCCTTTTAAAATATATAAAAATGAATATACCATTACATTCGATTTTTTTGGAAAAAACTCAAAAACATGCTACCATTTCAGTTAACGCCATCTAGCCGCGACGGCGAAGGTCAAAAATTGAAAACCAGAAAAGTTTTTTGAAGTGCAGATCATGCTCTTTCATATGAGCCCAAGCTCGTTTAAATCGGTCAAGCGAAACGGGAGAAATCTTCGTTTGTTTAATAAAACAATTGAACTTCCCCCACCACTTAATTATGATAGATAGAAAAAAACGTTTTGGACAAAAAGTGTAGGTAAATAGTCAGTAGATCCGAAAATGAGCTCATCGATATATTTTCATTGGACAAAATTCCATAAAAATCATATTTTTCTACTTGGTGTTGGTTGTTACGCCCCCTAGCGACCATTTCAGAAACTTGAAAATATTTTCCAGGTTTTTCTCTTGGCCGTTTAAGTAATAAAAGGTTTTGCCGCAAGCCTCTACGATGAATAGTTTACGAGAACTGGCACCCTGACTCTGAAAATGAATCACCCTGTACGATGGAAATAGCAGTTCACTGTCCTCTGAATCGTCCTTCAGAAAGGATGGCAGCACATCAGGAAGTCAATGCCACTTCCTTTGAAGATAACCTCCAGCATGCTTCTCACCACTCGCTAGTCCACTTGGTCATTGGTTATCTTTGGTATTGCCAATTAAGTCAGGTCCTGTGACAGCATCATATCTCGAAAGTGATTGAGGGCTCTCCAGACATCACTGTAGGTGGCCAGATGTTCGTCACAATGTAGAGCGGGTGGCGTGACCCAGTAAGCCAACGAGTATTTAGCTGGTGCTTCGAACAAATCCAGTAGACTTTCCTGAACAATGCTATTCTTGCAGCTGCAACTTTTTCAATCTCTGATTTGTCTAGTATGGTATCTGCAGCTTCTGTAACCGTTTCAACCAATTCTAAAACCCGCGGCGGTGTTGCAGATGCAACTTTTTCAGTCTCTGATTTGTCGAAAATGGAGTAGAGGAGCATGAAGATGACCAGTGACCTGATCGGGTGACCTGATCGGTCCTACTTCAGCATCCTGACCGTCATGATTTCCTGCATACCTGGCCAAACGATTAAATTGAACAACTCTCGGTTGGCGGCTTCCTGATCCTGTAGAAGACGTCATTGATTTTTGCAGTTGGAGCATCACGTCACCTCTGTGACCGAATCCCCAACCTGGAAGCCACCTTCCTCGACTTTCACATCATGTGCCTCCTTCATCCTGTCGCTGTTACTTTGGATGTTCAGACCCGTCCATCTCTTTGTCATCACTTGAGTAGTCTTATCCAGCGACATTCTCACAAGGTGGACAGCCAAACTTCAGATCACTGGGCAGCCGGAGTTCACGACTCATGATGATTCTTACCGGGGTTTGGCCTGTCGATTCGTGAACTGCAGAGCGGTATGCCTGAAGAAACAGATGAAGATATTCGTCCCAGTTTCTTTGATGGTCAGAGACAACCTTGGCCATGTGTCGATTTATGATCCGGTTCATTCCCTCCACCATGCCATCCGATTGAGGGTGCAACGCCCTGGCTCTCGTCTTCTTGATTTTCGAAGACTTTCTGGAATAACTCCGATTCAAAACGCCTGGCCGGTCCAACAAAAGCATCTCCAATGGAGCATCAAAATGGCAGAACCATTTTTTGATCAGAACACCAGCTACGGTAGCCGCTTCATGGTTTGTCAAGGCATACTCTTCGGCCCACTTGCTAAAGTAGTTGATCACGATCAGGATGTATTTGTTCCCTTTGCCTGGCTCGGATAGGGTTCAGCCACATCTATAAAGATCTTTTCGGATGGACTTACAACATTGTATTGACGCCTGGCAGTTGACCCAGTAGAACCTTTTTCGCAGCTTTCCCAGCATCTTGATTATTTCCAGATTCCACCCGTGACGTCATCAATAACCTTCTTCATACTCTCATCACTTTGACTTGTCTGCTTCGGGAAATCACTACCTGTCTTAGACCCTACGTGTCATTTTTCACCAGCCTCTTCAGGATGCCATCGCTAAGAAGCATCGAGTCGCATTGGGTCCAGCAGGATTTTACTGTAGTGGAAAATAGCGCGACTTTTCGCCAAGTTGGTCGTTGGCCCACCTCTTTCCATTCGATGATAGGCTTAAGATCTGGATCTTCCCTTTGGTCGTCTACCACAGGTGTTCTGTACATGCTGGCTTTCTCCTCCTCAGCTTTTTGGCAGTGCGTATAGAGCTTTGGGCAAAGCTTTCTGGACAAGACAACAGCATTCTTGTGGCTTGGAAGCTCGATGTTCAGTGTCGGAATGGAACTCCAGGAGTCTCTCGATCCAACGAGCATTGTGCCCTTTCGGGTTCTAGAAGTCACTTGAGAGCAGCGTGGCCAGTTTTCTGCAGAAACTTCCTTCCGTATAGGTACCTGTATAAGTGCTGCACCCTTTCAACTACTGCCAGCATCTCTCTTCTCGTGACGCAGTGGTTTCTTTCAGGCTTTGATAAAGTAGTCGATGACACTTTCATGTCCCTGCTGAATCTTGGAAAGCACTGCACCAAGTCCTACGTTGCTTGTAACCGTGTTCACTACAAAGTTCCCTTCGGGTAGTGGATAGCCGAAGATGAGTGCGCTGGAAAATGCCCTTTTTAAAGTGTAGAAGGCTTTCTCGCAATCTTTATCCCAGTGGAAACGTCTTTGAGTCTCCGTGAGCCTATGGATAGGCCGAGCGATGTTGGCAAATCCTTGTTTATACAGCCGGTAGTAGGTGCACAAACAAAGGAAACTTCGTAATTCTTGAAGGTACTTTGGTACTGGTCATTCCTCAAACGACTCCACCTTTTGCTGGTCGACAGCTACTTCCTTCGCCGACACGATATGACTCGGGTATTGAACTTCAGGCCGGTACTGTTGGCATTTCTTGAAGCTCAGCTCTAACTAGAACTTTTCAGCCTCTGGAATACCTCTTCCAAATTCTTCAGGTGGCTTCCGAATGATTTGCCAACCCCGTTATGTCATCAAGGTAAACCAGGCAGATCGATCAGGATAATCCTTTGAGTCTCCATTAGCCCTTGGAATATGGCAGATGCGTTGCATATTCCAAATGGCATAACAGTGAACTGCCACAGACAAGTTTCAACGCTAAAAGCAGTTTTCTCCCGAACTTCTGATGTGATCTCTACCTGCCAAAATTCGCTTTTCGGGTACAGTGTTGAGAAGATCTTTAATTGATCTAGCCAAAGTGTCCAAAATATTGTCGATACGTGGTATCGGGTGGCTGTCCTTCTTAGTCACGCTGTTCAGCTGACGATAGGCCACTTGAAGGCTCAATCTGAATTATCTTGTCTGTCTTCTCTTTCTTTGCCAAAGGTAGTCTTCGAGCAGTTGTATGGATCGGTCGTGCTCCTTAATTGTTGATATTGTGCAGTATCACGTTTGCCCGGACCTTTTCTTCCGTTCCGCTGTTGAAGATATCGCTTAATTGTTTCAACAGGCCTCTCTTTGTCTCTTATGCAGGTCCATCGAAGACGTATCAACTAACTTCTCCATCTCCCCCGTGAATTTAGGATTGTCATCTCAGTCTCACACACTTTTTGACCAAAGAAGAAATTGATCAGCAGAATCCTAAACTGTTTCTTTTTCCAAGCTCATTGAGTGATAGTTGACGTTCATCACTCTGATGGACACAGTCTTTTCCACTTGTACCAGGCTCTTTCCACAAGCAATCCCTCGTCCTATTTTGTAGTCGTGTAATTTTGGCTTGAATATAACGGTGCTTCCTTTCTCCACTTTTCCTTCCAAGTGTGAGAGACACTTTTCTTTTTGAATGAATCAAGTATAACACAAAATAACACTCACCCCAAATACCGGATCACAAAGCCGTCACTGAATTTCCAACTCCGCACAATCTATAAAGATAAAAAGTACATGAGAATCACTGGGACACACACTAGACTGTCTGCTCCGAAATAAGTTGATCATTTAGTTATGTTGAACTAAAAGACTAGCCACAGGAAGTCTGTTCCTCAAAGTAAGAGGAATAGCCACAAAGGCGACAGGCAACCGCAAAATCAGGCCACAGGGCAACTGTTCCCCAAAGTACGAGGAATGGCCACAAAGGCAACAGAGCAACTGTTCCTTAAAGCATAAGGAATGGCCACAAAGGCAACAGGCAAACGCCAAAATCAGGCCACAGGGCAACTGTTCCCCAAAGTATGAGGAATGGCCACAAAGGCAACAGGGCAACTGTTCCTTAAAGCATAAGGAATGGTCACAAAGGCAACAGGGCAACTGTTCCTCAAGCATTAGGAATGGCCACAAAAGCAACAGGGCAACTGTTTCCCAATGTATGAGAAATGGCCACAAAGGCAACAGGGCAACTGTTCCTCAAATCATAAGGAATGGCCACAAAGACAAAAGGCAAAACCCTAAATCAGACCACAGGGCATCTGTTCCTCAAAGTAGGAGGAATGGCCACAAAGGCGTTATAGCTGTGTTATAAAATCTGACAAGTTTGGTTATGGAACAAAAATACACTCAATAGAATATAATAAAGAAATAACTGAAACACCAATAGCAGTCTCCCTTAATTTCCTGCAATAATATTCAGAAGAGAGTTCACACAATACAATATAGAAATAGATTTGGTGACAACTATTGACATTCTCCGAAATCCCTGAAATGAACACAACCTAGAAGCAATAGACAATCCCTGCATGGAATCCCAGCAATACTCGTGAGAAGCACACTCACCTGTATATTTAAATTGGGAATCTAGAAATGAACCATTCAACTCCACGAGTCTCGTTTTTACGTTTGAAGTTAAAATTCTCTACAGGTAATCGATTGACTCCTGAACTGTGTCAATAAATTATTGTAACTACGTTCTGCAACATTGAACGAACTGAGAAATGCAATCAATAGACGAGACGATACTTACAAAATCAAATATCATATTGTCTTCAACTTCAACACATACAAAAAAAAAGAACAAATTAATTAGGCTCTTACACAAGTGAGCCCACAGAATCATCTCGCTCCTTTCTTGAATCAAAGCATCTCCAGACAGCAACACACAGACCCTCTCCTCATCTCTTCAAAACTGTATGACCTCTTCTTTGTTCACTCTCCAGTTTCAAAATCGAATTGGAAGCACCAGGAATTCATGATGTCTATTCCAATGATGATTTCTTCTTTGATGTCAGTAACCAGCATGGATGTTCGAAGCTAGTGTTTCCCAGAGGCACTGCTGCTTTCACTTCACCATGTATTCTCACCAGGTCTCTTATTGCTGTTCGTAGTCGCCACTCAGTTGGTTTGATCATTGTTGGTGTTGTGACAATGCAGACAATGTCGGGCCCAATGATTACTACATGATCCTTCGGATAGCTGCAGTTGTCTGCCAGCTGTTCCTTGATTCCCTTTATAGCTCTAGAAGATTTCTTGTACTTCTCTCCCAATTTATCTTCCATAGCTACAGGAGATTCCCCGAACTTTTCTTCCATAGCTCTAGAAGATTCTTCAAACTTCTCCTCCAGTAATTTCTCATTTGCGTTGGTATTAGGAATCTCAAATTGGAACGTTCCAGGATCACATTTTCTTCCAATAAAGCTTCACGAAGCCTTTGTTGAAGATCAGCCTTTTCGCTTTTATACAGGTCACGATCCTTTAACTTCCTCTACATCCCCGTAACCTTCAATCCGGCTAAAAGCACCACTTTTGTAGCCATAAAATTGACTATTTATGTCCTATTCCATAGCACAAAAAAAAACTCATTTCTGAGATCAATTGTAACGTTTTTCAGCTATAAAAAACACTTGTTCAGATTCAACTAATTCATTTGATGTCACTATGTATCTACATCCACTATGTACAATAATTCGTATCAAAATCGAAACTCAACCATCAAAACACCAAGTTCTTGAAGTTGCGGAGCCTTTAACATAAGCACGCCACATACCTCTATAGATGGAGGACAAGGCAGATATTTCGAGATAGGCAACCGAATATATTAAAACGTTCCACAATCCGGACAGTGGTTTTGAACTTTTGATAGAAGGGACTAGCCGGGATGTTCAAGCGAGACGTGATGTTTGCAACGTCGTCTCCACTGTCGACCACCTTGAATGGCAAAACTGCTGTATAAACACATGTTTTGTCACGGTATTTGAGTTTTTCCGGTACTTCTTATGTTTTACCCAATAATCGAACGTTACCATAAATATCAGCGACCCTGTGTATCTTCTCATGAAAAAGAACATTTTCAGTATTCTGAGAGTTTCACAACGAGCATGGTTGATGCGCGAATGTTAGAACATCTTAGTAAAAAGGAATTGGAGAAGTATTTGGGAGTGACCAGAAAGTTTCATCAGGCTTCCATTGTACATGGTATACATCTACTTAGAATTATGAAATATGACAGACAGGTAAAAAAAATTCAATCAATTTCGGTAGATATTCTAATGATTTTTATAAAAGGCGCTGGCACTAAGGCGACATCAATGTGAAAACCTGGATGCTGATCCTCTTGTGTGGACAAATCCACGTTTCATCCGATGGGCTCGAAGTATAGATCTTGGCGAATATGCTGAAAATTTGAAAGGTTAGTTAGTACACAAGATTATACAGGGTGTCTCTAAAAGGTCTATTCTATCACATGTTACTGAGGTCAAAATAAGCCGATTTAACGCAACTCACCTCAGACCGAAATGTTTAAAATTAACAATTGAATTTTGTCATCATTTTGTACAGTTCTTGACATATCGCTATGAAAATAGGTATGCAAGCGTTTTTTCATGTGTGAAAATCAATTATGTAGATCGTTTTACTGTGACCGCTAGAGGGCGCCCTATACTTTACATTTTGTGGTTTAGATTGTCCATAACTATTTTCTCAGTTATTTTTTTTTAACTTAGTAGTTAAACAAGGGGGCTTCTGGCTCACCGGCCAATCAGCGCTCAAGTGGGCGAGGCATATTTTTGACTTTTCCCTAGATTTTAGGGAATTTTTGATGAATCTGGCAACGTCGCTCGAAGACTGGTCATCTGGCAACGTCGCTCGATCTCGATCTTGACAGATGTCATTTTGACATGACAGCTTTGACAGATGACAGCTTTGACAGATGGCAGTTGACAGGGAGCTTTGTTCCTGAGATCGAGATGGGGGGATTGGGGGGTGTGGAGGTTAGATTACCAAAGTCTGAAAAAAGATTTTCCGATAGCAAGATTGGAACCCATATCCTTTGGATTTGTACGTTACAGTCTAAACCAATACGCTACTAAGGTGCCTAAAATAGAATGTAGATTTGTGGTTCAGTTGCGGTGTGTTTTGGTCTTGTCTTAAATTGTGTGTGGTTTCGTTGTGGGGGAATTCGGGCCCCCCTGCTCGTGGAGATAGTTTGAGGGCTTGATGGGGGGACGGGAGTACCTACGCCACCTGAGTCATAGGAATTTATATAGATTTGAGATACCGTTTCGGTGTGTTTTGGTCTTGTCTTAAATTGTGTGTGGTTTCGTTGTGGGGGAATTCGGGCCCCTCTGAATAGAATGTAGATTTGTGGTTCAGTTGCTACCCCGATCCTTTGGTATGTGATTGTCTAAACCACCTACGTCACCTAGTCCGACCTCTTGCTATCCAGTTTGTAGCCGCTACTGCAGAGCACGAGGACAAGTGCTGTGGGGGAATTCGGGCCCCCCCTGCTCGTGGTTTGGGATGGGGGGACGGGGGTATTGGGAATTCAGGTTTTAGGCTACTCTACTTTTGGTTTTCATATTTATTGAGAACGAGAATGAGTGAACTTGCAGAACGAATTAACAAGTTCTATAAACGTTTGGCGCAGATCAAGAGTGGCATTGAATGGTATGAACGAAAGAAGTCTATGATTCAGACCTTTGAGAAATTGAATCTTACACAGAATTTTCAAATACCACAAATGAATAATAATTTTCAAAGACAAACTTTTGGATTTAAGAGGGGGGGACGGGGGTATTGGGAATTCAGGTTTTAGGCCTTTGTAGTTGTTGAGATGGCGCTTCGATTCTTTGATCGTTTGCTATTATAGAATGATTAGATGACGTTGCTGAGCTGCGATTTTTAATGGCGTTTGAAGCAGGAATTGCGAATCGATGATGCTGTGCATGACGTCATAGGGTTGCCTGTTGAATGATTTCCACCAGACAGGTGTTTGGTGCGTACTATTTGATTCTTTAATCGTTTGCTATAAGAATGATTAGATGGCGTTGATGAGCTGCGTTTTTTTTTTGATGGAACACCCTGTTAGAATGATTAGATGGCGTTGGTGAGCAGCGATGGGGATGTAGATTTCTTCATAGTTTTTTGAGCTAATCGTTGATAACGCGTACTATTGATTCAATATTTGAAAAAAAGCATAATTTATATTGTTACGAATGAGGAGATTTATTCAAAATTGAAAAACAAACATAGTCACTATAATATTTGGAATTTTTTTCTGAAAAACAGACATACTCACCATATACCCATGAATTGAAAAACAGACATACTCACCATATTCCCATTGCATATCCAATCGAATAAATTAAACACATAAAGACACTTCAAAAAATCATATATTTTCAGGAATACAGATTCTATCCAAAGTACATAATCGCAGGTACTTGAGGAACATAGGGTACATGAAAAATCAAAAATATATTGATCTTTTCATATAAAGATTGATAGCTCCTTGACTTTGAACTCTTGTGCCAAATTGAAGCCCTGCATTGCGATGATCTTCATGATTGATAGGTTCTAGGAAAAATCAAACAAAAATAAGATAATTTTGAAAATGATAAATGATGTTCATTGAAAAATTATCAAAATTAAAAAAACTTAAATTTTAGATACACTAACCCGATTATGTCTTATTACGACGTTATGCTGTTGAATCAATTGACTAATTTTGTTCGACCACATTTTCAAACTTTAGAGAATTCTTCAAAAATAAAATTATATTTGCAGTTTTTCAGCAAGTATAACATGGTTAAAAAAAATATAACTACCTTAAACTAGTTGCTGTTGTTGTCGGCTGCTGGGTGCTTAACGAGCTCAAACAGGGTCTGTGGATTAGGCTTTCTGACGTCCTTCAACCCCCGAAAGACAAGAGCATACTCCCCTCCAGCAAGATCTTCGAGGTTCTTTTCCAAAATTGATGTCACTCGTTTTGGGAGTAAGACAACGCTCTCTTCCAATTCCAGAAGTAAGCACTCCCCGAATACGCCATTGGTTTTTTGGTTTTTTTCCCAGCAACAATTTGTTGAGGGATGTTTAGCGGAAGGTTTTGAAGCTTCTTCACAGGCTTGTCGTTTTGGGCCAAGCACACCGCATTAACAGTAGAAAGGTCCATGCTATGATAACAAACAAATTCTATAAAATAATTATTTTTTAAAAAAGTATTTACCTACCTTTTACATAACGCTCTTAACACACCTCCTCACACACAATGATCACAGATGTTATTACTGATGGTCTTCGACCAAGGCTTTGAATAGACTGAACTAATAGAAACACACATCCTTTGTCGTTCCGAACCAGATTGCAAACCATGCAATTTATTAATATAACAATGACCACATCGGTTACACGTGATTCAATAAACAATGGTGCCTTGTTTTCTGTAATTCCACTGCAAAATGCATCTATTAGCACCTCGAAACATCGAAAAACATACTCATTTTCGTAAATTTTATTCAAAGTAGATAGGTGTTTGGTGCGTACTTTATTTAATAATGATTTAGTTCTTTAAACGTTTGCTACAAGAATGATTAGATGGCGTTGGTGAGCTGCGATGGAGATTCAGATTTCTTCATAGTTGTTTGAGTTACGCGTACGCTTCGATTCTTTGATCTTTTGCTATTAGAATTAGATGGCGCTGTTTCATGGTGACTTCATATGGTTACCTGTTGTGGTAGATGATTGAGATGTAGATTTCTTCATAGTTTTTGAGCTAATCGTTGATATAGATTTCGCGTACTATTGGTTCAATACTTGAAAAAGTAACATTTATATTGTTACGAATGAGGAGATTTTAGATTCAAAATTGCAAAAACATACTCACCAACAACTTAATACTCAACATATTCCCATTGCATTTTGCATTTAATAGAAATCAATTTCAACCAAGTTATTCGCAACAGAGGAATTTTCAGAGACCAATTTTTAAACCACCATCTCAAAATGTGAGACACAATCAATTTAATTCTAATCAGCCGGAACCAATGGACACATCATCTTTTTCAAGTTTTGTGAAAAAAAATAATCAACCCTTAACTTTTGCGGAAATTAATTATCAAGAAAATGCGTCACTAGCAGATAACCCTGAGGTCAACTCTTATGACTCATTCATAGGAAACGGTAATGCCGACTCACAAAATAAAAACAGAAACCATTGTACTGACAATGAACCATTGTCCCATGTAGATAACACTCATCCATATAATATGCATGATGGAAATTTTACCTTGGACAGTTTTCAGAACGAAAAAATCTAATACATTTAAATAATATTTCATCAACTTTACCACACATAATAATACCCCAACTCAACGCTAAGTTTTTGATTGATACTGGAAGTACAAAAAGATGTAGTTTGCGTTTAGTCGAGGCGACGACCTCTTGCTATCCAGTATGTAGCCGCTACTGCAGAGCACGAGGACAACCGGACTTGGAATTACTATTTTGATAATCAAATCTAATATGCATGATAAAATATAAATATGTGATAAGAAAAAAAATCCGTGTCCAAGTCAACCAATATTTTTTTAATATAATATTATCATGATTGCATGTTAAGTTCCTCAAATTCATCATTTTAGAGATTCAAGGTGTTGTAATTGAGAAACAGAAATCTTTTCTGTCCTCCCCCTTATTTTTTCCCGTGTTTTGATAGGTCCAACTAGACCCCCTTCCGGTTATCACAGCCTGTAAACCAATATGTTTATTTTTAATTTGTAATTGAATAATAATATCAAACGATACCAAAGACTCGTACTCTTCAGTACCCAGCCAGGGCATATCGCCGTAATCGCAGTCGAGGTGGCGACCTCTTGCTATCCAGTATGTAGCCGCTACTGCAGAGCACGAGGACAACCGGACTTGGAATTACTATTTTGATAATCAAATCTAATATGCATAATAAAATATAAATATGTGATAAGAAAAAAAATCTGTGTCCAAGTCAACCAATATTTTTTTAATATAATATTATCATGATTGCATGTTAAGTTCCTCAAATTCATCATTTTAGAGATTCAAGGTGTTGTAATTGAGAAACAAAAATCTTTTCTTGCGAATATCTGCGGAACCGTTTATCGTACCGAAAACAGCTTTTGAAAGCATTTTTTACTGTTAAATAAGGCATGTTTTGTGCAAAATTCATCATGATCCTATAATTTAACGATTCAATCCATCATACTGATAGGGTTTGACTTTATTCAAGGCGGCGAACCTCTTGCTATCCAGTATGTAGCCGCTACTGCAGAGCACGGGGACAACCGGACTTGGAATTACTATTTTGATAATCAAATCTTATATGTATGATAAAATATAAATATGTGATAAGAAAAAAAAATCGTGTGCAAGTCTACTAATATTTTTTTTAATATAATATTATCATGATTGCATACCGAGCTGTTCAAGCCAATAAGAAGGTGGGGGTGGTGGGGGTGGCTTAAAAGAGAAATTGAATATTGGTTAGTAGTTCAGATTTCTAATATTCCACCACAAAGAATCCCCCTTTCCACTAAACATAAAATGTCATACGTGATAAATGTTGAATAATTCTATACTTTAACTCATCAACTCGAATTCATCATCGGGGATGTCAGAGAATTCTCCTCCGACCTGAACCCCAACTTCCTATAAATTTGAGAATTTTTAAGGAAGATTATCTTATGACTTTTAAAAAATGAAATTACATTTACATTGTCCTCCTCCTTATTTTTTCCCGTGTTTTGACAGGTCCAACTAGACCCCCTTCCGGTTATCACAGCCTGTAAACCAATATATTTATTTTTAATTTGTAATTGAATAATACTCGCAGTCACCACCACCAGAGACATCACAGAGACATCTCAGAGCCATCACGGAGATAACTCAGAGACACCTTGAACATGTTGGAGACACCTCAGAGTAATTCCATGTCCTCATGATCGATATGGATGTTATGACGTCATAACATTGCAATTTTGGCACACTTCAAAGAGTTATATCTCCGTCAATTTTTGACTTACAACAAAAAGAAAAAATATGGGTATCTTTATTTTTCAAGGGCTCTCAAATTCAACCAATAATTTGACGTTTCTTGCCTTTTTGTTACTTTTTGTGTCGATGCGGCAAGAAATGGATATCTATCAGTAGGTATTCAGACAGCACAATGATGATCCTCAAATACAATAATTCAATTCATCATACTGATGTAGTTTGCCTTAAGTCGAGGCGGCGACCTCTTGCTAACCAGTATGTAGCCGCTACTGCAGAGCACGAGGACAACCGGACTTTGAATTACTATATTGATAATCAAATCTAATATGTATGATAAAATATAAATATGTAAATATGTGATAAGAAAAAAAAATCGTTTCCAAGTCTACTAATATTTTTTTCAATATAATATTATCATGGGATTACTTGGACTTGGAATTACTATATTGATAATCAAATCTAATATGTATGATAAAATATAAATATGTGATAAGAAAAAAAATTCGTGTCCAAGTCTACTAATATATTTTTTTATATAACATTATCATGATTGCATGTTGAGTTCCTCAAATTCACCATTTTAGAGATTCAAGGTGTTGAAATTGAAAAACAGAAATCTTTTCTTGCGAATATCTGTGGAACCGTTTATCGTACAGAAAACAGCTTTTGAAAGCATTTTTTACTGTTAAATAAGTCATGTTTTGTGCGGCAGACATCACTTTGTAGCAGCAGCAACTCCAACCCAGTCGAGGCCAACACAAACGTTATCTCACACAGCTGACGGTGATATTGATGTTGAAAACGTGAAAATTTGTAACTTGAACCGACGATTTTGATGCAGTTAACAAAAAATACGCTGACGAGGCTCTGACTAATTTCAAATCGACAATTGAATCTGAGATGAGAATTCATGCTGTCAAGAGTGTAGAGGAGCTGAATAAGTTGAAAAAATATATCGAGGTCAGGATAAAATCCGTTTTTGTAAACGACGTGACTACAGTAAAAGCAGTCAAGTGAAGATGACGTCACCTTCCAAAGAAAAAGTTCAACTTATCACCGAGCTGTTCAAGCCAATAAGAAGGAATTTTTCCCGTCGCCGTACAATTATCAAGGGAGTGGATGACTTGTGGCAGGTTGATTTGGGGCAAATGGATTTGTATGCGAAAGATAACAGAGGCTACAAATATTTTCTCATAATCATAGACTGTTTTTCAAAATTTGTGTGGACTGAACCATTAAAAAGCAAGTCAGGTGACGAGGTAACCCGAGCCTTTGCGAAAATTCTCAAACAATCACATCGTAGTCCAAAAAATTTGCAATCAGATCAAGGAAAGGAATTCTACAATGGACATTTTCAACGATTGATGCGTCAATATGGCATAAACCACTATAATACCTATACAGATAAAAAAGCGGCCATGGTTGAGCGTTGCATACGAACGATTAAAGAAAAACTATTCAAGTATTTCAGTTTGCATGGGACCTATAAGTGGGTGGATATTTTACAAGATATTGTGAAAAGCTATAATTCACAAAAACATAGTTTGACCAAAATGAAGCCTCATGATGTGAGCAAAAAACATGAAAAGGGTCTGCTCAATACTGTTTACAGTCACATTAAAATATATACAAATCGTCAAAAATTTCGTATTGGCGATGTGGTGCGCATTAGTAAAGCAAAGCACGTATTTGAAAAGGGATATACTCCGAAATGGACAACTGAGCTATTCAAGATTGTTGATGTTAAAATTACTAATCCAGTGACGTATCTGCTTGAAGATATAAATGGTCATCCGATAAAAGGAGCATTCTACGAGCAAGAATTACAAAATACAAAACAAGAGGATATTTATTTGGTGGAAAAAGTGTTACGTAAAAAAGGGAAAAAAGTATATGTCAAGTGGCTTGGATTTGATAATTCTCACAACAGTTGGATAAGTTCCAACGATATTTTATAGGTGTGAAACATCATTGCGCATGCCCTATCTGTGATAAAGATTTTTGTGAAAAAAAGATTGCAGGATTTGATGCAACTGAACTTTTCTGCATACTATTCTACTGTTATTGGCATTATTCATGAATTACTTGAAGATTAGATTGAACATATCAATATTAACGATGTAATTTCATCTCTTTATAGCAGAACTTCATGCATAGAAACCCAATGTTTGAAGGAAATCATGTACTATGAACCCAATAGAATAAGTGATGATTTAAATAAAATTTATCCAAAATAAGTGTATGTTCTATTATTTCTTGTAAACAAGCTCGTGCTAATCGCAATGGAATCACAAATACAATGCACCATTGTTCTTTGAATTTAATTATAATTGCATAGTTTGCAGTTCGGCATTCTAGAAGTGTTTCGAATACTCAACTATACAGTTGTTCATGTTTTGTGAATCAATTCATACGAAGCTTTCATCGTTGTCAGACGACGTCGTCGTCAGAACACTTGTGATCATTTTGTGTGTCTGGGGTGTGGCAAAAAGGTAAATATTCTTTTAAATAATTGAAAATTTTTCTTATCATAGAATTGATGTGGGGTGCTTGGTTAATTTACAATGTGAATTTTTTATGTAATTGCATTAAACAAAACATGTTTTTACGAAAATCCACAAAGTTGGTGTAGTTCCTCGCGAAGAGCTGAACTTTTCGAAGAATCAACATCAATTCGATCATCAACACAAAAATCCATCGTTTGAAATTAAATCAGGTAAAAATAAACTACGTTTTTTCAAATTTTGATGATATTTCATCAATGCACGTTTTTTTTTAAATAATATCCAAGTAAACGAAACTTACTGTCTTTCAGAAAACAACAAACCGGATTCTACTACAATTGGAGGTGTGTTGTTCCTGTCTAGAAGGATTAAAGCCGACAATCACCTGCTAAGCTATTTCACACCTTCGAAATCAGAGGGCTTCACACAGAACATCACACGAGTTCATCCCCCAAATTGAGTTAAGACCACCACATCAACGGCGTTCAATAGTTGTGAGTTGATTTTTTCGATATGTCTTCCTCATGCAAAGTGTTGTTGAAAAAAGCAGAAAATATGCTTTCATTTTTGAAAAAAATGAAGAGATTTCTGTTCGACAAGCCTTGTGAGAGAACGACAAGCCATTGGATACGTAGAATAAGTAGATTAATCGGCAAATTTAATAATTTAGTACTACATGGTAATTTACCTTGAAACATTCTTCGATTGATTCAGACCAATTTGCAACATCTTAAAGTTATAAGAAGACAATTATTGATTTTGAAAAATAAGCGGGTTGAGATGGGGTTAGTAGAAGAATCAAAATTAAGCAATAGGGTTAAATGGGAAAAAATTGTTAATTGCTTCAAAGGAAGAGTATCAACCGGTTTAGTAACTAATTTGACTCATAAAGACGTTAATAGATTTATGGATGATGCGTTTATTTTGTTTCAACGTGAACTAAAGGAAGTACTGAAATCTTTTACCATGGTTAAAGTGAACTCATCATTTTGCGGAGAGTTTATCAAAAAATCATCTGAACGTGAAATTGTAGATTTTAAATATTTCAACACCAAGAATGTAATCATTGATGTAGAAACGGATTCAAAAAGCTGGTTTTTTGAAAACGTGCGTGATGTAATTTTGAATAGTCTTTCGGAATTCCAGGAACGTGATTCAGGATTTGCTCTTGTTAGAATAATTTATTTGGAAATTAATGTTAATACATTTCAAATGGGTAATGGTTCTTCCTATATTGCACTACCGAAGGAAATTGCGAAGAAACATGCATGCGTGAATGTTCAAAATAATGATACCGCCTGCTTTTACTGGGCTTTTGTTAGTGCGCTTCATCCTGTCAACAAAAATAACAACCGAATCACCTCTTATCCTCATTACGAATCAGTTTTGAATCTCAAAAACTTAGAATCTCCCATGCCGTTGAATTAAATTTCGGAATTTGAAAAAAACAATGATATTTCTGTAAATGTGTATGCTTTGGAACTAATTTCAAAGTCAGATACGGATGATGGTAAACCAAATAATTTCAATATTGTACCAGCTAGGCTAACCAAAGAAAAATTGGTTAGACATGTTAATTTGCTGTTAATTCAAAACAAATACCATCCATCATTAACTGATTACGAGCCACTGCCTACTAATGACAACGCTCATGAGGATATAAAATACCATTATTGTTGGATTAAAAATGTATCCCGTCTTGTTTCAAGGCAGTTGAGTGAAAAAAAAAATTGCCAAGTATATTTGTGATCGTTGTCTTAATTATTTCCCATCTGAGGTAAAATTGACAGAACATGTAAAGCTGTGTACAAAATTGAATGAATATAAAGTCTCATTCCCAAGTAACAAACATGTCGAATTCAAAAATTTCATTTACAAACAAAAATGTCCCTTCATCATCTATGCGGACTTTGAAAGCCAACTACAAATAGTCGATCAACACATTTCCATAAATACGCGAAAATATCAAAAACATATAGTTTACAGTGCCGGATTCTATTTAAAATGTTCCTATGACAATTCTCTTTCATTTTTCAAGAGCTATCGTAGTGCAGATTGTATGGAATGGTTCATCAACGAAATGGTTGAAATATCAAAAGTAATTCATTCAAAAATCAAAAATATTGTTCCCATGATCGAAAAGAAAAGCATCTGCGGTGTAACAAATTTCCATATATGTGAAAAACCTTTTCACAAAAATGATAAGATTGTTCGCGATCATGATCATTTCACTGGCGAATTCAGAGGTTTTGCACATCAAAATTGTAATCTAATTTTCAAAAAGCTTTATGTTGTGCCGATTGTTTTTCAAAATTTATCCGGTTATGATGGACATTTGTTGATAAAAGATCTTGCCAAACGTAGTCGCGTGAGTGTTCTTCCAACCAATAATGAAGTTAATATATCTTTCACCCATTTCGTTGACGAAAACAATCTAAGATTTAGGTACATCGATTCATTCAGATTTTTAGGCGCTTCTCTCGATGATTTACTATCGACAATGAAAAAAACAGATTTTAAAATATTGAGAAAAGAGTTTGCACATCTAGATGAGGAAAAATTTCAATTGCTGACGCGGAAAGGTGTATTTTGTTATGACTATATTGATAGCTTGGAAAAAATGAACGACACCCGATTACCTTCGATTGAACATTTTTACAATAAATTGAATGATTCCAATTTATCAGTCGAAAATTATCAACATGCTAAAACTGTGTGGGAAGCCTTTGGAATCCAAAATTTAGGTGAATATTCAGATTTGTATCTAAAGACTGATATTTTGGGTTTAGCTGATTTATTTGAGAACTTTAGACAAAGTAGCATTCAGACACATAAATTAGATCCAGCATAGTATTATACGATGCCTGGCTTCACATGGGATTGTATGTTGAAGTTTACAGGTTGTAAATTGGAACTTCTTCAAGATATTGATCAAATCATGTTCATTGAGCAGGGAATTCGTGGAGGTATTTCAACCTGTGTTCATAGGTTTTCTGAAGCTGATAACAAGTACACCGATGATTACGATGCATCGAAACCATCGAAATTTTTGCTTCATCTAGATGTAAATAATCTGTATGGAAAAGCAATGACTGAACCTCTCCCTTCAGGAGAGTTTGAGTGGATTAGCGATGTATCTAACTTTGATGTTTTGTCAATCCCGGATAATTCACCCATAGGATATATATTGGAAGTTGACGTAAAATATCCCACCGTCACTCACGACTTGCATAGAGATTTTCCATTTTGTCCTGAACATCGAGTTCCACCCGGATCAAAACTATCGAAATTGATGTGTACTCTTTTCGATAAAGAGAATCATGTTGTTCACTATCGAACCTTGAAACAAGCATTAATGAATGGTTTGGAATTGAGTAAAATCCATAGAATTTTAAAATTTCGACAGTCGACATGGTTAAAATCGTATATTGAACATAACAATAAATTAAGAACTAACGCGACAACAACATTTGAAAAAAATCTTTTCAAACTATACAATAATGCTGTTTTTGGTAAAACGATGGAGAACATCAGAAATCATCGGGTTATATATATATATATGGGGCAAAGAATCTCATTGCAAGTCATCGATTTCACAATCGAACTATTCTTGACGCCGAACACGATCTTATAGCTATTGAAATGAAAAAGGAAGAATTAGTTTTCAATAAACCTCTGTATATTGGTATGTCCATTCTGGACATTTCCAAAACATACATGTTTGATTTTCATTACGCATATATGCTACCGAAATTGGGTATTGATCGCTGTAAACTTATGTACACTGATACGGATAGCTTCATCTATGAAATTCAGTGTAATGATGTTTATGAAGAGATTATCAAGGCTGATTTACATAAATTTGACACCTCCGACTACTCCCCTAATAACCCTTATAAAATCCCGTTGGTCAACAAAAAAGTTCTAGGACTAATGAAGGATGAAGTTAATGGAGAAACTATTACCCATTTCATTGGTCTTCGATCGAAAATGTACACTTTCAAAATTCAGCAAGTGCAAAAAGTTGTGAAAAAGGCCAAAGGAGTCAAGTACAACGTTGTAAAAAATAAATTAACGTTTGATGACTACTGGAATTCTCTACGACATTCAAAAATTATCAGCGCCACTCAGCGTTGCATTCGTTCCTATGCTCACAATGTTTACAGCATTGAGCAAAATGAAGTTGCGTTGAGTGCAAACGATGATAAAAGATTTGTACAAGAGAAAACCTTTGATACACTTCCCTTTGGGCACTATTCAACTTTATAGCGTTTTTCAAATATAATTTCAGGAATAGTTATTATTGGGTAAATCACATTAATCTGTTAATATTATGAATGATTGTAAGATTATATTATTAGTATTATCGTAGAAGTAATTGTATGTCCCCCAAGTACCTACAATAATGTACTTCCTGAAAATATATGATTTTGAAGTGTCTTTGTGTGTTTAATTTATTCGATTGGATATGCAATGGGAAGCATCATCCATTCGCAATTCCTGCTTCAAACGCCAATAAAAATCGCAGCTCAGCAACGTCATCTAATCATTCTAATAGCAAACGATCAAAGAATCGAAGCGCCATCTCAACTCAACGCACAAAACTCCTGTCTAGTGGGAATCATTCAACAGGCAACTCTATGACGTCATGCACAGCATAATCGATTCGCAATTCCTGCTTCAAACGCCATTAAAAATCGCAGCTCAGCAACGTCATCTAATCATTCTATAATAGCAAACGATCAAAGAATCGAAGCGCCATCTCAACAACTACAAAGGCCTAAAACCTGAATTCCCAATACCCCCGTCCCCCCATCTTAAATCCAAAATTTTGTCTTTGAAAATTATTATTCATTTGTGGTCTTTGAAAATTCTGTGTAAGATTCAATTTCTCAAAGGTCTGAATCATAGACTTCTTTCGTTAATACCATTCAATGTCACTCTTGATCTGCGCCAAACGTTTATAGAACTTGTTAATTCGTTCTGCAAGTTCACTCAATCTCGTTCTCAATAAATATGAAAACCAAAAGTAGAGTAGCCTAAAACCTGAATTCCCAATACCCCCGTCCCCCCATCCCAAACCACGAGCAGGGGGGGCCCGAATTCCCCCACAACACTTGTCCTCGTGCTCTGCAGTAGCGGCTACAAACTGGATAGCAAGAGGTCGGACTAGGTGACGTAGGTGGTTTAGACAATCACATACCAAAGGATCGGGGTAGCAACTGAACCACAAATCTACATTCTATTCAGGGGGGCCCGAATTCCCCCACAACGAAACCACACACAATTTAAGACAAGACCAAAACACACCGAAACGGTATCTCAAATCTATATAAATTCCTATGACTCAGGTGGCGTAGGTACCCCCGTCCCCCCATCAAGCCCTCAAACTATCTCCACGAGCAGGGGGGCCCGAATTCCCCCACAACGAAACCACACACAATTTAAGACAAGACCAAAACACACCGCAACTGAACCACAAATCTACATTCTATTTTAGGCACCTTAGTAGCGTATTGGTTTAGACTGTCACGTACAAATCCAAAGGATATGGGTTCCAATCTCGCTATCGGAAAATCTTTTTTCAGACTTTGGTAATCTAACCTCCACACCCCCCAATCCCCCCATCTCGATCCCAGGAACAAAGCTCCCTGTCAACTGCCATCTGTCAAAGCAGTCATCTGTCAAAGCTGTCATGTCAAAATGACATCTGTCAAGATCGAGATCGAGCGACGTTGCCAGATGACCAGTCTTCGAGCGACGTTGCCAGATTCATCAAAAATTCCCTAAAATCTAGGGAAAAGTCAAAAATATGCCTCGCCCACTTGAGCGCTGATTGGCCGGTGAGCCAGAAGCCCCCTTGTTTTACTACTCAACTTTCATTGAATAAAAAGATTCTCCAGACGATTTCAAGTAAATAAGGTACTCGTGTCAAAGTCCGCTCAAGTAAGCCGTTTTCGAGATATTTTCATTTAAAGAGTTCCATGCCTAACCGAAAAGTTCCTTCTTTACACGAACATTTCAGAAAATTATTTTCACAAAATCAACTCATATTCCTGAGGTCAAAATAATCCGATTTAAAGCAACTTGCCTTTGTTCAAAACTGCTCCGTTTTCGAGATACAGGGTGGTAAAGTGGTAAGTCGAAAACGGAGCAATTTTAAAGAGAAGTAAGTTGCTTTAAATCGGCTTATTTTGACTTCAGGAATATGTGATGATTTTGTAAATCACTTTTTGAGACGCTCGTGTGAAAAAGGAAAATATTAGGAATTTTCCGATGTGGCATGGAACTCTTTAAATGGAAATATCTCGAAAACGGCTTACTTGACCGAACTTTGACAAGAGTACCTTATTTACTTGAAATCGTCTGGAGAATCCTTTCATTTGAAAGATTAAAAAAAATAACTGAGAAAATGGTTATGGACATTTTAATCCACAAAAGTTGAAGTGTAGGGCGCCCTCTAGCGGTCACAATAAAACGAACAACATAATCGATTTTCACACATAACAAAACCCTTGCATACCAACTTTCAAAGGGATATGTCAAGAACTGTCCAAAATAATGACAAAATTCAATTGGTAATTTTAAACTTGATCACCCCGTATCTCGGAAATGGTGACATTTCGGTCTAAGGTGAGTTGCGTTAAATCGGCTTGTTTTGACCTCAGCAACATGTGGTGAGATTTTGTACAGACCTTTTAGAGACACCCTGTATATTCAGACACTTCATTGTTGATATTAAAAAGACACATATATTTTTTTTATAGCCAACCTACCTACCTTCAGAATAAAATAGTTGTTTACTACGTTTCTGAACAAAGATTTCGACTATAAATCATAGTATTGCAATTTTTTCGATGCAAAAAAACTGTGCTTATATGAACGCCCATAGAGTTGGTTTTAACAGCGTCGAGAGCCAATTTCAACGTCACCCCATTTTGCGGGAAGAGTTGGACACCCAATTTTGTTTTCTTTTTTTTTTGGAAAGTCCTTTATCATAGATAGGGCGTAAACCTACCTTCATAAATTTTTTTCATATGTTTCGAGGTAAAATTGGTTGCAGTATCTTAAGAAAAGGCAAAATTTCGTCCAATCACGCCCCAATTGACCGGTACTGAGAAACGTACCATGAGCTTTGAATGTTGATAATCAAATAATTGTTTTCACGGGTTTGATATTTGACACAATGGCTGTTCCGGAAAGATATTTAATTGAAGAGAGAAAACACAACGAAAATATTTTTTTTAACTTTGACCTTGATTTCAAGATTATTTCAAGGTCAACATGATTTTTTTAATAAGAAAGGTATTTTTATCAGTGCAAAATCTTATTCTTTATAAAAAAAAGTTACTTTTATTTGAAACTTTTTCTCATCCTTCTTTGAAGACTAAACTAAATTTTTTTTAAACAATTTCAGAAGAAATTAAAATAATATTAATGATGATCACGTTATTATCATTTCACATAATTTCCGTAAATGTTTAAAATGATGACCCTGGTCTTCGATACATTGATCAATTCTTTCAATAAATGACTAATCAACATCGGATCACAGCTTTGTTATCGTATTATTATACAGGGTTATACACGTTATTCGAGACGAAACATTATGGCTAAATGAAAAGTGGTGGTTATGGGAATGAGGACAGTTAAAATGAGAATCACTTATTCGAAAATCATTCCCGACGTTTCGGCCTATAATTCAGGCCTTTTTCAAGGGCTGAAACAAATGAATACAAGTGTTATTCTTTCCTGATTATACAGTTGGTAAAAACTCACTCGATTTCAGTAAGTGGCATTACATCAAAAAAGTAACATATAGCATCACGGACACTAACACTGATTATACATAATTTAGGACGAAACCGGTAAAACAGACTATAAAAGCCGACAACGAAAAACGAAAATCACACATGGAGCTCAAATTAGTCAATAAACGATAATTACAATCAATAACATCATTATCATAACGTCATAACATGTCAAATTGTCAACGTCAACGGTCAAGCAAAAGATATCGAAAGCTGCGTTCCACAATTCAAGATTTACATATAAACATCAACTATCGACCGTTGTGGGTTGTGGGTTTGAACTTATTTAACACCCCCTTATAAGTCCCGCGGTATCCGTCCTCAAGTTAACCGTATCACCCGTCAGTTCGATCAAAATCATTTTACTGACCGCTCTTTTTGAATAATTAGTTTCATTATCTAAAATTGTCACTCCTGAAAAGTCAAAGTTATGACTCTTCATACAGTGATGATTTGCTAGAGCTGTTCCTTCGGACTTGGTGACATTCTTCGGGAGGCAACTCGTTTTATGTTGTTTCAACCGCTTTTCTAAATTCTGTTTCGTCTGACCAACATATGACATATTACAATCTAAACATGGGATCTTATAAACTACATTATTTTTATACAATGTTGACAAATTATCTTTAATATTAGAGAAAAGTCTACCCACAGTCTTAACATTATAGAAAACTAGTTTACTGTGTATATCATCAACCATGTTACTCAGTTTGTACGACAAGCCGGAAATAAAAGGCATCCGGAAAAACCTGCAATTATCATTATTAGCATGCGCATCATTCAATGGTCTCGCGTGTATTTGACTGAAAACCTTATTTATAAAATATTTGGGGTAATGATTGGTTGTGAGTATATCAAAAATGCGCTTACGGTTTGCTGAATGGAAACAAGGACTGCTCAGGCTCTGTGATCGGTGAATAAGACCCTTGATGCTAGCTAACTTATGGCTTGTTGGACAATTGGAATTAAAATTCAAAATCCTACCTGAACTAGATGGTTTCTGGTACCAGTTGGTGAGTAGATATCCTGATGGGACTCTAGTCACCATAACATCAAGAAATGGTAACCTACCATCCAGTTCCATTTCTGCATTGAATTTCAATTTCTGATGGTATGAGTTAAACACATCAAGAACCGTATCTAGAGTATCGACAGGAATAGCAAGACATGTGTCGTCCACGTATAATCCCAAAAATAATATTTTAAATGGAAGTTGTTTGATACAAGAATCGATTAGATCTTTCATGACAAGACTGGCCAAAGTTGGACTGAGTGGATTACCCATGGGAGTACCATCAATTTGCTTGTAATAAACATTGTCAAACTTGAAGTAGCTGCTCTCAAAGTTAAACAATATGAGATCAATAATCACGTTGCGTGGCATTCCAGTATAAGGCTCGATATATCTCCAGTATTTGTTGACAATGTTCACAACTAATGCCTTTGGGATGTTAGTAAACAACGATACCACATCCAAAGACACCATGATGTGACCCTGTGGCAGTTGTACATTAGACAATGAATCTACAAAATGGTAAGAGTTTTTGATAGCATACTTGGATGTAGTCGTGAAAGGATACAGAACATCATGCAGAAACTTGGCATTATTATAAGTGGGTGGGACCAAGTGCCAAAGTTTGTTGTACTTCATGGGGCAAAACTACATTGGTGAAGTTCTTGATGAAACCATCCTGTGTGATAATACACTGTATAGTGCTTTTATCAATGAGGTTCTTCAACTTATTCATGTTGTTGGACTTAATCTTGTTGAACCGTTGTCTATAACCGATCTTGCACATCACTTGAAAATCATGCCAAACATTCGTCGGCAATTCCTCCTCCAGAAATACACCACTTTGTGCTAATTTTCGCTCCAGCTGAGAAATTTTCCAAATAGATATCTTAATTTCCATATTGAGCAGAGATTTTCGAAACCGCCTAAATAATGTGTCAGTCTCACGTTTGTACGAATTATCTTCAATCTGTAGTGTATTAACACATTTTATGTTGTTCAGGCCTTTTTCAAGGTTTCAGCCCTTGAAAAAGGCCTGAACAACATAAAATGTGATAATACACTACAGATTGAAGATAACCCGTACAAACGTGAGACTGACACATTATTTAGGCGAATACAAGTGTTATGGAAGTGTGGCCTGAATTATAGGCCAAAACGTCGGGAATAATTTTCGAATAAGTGATTCTCATTTTAACTGTCCTCATTCCCAATAACCACCACTTTTTATTAATCTACAAAGGACGCTAAGTTTTTAATCATTATGGCTAAAGTGTCTGATTTTGAAGAAGTTTTTTTTTCCTGTATGGATAGGGACCCTTTGAAGCTACATTTAAAAAATATTTTCATGTTATACAGGGTGTCCCCAAAACACGAAATGTATCAAAGTTATATTTTTTAGATGGAACACCCTGTATATTAATTGCTATTTCAATTCATTCTTCAATTTGGAACAAAAATTGTGATACAACTAATGTTCGTAAATTCAACCGTTGTCGAGATATCGCGTCATAAATATGACGTTCTCGCACCTTCGACATGGTATAAAACTCAAACATTTCAAGTTAGAGAAGAATGGTTTGCACTTTCTCATCTTACCTTTTCAATAGCCATTCAAGCACATTGAATTCATTCTTGTGAAAAAAAATGTCAAAATGTGTCGAAAAAAGTTGACAGTTGACGGTACCTTCTATTGACAGAATAGCTCTTGAAAAGTTGAGAGAGGAAAGTGCAGACCATTTTTCTCTAGCTTGAATAGTTTGAGTTTTATAGCATGTCAAAGGTGCAAAAATTACATTTTTAAACCGCGATATCTCGATAACGGTTGAATTTAGGAACATTAGTTGTATCACAATTTTTGTTCAAAATTGAAGAAAGAATTAAAATATCAATTATTATACAGGGAGTTCCATTTAAAAAAATACAACTTTGATACGATTCGTGTTTTGAGGACACCCTGTATAACGTGAAAATATTTTTGAAATGTAGCCCCAAAGGGTCCCTATCCATCCAGAAAAAAAAACTATTTAAATCAGATACTTTAGCCATAATGTTTCGTGTCGAAAAACGTGAATATATATAATATACAGTGCGGCTCTAGAAGGCCCCCTCCCCTTTTTTTTATGTGTGCACCAAAAAGTTTTAACTTTGGCATACTTCAATTGCTGTCGAAATACTACTTTTTGATGTTACTGACGTACTTTTAGTATTCAAGATGGCGACTGGGCGCCATTCTGAAACATTTTTTTAAATGGAAAGGGGGGTCGTTTGACACCTCATTTTGAAGATCCTGATGAGTACTTTATAACCCTTGAATATTAAGTCGATATCTTCAAGTACTACAAAATGGCGGTACATTTAATTACTACATTGATACATACACTTTAAAAAAAAACGACAAATTCAATTCAAAAGATGCTGGAAATATTCTTGACATAAGGTTTGGGTTAGGAATAAATGACAAAAATGTCAAAAAAGCATCTTTTGAATTGAACTTGACGAATTTTTTCAGTCAGTCGCCATCTATCGGTAGATTTTGTCAATCTCAAAGATGGAGTTCTCATCAATCAAGTAAAAGACTTCCACCATTTGTTCGTCATATGGTCCTACAACGACGTGGATAATCCTCCCGGGAAAGCAAGAAAAATCTTGAAACTGTTTCCTCAGTCTAACCATGACCAATCCATCTATCGGTAGATTCTGTCAAACTCAAGGATGGAGTTCCCATCAATCAAGTGAAAGACTTCCACCATTTGGTCGTCATATCGTCGTCCCAGAGCAACAGTGGGATAAGTCGAAGATTTGCGATTTTGGGATTTCATCAATTTTGACTTCCAGATAGATCGAACTATCTAGAATAATACTGAGATTTTTGAATTTTCAACATCTTGGGTCAGTTTTGTTTTTATC
This sequence comes from Orchestes rusci, assembly GCA_958502075.1. NCBI lineage: Eukaryota > Metazoa > Arthropoda > Insecta > Coleoptera > Curculionidae > Orchestes > Orchestes rusci. The sequence continues at coordinate 51,550,807 of OY293303.1, read as the reverse complement.
TAATGTTGCAAGATCAAAAATAAACAATATTGTTTAGTGCAACAATGGGTTAAGAAACATATCCCCATATACGTATATGCATATCCCCCCTGAGTTAAGTCGAATGCAACACTGGGTTATGTAAAGTTCACATTCATTTTATACTTATATCTCATTATCTACTCCATGTCTTTCGGGAGACATTTGGGAGGAAATGTCTCCCGAAAGCTTGACGATCAATAAACTGAGCATCTAACTGCCCAACTTTATCATTGACTGCTTCCCTACTACTTCGCCTTCTACTTGAAACTCGGCCAGTCACCAAACCACTCACAATAATTATTGTGACATTTTCATTTTCAAGGAGTAAATAAATTTTGCCCCTCTTCCGAATGGTGCTAGAACTGCTAGCCATTTCTATCAAAAATCGCACATAGAAAAGTTTCTTTTTCAACCTTTATTTAAAATGTGACACGTGTTGAAAAAAAACGCCGGAACCTGAAAACTGGTAATTGGATTGACTTGTTTTTTTTTCAGCAAAAAAACATGTTTTCTTTAAACGCTTTTTTTTCAAATTTGAAAAATAGTGGTTCTATTAATTCTAAATTACCTTAATGTGAAAATATAGCAGAAGACAAAATAATCATCAAAATTTGATCAATATTAACGAGCTGATAAAGATGTTACTAGAATTGAAGTAGCGAAAAAATTTCAAACTCGATTTTCTCGAAACTCCAAATATAGACTTGTCTCACTAATGCTCTGGGACGACGATATGGTCCTACAACGAGTTCGTGGATAATCCACCCGGGAAAGCAAGAAAAATCTTGAAACTGTTTCCTTAGTCTGACCATGACCATTCCATATACGTTTCGGCCTACTAGGCTTCATAAGTATGGCTATGGGTCTAAGTCAGACTGAAGAGAACAGTTTCAAGGGGCTTCGCGTCTATCTGATAAGTAAATGAAATGTGAAATGTTGTAGGACCTAACGCCATCTATCGGTAGATTTTGTCAATCTCAAGGATGAAGTTCCCATCAATCAAGTGAAAGACTTCCACCATTTGGTCGTCATATGGTCCTACAACGAGCTCGTGGATGATCCTCCCGGAAAAGCAAGAAAAATCTTGAGACTGTTTCCTCAGTCTGACCATGACCAATCCATATAGGTTTCGGCCTACTAGGCTTCATCAGTATGGTTATGGGTCTAAGTCAGACTGAAAAGAACAGTTTCGAGGGACCCATAGCCATACTGATGAAGCCTAGTATGCCAAAACGAATATGGATTGGTAATGGTCAGACTGAGGAAACAGTTTCAGGGTTTTTTTTGCTTTCCTCGGAGGATTATCCACGAACTCGTTGTGGGACCAAATGGTGGAAGTCTTTCACTTGATTGATGGGAACTCCATCCTTGAGATTGACAAAATCTACCGATAGATGGCGTTAGGTCCTACAACATTTCACATTTTATTATTATTATTATTATTCTCATTGGTTAGTCTCACATTTTCTATGTGGTAAAAGGTAATGAGGGTTTTTGCAAAACTCACACCTTGTTGACTATTTCACGATTTTCCTCACTATCCGACATGTTTCTAGGATCACTGATTTTTGCATGTCCGTTATTAGTTGAAGTGGTATATTGTGTTTCTTGAATCCTGCGGGTAACTCCGGTGGTATGAGGCCAGTGACTGCGATGACTACGGGGAGAATGAGGACTTGTTCCATTTTCCACATTGATTTTATTTTTTCAGCTTATTATTATCATTATTATTATTATTATTATTATTATCAATATTATTATTATTATTATTATTATTATTATTATTATTATTATTATTATTATTATTATTATTATTATTATTATTATTATTATTATTATTATCATCATTATTATTATTAATATTATTATAATTATTATGATTATTATTATTATCATTATCGACTCAGCCTGACGGCTTTCACACTTCCTCTGAGGGGAAAATTCACTTATCCCAGATATGAAATATCAAAGGGATTTAGCTCTGTAGCTAGTAGTACCGCTTTTTGCATTTCCTGTAGAGATGTTCCTTGAGTCTCAGTTCTTTGATGGACTTCAGCAAGCTTTTTGTATCACTCCAGTGGATCCGATGATGATTGGCACTGTTGCGACGGTGTTCATATGTCACTGCCTCTGCACTCGTACCTCCAGATCCCGGAACTTCGCAATCTTTTCGGCGCGTTTTTGAATCAGGTTGCTGGTATGAGGGACGGCTACCTCAATGAACGTAGTTTTCTTGGCTTTTTCATCGACTAAAACAAGATTGGTTCTATTATTTTCGACAGTCTGGTCAGTTAAGATGGTGCGATCCCAGTGGAGCTTAAAGTTGTTATTTTCCAAAATAGACTCTGGAGTGTACTGGGTACTGGGTCTATTCCTTTTGTAACAATTGTTTTGGGGCTAATTTCTGATGTACAATTTTTGCCACAGCATCGTGCCTTCTCTTTGTACTCTGTCGATGCGAATGTTTGGCATCCTCCTGTAATATGTTGGATAGTTTCTGATGTTTGACACCCATACCTGTACCTATCGTCTCTCACAGTCGGGTCTTTGACTATATACTCAAGGTAGTTGCGAGTTGGTATTACCTGGTCTTGAATGGCCAATAGGGATCTCTCTGTTTCAGGAAACATCTGTCCAGAGACCAGTCAGTAGTTCGACGCTGCTTTGTCGACATGTCCCTGCGTGATCTCATTAAAATGTCTCCCGTGTTGGGGTTTTTCTCTCCAGCGTTGCAACTTCTCCTCTGTTGTTCTATGCTGACGTTGTGCCTGTTCTTCCTCAAGTCTGAGAAGGGTAGAGTCGTCTACTTGACAAATAATACCGTGCAACAGCGATTATCTGTCAATCTTCAGTCACCTTCATGTCGGGGTAGTGTAGTTCTTTCGGGAGAACACCATAACCGCGAAAATCCACGTATGCGAAAAACCAAAATCGCGAAAACCCACGTATACGAACACTTCGTTCGCCTTCGTGAATGCTTGTTAGTTCGTATTTACCATTTTTTAAAACGTGAGTTGGAAAGAGAAGATCAACGAGAAGGATAAATATTTAACCTGGATGATGTGCACGATCGATTGAACTTACGTGATCCTCGTTAATCTGAGTGAAACGAAACGCATGTCAGCTGTTGACAGGTTAAAACAAAACTAGTATTTGAAAGAGTAGAACAATAATTAGAATGAAACTGAACTCATATTATAATGAAGCGGGTGTAACTGTGTTAAATTCTCCTGATATCGTTTAAAAAGTAAAGCTCCTGCCCATATGGCTGCTCCTGCCCGAGTAAAAAGGTCCGCTCCTGCCCAGCGTAGCCGGTGGATGTTCTCTTAAATATCGTTTAAAAAGTAACGCTCCTGTCCAACTTATCTTGTGCTTAGATCGATTACAGGATTAAAATATCTACTTACTGATTCTCAAGAACATCCAGAAAAAGATTTATATATTCACATGCTGCGCAAATGTTTATAAACATTAAAAAACTATTATTTCTTTTTGACATTTTTCATGGTTGCAAACACCTTCTAGAAGGGTCTAGATAAAGGTAATGCAAAAAGAAAATAAAAATTGCAATAGTCGGTAAACTGAAAAATTACCCTTATTATTGTTATTATCAGGTATTATGATGAAAATTAAACAAATGTTTGGTTATGGACGTTCATCAAGGAAAACATGGGTAAGAAAATCATTTAAATCTATACCCGCGTGAATCGGAATTTTGGTGAAACTGGTAACTATTAGTACTACCCCCACGATTACCGTAGCTTTCTCTTGAGCCGTAGCGCTGGAGTGGCGCCCCCGCGGGTTGGTTTGCCTGTGAAAGTTTGCTTGTCCCCGAAAAGTTTTATTATTACCTCGCATTTGGAAACAAGATTTAGGTGTTTCGAATGACAATCCTTCATCTTTTGCCACTCTGACAGCTTCGCTTATGGATTGAAAATTTCGAGATTTAATTATGGTACGCAATTCACTACTTTGTAAACCATTTTCAAAGGAATTAATCGCGATTTTTTCATTTACCGGTCTAAGAACATCAGCAGTATTAGCATCACCATTAGCTTGAGCAATTGTTAGATCGACCAACATTTCTTCATTCGATCTACCAAATTCTTCGATTGATTTGCCGCGTCGCTTAGCTGAATTTAGTTTAATGGACAAGACAGCCGGCGACTTTTTAGAAATAAAATTTGATTTTATATCCTGAATTAAAATATCGTTACTAGCATACGCCGATTTTAACCTCAACTTAGCCTCCTCAGAAAGACGTGTTTTCAGAACATATGTAGTTAATAAAGTTTTTCCCGCCTGGTCCAAGAGAGAGTCATACCATTCAATAGAATCTACTAACTGTTTAGTGACAAGTTCATTACCGTTCATTACGGGCAACAAGCTTGATGCCGTCTTTAAATCAAATTTTTCACTCATTTTTTCTGACTCTACTAGATTTTGGTACTCTTTTGAATGGACTAAATCACTCTCAGACTCGGAATAATTGGCCTGTTCATCTCCTGTATCATCAGATCTTCCTACTTTTAATAAGCGTGAATCTAACGTACTCTGAATTAAACTTAAAACTTTATCTATTTCCTTAACGTATTGTCTAACTGAAGCAACAACTTTTGAATCGTACTGACCTAAATTAAAATTTTTCCTACAATTTTCTGACTCTGACCCATCTAATTTGATTAACTTACGGTTAAAACTTTTTATACATTTTTGTCTCCCCAAACTGTCTTTTTTCAAATTTCTGCAAAATACTCGGGCATCCTCCAATAGTCTGGCACTGACATTTTCATCCATTGCCGGTTCCATCACCATTGCCATAACCATTTCCATTTATGTTTTCGTTAGGTACCATTTCCATTCGACTCCTAGACTTGTCTACTTCTGGCCACTTCGCTTTTGATTTTCCTTTCCAACAATCCATCCATAGAGGCTTCTCGACTTCTATCAATTTTTCATGGAACTTTCCATGTTTTTCGGCAGGATCGCCATGTAATATATTGGGTTTTGTGGGGTCACTCAATAATACGACCAGCCCCGTTCTATTACCAAAAGTATTCTATTTTTCAATAATTGCAATTACAATACATGTTTCACAATAATTGTTTATAATTAACCACCTAAATAATTCTTGCTTACATCGACAATAATATCTCAATGAACCTACTTACATATTACACCATCATAATGTACTGGGTGTTATTAATATTATTTGAATATAATAATTATGATTATTTATCTCTTATTTCTATACCCTATTATTATTAGATACATATACATAATATACTACAATAATATTTGAATCAATATCTATATTTTGATAAAATTTAATGTCTGGTAGTTTCTTGACTTGCGAAATTATAATTTGATCTTGGTATGGCTCTAACTTGAAGTGGGCACCACCTACACCTATTTTTCCTCTCATATACAGCCATAACTTTTTGGACGTACCTGTATCTTATTCTTTAGCATCAAAACAGATTCATTTGTATTTCCTACGCAAAAAGTATACTTGTTAAAAGTCGCTATAGGCAAGCATTCTCGACATATTCGTATTTGAAATAATAAATACATGCGATTTTGAAAATATGGCGGAGGTAACCTGTTAGGAGTTTTTTTAGAATATTTCGTATGATTGCTACCTATTTCCAGCAAAAAGATAAAATTCAAGTAGTGCGTGATGTGAACAACATGGAAAAAAAATTAGGAAAAAAATATTCAGCGCCCTGTAGCTTTGTAGCAAAGCATTAGCGGAACCCATGGGACATTTTTGACTCGAATTTACCTAAAGAACACGTAGTGAAATTCTGTTGCTTACCTCGCGGGGCACCCTGTATACAGGGTGCCTCCGATGAAGTCGGCACTATTGTTTGCTTGTCTATTATTCAAGATACAAGGTCGTTCAGATGAGAGAACGGGTAGTATATTTTCCTCTGATTAACGTGGTATTAACGGAAAATCAATTGAACACCACGTTCTCGATTTATTTTAAATAATGTACTTTTTTTAAATGGGACACCGTGTATATTCTTATTATTATCGATTGTCCATTCTTTCCTGAACATAAAACGCTATGACGAATTTTGTCTTAGAACAAAAAATAACGGAGTTATGCCTTTTTTAATTTTTTGGAAACTGCCATGAAATTTAAAATTTTGACAAAATAATACATATCGGTTGCCATATTTGCTATTGTACTTATTACATCCTGCTAAACGTATTTCAATTGTGAAACTCATCTTGAAACAATTAAATCATTGAAACTTGTTACTTTGACGTTTATAAATTAGTCGAGGAAATTACGCATAACTCCGTTACTTTTGGTTTCAGGAAAAAATTCATGATAACCTTTTATGATCAGAAAAGGGTAGCTTATCAATTATTATAAAGATAAACACGGTGTCCCATTAAAAAAATACGTTTTTTGAAATAATTCGAGCACGAGTTGCTCAATTATTTTTTTGTCAGCATAACGTTAATCCGAGGAAAAAATACCACTTCTCTCATTTAAACGACCTCGTATCTTCAATAGTAAAGAAGTTAGCAATAGTGACGACTTGATCGGAGGCACCCTGTATATGTACAGGGTGTCTATTTAAGAATGGCAAGGTGCCAGATCCCAGAAACTAGGCATCTCAAAGACTTGCGGAAAAACAATTACTGGGTAATATGGAATAGAGAAAATGCTGTATATATCAGGAGTTCCCAAGATAGCCACAAGATGGCGTGACGGTGCTATCGAAACACAAAATTGCTATTTTTTGTGATTTTTAAATAGAAACAAATATGAATGAGTACCGCTATGGATTTCTTGAGAAATTTCCTTCAAATTTGTTTGTCTGTTTTTTTTTCTATCATGTCAAATAAAACAGGTATCTGCTGTCAAACCTTTCAACGCAAGAATGCTCATAACTTTAAAACAACTTAACCAATTATCTTGGTCTCATTTTGAAGAGAAGTTTTTCTCTTAGACAATTTCGAGATTTCAAAGGATTCTGATCTGAAGATATGATTTTATTCAACATAATATGCGGACGACGAACATTTTTCAAATTTACTCGACATTTTTAAATACAAAAGCATGGTGAAAAAAGTTCGTCTGGAATGTCAACTAAATTTCGCACATCTTTCATGCATTATACTTTTTCCTAGCTCTCGAAATAAATAAGCTAAATCCTTTTTTGTGATTATTTAATGCAAAGAAGTCTTACTATTTAAGATATAATTTGATGGTCAGTGACTGGGTGGTAATTATTTGTTCCTATTTGAAAATCACAAAAAAACAGCAATTTTGTGTTCTGATAGCACCGTTATGCCATCTTGTGCCTATCTTGGGAACTCCTGATATATTTCCAGCATTTTCCCCAATCCATATCTACCAGTAAATTTTCTTCCGCAAGTCTCTGGATACCTAGTTTCTGAGATCTGGCACCTTGCCATTCCTAAATAGACACCCTGTACAGGGTGTGCAACCAAGATGGGGTGGACGATTGTGGAAAAATGATGAGGAATTTGATTTTGTTTTTCATATTATAGTTAGTCAAAAAGACTAAATTTTTAAGATATTATCCTTGTACAGGGTGTTCCAAACAATGTGTGGTGAACTAGACTTGCATTTTTTAAAATGGATCATGAGAGGCGATCAAAGTTGAGAAAGGACTAACACTGGTCAACAAAAATGTGAAAAACTTTTGTTGCCACGTATTTTTGAACGGTTTCCGGGTATTTCAGGCCTGCAAAACTCATAAATGAAAGTGGTTTTCTCCTATTGGCTTTAGTTATCAAGATAATCTATACCATCATTTTGACAAGACATTATAATAATATATGCCAAAACTCTACATTTTTCGACTATCTCACTCCTCTTTACTTTTTTTTGCGTGCTTGTGACAGATTCAACTACTTGTAAGAAACGTTAGTTCAGTACAGCAGTTGTACAATTGCTTAGCGTCGAGCTTTTTTGGATTTGTATATCTTTAAATCACAATGCCTTAGATATTGAACATGCTTTTCAGCACCATTGTCCTAATGACTTTAATCATAGTTACCCAGTTATCTCCAAAACTAGAATCAATCAAGCAAAGCCGACTTCATATTCGTGATCAGCATAACAGAATTACTCAGAATTGAATCAAATATTTCTAGAAATGAAATGTGTGTTTACCAGTGTAATCGTAGCATGCTCAGTGAAGCTGCTCTCCAACCAACTTCGCAGAGTGAAGCAAATACTACAATTTCTTCTTGAAATCGAAGTTTCTACTCTAAAAAGTCGGTACTTCAAGTAGTAAATAGTTAATACTTGGGTAGTTTCTACGACGGTACTACTCGGTGTAGTAGCGTCGGGAAAATTTATCCTAGTATCTTATTCGAAATGAAGTTTCTTCTTAGTTTTGGAAAATTTACAACGAACGTAAGACAATGGGTGGTATGAATAAAAACGAAGTAAATGCTTATACTGCAAATTTAAACATCTTCTTCGAAGTATCTGCTTCATCATGTAGCGTTTGTTCAGTTCCGGTAGTATGCAGTATGTCCGCGGTTGCGGTTAACAAGAGGTGAAATGGACTAAAAATTGAAAGATACGACAAAAAGTTATTCTTGATGAGAAAAGTCTGCTTGCTAAAAAAATAGAAGCTACGTCAAGAAAATTGATTTTTATTTTACAGGGCTTCTCAAAAATGTGAAAACATAAAATTAAACAAGAGCAAACAGTCATTTTTTGACCTTTTAATGATGAATGATAAATAAAATAATACAAAACTTAGTTCAAATTTAGTCCTAACCCTGAAACCGAACGTTCTGAAGAAAATTCGAATCTTTGAAAATCTAAAAAAATTGAACAATTTCACAAGTCAGCATTTTACTACTTCCATATAATGTATTTTATACCTACAGACAACAACCGGTTATCATGTACAAGTATAGAAGTCATAATAGGCAAGTGGTAAAATGCGGACAAAATTGTTTTTTTTTTTAATTTTATAAATGAAAATCTTTTTCAGTAAGTTTCAGGTTCAGGACTAGATTTGGAGCAAGTTTTTCATTTATCATTTAGCGTTGAAAGGCCAAAAAATGACTGTTGGCACTTGTTTCATTTTATGTTTTTACCTTTTTGTGACGCCCTGTATAATAAAAATCTATTTTTTCAACGTGGCTCCTTTTTTTTGGCAAGCAGACTTTTATACCAATAATAACTTTTTGTAGTATATTCAAATTTTTGGTCCATTTCACCTCTTGTTGACCGCATCCGCGGATTCACTGTATACCTAACGTCGAAATATCCGACTTCAGTGTGTGAAGCTAAGAGTATAAATAAAATAGAGAAAAAAAAAGATTTGATTACATTATTTGATGGAACACAGACGTCAAATCACATTCTAAGCAACCTGCGATATAACTTGCGGTAAATGCCAATTCCCTGTAATGGCAGACACAAGGAATCTTTCGCAATTGCATGCTTTAAAAATTTGTGAATGTTCATTATCTATTTTGATTATTGCAAAAACCGTGAAAGACATTCATGTCATTCGCTTTTGATAATTTCAAGTTCGAAAAAATATAGCTTCAATTATCACATAAAAAACTCGAAATTAGTATTCACAATTAATTACATGCGGCAACGTCGCTCAAACGGCCTCCTGCATGACAAATGCCACTTCCCTTAAGATGGGCGCTTCCGAAAACGGTAATTCGCCCAACTCGATCATATTTTGTTTCTTTTTATTAACGTGAAGTAGAAAGAGAAAAACTCGGTTGCTGATGATACTCGTTTATCGAATCTCTCTAAACCGAAAGCGCCTATAGTAATCGACTGTCGAAATTTATAGTGAACGGTTTTTATTTTCAACTATTTCATTCATAACTTAGATGATAGACTATTGCTTATGTAAGGGAATCACGGCTCCATATTTACAAAGTGTTTATGAATGACTGCTTCTGTCTATTTTATTTTCAGTCTAAGATATGAAGTATCCACTTCAAGTCCATAGTGTATTCTTTAACATGTGTAGCATCTCCTCACTCCGTCCGTTTTTTTTTAACGTCAAACTCATGAAATTTTTGCTGATGTTTATCATATTTGAGACAAGGGATCCAAAAATAACTTCAATTTGAACTGATTGCAAACACCCAGTTTTCCTTTTTCCTCAGATAAAGCCTGATCCTTTGGTTCTACTTTTGCTTGTCAGTGAAATTGCTGAAGAATTAAAGTGGAAGACTGTACTCTTGGTTGGGTAAAAATATCTTCAGATACAAAAATAGCCTATGAATAAGAAGAGTTTTGGATGGATGATATAAAATTAGCATTATTTGTTCTTATTCTTGCGGAATTTTGGAAAGGTGTGAGCATACATGTAGTTAGAGCACATCCAAAATCTTTCAAAAGACATACTCTTCATAATAAGGGGAAAAATTGTACTACATCTAAGAGTCATGGATAGATCCAGAGGCCATGTTGCAACTACGCTGGTAAATATCTCTCTAATGTCACAAGCTTGTACATTCCGTCGCCCTCACCACATAAGGGCGGCGAAAAATCATCAAAATCGAGGTGACCACTAGATGATCAATATTGATTGACTTATGTATAAAAAAATCTTCAACAAGTGCATAGCACTTCTACAGCAGAAGACAGAAACACATTATTTCTCATTTGAGGCTTATGTTATTATTATTACAAAGTGGTTACAAAAAAAAATCAGTTTAATAAAAATCGCTTTTCTGAAATCACAATTATTAAGATACGCCTCTTTGCAGTGAAGGCGACGATTTATAAGGCAACGTCGTCACCATGTGCAGAGAGTTTTAAAATTTTAATGTGAGTCAGTCAATCGCACCAATAACGTTAGGTATTGTATGGACAATGCTCACTCATCTTTAGCCCTGTTCAAATTACCACCCATAACCAGAAATTTGATCCAATATTTTTTCTTGCTTTGAACTGCACGTGAGACTAGTATTTCCTTCACTTCATTTCTAGACTCCCATTTCATTTCAAGTATACATTGCTTTAGTTTTTCTATTGAAACACACCTGAGGTCCTTAGAAACACTTTCACTTGTTGAATGTGTGTAAGCACCTAACCCCCTAGTTTCGTTTACTTCTGTCAGAAATATAATAGCTAGATAATATACGTTTTTCCTGTCAAACCAAAAAAAAATAGAACTAGAACACGATTGCCGAATTATACCTTAACTTCAGCTACTTATCGGAATATTTGATGATACAAATCATCATCATTGAGATGTCGTCTTACACTGCGTATTACATCCATTTCAACAAAACTATAACACTGGTCGACAAAATTTTGAGACATTTTTGTAGCCACGTATTTTTGAACGGATTACTGGTATTTTAGGCCTGCAAAATTCATAAATGAAGGTGCTTTTCTCCAATTGGCTCTAGTTTGTACCCTACTTTTCTTGGTAAGGGTAGGAGATGGTTTACCAGGCCACTCAGGGAGACTGAGGTGTGAGTTTTTAAAGTTAAGTTCAAGTTTGAGTTTGTTCTTGTGTTTTAAAGGGCACCACTTAGTTTGTAAAAGAACAAGAAAATAAAAGATAAAAATAAATTGAAGTCCAGAGAAAACTAGGAATCTGTAGGGTTGTTTAAAAACACCAAGTCCAAAACGTTGTGTTGCTATTCAAACAAAAACTCCAAATTAAAGTTACGTCGTTTATTTCTCCTCAAAAAGAAATGTCCAATTACAGTGTGAGCAAGTAAATACAATACAATTATCAATAAATTAATAACAATGATAGCACAATTGCACCGCAACAAATAAAACAACTAGGTATAAAATAACGATAAATAATTTCCACTGCGCAACCAGGCTAATAATCACCAGCAATAAAAACCTATATCAAATTATCCGAAAATTTGATGAATGGGCGAATATTATGCAAAAACACGTCGAATGGGTACTATCGAATCTCACAACAAATTCAACCTAAAAAACCACCAAACTGCGATAATGCGCCGCTACATTAATGGTACCATAAATGTGCAATGGAAGTAAACATAGACGTGGTTATGATCACAATGGGCGAATATTTGATGCGAGAACTCAGTTAAATCAAAGCCAATCCGTAGCAAAACGACTATGGAGTTGATATCATCCCATAAATGACGGTTGGGAAAATCTATATTGGTTAATGAGAATATTATTTATAAAAAAAAGTTGATAGAAAACTTATGAATTCTTTACGAAAATTGTTAGGAAAAAAATAATATTATTACGTTACTAACTGATGATTCATTAGCCCTTACGGAGGCCTTAGGGGTAGATACGATTCGAAATGTTCGCCAAAATATTGGGGTGCTCACCACTTTTGTTGATGTTCCACTAGTGGTTGGTTTTCTGCTTGTGGCTTGTGGGGGTTGTTACGGCAGCAGGCTGAAGCACGCTGATCGGCCAAGATGCTGATTAAACAGTTGCCTAGTGGCACAGGGACAATCTGGAACGGGACGGGTTTCTGAACATCGAGACGCCTGATGGACCTTGCTTCCAAGCCAACCATCCATATTCAATAATTCAACTCCAAGCACAGCTCATTATGGGGTTGAACAGTAACTTGCTTGAGTTACAGAAATGGAACAGCTTTGGGTTGAATCTCACACGGAGAGTTGAAAGTTTGACATCCAGAGATTGAGGTCAAGAGTTGGAATCGAAAGTTGGAGGCCTAAATTGGCAAAAAAAAATGCGTATCAGAAAAATGCCGGAAAATGCGTTGAAATTTGGGAAATCGAATTCTCCGAATTGGTTGAATAGGTTAACAAAGAGGAAACTCACCTTAGATGTAATGTGGCCTCATTTGTAGAAAAATCACACCATGGCTTGGTCAAAAAAAAAAAACCGAACTGGCACTAGAGTACAGTGTACTCAACAAAGGCACGAACTGGAGGGAACGAGGCTCCTGTTTCAGGCGACTTGAATAGACTCGTCGACAACTCATACAGAGAGGACTATCAAAAAAATGACACTTTTCCTAGAGACATTTTCCAGTGTAGGCAAGCAACACATAGAATTGAGAGCTTAAGAAAACACTTTTGTGAAACAGGCCTCATGGAAATTCTCACGGGGTTTTCTAAAAATTTGAAATAACAGTTTCAGCGATTTGCCTTGTTGCCACACTTTATGTTCCTTCGATGAAAATTGAGACGGATTATTCCCGGTTGCATATAAGTAATACGCATTTCGCCGATTCATAGGTCCGGTTACGAGAGTATGTTCAAAAATATTAAGGTTATTTTTGTACGAAATTAAAATTGCTACAAGTTATTGAGATAATCTATACCATCAATTTTTTTGGATTTTGACAAAATATTATAATAATATATGCCAAAACTCTACATTTTTTCGACTATTCCACTACTTTTTACTTTGTTTAGCGTGCTTGTGATCGCATATACAGATTTTTCTACTTGTAAAAAACGTTAGTTCAGTACAACAGTTGAACACTTACTTAACTATAATCGTAGCATGCTCAGTGCAGCTCCTCTTAAACCATATTTGCCAAGATGAAGCAAATACTACGATTTCTTCTTGAGATCGAAGTTTTTACTCTAAGAAGTCGGTACTTCAAGTTGTAATAAATACTTGAGTTGTTTCCACGGCGGTGCTACTCGTTATAGAAGCGTCGGGAAAATTTACAAGTATCTACTTCCTCCTTAGATTTGGAGAATTTACCACGTAGACAATACTTATAATTTTATTATTATCATGTACTTCGTTTTTATTCATACCACTCAATGCATGTTAGAAACGTCATGCTACATCCCTTTACTTTTAATCTAGATAGCGGAGTTCACGGTGGCTTGGTAGTGCTAGAACCTTCATTCAACGGGGACACAATGTCAACAGCCTTGGGCATTCCCGCCAACAAGAATATCATCCGACGACATCTTACCGCCGAACTAGAAGCATTGGTGCTACCAGCTAGGTACGTGATCTTCTGCCAAATGGATGAGCTGAAGGCCGAAGCATCCAGAGTAATTTCAAGACATAATAAATGAGCAAATATCTAGTACTTATAGCCCAATTTTATATTTTTTTATGACCTTAGCTCATGAAAAGAATGACTTGATATTAATAGATTTCATCAATAAGAAATGATGAAATTGAAATAAGTAATTCCTGGTTTGACCTCTGCAGCGTTACATTCCAGTATGAAATAGACATAATAATAGTTGTCTTCAGTACTAGTGATATCCAGAATGTTTCCTGTTATATGATGACGCCTTCATTTAATGAGTCAAAATCATTGTTTTTATTTCAAGAGGAATACAACAACTCAACATAAATATATTTTGTTTTTTTTTCAAATATAGACTGTAAGATTTTATTAATTAGCGTGACAGAATTCCGATCTTCCAACATATTAAAGGACGTTCCGATTAATAGTTTTTTTTTCCATTGTCATGTGTGGAAAAAGACACATGCTCAAATACTAAGTCTGCGTATCCAACGGCGAAGTCCACTTGAGTTACAGGAATATTGGTGGTCCCTCGAACTTGACATTATGAATCTAATCATCTGGAAAAGTGCAATTATTGCTGCATATTTCCTGCAGTGCCTTCGACCACATTATCTCGTTTTTATTTGAGCTAAAGGCATTTTCCAATTAGTTTTACTTTTGTGTACAGGGTGTCCCGCATAAGAACCGACACAGAGAAGGAGCATATGGGACGACCTAAAATATTATGATTGAACGCAACTAACCTATAAAACCCTGTATACAAAATTTCCGTCAATATTGAATCAAACGTCAATATTTCAAGCATGTAATTAACGCCCCAAAATAGAAATGAGACTGTGAAGATAATTAAAGCAGCTACAAATCTTTTCACACTCTATCTGATGAACGGAAACTTAGTATTGTTTTATCTTCATGAGTAGCAAGAAAAATCGTTACGAACTATTTCCTCAGTAAGACGTTTTTGCCTACCAGGCTTCATCAGCATAGCTAGGGTCTGACAGAGGTCACAGCTCGAAACGGGGAAGCGCGTCTATCAGACGTAAAGGAACAGGCAAGTGTTGTAGATCAAATCGCCACTCCTCAGTAGAATCCAAAACTATTAGTTGGAGATCGTTTGGCGACACGATGGTGACGATTCGATTCCTCTAGTTGCAAAAATTGTAACTAATAATTGAGGATTCTATCGAAGAGTGACGCTTTGATCTACAACACTTGCCTGCTCCTTTACGTCTGATAGACGCGCTACCCCGTTTCGAGCTGTTTCCTTTGACAGACCCTAGCTATGCTGATGAAGCCTGGAAGGCAGAAACGTTCATAGATTGGTCTGACTGAGGAAATAGTACGAAACGATTTTTCTTGCTTTCACCCTGAAACGTGTTTTTATATTTCAACTTCGTTTAACGTGAAGGAGAATCAATAACAGTTGTTTCCTCCCGCACGGGTAGCTCAGTGAGAGTAGGGAGTGGGTGGAATGAAAATATATATGCAGTCACACAAGCTAATTCATTTAGACGTTGCTTGAGCAAAGGTTTTATATAATAAAAAGGAAAAAAAAAATCAGAATATAAAAATATAAAATTATAAGTAGGGTTATAAAAAAACATTATCTGAAGGAGTGAAATGGAATCTAGTTTCCCACTAGATGATACTATGACGTAAAATAATTAAGATCGAATTAAGAGTGGAAAATCAGTTTTTCATCAATTACCAAATCAATAATGTACTAATTACAACACTCTGGAGTACGTACTCAATTAACCTAACCTAATAATCACAGACTTTTATTTATAATTCTAATTGAGAATAATGGTGATATTGGTGATACTTAATAACTTTTATAATATCCGCATATACAAATTTGGTCGACTTACAGTCAGTTACTTCAGTGGCGGGTATAACCAGACGTCTACGTCACCGGCATACTTCATATGATTCCAAACAGGTAGCAGAGAAATCCGAGGGGGTTGGGGAAGTTATAAATATGGTGTCCCCAATAATTTGACAATCTTAATGCCAAGTACATGAACCCAATGATACGTTTTGTCTTAAGGTGGGTAGTGACTAATTAGTGATTGCTTATCGTTTCTATTTTGAACGGTCCTTAACGAAATGACTTATCCCTCGTTTCTCCCGCGTATTGAATCAAACGCCAAGTACTGATCTGATGCCTCCAAATAAGTGGTTGTGATTTCTGGTATGGTATGGTATGGTTTTGAATGTGCTTTTGCAAGTTTGATGATCACGGGACTCGTGCTGTTAGTCGCCTATTTATCGAAATGACCCTGATAACGACCCTTTATGAAACGTGATAACTGACTTATCCCAACAGTTTCCAATGCATTCACCGGTTTAATTCCCGGGTTTCGGTATAATCGTGTAACAAATTCACTGATCATTTTGTTGGCGTCTAGCACAATATTCCAACACTGGGTTGAAGAACATGAGTAGCTTATATTTAAATATCTCAACTCCTCTTGAGATGCACTAGATACCCCGATGAAAGCAGATTTGGAAAAGAACGATCTGGGATGTCTATTCGACTTGCTCCCGGTCGTTAGTTTTTTTTCAAGTCAAGAATTCGCACAAAAAGTGTAAAAGATTTGAATTTGAACGTAGTTAACCAAACTTATAAGTTGACAACAACAAATTCCCCCAGAAAATTTCTATGTAAAAACTAGTTAAAGACTTGGTTTAGAAAATCAACTAACGCTGAAATCAGCAAGTACAAGATCATTTCGATATAACTTTTCGATAAAAACAAGCTATCAATCAAGCAAACCATACCAACCAAAATCACTAATGAATAAGTATTCATTAATCAGTGGACCTACGTTCGTCCCATATAGATTGATGTGTTAAAAAGAGACAGAATATCCGACGTACGTCGGAGTGTGTCCGTCGACCCTGAGCAAACCATCGACAGGTTTCAAGATCAAGGTTCATCAATCAGCTGATACCCATAACAAAACTGTTAAGTGACTTATTTGATCAAGAAATGGATTGAAATTGAAAGTGAAGTTATTATATAACCCTTTGATTAAAACTACAAAAAGATTCGTTGTACCTAATTTAACCTATGAAGACAAAAACTCTAATACCTAATAACCGTTGATTACCAAAGGTAATTACCCCAACCAAACATAAATTAAATGAACTAAACCTAATTTGTGACTTCAGGATCCAAAGTGAAGTGACTAGGTTTGATTTAAACGATGATGTGTGACAGCAATAAAATTAGTAACAATATCAAACATTGACATCTTGAGAAGATGGTGAAGGTAATTAAGAAAAGTATGAAAGTGACTTGAAAGTAAAGAAAAGTGATGTGATGACGAAGAATTTTACCATTATGATGAATTTACTATCATTTAGTTTAAATAATTAATGTTAAATATTTGATTGTTGAATAAATTGACGTTCCTTTCGTTTCTTTCTGGATCCTTTAGTCCTTAACTGGGCCCGTGGGGACGTCACACCCCAAATAGATCGGCTGTCTGGCTATCTACCCCTTGCGGGGAACACTAACACAACCTCTGCACGTTACAATACCACCCCTTCCTGGGATAAAAAAAAATAAACAATGGTAATTGTTTCTTTTTTTTTCCTCCCTCTGCCTGCGACCCAATCTTCAGAGTAGTGACCCTTTAGGTCTTTCGCGTGCCATATTCCCTCATTACTCTCCTTCTCATCAGTCAACTCGTATGGCCACGGAGAAATTTTCTTCCTAATACGAAAGGGGCCAATAAATTTCTTCCCAAGTTTAGCGCAATAAAATTTAGCTGCATCTGATAACGTATAATTTTTCCTCCATACCAATTGTCCTACTTCAAATTCTTCACTCCTTCTGCGTAGATCATAGTATTTCTTTTGTCTTGCAGATGCTTTTTTCATCCTCACTTTGACCTCTTCAAACGTACGTTTCATCCTCAGGAGATTTTCAATATGTGTTTCATAAGTGTTCATTGGTGTTTCTCTGACCGCCTTCAAACCGTTTTCTTGTTAATGTTTTTCCAACTCGCTTTTCTTCTCATGTGATTTGCCTGACATGACAATCTCTCTACCAAAGTTTAAAAAATATGGAGTATAGCCAGTAGTTTCATGTACATTCGATATTATCGCACAAGCAATTTCAGCTAATTTTTCGTCCCATACTCGATGATTATCGTGAATGTAGGAAGGTATCATAGTTTTCACGACTCTATTGGTTTTTTCTGCAGGATTTGCTTGAGGATGGTACTCTGGATTGTAGGCTAGTCGAATATTGTGATCCCCACATAATTTCTTAAATTCTTTGCTCGTGAACTGTGATCCATTGTCTAGTTTGATGACTTCAGGTACTCCAAAATGAAGGACCTTTTCTTTCAAAAATTTAATCATGCTGCTCTTATTGGCTGCTCTTAGAGGTTCTATCAAACAAAACTTTGAAAAAACGCCGACTATTACTAGTGCATATTTGTAACCATGTATTCCCCTGGGAAATGGACCGATCAAGTCAAGGCAAATCTTCCTCCAAGGTTTGTCTGTAATGGACCGGGATAACATATATCCAGCTGGAGCTCTCTGTTCTGGTTTATGTTGTATACATGTGTGGCATCTCTTCACATACTGAGCTATATCATATCTCATTTTTGGCCAATAATAGTGACAACTAACTCTTTTGTACGTTTTAAACACTCCAGCATGTCCCGATTCCACATCATGACATTTTCTTATAACTCCGACTCTCTTCTCCTTTGGTAATACTCGTTTCCAGTCGTCCACATCATCTGTCAATTGGGAAGATGCTATATGCTTATACAATAAGTCGTCTAGAATGGTCCATGAAGAAAATTTTTTTGGTGCTTCAGAAACCTGATTCTTCATTTTTTGATACCACTTATCCCGTCCATTAGTGATGTCAATTGCATCTATCTGTGGAACCGCTCTGAACAACATATCCGGGCCGACAAGATCCTTGCCCTTTCTGTGCTGAATCTTGAAAGAGTACTGTTGAAGTTTCATCATCCATCGAGCCAGTCTACCTTGCACATTCTTCAGATTTTGCAACCAGACTAGGGATGCGTGGTCAGTAATTACCGTGATGCTCACTCCTTCTAGGTATTCTCTGAGTCTTTCAATACCATACAACACCGCTAAGCATTCACGCTCTGTAGTGCTCCAGACCCTCTCCTATTTTGTCAATTACCGGCTTATGTAACAGATTACTCTATCTTTGCCATCGGGTCCTGGTTGAGATAATATACCACCAATACCATATCCACTTGCATCAGTTTGGAGAACAAGGGGTAGGCTGTAGTCTGGGGTATTCAGAACAGGTGCAGATACCAAAATTTCCTTTATCTTGCGAAAAGCTTCGTCACATCTTTCGTCCCATACGAACTTTCGGTATTTTTTCAATAGGCTAGTCAGTGGCTCAGTGAGGTCTGAAAAATTTTGTATACACTTTCTGTACCATGAAATGGTACCTAGTATTCTTCGTACCTCGGATACACTTTTGGGCGTAGGAATTCTTAAAATTGCATCGATCTTATCCGGATCAACATGAACTTCGTTATAATCTATCACGAATCCCAAGTACTTTATTTGACTGCGACAAAAATGGCATTTTTCCACATTTGCTGTTAATCCAGCGTCTTTGAATCTTCTTAGTATTTCCTCTAATATCCTGATATGATCCTCAAAGCTCTCCGTACATATGATAACGTCATCTAAATAGCCAAATGCGTATGGTTCTAAATCTGGCCCTATCACTGCATCCATCAGCCTCTGGAACGTTGATCTTAAATTGATACAGGCCTCTATTTGGGACTATAAATGCTGTATACTTTCTCGAGTCCTCCTCCATCGGAGCCTGCCAATACGCACTCTTAATATCAATCGTAGACAAAAATCTGGCTTTAGATAATTCACTCAATGTATTCGAAATATGCGGAATAGCGTATGAATCTCTTTCTGTGACACTATTTAGTTTTCTGAAGTCTACACAGAATCTAAAAGAGTTGTCTTTTTTCTTGACCAATACTATAGGACTAGCCCATGGACTGTTGCTTTTCTCTATAATATCATTCTCGAACATTTCCTTCAATTCTTTGTCAATCTGAGCTTGGACTACTGGGTTAACCGGGTAATATCTTTGTCGTATCGGTGGTGACGTCGTTACAATTTTGTGTGATATCACGTTCGTACATCCTACCAATTTATCGACTCCCCTAAATCCTTTTTCAATGGTTTCCTGTAGGGTGAGTTTCTGAACAGGTGTCAGTAACGATTCATCTGTAATCGCTCTGCCGATTTCCATATTCTCTATCGATTCTGCAAACATCCATGTCCCTTCTTTGAGATTCGGAACTATTCCTATCTTTCTACAGAAATCGCTGCCTACTATAAGAACTTGTGGCAGTTGCGGAATTACGGACACCTCCATAACACAAACTTTGTCAGCCACTGATATTGGTACAGTCAGAACACCCAGGGTTTCAACGGTCTGTCCATTTGCTACTCTGCATGTTATCGTTTTATTCTCTAATGTCAGTCCTAATTCCTTCAGTATCTCCCATCCATATTTTCGCAATATAGTCCTCGAGGCTCCCGAATCCAACAGTCCGAACATCTGTGTCCCTAGAATATCAACTGTTAGGTGCGGTCTCTCGTCACTTCCATGCTGTTCCAAGATATAGTCTAATCTTAGTTTTCATATTGAATACATCGGCCGATTGTGAAACCACAGGCAAATTCCAACCTAGTTTTGTCCTGTTTTTCCGTTTTTTGAACAATTTTGACACGTCCATTTTGTAGCTCCCAACTGGCCACAACCAAAGCATCTCTTATTGGCCAACTTTCTACATTCGTTTGTGTTGTGATTTGACATTCTACAGAAACTACAATACCTCCTCTGTCTTTCGTGATGTTGAGATTCGTTCCCTTGTATGTTATATGCTGACATTTCCTCCTGAATATAAGCATGATCCGGTTCCAGATCTGACTTTCTCTTAGCTGGTGGTATGGAATTCTCAATTATCTCTTTCTCTTCTTCAATTTGTTTACCAATTTTTTTTAATTCCTCGATTGAATATATCGTCTGAAGTCCCATTTGAATCTGGTAAAATGGTGCAAAATTTTTCAAAATGATTTTCAGCTTCACTGCTTCTGATACCCTGACTGTCAATCTAGAAAACATACTCTCCATCTTCACTAAATACGTGCTGAGTTTTTCGTTCATCCCTTGGGTCCTTCTTTTTATTTCTTCTATAAGTTTCTCATTATAGTCTTAGGGTAGATACTGTGTTCTTAGCCTTTCCACCAACTTTTCCCAGGTATCTCAATTCTTCTACTTTCTGTAAAAAAAGGTTTAGCGAGATATCTGTCGATTCTCCTGAAAATCTTATATTCCACTGAGATACCGGAATAGGCTTTATCCCTGGACCTGAAGGTGGTAGCTCAAGTATTGTAGAGTTGACAGGAAAACTTGCTCCTCGTCTTTCGTCTTCCGAGTCACTTGATCCTTTGCTGTCCTCCACTTCCAACATCGTTGAATCTGACACTTTTCTATGGCTTTTATCTGAACTTTTCAACTTCTTCCCAAAACTAGCCATCATTGATAAAATGTTGGACAGCCACAGGCTTTTCTGTTCTATTTGTTCGTCATTGGTCGGTTTTAATTTATCCACTCTATTCAGAAGAAATCTTTGATTAGCCTGTATTTTCCGTCTCTTGTGTCCCGAATCAATGTCCTCTAGCATGTCCGAAAGCTGGTCAAATTTTGACTCAATTTCGGTTTTTTCCTGTTCAAAATCCAGTTCATACTCTGTTATTGTTATGCTATCTCCGTTTTTTTCCAACTCCATTAGTTGACGTAGAGAGTTTCTCATCTGTTTCAAAGGTGTGGATGGCTTCAGTTTTATCCCTCTCAGTTTCAGTAAGAATAATAAGTCGTCTGTCTGCAGTTACTTGAGGTCTGATATGAGAACATTCGCCGTTCTTAATTTGCACTATTTCCTTTAACTTGAATATTATCACAATCACTACAATATATCACCACTCTTCACGCTGCAACTTGTCACTATCTCACCATATATCATTCACTGCCCAATATAGCACATTCAATATTCTCCTCCACTTATATTGTTTCTTGTATAGCAATCAATAA
This sequence comes from Orchestes rusci, assembly GCA_958502075.1. Taxonomy (NCBI): domain Eukaryota; kingdom Metazoa; phylum Arthropoda; class Insecta; order Coleoptera; family Curculionidae; genus Orchestes; species Orchestes rusci. The sequence continues at coordinate 51,528,664 of OY293303.1, read as the reverse complement.
TAAAGTATTTCAATATCAATGGTTACAATATCCAACAATAAACCCTTTAGTAAATCATGTATATGGTATCAATAATACGTCAAACATATGGTATGGTGATAATATGGTTATTGAATTTTGAGGTGTTTGGTTAAAAAAAAATGAATAAATGAGTCACTTTTCTAGGTATACGCTCGATACTAGTTTTGTTTATGGATTTCGCTGTTGTTTTGTCTAAAATATCTAGATGACTACTGATCTTCCACCATTCCTTGCTCTCACAACGCAAAATAAACTACTTCAATTTAGTTGGTTTAATAGTTAGTTTAATATTTAAATATCTCAACTTCTCTTGAGATGCACTAGATACCCCGATGAAAGCAGATTGGGAAAAGAACGATCTGGGATGACTATTCGACTTGCTCCCGGTCGTTAGTTTTTTTTTTCAAGTCAAGAATTCGCACAAAAAGTGTAAAAGATTTGAATTTGAACGTAGTTAACCAAACTTATAAGTTGGCAACAACAAATTCCCCCAGAAAATTTCTATGTGAAAACTAGTTAAAGACTTGGTTTAGAAAATCAACTAACGCTAAAACAATGTTGAAGGTTGAAGACCTGAAATCAGCTAAGTACAAGATCATTTCGATATAACTTTTCGATAAAAACCAGCTATCAATCAAGCAAACCATACCAACCAAAATCACTAATAAATAAGTATTCATCAATCAGTGGACCTACGTTCGTCCCATATAGATTGATGTGTTAAAAAGAGACAGAATATCCGACGTACGTCGGACCATGTCCGTCGACCCTGAACAAACCATCGACAGGTTTCAAGATCAAGGTTCATCAATCAGCTGATACCCATAACAAAACTGTTAATTGACTTATTTGATCAAGAAATGGATTGAAATTGAAAGTGAAGTTATTATATAACCCTTTGATTAAAACTACAAAAAGATTCGTTGTACCTAATTTAACCTTAATTTAACCTATGAAGACAAAAACTCTAATACCTAATAACCATTAATTACCAAAGGTAATCACCCCAACCAAACATAAATTAAATGAACTAAACCTAATTTGTGACTTCAGGATCCAAAGTGAAGTGACAAGGTTTGATTTAAACGATGATGTGTGACAGCAATAAAATTAGTAACAATATCAAACATTGACATCTTGAGAAGATGGTGAAGGTAATTAAGAAAAGTATGAAAGTGACTTGAAAGTAAAGAAAAGTGATGTGATGACGAAGAATTTTACCATTATGATGAATTTACTATCATTTAGTTTAAATAATTAATGTTAAATATTTGATTGTTGAATAAATTGACGTTCCTTTCGTTTCTTTCTGGATCCTTTAGTCCTTAACTGGGCCCGTGGGGACGTCAGACCCCAAATAGATCGGCTGTCTGGCTATCTACCCCTTGCGGGGAACACTAACACAAACTCTGCACGTTACAACCCCGACACATTGGTGAAGAATCGACTACTCTAGTTGCAAAAATTGTTACTAATAGTTGAGGATTCTACCGAAGAGTGACGCTTGCCTTTTCATGAGTAGGTTATATAGAGACGGGGCTTGACCACTTGGAAGCTCCGGAAAGTAAGTCTGGTGAATTATTTTTCGCTTGGTATTGTAAAAATGGCCCGGATGTTTTCCTCCTCGATATTCCCAATAGGAGTTTATGATAAATGATTGAATCGGCATTCGAGTGCTCGATCCATTTGAAGTTTTTTTTATGCACTGTCCCGAGTCTACTTGACGAGGTGCAACTACATTTAAGATCGGAATATTATCTTATGGACAGTGGACATTGCCCAATTTTGATATTACTTTGGAAACTTTTCAAACCATCTGTATCCAAATAGATGAATTGCTAGAGAATATTATCATTTTTCACAAGTTTAGCCTCCACGATAACCAGACCCCAAATGAGACTTCTTTTTTCAGGGACCCTGAAAAAAAATGTGCGTTCCTCGTCTGTTGCGTCCCGAGCCGAATTGTGGAATTGGATTAAAGATAAATGCTCATGCACTCATTAGAAACAACCAACATTTTGGTGATTCTTCTCAGTGCAGATTGTATGTTATTTCTATTGTTCAAGTTGTAATTTTTTTTATCAAATAATTCTAATTTGAACTTTTCACCTCATGGTAGAGTCTGACGTTCGATTTTAAAGCAAACGTTGGAATTTTCGACGATTTTTCATATGGAAGCTTCAATACCCTCCAATGGATATCGCTGACTAAGATTATTGGAACCTGCCTACATTGCTTAATTCATTCACATAAAAACAATCGTAAAGGTAGTTCGCAGTTCAGTCCGATCGAAACAGTTGTTGCTGCAAGCTATGTTGCTTTCGCTGTAAATTTAGAAAATAAATATTTTTAAAAACGGATCGCCCGGTTGTCGTCATTTAACTGGCGCAGTCGGTAGGATATAGACAGATATTGATTTGTGCATGGCATCTGTGCGGATCAGTGTTCGGTTCGAAACTTTCGGAACTGTCTATAACAAAAAGACCTTCGTTTCGTTGAGGTGTCGGAGTGTTCAGAGTGGCTTCTCGCAATTCAAAAAATCCAATCCATCGAGGAACGGTTCACCGGCCCAATACAATTTGATAGTGTCGGAAAAGGAAGTGCATCGTCCTTTTCGCAAGGAGTTTTTGGAGATCCAGACTACATCGCTGGATATTCGGAGGCTTCTTATAATTAGAGATGACCAGGCGCATCCCGTTGCTTTGCTTGTGAGTATTTTCTGTTTTTTTTTTATGTATTGTACAATCGCACATGTCGGTAGACGATTTAACTAATATTTTGGAAAATTTGAATATTGATACTTGCACGGATTCTGACCCAAATAACCCACCATTAACATTATCACAAGCTTGCAATAATTTAATCGAAACCAATAACGTAGAAAACATTTTTGAAGAAAAAGAAATGATGGCTAACCCCCCTCGGGCAAACGTAAACCAATTCAAACCCGAGTGCCTATCTTGTGTTCCAACATTTGACGGTAACGCAACGGAGCTAAATCGCTATTTAGCAATTTGTGAAACTCTAATCACTCAATTTTACGATACGGCTGAGCCAGCCAACTTTCAAAATATTGACTTATTGAATTTCTTGATAGGAAAACTAACCGGAAATGCTAGATCACTAGTTATTATTCAGAACGGGAAAACGTGGGCTGAACTAAAAGATGCACTCTATAGAAATTTCGCTGATAGACGCGATGAAAGTTGCCTCACCAGAGATTTGGTGATGTTGAAACAATTTGCCAATGAATCTGCCCAATGTTTTTATGATAAATGTCTCGGACTTTTAAACCTATTGTGCAGTTATATAGACGCGCACGAAGAAGGGGCTAATGCAACCGTGAAACGTAATCTTTACCAAAATTTGACTTTGAAAACGTTTTTATCAGGGTTACGTGAACCCTTAGGAACGACAATTCGCTGCATGAAGCCAAATAATTTGACAGAAGCTTTGCAAATGGTTATGCAAGAACAAAATGTCAACTGTTACCAAAACTCCGCATCAAGCCAGATAACGAACCAAAACAAATCACCGAAATTCCAAGACCATTCGCCGAAGCCACCAGATCACTTGCCATATGGATATTTTACAAACAATCAAACATTTCAACCGAGACCAGATTTTAGTATAATTACAATCAAAATAAAAATTTCCGTCGTCAACCAATACCGTATAGGCCAAACCCTCATTTTAAACAACTTCGTTTCTTCTCAAACGCACAAGTTTTCGGTCAGTCAAGACCCCAACAAAATGTGTTCAAACCGGACCCAACTAAGCCATTAGTGGATTAACAAAGTGGGTTCTGAGATGTGGGTGGGGGGTGATTTTGTTCTCACCAAAGCCTGATAAAAGATTTTCTGATACCGAGAATTGAACCCACGTCCTTTGGATTTGTACGTGACTGTCCAAACCAATACGCCTCGGAGCCTTAGGATATTATGTAGATTTGGGATACAGTTGGTACCGTTTTGGTCTTGTTGGGTAAGACAGTTTTGGTGTTTTGTGGGGTGACGGGGAAATCCAGAGGCCCCCTGAGGGGAGACGCACAGGTTTCTTCATAGTTGTTGAGTTGCGTACGCTTCGATTCTTGTTTGCTATTAGAATGATTAGATGACGTAATAGGTGAGCTGCGATGGTGATGCAGAGTTCTTCATAGTTTTTTGAGTCTGGCGGCTTCGATTCTTTGATCGTTTGCAATTAGAATGATTAGATGGCGTTGTGGGTGAGCTGTGATGGAGATTCAGATTTCTTCATAGTTTTTTTGAGTTATTATGGCGCCTCCAGTAGTTATAGCTATGTCACTTCTGCCTCATTTCCCAAAAATTCCGATAGGTGGCGCCGCGATCACGAAATGTAATTTTTTTATCTCCGCATGTCTTATCACACAGACTTCCGTTCATATATGTGTTATCTTTGTTTAGTATACGGGGTGTGCAAAAAAAAAAAAAGTATGCGGAATGTGGAGATTTGAGTTCTATACATTTTGGTCTTATCTCCCCATGTTATTCTTATGGACTTCCGGTGGTTGGAATTAGTGGGCGGAGCCAAGAATGGAGCGTTCTGATTGGTTGAGATAGTGTGTTATCTCTGTTTAGTATACGGGGTGTGCAAAAAAAAAAGTGTGCGGAATGTGGAGATTTGAAGGTATGACGTCATGGCGTTTGTTTGTGGTGTGCGGAACCAAAGTATGTGGCGCGCAATGTATAGAATTTTAAAATGTGCATTTTTGAATGTGGAATTGCTTGAATTTGGCTTTGTATAGTTTTGGTCTTATCTCCCCATGTTATTCTTATGGACTTCCGGTGGTTAAAATAATTAGGTGGAACCAAGATCGTATATTTGTGCAGGAAATTGTTATCACGTTCCAGCTGATAAGATGAAATTGCATTGTTGTCACTGTTTATAGTTAGATTTATAGATTTATGGAAATATGGATTGAATAGCAAATGTATGTAGTAGTAAATTGTTGTAAGTCAATGAGGATAGTCAACGCTGCAACCCGTGAGCTGTGTGTGTGTGTGTGTGTGAATTCAATATGTAGCGGAAATGATGCAATTATCGACAACGTCCTGCTAAAAGGAAATGGTGACTCATGTTATTGCGGTTGGTATGATATCAAACAATATGCCCAGTGCAGGAATGTTATTGCGGTTGGTATGATATCAAACAATATGCCCAGTGCAGGATGTGATTTTCTAATTATTAACATAGGAGATTGTGGTCTAAAGATTCATTTGTAATCGAGACATCAGACAGTTCGTTTAGCCAACATATCGCTCCAAATAACCAACATCAAATTGATAAGCTAGTTGAAATTAGTTCTCTTTCATTGTTATCATCTGCTGCATTGGTAAGTCAACCCACTCGCCCCATTTAAGTGGTGTTTTAAAATATCAATTTTAGATAGATCAAATCATGAGTTCTTTCGAAGAAATTGCCTCTTTGAGTAGTGACATTGTGACAAAGTTCGAAAAGGCATACCCCAAGTTATGTGCCGTCAGAAAAGAGGAGAAAAAGCGGTGGCTGCGGAATATAAATCGAAGCATCCGAGACTTCCAAAGGGCGATGGCTGCACCACTATCCATTGGATTAAGAAAAAGGTTGGTGGCCAATTTGAGCCATTTGAAAAGATTCCGGATGCTTATCAAGTCGAAATTTGAGGCACATGTGGGTGGAGGACACAAGCGCAGTAGTCGAGTCAAGTGGGAGGACCTGAAAACATCGTTTGACTCCCGCATAAGGACTAGGGTAATTATCAACCAAACACACTCGAATCTAGGGGATTTTTTTAGTGATTCATTTTTCCTATTCAAAGTAAGAATCAACAAAATTTTGAAAGAGTTCAGTGCCATAAAAGTGAATGCAACTTTTTGCGGTGAATTCGTTGTTAGCAAAGATAACGTTGAGCACCTCGAATATAAATATTTTCCCACAAAAAATCAAACTTTGGACATGGGAACCAATTTGATTGAGTGGTTTGATAATTTTATCAGTAGGCCAATTTTGCAAAAAATGGAGGATTTTCAAGAACGTGACAGTGGGTGGGCATTAAGAAGAATTATCAGTTTAGAGATTTGTATTAATAAACATAGCTTTGGGGTGGGTGCTTCATCCTACATTCCTTTGCCCAATCAAATTTCGAAGAAAAAAGCATGTATTAACATTAAAAATGATGATAACGCGTGCTTTTATTGGTGTATAGTCGCTGCTTTGTACCCAATCAGAAAAAAATCCGATAGAGTTGAATCATATCCACATTACACCCGCGTCCTTAATACAGAGGGTTTGGATTTTCCAATGACAGTCAACAAAATTCATAAATTTGAAAAATTAAATAATATAAGTGTAAATGTTTATATGTTGGAAATGGTTCAAAATAAAAAGAACGAATTGTTCAGTGTAGTACCATGTCGATTGACGAACAATAAGTTGGAAAATCATGTCAATTTACTAATTATTCAAAACAAATATTTTCCAAAAATTAATGATTTTGAACCATTGCCAAATATTAAAAATGAGATTGAGATTTCCTATCATTATTGCTTGATAAAGGATTTATCCAGGTTAGTGAGATCACAAATAAGAGAAAAAAATAGACATAAAATATTCATTTGTGATAGATGTTTGAACTATTTCCAGTCTCAGGAACGGTTGAGTGAACATTCAAGTGTGTGTGAAACAAAAAATGCTTCAAAGATTTCATTTCCCAAATATGATCACGTTTCGTTCAAAAATCACATTTATAAACAAAAAGCGCCATTCATCATATATGGGGATTTTGAATCAATTTTACAAAAAATTCCTGATGAATTGACACATTTGAAAACTGTCAATTTTCAAAAGCATATTCCATTCAGTATTGGATTTTTATTCAAGAGTTCCTATGACGACTCGCTAACCTTTTACAAAAGATACCGCGGCAAAGATTGTTTAGATTGGTTTGGGGATCAACTTAAAAATATTGCGAAATTTGTTGAAGATAAGTTGTCTAAAGTTGTTCCCATGTCAGAAGTGTTGGACAAGAGTATAGCAAAAGAGTGTCACATTTGCGAAAAACCGTTTATTGACACAGATCAGATTGTTGTTGATCATGATCATTTTACAGGTGATGTCAGAGGATTTGCTCACTCAAACTGTAATTTAAATTTCAAGAAACAATTCATTGTTCCAATTGTATTTCACAATCTCTCAGGTTACGATTCCCATTTCATCTTAAAAGCCATAGGAAGGGTGGAAAAATTCAGTATTCTTCCAATTAATAAAGAAAAATACATTTCTTTCACTCAGTTTGATGATGAAACTAGTATAAAGTTTAGATATATCGATTCACTACGATTTTTAAATTCATCTTTGAGTTCATTAGCATCTACATTGAAATTGGGTGATTTGATAAATCTAAAGAGGGAATTTGCTTCATGTAATTCAAACCAATTCGAATTATTAAGACGTAAGGGGGTCTTTTGCTATGATTATGTTGATAACATGGCTAAATTGGAGGAAACAAGTTTACCACCCAAAGAAATGTTCTATTCAAAATTATATGATGAAAATATCAGTGATGAGGAGTATTTACATGCCCAAAAAGTATGGGATGGATTCAATATTCAGAATTTGGGTCAATACAGCGATCTGTATTTGAAAACAGATGTGTTGTTGTTGAGTGATGTCTTTGAAAACTTTAGAATCAATGCACATAACATTTATGGTTTGGACCCAGCGTGGTATTACACTTTACCAGGTTATACTTGGGATTGTATGCTGAAATATACAAAATGTGAGCTGAGGCTGTTGAAAGACATTGATCAAATTATGTTTATTGAAAAGGGGTTGAGAGGGGGAATTTCAATGTGCTCAAATAGGTATGCTGAAGCAAATAATAAATACATGGCAGAATATGATGAATCCAAACCATCAAACTACCTACTCTACCTCGATGTGAATAATCTTTATGGGTGGGCAATGATTCAACATCTACCATACGATGGATTCGAGTGGGTTGATCCCATTGATTTACCAAATTTAGATGTTACTTTAATCGAGGATGATGCTCCGGAGGGTTATATTTTGGAGGTAGATTTGGAATACCCCGAAACACTTCATGACTTGCACAGCGATTTTCCATTCTGTCCTGAACATATGGCACCTCCAAAGTCCAAATTTCCAAAATTATTAACAACTCTTTACAACAAAACAAAATACGTCATCCATTACCGCAATTTAAAGCAAGCTCTGAGCAATGGTATTAAAATTACACAAATACATAGAATTTTGAAATTCAAGCAAAGTCCTTGGTTAAAGTCATACATCGAACTAAACACTCAACTTCGATCAACAGCCACTAACGATTTCAGCAAAAATCTCTTCAAGTTAATGAATAATGCTGTATTTGGTAAAACAATGGAAAACATTCGAAAACATCGTATTGTGAAACTGGTTAATAAATGGGAGGGTCGATATGGTGCAAGCAATCTGATTTCCAATGCAGCATTTCATAACCTAACAATTTTCGCCAAAGATCTGGTGGCTATAGAAATGAGGAAAACGAATCTCATTTTCAATAAACCACTTTACATCGGTATGTGTATTTTGGACATTTCAAAAATTGCAATGTATGATTTTCATTATAATTTCATGCTTGAAAAATCTTTTTCCGAAAAACCTAAGCTTCTGTATACAGACACGGATAGTTTCATCTATGAAATCAAGTGTAATGATGTGTATGATGAACTCATCAAAAAAAATCTTTCAAAATTTGACACCAGCGATTATCCTTCAGATAACGTTTATCAGATTCCATTGGTAAATAAAAAAGTTTTGGGGCTGATGAAGGATGAAGCAAATGGTAGAATTATGACACATTTTGTGGGATTGAGGTCAAAAATGTACTCATATAAAATTCAAGGTGTTCAAAAATGTACGAAAAAAGCGAAAGGGGTAAAGTCTTGTATTGTAAAAAACAAAATAACTTTTGATGATTATGTGAAATGTTTAAAGACAAATGTGGAAAAAATGGTTAAACAATGTACAATCCGATCAGTCAAACATTCCGTTTACAGCACTGAACAAACCAAATTAGCCCTTAATGCCCCAGATGATAAACGCTGTTTGATTGATAACAGTCACGACACTCTCCCATGGGGCCACTACAGTCTAGACTAGAAATGTGTTGTGTAAGATTTGGGGAAGTAGGATTAATAACTGATGGTTTGGAGTAAAGTAGATAAATATTGTCACAGTAGTATAATCCATTCAGTATAAAAAAAAATTAACAATGATGATGTCAACAGGACTTCCAGCAGGAGTATTGTTTCTGAGCGCTTTTTTAACAATACCTTGTATATACAAGTAGATTTAAATATACAAGAAACGTTTATTTGCGTATCAGCCAATCATAATGACTCTTGGCCATCAAACTGGAAAAAATTGATTGTTAATAATGGATTGATTAGCTATAAAATTGATGAGTCCTTTAGAAATGTGTCATATTTAGCTTACAAGTTAAGACTTTATTTTGTAGATGGAAATTTTGAACCAACAAACTGGAATGTACTTATTGATTCGTTTGAATGTGAAAATCATATAGAATTAGTCATTATATCAATCTTTGCATTCATTTTTTGTATCATGCTACCCATTCTAGGATATTTGTATAGAAATAAAAGAATTATCTACTAGCAAGTGTTTTTATTGAATTACAAGATATTACAATACATTATTTTTCATAACCCATGAATTATGAGTAGTATCCATTCCCAGCCATTTAACATAAACTTTATTCCCCTTCCGTCTTAGAATTTTCTCAACCAAGTAAACGTCAGGATGTTTAACTTTCTGTAATTCTTCCTGATAGAATGCACCTTGTATCTCCTCACCTCTATGATCTCGCAAAATGTATGTTGTGGGATTAGAAATTTTAATCTTTTCAATCACAAATATTTCATTTGACCAATTTGGCGTATAGCCCTTTGAAAACATTTCCCGGAACTTGCTTATTCGTACATAATCCCCCTTTTTGAATTTTGAAGGAGTCATTGTTTTTATACGACCATAAACTTTTGATAGTAACTGCTTTTCATGTTTTTTAGATACTTGTATAGGTTTCATTCCAATAACAGAATGTTTGGTATTATTGTATTCTGATACTATCTCAGGTAATATTTTTAACCATTTATAGTTTCCCTGCAAACTGAATTTTTTCCACATTCTGTTTTTCAATGTTCTGTTCACCCTTTCTACGATGCTAGCTTTCATGTTGGAAAATGTTGAGTAGTGATTGATGTTGAATTTTTTCATCAAATCTTGGAACTCTGTATTAAAAAATTCCTTTCCATGATCTGTTTGCAAATTTGTAGGAGGTATTTTTAAACTGGCTAAAATTAGTTTCATTGCTGTGGTCACATCCTTAGCAGTTTTGGTTTTGACAGGAATTGCCCAAACAAATTTTGAAAACACATTAATTATGACCAAAATATATCTATATCCTTTGTTTATTTTTGAATATGGTTGCATTTCAACTAAATCTGCTTGAAAAAGATCATTGATTCCCTTTACAATTACTGCTCTTCTTTTAAAAAATCTTCTGGCTGGTTTGTGTAGCTCACTCACCACATCTTCTTTGATAGTATTCATTATTGAACTGTTTTATTTTCAATCAATACAGGACATTTTATTTGTAATTCGCCATAAAATTCTTTTATTTTACTATTAGCTTCACGTCTAAACGCAATCAAGTCATTTTTTTTAACACTTCTGTTTTCTAATTTTCCCCCTTTACCATTAATTAACAATGAGACATCTTTCTTTAAATATTCTCCATACAAAATGTTTCCCTGTTCGAAAGGAAATCTATATGATTGTTTTCCATCCGGCATCAAAACAAAATTTGTCTCGCCTTCTACATATCGGCCAATAAATGGTAAAACCATTACATAAGATAAATTAACCTCAGAAAGATTGAATAACTTGATATTGTTTTCTGTTTCATCTCTCTTGAATAAATGAGAACCGAACTTGTTGAGTGACATTTTCGGATTGATTCGTTTTACGTATTTGAGATTGTATTTATGCAATGACTTTAGCTTCACGCAGTTCTTCGATTATTGATAGTATTTCATTATTATGACCAGTATGACCAGCTCTCATAGAAGCTGTTATTAGTCTCAATCTATCGACAAGTTCGTTGATATTATTCCAATAAACATAGTCTGTATCTCTTTTATTAATCTTCCACAATCCCTTTCCTGTCCGAGCTGCTCTACTACTACTACTTATTGGAGGTTTCAGTTTCTTTAAAAAACGAGAATATAATGGTTTGATGTGTCGTGTTTTTGTTATGCCATGTTTTTGTAGGTATGGTCCTATTATGGTTATATATTTTGAAGATCCATTTCCCTGCACACGTTCATTTGGATCAGAATTTCTTCGATATGCATTGGTTTTAGCTAAAATATCCATATAATGATCCAAATCCTCATCTTCATAGTCTTTAGGATATTTTTTAAATAGTAATTCGTACAATCCTTTTGTACCATCATAAATTTTTCCATCTACTTTTACATTTTTTCCAATAATTTCTACAAATTTAAGTGTGGTCCCCAAATAGAATTTATCAGTATCTACATCATGTACTATTCCATAATGATGATCAAAATTATGTTCAGTATCCTTCACACTAGCATCGATATAAACTCTTGGTAGTGGATCAAAACTTTTTAACCATATTTCATATGGTTGAGTGTCGATTAAATCTTGAATCGATTGCCTTGACTGTTCCAATATATCTGAAACATTTAAATTATCCGAGGTTTCGGGGGAAGTTTGAGCTATAACACTAGTTTCTAGTATAGTTGGTAGCTGACTACGTTCTTGTATATTGGTAGGTAACTGACTAGGTTCTTGTATAGATGGTAATTGACTAACAGATGCAAGGCTTGTATCAAAAAATGATGGTATTTCCATCGGTAGAATGGGGGTTTTACCAGTTCTTGTCGTAGGTCTTGTAGGTGTTGATGTCTCATAAAATAATCTTGAAGTTAAACTTGGTTTAGGTTTTTTAAATGGTGTTGCGTAATACATAGAAGTTTCAGGTTCTTCTTTTACTTCTTCAAATTCTTCCTTTATGTTGAAAGGTTCATTTATTTTAGAAATAAGTTGCTGTAGTGGTTGAGTTATTGGTTTGTAAGCTTGCTCTAGTTGTGATTGTGTAGTGGTCATAGCTAATTTTAGACTATTATATTTATCCTTGACAGCTTTTCTTGACTTTATCAATTCCTCAGCCATCCTCTTATCCATTTTTATTTATTTTATAAATATATGAATGAATCAAAATTTTTCCTATATCTTCCAGAATTCAGTTCACAATCTTTATCAATAACCAGAAAACTATAAGGCTCTTTCCAACAGTGTGTGCAGAGTTCCTTTAATTGCTCAAATGACATATCCAGCATACAATGATCATTATATATATGATTTAAATTCATAGAATCCTGCTTGAATAAAATTAGCAAATTTGCGTTCTCACGTATAAGTCTTTTCTGAATTGATGAATAACCTTGAAAAATAAAAAAGCAGTCTGTATTTTTATGCCTCGAATGTGTGAAATAGTCCCTTATTATAGTTTGACTTCCACATGGTATATCATCAAATATGATGACTGAATTTGGTGCTATTTCATGAGGAGGAATAATATTTTCATCGCTTTCATACTCGAAATATCCAATCTCTTTCATGGGTGCCAATAGTTGTCTTAAATATCCATACTTTGGCTGTTGTAATGATTTGGAATAAAGGTAAACGTTTGCAAATCTTATTCCATTTGGATGCTCAAGTAAAGCCAACATCACATTGGTTTTACCTGAAGCAGATGATCCAACAATGAGACACCTTTTTGATTCCCCACCAAATAAATCACCATGCTTTTGAATTGATTTCGTAAAATTCTTCACATCATGGTTTGTGATGGGTAAGGAAAACGATTGTTTTTCTATCCGCATTCTAGCTATCAATAAACAGAATTGTTTTTTGCGAAAGTATTTATACATTAATCAGATGGACATATTGAACAGATAGCATTAAATCGATAGACAATCTTGTTGCAGATTTTCAAACTGAAAAATAGTATTTAAATAATACCCACAAACCTCTATAGGTATAAAATGATTGTACATGCTTCACGAAAGTATTCTTCCTCCAAACACTCCAAGAGGAAAGGTCGAGGTTTAATAAACACTCTAATTAATAAAGTACCAGTTGAGCTTCATATCCCTGGCTATCAATTTTGTGGTCCTGGTACAAATTTAGAAGAAAGATTGAATAGGGGGGAGTCTGGTATTAATCCGTTGGATGCTGTGTGTCGAGAACACGATATCGCTTACTCACAAACAACTGATTTACCTCAACGACACCAGGCGGATAAAGTTCTAGCAGATAAAGCTTGGCAAAGAGTTAGAGCAAAAGATTCCTCGGTAGGAGAAGGAATTGCTGCTCTAGCAGTTACTGGAATTATGAAAGGTAAACGGAAACTTGGAATGGGGATGAAGAGAACTGAAAGAAAGAAGAAAAAACGAGTTATCAAACCTCCTAAAAAAATTGGTGGATTTCTTCCATTATTACTTCCAATTTTGGGTGCACTAGGAGCTTTAGGCGGTGGTGCAGCTGGAATAGCTAAGGCCGTTAATGATATAAAAGTATCAAAAGAGCAACTTGAGGAATTACATCGACACAATAAAGAAATGGAAAATCTTTCCAAGCAGGGCAGGGGATTATACATTAAACCCTACAAAGGAGGCACTATCAAGAAAAAATCCATAAAAAAAAAAAAAAAATCAAATAAAATTTCCACAGAGACCCCTTTCAAATATAGATATATTAAAATATGTGAAAATATTGAATATCCCACATTTTAGAGGTGTATTTATGCGTGACAACCTACCCAAAAAATGTAAAGTGAAGGAATGTGGTATCTTGAATCTAGATAGTGAACAAAATCAAGGAACTCATTGGACTGCATACATAAAAAATAAAAATAAAGCGTTTTACTTTGATAGTTATGGAAACTTGAAACCACCCATCGAACTTGTTAATTATTTGAAAACTCATGACAAAACACAAATCTGGTATTCTTATGAAACAGTACAAAAATTCAATACAAATAATTGTGGACAATTGTCAATCGAATTTCTATATAATAATATGACATGATTGAGAACCAACAGTAACGTTGAGAGTGTCATCATGACTAGCACTATAACAATAACAGGAAATACTTCTGTGTTAAAAGCAGAATTTAATCCACCTATATTTTTGGATGAAAATAAAGAATATTTTCTAGGATTAGCTGATTTTGAATCGTTTATGAGTATACCTAACATACAACCAGGCAGCAATAAAATATATGTAGCAGATAAAGTTATTACAATTCCAGAAGGAACTTATGATTTAAAAGATATTGAAACATATATTAATTATGTAATTGACGACATTTTTGGAGAAAAAGTTGGGTTTATGATGAAAGCAAATCCAAATACATTAAAATGTCAGATTTATTGCACAAAGGAAATAGATTTCACACCAAATGACTCTATAGCGAAAATATTGGGTTTTAAAAAACGAAAAATCGCATCAAATGAATTATCTGAATCGGATGAAGTTGTTAATATATGTAAAGTAAATGCAATTTGTGTTGATTGCGATATTTGCATAGGATCATATAGTAATGGTCTACCCGTTCATATAATTCATCAGTTTTTTCCATCTGTTCCTCCAGGGTATAAAATAGTGGAATCACCATTACCAATACTTTATTTCCCCATCAGCGTCAAGACAATCAACAACATCACTGTTAAAATAGTAGATCAAGACGGTGATTTGATTAATTTCCGAAACGAGACCATAACAGTCCGATTACATCTAAAAAATTAAAAAATATGGTTATCAAATATAACTATCGCTATTTCAAACTAACGCCATATAAAAAGGAAAAGCTGTCTATAAAAACCAGTCCAAGACGAAACTCTAACAAGTTAACATCACAAAATCGCCAATTTCTTATATCTCTGGGTTTAAAAGTATTGAAATAATGGATATATTAAACGTTAATGAAAAATTATATGTAGATAATTCAATAATAAGCTCTGAGCTTCATTCATATCAACCGTTTGTCTCTTCAAAATTTGAATACAATGATGAAATTCGCATACCTGTTCAAGAACTTGATATATACACACTACCTTCAGGGAGTCATCTTTACATTGAAGGTACCTTGACCAACAATAAGGGTGTTTATTCTAAGAAATTACAATTTGTCAACAATGGAATAGCTTATTTGTTTCGAGAAATTCGCTATGAACTCAATGGAGTTACTATAGATTCCGTAAGAAATGTTGGTTTAGCTTCAACCTTGAAGGGTTATCTTTCATATAATACAAATGAAAGTCTAAAGCTGCAAAATGCTGGATGGTTTCCAAATAGAGATGAAAAGGAAAACATTTTAGTTGATGATAAAGGAAAATTTAATGTATCTATACCTTTGAAAATGTTGATGGGATTTTTTGAAGACTATAAGAAAATCATCTTGAATATGAAACAAGAACTGGTTTTGATCCGAGCAAGCGATGATGTTGATGCAGTTTTATATGTTGAAGATGCGCAAAATCCAACACCCGAAGCGGAAAATCCAAAAGTTACATTTGACAAGATCTATTGGAAAGTACCTCATATTCAAGTTGATATACCACAACAACTAGCTTTAACACAGATTCTTGAGACTAATAAAGATTTGTTAATTGGATTTCGTAGTTGGGAAATTGTGGAATATTCCTCGCTACCTGAAGCGTCCCGTCATACTTGGCCTGTTAAAACAAGTAGTAAACTTGAAGCACCTCGTCATATAATAATTGGTTTTCAAGAAAATCGAAAAGGACACATCATGAAAGATGCTAGTCAATTCGATAATATTGATCTTACAAATATTAGAGTATTTTTAAATTCTGAAAGATATCCATATCATGATTTGTATTTGAATTTCAATGATAACAAGTTTTCAGCTCTCTATGAAATGTTTGCAAACTTCAAAAATTCCTACTATGATATACCAAACGAACCAATTTTCAACCCTCAAAACTTTAAAAATAAGTGTCCAATCACACATATTGATTGTTCTCATCAGAAAGAAACACTTCAAACAGGCACTGTTGTTTTGAGAGTCGAATTCGAGACAAATAATAATACAAAAAAGGATACATCAGTATATTGTCTGATTTTACATGATAAATTATTTAGCTATAGTCCTTTAACCAAAATAGTCAAGCAATTGTAATACGCATGTTCTCAAATAATTATATAAACCATTCATTTATCTAAATGATGTTCAGTATGTCTTCAGAATTGAAGCTTCGCTTATCTAACCATTTAAAGAGATTGGAAGAATTAAAAAAACAAATTCAAGACTATAGTGACAAAAAGCAGATGTTGGTGAAATTCTCACAATTGAAAATATGAAGCTGCTTGTTTTGGATGTACAAGGATTTATAATTGAGAACAAAAAATTTATCCCCAAAGAATTAGCTGCGTTTGATGGAGAAAAAATATGTCATTATATATTTCGATCTCCTTTTGCGGTAGAACACTTGCCTCCAGAACTGCGAAATCAAGCAAATTGGTTGATAAAAAATCACCATTGTATTTCGTGGAATGAAGGATTTACTCAATTACACAAGTTCTCCAATATTGTGAAAAATATAACGAAAAACGTGGATCATGTGTACGTGAAAGGAAAAGAAAAGGCGCAATACATTAGGAAATATTCATCGAAGCCCGTAATCGAACTTGATGACAATCCAGCTTTATCGTTAGAAAAACCACATTGTTTGTTTCATTTATCATCACCTGCAATGTGTGCACTGACTAATGTTTATAATTTGTATAATGATTGTTTATTGGTTGAATAAATACCGTTTACCAAAAAATTATTTTTTATTTCAATCAAAATTTTCATCGAAAAGAAATTTTTACTCTGTGAGAAGCCGATGCATAGACCTCTACACCACAACGCCCACCATTTTTACAAATAAAACACCATATCTATTAAACAAACTTTTTTATTCCAATTCAAATACTTCTTTATAAATATTGACAGGTATAAATTTTTCAAGATCAATCAAATAACCTACAAGATTCATTTCCTTCATAGTCTCCAAGAAAAATCGTAGGTCCGATGTATACAGAAATAAATCGCAGGCTTCAGCAGCTTTCCGATATTTTTCTTCCAGATTTTTGCACTCTCCTTCAGTGTAAAATCTCTCCATACCATAAACCGCCTCATGTTCTGCGTCATATTGAAGATCTCGAAATTCTCTAGCCAGTTCCTCCATTGCAGCAACCATGCCGTATGATGGTATCATCTTGATTAGATAGAACTTGTATGTTGGTTATACTTGGATGGAACTTGACTTGATTGATGAATAAAACGGAATGTCTGAGATTAAATAGCAAACTCTTAAGGAGGGGGAAGTAAAGAAAACAATATGTATGAAACATATTTTCTATTGCTTAGTAAATTTTTTTAACAATTCATCACATGCGAATTCTCCTGCATCTGTACTAATTTGATCAGGGTGTAAATGGAGGATTTCAAGTACACAGTAAATATTCACATTATTTATGTTTTTTAAAGGGGAAATAATATTATATACATTTGTTATCAAATCACCATTCAACATATGAACATCCTTTAACAAAGTTTTGTAATATGATAAAAATTCTTGCGATTTCAACAAATTTAAACGATACAATACTAATTCAGCTATATTCACCACTTGATTGATAGTATCTCTAGCCAAGAAAATCTCACATCCACTATACTGGAAAATCTTGATAACTCGTGTTTTACCAAAAAACACAAAATGGATCTCGAAATCATCTCCTTGAATAGGTTGCCATCCAAAGTCAGTTGAATGAAGGAAGTTCAGCATCACATCTTGATGAAACAAGAATGATAACCATTGTTTTTCACTGAAATTCACATTTTGGTCGTATTTGTTTCCACATAGTTTGACGATGGGAATGAATTTCTCACTCAAAGATAAACCGACACTGAGCCACTTGGATTTGGATTTATTCAGATAGTGCACTGTTTCGTTAATTAAAGTGCAAGGTTTTTTGAGCTGATTGATTGGAATGGAGTGCTCCATTTTATGAATTCTATTTCAAGTATTCAAGTAGACTGATCAGACTCTGAGACTATGTAGCTTTTATTCATTTAAATACTAAGAGAAGGTGGTGGGGATTACTTTTCTATTCCTATTCAAAAATATTAATTTGTAATCTTGGACGAGATTTTGGGTCTCATGTGATATTTTCTAATAAAAATTTTAGGAATATTCTACTGAGTGTTTTTATTACAAATATAGCATTTCTCTTGTGATCTGGCAGGTCCATCGAAATGTGTTGTTTCATGAGGTGGGTTATAATGTATGAAACATGGGAGTTTGATTTGAAGCGAATATTCATTCCTATATCTTATTGGTAGTTTTCCCCAAATATTTAACAGTTCATATGGTCTTGCATTTTTCAGTAAATAATTTGAAGGAAACATTTCCAATTCTTCGCTTGCAAAATCTTCCAGCTGTTTTTCCCCATTTATATGTAACATAATAATTTCTATGGATGAACAACAATTATTATTCATGATTGGGAAAGTGACTTCAAACTAATATTTTTTCATCTAAGAATTTGTTAATAATTAGAAAATCACATCCTGCACTGGGCATATTGTTTGATATCATACCAACCGCAATAACATGAGTCACCATTTCCTTTTAGCAGGACGTTGTCGATAATTGCATCATTTCCGCTACATATTGAATTCACACACACACACACACACAGCTCACGGGTTGCAGCGTTGACTATCCTCATTGACTTACAACAATTTACTACTACATACATTTGCTATTCAATCCATATTTCCATAAATCTATAAATCTAACTATAAACAGTGACAACAATGCAATTTCATCTTATCAGCTGGAACGTGATAACAATTTCCTGCACAAATATACGATCTTGGTTCCACCTAATTATTTTAACCACCGGAAGTCCATAAGAATAACATGGGGAGATAAGACCAAAACTATACAAAGCCAAATTCAAGCAATTCCACATTCAAAAATGCACATTTTAAAATTCTATACATTGCGCGCCACATACTTTGGTTCCGCACACCACAAACAAACGCCATGACGTCATACCTTCAAATCTCCACATTCCGCACACTTTTTTTTTTGCACACCCCGTATACTAAACAGAGATAACACACTATCTCAACCAATCAGAACGCTCCATTCTTGGCTCCGCCCACTAATTCCAACCACCGGAAGTCCATAAGAATAACATGGGGAGATAAGACCAAAATGTATAGAACTCAAATCTCCACATTCCGCATACTTTTTTTTTTTTTGCACACCCCGTATACTAAACAAAGATAACACATATATGAACGGAAGTCTGTGTGATAAGACATGCGGAGATAAAAAAATTACATTTCGTGATCGCGGCGCCACCTTTCGGAATTTTTGGGAAATGAGGCAGAAGTGACATAGCTATAACTACTGCCTCCGATTTCCGTTTGCTATTAGAATAAGATGGCGTTTGAAGCAGGAATTGCAAATAAATGACGCTGTTTCATTGTGACATGGTTGCCTGTTGTGGAAGATGATTTCCACTCAAAGAAGACAGGTGTTTGGCGCGTAAATTTACTTTATTGCAAACCTTGCAATCATTATAACAATGAATGCTTGTTCACATCGGAATGTGTAAGGAACAATGGTGTCTTGTTACACTGCAATATGCAACTATAAGCAAATCGAAATAGAATAGATGACGCGTCCGGCCCTAGAAAAAAGCATAATTTATATTTTTACAAATAATTTTTGCTGTTCACTTTTATTGAGAACGAGAATGAGTGAACTTGCAGAACGAATTAACAAGTTCTATATACGTTTGGCGCAGATCAAGAGTGACATTGAATGGTATGAGCGAAAGAAGTGTATGATTCAAACCTTTGAGAAATTGGATCTTACAGGTGAGCTTTAACATCGGTTGCGTTCTATGGAAAAACGTGATTCATGCCGACTTTCAGCATCGTAAGCAATTTGATGTTCAGTAATCCAGCTGCATTATTAACCAATGGAACTGTCCCTGTTCCCGCAGCATTTTTCAGCACTTTTCCTTTAATGATTAGAGCAGCATCGGACATCTGTAGCCAAACGTCATTCCTGTTGATTGTTATCCCAACATTATCATTGTTCAAAAATGATTTCACAAACGGTAGATATGTTCGCGTTTCAATGTGGTTAATTGAATCGTCATCCTGGGATTTCCTAAAGACGTCGAGGAGACGTTTTGATAACATAGCCAAGCGTTTGTAGAAAGTGCTTATCTGCGCTGGTTAAATTTCCACCCAATTTTCTGCGCGCGAGCTTCTTACTTGTTGAGAATGATCTCAACACTGTCTCTGTTTGTGTGGAGGGGTTTGTTTTATAGACTTCAATCACTAGGACCATTTTTTCAGCTCCAATCTGATAATTATCTCCTTGCCTCGAAAATCCACAAGTTCGAATTTCTGATCTAAAATTTTCAGCGTGATGTTATTTATTTCATCTTTGGTACCTGGCAGATAAATTGAATTTCTTGGTTTTACGTCAATAGCAAATCCAGGATCGACACTTATGGGAAACTCATACATTGTATGTGATGGTCTGTCGTTGTAATAAGCTCCACTGGTTATATTAGTATCAATATGGATTGTTCGGACTTTCACGATATTCACAGGTAGATCTGATTCGTTATTGGCTTCCAAAGTACGACTTGAAAACCCCAATAGCTTTGAAAGCGAGTTTTCTTCGGGAAAATGGATGGAAAAATCTCGATGAAAAATGTCACACTTTAATGTATTATTGTTGGGTCGTAGGAAGAACACGTCTTCTATACTGGTATTTTTGTTCAAAGATATTTTCAATTTACTTTTCAAATAGTTATCTATATCTGTGATTTCGTAAGCACAGAGGGGTATTTTGATAGATTTTAATCCGTTGCGACCATCAAAAAAGTAGAATCGACCACTGTTATCAATGTTCGGAATCGAGTTGTATGAGTAAAATCCAATCAAAGCTGATTCGTATTAATAATTTGGATCCAATCGAATAAGATTACTGAAATCAGTAGAAAGAATAGACTCGCGACCCTTCAACGTGAAAGTCACTGACACGACTGATGATGATTTCACTGTCTCAAGCTGTTTTTATAGAGAAAGTCAATGCATAAATGGCCACAGTTGTTTGAATTGAATTTTGATATCGTTCTCGATTATAGGTGATTTTAACATTTTCACCCAAATAGTTCACAAGTTCTTTAGCAGGTTTCATATTACCAAAACTGTCAAAGTGAAGCACGTTAGCAGCACGCTTGATGTAAGCTACCCAATGGGTTCCAGTATTTTCGTTTGTATCCAAATAGACTACAGCGCTCTCCTTAGATCTAGATCTGTTTGGTAGAGTGTCTCTCATGAATACGCCCCGAAATTATTTTATTTTTAATTTCTCTACAAATTTATTCACTTCATAATCGTACAATGCACTATTGGGTAGTTTTACTGGTAACTTTTTGGCTGCTGCTTCTTTAAAAATAATCCAATTCCACAGCGCTCATTTTTTTTCAAGAACAGTCCAGATCCGTTTCGTCCAAGCTCTTCCATTGCTTGATTATGTTGGTGATCTTCGTCAAACTTTTTCTTTGCATTTTTTACATCTACTATTGTCTTAGCTATAGCTGAAGCACCCCCAGCAAGCGACCCTAGAGCTCTCAATGCAGAGAAAATCGGTATCAGGGGTAAAATTCCATCCGATCTAGCTTGGATGGGTATGATTCTGGGAATTTTGAGTTTTTGACATCCACCAGCTTTTTTCACTGCTGACCGTGCCGCCCACAACGCCAACAAACTTCTCTTTCGCACATCATTTTCATCCCCAAATTCCTTCAGAGATCTGATAACAGGCTTTACCACATTGTTGTTGAATGTGATGGAACGACGAGGTTGCTGCCAAACCAACCATTTTCTTTTTTGCTTTAATTCCGGTAGTGACGAACCAAGCAGCTGTTTTCTCACCAAAACTGGAATCTTTAGCTTTGACTTGTTCCCAAGCTCGATTTTCCAACTCTAAATCAGCCCTATGTCTGTCGGATAACGAGGAGTTTTTAGAATAGGCTATATCGTGCTGTTTACAGGCAGCGTCGAGTGGGTTAATTCCAGCGTCTCCTCGTTGTGAACGCTTCTCCAATTTTGTACCAGGTCCACAATACTGATATCCCGGTATATGCACTTTGAATGGTAGTCTATTTATGAGAGAGTTGACTTCACCTCGACCACAATGCTCGAAAGTCAACATGAGACTGATTTTCAAGTTTCTGCGAAGATCTTCTTTATCATGTAAATTTCTATAAATAGTACGCTTGATCACCACAAAGAACAATAATTGTTTTGTCTTCTCAAAGTATGCAGGTAGAAGCGCATCGATCCTATTTTTGCATGGGTAGACATAGAGATATTGATGTTGTTTATATATGTCAGACCTACTCAAAAATCCCCAAATAACTGATACAAGATAATTGTAACACAATTGTCCTATTGAAACAGGACGACATCAATCTGAAGCATGTAAACGATGAACATGTAACACCTGATACGTCCTACGAGACATTTGAAATGATGTGTGGCAAATGTTGGAATGAAAATAAATTCAGTGCACTAGTGGTGAAGGATTTTGACTTGAATCATGGTCGTTATCGTAGAGGATTTGATGAGTATATAAGGGTTGTCAACTAAAGTCATCTACTCACTTACACGCGCGCGCAATGAAGGTTCTCAGCGTGGATGACATGAAGCGCAAGTCGAAAGTAGCAAGCTTAGCTAGAGATGTTCGAAAAAAATATCTTGCACTCAAGCTGAATAGGACTGAAAAGGATGAGGCACGGAACCGGATTCTCAAACCCGTTACAACTTCTCTTGAACGTCTTGTCAAACAACAACAAGTTCAACAGAAAAAACACCAAATACAACCCAAGCCAATGTCCATAAAACCAGATGATCATGATGACACGTCGGCGGACAACGTTAAGAAAGCAAAAAAAGAGGTTCAGTTTTTTTCTCTAAATAAAATTGTAGCCAAGGATGATTCTGTCATTGATGATGATGATGTTTTTGAAAAAGCAAACAAACAGGCAGAGGAAGATGTGACGCTGCCAGAGGATTACCTTGATCAATATCCTCAAATCGTAAGGGAGTACATAGTAGATTATCATAAGGGCTCGGATGATCTAGACCGAAGTCATGGTCCCAAATATGATGAAGTCATATCCAGATGGACGTTGGGTAACGAGGTCATCAATTTTGAGAAAAATGGTGATCTCAAAATAAATAAGGAACATTTTACAGGGACGCAGTGGCTATACGAACTGCTTCTTAACAGGAACCCTAACAACTATACTGACAAAGATCTACCTATTTTTTAAGAAGTTTTACGAAAAACCAATATATATCGAATCGGAAATACAGCAGATGGTCGACTTAAAGGAAATTCAGGATCTAGATAAACGAACATTGTTCAAAAACTACTAGCGGAGTCTCCGCGTAGAAAATCGCAATCAGGGTTACCGACAGCAAAAAAGCATGGTCTTAGCTACCCCATGGTCGTAGAAGTGGAGGTGAAAAAAGAGGAACTGATATGAAATATAATACAAATTCCATTGAATATGTTTATTGGGATGATGTGAATGAATTGATTGATAGGCTTAGGCAACTAGTCGCTTCCAAACAAGCCCGAAATACGTCACACGATAATGTAATCTTTTCGCTTATTGAGGAGCTTCGAGAAGCAAAAATTATATATTAAGCATGATTCAGCCTGTGTGTGACTCATTTACAAGATGAGTCTCGACAAGTTTGGTCGTCGACATCACTTTGTAGCAGCAACTTCAACCTATTCGAGGCCAACACAGACGTTATCTCACACAGCTGACGGTGATATCGATGTTGAAAACGTGAAAATTTGTAACTTGAAATCACCAACCGACGATTTTGAGGCATTTGACAAAAAATATGCCGACGAGGCTCTGACTAGTGTCAAATCAAATCTTGAATCTGAGATGAGAATTCATGCTGCCGAAAGTGTAGAGGAGCTGAATAAGTTAAAAAAATATATCGAGGTCAGGATAAAATCTGGTTTTGTTAACGACGTGACTACAGTAAAAGCAGTCAAGTGAAGATGACGTCACCTTCCAAAGAAAAAGTTCAACTAATCACCGAGCTGTTCAAACCAATAAGAAGGAATTTCCCCGTCGCCGTACAATTGTCAACGGATTGGATGACTTGTGGCAAGTTGATTTGGGGCAATTGGATTTGTATGCGAAAGATATCAGAGGCTACAAATATTTTCTCATCATCATAGACGGTTTTTCAAAATATTTGTGGACTGAACCAATAAAAAGAAAGTCAGGTAACCCGAGCCTTTGTTAAAATTCTCAAACAATCACATCGTAGTCCCAAAAATTTGCAATCAGATCAAAGAAAAAAATTCTACAATGGACATTTTCAACGATTGATGAGTCAATATGGCATAAACCACTATAATACCTATACAGATAAAAAAGCGGCCATGGTTGAGCGTTCCTTACAAACGATTAAAGAACAACTATTCAGTATTTCAGTTTGCAAGGGACTTATAAGTGGGTCGATATTTTACAGGATATTGTTAAAAGCTATAATTCACAAAAATATAGTGTGACCAAAATGAAACCTCATGATGTGAGCAAAAAACATGAAAAGGGTCTGCTCAATACTGTTCACAGTCACATTAGAATATCTACAAATCGTCGAACATTTCATATTGGCGATGTGCGCATTAGTGAAGCAAAGCACGTATTTGAAAAGGGATATACTCCAAAATGGACAACTGAGCTATTTAAGATTGTTGATGTTAAAATTACTAATCCAGTGACATATCTGCTTGAAGATATAAATGGTCATCCGATAAAAGAAGCATTCTACAAGCAAGAATTACAAAATACAAAACAAGAGGATGTTTATTTGGTGGAGAAAGTACTACGTAAAAAAGGGAAAAAAGTATATGTCAAGTGGCTTGGATTTGATAATTCTCACATTGGTTGGATAAGTTCCAGCGATATTTTATAGGTGTGAAACGTCATTGCGCATGCCTATCTGTAATGAAGATTTTTTCCCCAATTCCGCAATCAGTAAACTTTGAGTATTGAAGGTGTATGATTGTCGTCGTCGTCATCAATCAAGTGAAATGGCTACAGAAACACAGTCAATACATAAACTGCTGGCAGAAATTGAGAATGATCTAGCTCAGGAAATGCAACATCTGGGGATAGGCAAAAATGAGGGTGGGATAACAGAATCACCGGAATTAGTAGTCGAATATTCGTTACTCAGCACAATGTCTTACTCAGCTAGCGAACCCATCATCCGGATACCTGTCAGTGATCAAAATATGTGGATTTTTGAAGAATTTGTGTGGAACCTTCTGATGAGTCATCTAAAGTGGATGCTGATGGGATATTTCAAGTGTAGGGAAATCGCCCATCCCCGATTCATTTCCAGTAAAGATATTATCATCAGCGAAGTTCAAGCCGAGAACCAGTTCAAACTTGTCTCAATAACAAAACAATCTCAAACCTTATACCTGATGGAAAATAACATCCAAGACCTGTGCACCGCAAATGAACATTTTGTGAAAAAAAGACTGCATGATTTGGAACAACTGAACTTTCCTGCATACTATTCTACTGTTATTGGCATTATTCATGAATTACTTAGAGATCAGATTAAACATATCCATATTGGCGATGTAATTCCATCTCTTTATAGCAGAACTTCATGAATAGAAACCCATTGTTTAAAGGAGATTGAAGGTACTTAAAACCCTATAGAATTAGTGATGATTTAAATAAAATTTACCGAAAATAAGTGTATGTTCTATTATTTCTTGTAAACAAGCCCTCATTGTGCTAATAACTGCATTTTGCAATGAAATCACAAATACAATGCACCATTGTTCTTTGAATCTAATTATAGTTGCACGGTTTGCAGTTTGCTTTGGAATGCTACCGATAAGGATGTGTTTCTATTAGCCAACTAAACATTCAGTTCATAATTTGTGGATCAGTCCATAAAAAGCGTTCATCGTCGTCAGACGTCGTCGTAAGAACAGTAACACAACAGAGCAATAACACTTGTGATCATTTTGTGTGTCTGGGTGTGGCAAAGGTAAACACTCTTTAAAATATTTGAAAAATATTCTTATCATAGCATCTTTCTGCAATTGGGGTGCTTGGCTATTTTACAATGTGAGTTTTATTTTTTATGTGATTGCATTCAACAACATTTTACAGAAATCCACAAAGCAGCCGGAGTTGGTTCCTCGCGAAGAGTTGATTGCAAAACTTTTTGGAGAAACAACATCAATTGGAACTTCAGGTAAAAATAAACTTTACATTTTTCAAATTTTGATGATATTTCATTGATGCACATTTTGTTTTTATTTTATATCCAAGTAAACAAAACTTACAGTCTTTCAAAAAACAACAAACCGGATTTGGTGGTTATTCTACTCAGAGGGCTACACACAGAACATCACACAAGTTCATCCTCCCAAATTGAGTTGAAATCACCACCACATCAACGGCGTTGAATAGTTGTGAGTTGATTTTTTCGACCAATAGGTTTTCCTCATACAAAGTGTTGATGAAAACAGCAGAGAATATACTTTCATTTTTGAAGAAAATGAAGAAATTTCTGTTCGACGAGCCTTGCGAAAAATAAGTAGATTAATCGGCAAATTTAATAATTTAGTGTTACATGGTAATTCACCCAGAAACAATTTTCGATTGATTCGGACTAATTTGCAACATCTTGAAGTTATTAGAAGAAATTTGATTTTGAGAAATAAGCGGGTTGAAGAATCAAAATTAAGCAATAGGGTTCAATGGGGAAAAATTGTTAATTGCTTCAAAGGAAACTCTTCCTCAACCGGTTTAATAACTAATTTGATTTATAAAGACGTCAATAGATTTATGGATGATGCGTTTATTTTGTTTCAACGTGAAGATCTTTTAACATGATTAAAGTGAACACGTCATTTTGCGGAGAGTTTATACAAAAAATCATCTTAACGTGAAATTGTAGATTTCAAATATTTCAACACCAAGAATGTAATTATTGATGTAGGAACGGATTTAGAGAGCTCGTTTTTTGAAAACGTTCGTGATCTAATTTTGAGTAGTCTTTCAGAATTTTAGAAACGCGATTCGGGATTTGCTCTTGTTAGAATAATTTATTTGGGAATTGATGTTAATAAATTTTAAATGGGTGATGATTCTTCCTATATCTCACTACCAAAAGAAATTGCGAACAAACATGCATGCGTGAATGTTCAAAATGATGATACCGTCTGCTTTTACTGGGCTATTGTTGGTGCGCTTCATCCTGTTAACAAACATACGAGCGAATAACTTATTATCCTCACTATAAATCAGTTTTGAATATCAAAAACTTAGAGTACCCCATGCCAAAATTTGAAAAAAACAATGATATTTCTGTAAAAGTGTATGCTTTGGAACTGGTTTCAAAGTCAGATACGGATGATGGTGAACCAAATAGGTTCAATATTGTACCAGCTAGGCTCACCAAAGAAAAATTAGTCAGACATGTAGATTTGCTGTTAATTCAAAACAAATATCATCAATCATCAAATGATTACGAGCCACTGCCTACCAATGACACCGATCATGAGGATATAAAATATCATTATTGCTGGATCAAAAATCTTTTACGTTTAATATCCTCAAAACTGAATAAATCCAAGGCGCAAAAGTTTTCATGATCGGTGTCTCAATTATTTCACATCTGAGGTGAAATTAACTGAACATGAAAAGCTGTGTACAAAATTGAATGAATATAAAGTCTTATTTCCAAGTTACAAACATGTCGAATTCAAAAATTTCATTCACAAACAAAAATGTCCCTTCATCATCTATGCTGACTTTGAAAGCCAACTACAAGTAGTCGATCAACACATTTCCATAAATACGCGAAAATATCAAAAACATATAGTTTACAGTGCCGGGTTCTATTTGAAATGTTCCTTTGACAATTCTCTTTTATTTTTCAAGAGCTATCGTGGTACAGATTGTATGGAATGGTTCATCAACGAAATGGTTGAAATATCAAAAGAAATTCATTCAAAAATAAAAAATATTGTTCCCATGATCGAAGATAAAGCATCTGCGGTGCAAAAAATTGTCATATATGTGAGAAACTTTTTCACAAAAATGATAAGATCGTTCGCGATCATGATCATTTCAATGGTGAATTGTTTTTCAAAATTTATCCGGTTATGATGGGCATTTGTTGATGAAAGATCTTGCTTAACGGAGTCGCGTGAGTGTTCTTCCAACCAATAATGAAGTTTATATCTCTTTCACCCATTTCGTTGACGAAAACAATATAAGATTTAGGTACATCGATTCATTCCGATTTTTAGGTGCTTCTCTCGATGATTTACTGTCGACAATGAAAAAAACCGATTTTGAAATATTGAGGGAAGAATTTGCACATCTAGATAAGACAAGATTTCAATTGTTGACTAGGAAAGGTGTTTTGTTATGATTCTATTGATAGCTTGGAAAAAATTAACGACACCCGCTCACCTTCAATTGTACATTTTTACAATAAATTGAATGATTCCAATTCATCAGTCGAAAATTATCAACATGCTCAAACTGTGTGGGAAGCCTTTGAAATCCAAAATTTGGGTGAATATTCAGATTTGTATTTGAAGACCGATATTTTGGGTTTAGCAGATTTATTCGAGAATTTTAGGCAAAGTTGCATTCAGTCGCATAAATTAGATCCTGTATTATACGATACCTGGTTTCTCATGGGATTGTATGTTGTAGTTTACCGATTGTAAATTGGAAATTCTTCAAGATATTGACCAAATCATGTTCATTGAGCAGGGAATTCGTGAAGGTATTTCAACATGTGTTCATTGGTATTCTGAAGCTAATAACAAGTACACCGATGATTACGATGCATCGAAACCATCGAAATTTCTGCTTTATCTAGATGTGAATAATCTGTATGGAAAAGCAATGATTGGACCTCTTCCCTCAGGAGAGTTTGAGTAAATAAGCGATGTATCTAACTTTGATATTTTGATAATCTCGGATAATTTACCCATAGGATATATATTGGAAGTTGATGTGGAATATCCCACCGCCACTCATGACTTACATAAAGATTTTCCATTTTGTCCTGAACATCGAGTACCACCCGAATCGAAATTATCGAAATTGATGGGGCCTCTTTTCGATAAAGAAAATTATGTTGTTCACCATCGAACCTTGAAACAAGCGTTAATGAATGGTTTGAAATTAAGTGAAATCCATAGAATTTTGAAATTTCGACAGTCGACATGGTCAAAATCATATATTGAACATAACAATAAATTAAGAACTAACGCGCCAACAACATTTGAAAAAATCTTGTCAAACTATTCAATTATGCTGTTTTTGGTAAAACGATGAAGAACATCAGAAATCATCGGGTTATAAAACTTATAATAATAACTTATTAATAAATGGGATGGACGATATAGGGCAAAAAATCCCATTGCAAGTCATCGATTTCACAATCGAACTATTCTTATAAAAAGGATAGGTGGAAAAAAGGAAAAAAGCCTTCACAAAATTTAATATTAAAATCACACTCGACGCGTTCCGGCAAATGCCATTTTCAAGAGTTGAGCGGTCCGTAAATAATTTAAAAAAAAAAATTATCATTGAAGGTTGTCCAAAAAATAAAGTAAAAAGACTCACATATAAAAATAATACTTCACATTTACAAAAAGAACAACGGCTCACGTGGAATCACATCACTCAAAACACTCAACACAGAAATATAATGGACGATTGCACCAACCTATTTTGAGGATACTTAATGCTAAGGGACCCTTAACTTGACATATTTGCATGCAAAACTGTCAAGTTTAGGGTTCCTTAGCGTTAAGTATCCTCAAAATTGGTTGGTGCAATCGGCCATAAGTAAAATAGTAAAAATCAATACTGTCGATCATCAAAACAAACATACATAACCTTACTAATCCTACTATCTCAAACTTGGGAGTGTCTAATGCGCCTTCTTGGTGATTCAAACAACTTGATCAGCCTTGCTGCCTCTGAAAAATTGCCTCCAACTTTTCAAGAGTTGAGCGGTCTGGAAATAAGAAATATAGGTAAGTGTCAAGTTAAGGGTTCCTTAGCGTTAAGTATCCTCAAAATTGGTTGGTGCAATCGGCCATAAGTGAAATAGTAAAAATCAATACTGTCGATCATCAAAACAAACATACATAACCCTACTTATCCTACAATCTCAAACTTGGCAGTGTCTCATGCGCCTTCTTGGTGGTTCAAACAACTTAATCAGCCTTGTAGTCCACCTGTTGGAGGCAATTTTTCAGAGGCAGCAAGGCTGATCAAGTTGTTTGAACCAACAAGAAGGCGCATCAGACACTCCCAAGTTTGAGATAGTAGGATTAGCAGAGTTATGTATGTTTGTATTGATGATCGACGGTATTGATTTTTACTATTTTACTTATATTTCTGTGTTGAGTGTTTTAAGTGATGTGATTCCACGTGAGCCGTTGTTCTTTTTGTGAATGTGATGTATTATTTTTATATGTGAGTCTTTTCACTTTATTTTTTGGACAACCTTCAATGATAAAAAAAAAAATAGAATTATTTCCAGACCGCTCAACTCTTGAAAATGGCATTAGCCGAAACGCGTCGAGTGTGATTTTAATATTGAATTTTGTGAAGACTTTCGGACCTTTTTCCACCTATCCTTTATGTAATGATCTTCACCCTGGAAGGCTGATTGAAGAAATTCGAACTATTCTTGACCCCGAACAAGACCATATAACTATTGAAATGAAAAAGAATGAATTAATTTTCAATCAACCTCTGTATATTAAGGCCTTCTTAAAATTCTATCACCCAATGTGTAACAAAGTTACTTTATTTTTTCCGTGTTTCAATTTTCTGAAATTAATTATCCATCGAATGTTCAGATCTGTTCTTTTCTAAAATATTTTGAGTACCGCGCACACCGTCTCTCAACTCAAAATATTCAAAGTCCGCGCTAATTAATTCTCTATCCGGTTAGAGGATTAATAAGTTCATCATTCAGGAAATATGAGCTGCGCGATTTGACTAAAATTCGGTACTGTCGAGGGGAACGGCAGGTTCCGGCGTGATAAATAAATCACGATTCGAGAGTCAGTTAGCGCTCGAGATCTAAACCGTACAGACGTGCCATTTTCCCGACTCTAACAGATCCAACACCGTACCACCGTTTTATTTGTGAACACGTGCAGATTTCCAAGGTAGGATTTTTCCTATTATACTTTCCAATGTTCCCAAGTATTTCTTATCCGTAGTAATTCATTCTAAAATTAACCGGGGTGGGTTTTAACGTCAATTCAAATGGGGTTTTGCTTTTCTTCTCTTTTCTTTATTTCATCGTCAGGGGTAATTAAGGGAGGGTTTTAACCGGTCCACAGACAGTGGAATTAAATGTCTAAATGCTTGGGGAAACCTGGAAATGCTCGCTTTTGGTGCTTTTGGAGTTAACATCGTTATGTACGCCTTGTCGTGGTTTTCAATTTATTGTACGTTTTACTCGTTTTCCTTTAATCTCTAAACACGCACGCAGGTACATATTTTCGCTATTTCGTCACACGTCGTTTATTTCCTTCATTTTCAATGCACGTTCTAATTACCTTCATTTCAAACCTCGCACCTTTTCTTTCCATTTTCGCGCCCGTAGCTATTTTCTTGTATTTTATTCAACGTCACGCTTTTCTTTCATTTTCGCGCTCGTAGTACTTTTCCTTCATTTTCAATGCAACATCTTTTAGTCATCATTTTCTACGCATCCTATTTAACTTTCCATTTTTTTTCCCGTCAGACATAAACTGCTCGATCTTAATATTCTGAACATTTCTTTTGGGGTAAATTCGCTTTCTCGTTTAAAACCGTTACACACCCTTTCTTTCAATTTCATTATTTTGATTGTGATATTAATTTTAGTTGATTTATTTTTCTGCATTCAGGGGAGTTTGTCCCAACATTTTTATGAAAAATAAATCTGTTTATTTTGATCCAATCTGCCTTCACTTATTTTCCTGGTAAGGAGAATCATCCACCATTCTTTGCGGAATTTACCTTCTATTCCAAACTGCCTTTGGATAGTGATGATATTTAACACCCTTAACAACATCAAAGGACACCCTCATCGCAGATGAACTCTCGAATTACTTTCTCCACTGTCTAAAGGCTACCCGAAAGGCGCTGTGGGCCCTCTACCACATAAATCCAGGGGGTGGCGCTCGAGACTTTGGAGGCTTCACCTTCCAACCCTTATTAAAATTCTACCACCCAATCAAAAAGCGTTACAAAATTGGCAGCAGCTTCAGCAAGGGCAAAAAGTTGTGAAAAAGGCCAAAGGGGTCAAATATAACGTTGTTAAAAATAAATAACGTTTGATGACTTCTGGAATTCTCCAAGACATTCAAAAATTATCACTGCTACTCAGCGTTCCATTCGTTCCTATGCGCACAATGTGTACAGCATTACACAAACTAAGTTTGCGTTGAGTGCCAACGATGATAAAAGATTTCTGCAAGAGAATACGTTTGATACTCTTCCCTTTGGACACTATTCAACTTTATAGCGTTTTCAAATATAATTTCAGAAAAAGTATTGTGTCTGGGTAAATAACTTTAATCTGTTAATATTATGAATAATTGTAAGATTATATTATTAGTTTTTGTATAATCGTAGTATTAATTTTTTGATGTACCCTATGTTCCTCAAGTACATACCAACAATAATGTATGTACTTTGGATCTGTATTCCTAAAAATATATGATTTTTATTTATATTATTTTATTTGATTGGATATGCATTGAGAATATGGTGAGTATGTCTGTTTTTCAATTTTGAATTGTACTTTGGATATAATCTGTTTTCGTATAAATATATGATTTTTGAAGTGTTTTTGTGTGTTTAATTCATTTGATTGGATATGCAATGAAAATATGGTGAGTATGATGTTTTTCAATTTTGAATATATCTAAAACCTTTTCATTCGTAACAATATAAATTTTACTTTTTCCAAGTATCGATAGTACGCGTCATCTATATCAACGATTAGCGCAAAAAACTATGAAGAAATTTGCATCTCCATAAATCGCAGCTCACCTACTACGCAATATGATTATTCTTGTAGCAAACGTTCAAAGAATTGAATCGTACGCACCAAACACCTGTCTTCTTTGATTGAAAATCATTTTCCACAACAGGCAATGACGTCACAATGAAACAGCGCCATTTATTTGCAATTCCTGCTTCAAACGTCATCTAATTCTAATAGCAAACGATCAAAGAATCGAACGCGCCAAACTCAAAGAACTATGAAGAAATCTGCATCTCCATCGCAGCTCACTCACAATGCCATCTAATCATTCCAATAGCCAACGATCAAATGATCGAAGGCGCCAAACTCAAAAACTATAAAAAAATCTGCATCTCCATCGCAGCTCACCAACTATGTCATCTAATAATTCTTATAGCAAACAAGAATCGAAGCGTACGCAACTCAACAACTATGAAGAAACCTGTGCATCTCCCCTCAGGGGGCCCCTGGATTCCCCCGTCCCCCCACAAAACACCGAAACTGTTTTGCCCTACAAGACGGTTCCAACTGTATCCCAAATCTACATAATATCCTAAGGCTCCGTGACGTATTGGTTTAGACAGTCACGTACAAATCCAAAGGACGTGGGTTTCAATCTCACTATCGGAAAATCTTTTTTCAGGCTTCGGTGAGAATAAAATCACCCCCATCTACATCTCGTTCTTGAGAATCAAAGCTATGAAAATCACCTGTCAACTGTCAAAATGATATCTGTCATGTCAAAATCACAACCTGTGAACTGTCAAAATGATATCTGTCATGTCAAGACCGAGATATCTGTCATCTCAAGACCGGAGCGTTAAGAGACCAGTCTTCGACCAAACTCACTTGCCGGTAAAAGTGAGGTTATGCACAGAGTTTGGATCAGAACCCGCTTTGTTTATCTACATTACCGAAACCAACTCCGATGAGCACCAGAACTAGCAACACGTTTAGATCAAATACTTCATTTTTCCAACAACAACCAAATCCAAACCCTCCAAAGTACACTTTGGAGAAGAACTTCACAATACAGAATTGATTTCGGAACCGAAGTTATTGCCAATGTAGAATCTGAGAATTATGAATCGTTTCTCGAGGACACCGGAGCATATTCTCAAGACCAATACGAAAAATTCTCGAAAGAAAATCAATTTGGAAATTTTCAAGAGTATCGCCAAGAAGACCCCGCGACCTAACACACAACATCATATCCCTTAACCTATCAAATTCTAACGAGCTGCCTTTTATCGTCTTTCCAAAATATAATTTGAAACTATTGATTGATTCTGGATCTACAAAATCTTCCATCAACCCAGCAATAGCGTTTAAAATGTTTCCAAATTCAATCAAACGTGACCCCTTTATCGTTTCCACTGTTTTTCAGAAGTCCGCTCACCAGCATAGTGTAACGATGCCATCATCTAAAATATTTCTTTTCAAAAACCCACTTAAACTTAAATTTTTCATGTTCAAATTCCATAACGTGTTCGATGGACTTATCGGAATAGATAACTTGATATTGCTTCAGGCCTTTTGGGATATTTCCGCCGTTTCATAGATAACTTCGCCAAATTAACCAAACCATTAACCAGCTGTTTGAAAAAAGGAGCAGAAATCATTCATAACGAAGAATTTCTAAATTGTTTTCAAAAATGTGAAAACCTTTTGATCAATCAACCCATTTTGCAATATCCCGACTTTTCAAAGTCATTCAACCTAACGTGCGATGCCAGCAACTTTGCACTGGGTTGTGTCCTCAGTCAAGGACCAATAGGTCAAGATTTGCCCGTCGCATACGCGTCTAGAACATTGAACGATACAGTGCAGAAATATTCAACAATAGAAAAAGAGGGCCTTTGTATAGTCTGGGCGACCAAACATTTTAGACCTTACGAATCGAATTACACACCAAAGAGATGGATGAAAATTTTGATTTGGACAAATACACAAATGAAGTTTGCGACAATTTGGACAACCCCACACCTGGAACATCTCATGATATTGACAAGGATACGGCAAGCGAAAACATTGTAGATCAAATATCAACCGTAGTAAATATAAATGAGACACCAAAATCCATAAACGACGACGATTCAGGTACAGTACACTCTAACACGACACAATATGCCGTCGTGAGTGTACCCATTCTTGATATTGCTGTTAATTATGGGGCAAATCAAATATTCATTCAAGACGTTCTACATTCCCCGGCGAAACCAAGAATCAAAATATTATTTGAGAAAAAGCGAAGAATTATTGCCCAAATCTCAAAAAATAATTTTGAACAAGATATTTTCGACATGACAAAACAATTTATCATTCCAGAGAAACTTTACCACGTCTATTTCGAGAACCCCGATATTTATGAACCATTTACCGAAGTAATAAGGAAAAATTTCCGATGGCCTTCAATTAATTTGAAACGTTGTCTGATTAAACTCATTGACGTCACCAACAAAAAAAACATCAAAGATATTAATAAAAACTATCATGAAGGAAAATCCAACCACCGTGGCATCGATGAAACTTTGCAGAAAATTAAAGCTAAATATTATTGGCCAAATTTGAAAAATTCCGTAGAAGCATTCATCAACGATTGTGAAATTTGTCAACTAAGCAAGTACGAAAGACACCCGGTCAAGATCAAAATGAACAAAACACCTACTGCTACGCGTTCTCTCGAAATTATTCATTTGGATGGCTTTACACTAGACCAGACTAAATTCTTGACCATAATTGATAGTTTCTCGAAGTATGCTCAAGCATATCCACTAAAATCTCTCACGTCAACAGAAATTGCCGATAACCTTTTATTCCACTTTTACCACCACAAAATCCCAAAACAGATCATCGTGAACAAAGGGACAAAATTCAAAAATTCAGTTGCATAAAGTCAAAATTCACTTCCGCTCACCGCATCATCCCCAATCAAACGGATCAATTGAAAGATTATATTCCACCCTTACAGAACATATCAGGCTACTAAGCAAACAGGATTTCAAAAAACCCCTATAACTCAAAAAATGATATGCTATCCTTGCATATAACAATTGAGTACACTCTGCGACAAAATTAAAACCTGTAGACGTAACTAGCGGACACATCACCAATGATGATCCTTTCGACATAAAAATTGAACAACTTCTACAAAACGATAATGTCAACGATCATAAGGAAAAAACCAAACTTTTGTATTCACAGATCAATACTAAACTGTCTACTGCAAAAGACAAATTGATCAATAAAATTAATGAAACCAGAGAAAATCCTGAAATATTCCAACCAGAACTAAAAGTATATCCTAGGAAGCATATTCGACAGAAAACTGCGGACAAATTTACTGAACCATCAACAATCATTTCTATAAATAAAAAACGCAAAACGGCAAAAACCAATTCTCACGAGAAAATCCATCTAGGTAACTTAAGACGACCGCTGAAAAATAGATATAGTTTTTCTGACTAGGAATTTGCGTTTCCTTTCAGAATTCTTCAAATATCACTAGGATACGAAGATAGAATTACCGTGAGCAAAATAACTGACAATCCTGGCATAATCCCATTGAAGTTAGGAAATGCGAGAGTTCAAGAATCCACCTACAAAATCATTCATTATAATAATCTTAGCCCAGTACTACTAGAAATAAATAAGTTATACACTAAGTCATTGAATCTGACGGAAACGTTGCGAAAACACAATGAATATTATGAAGAAGCTTCAAACTATAATGTAGATTTTGAAGTTCATCCAGGACAGAGTCGAAACAAAAATCCATGACATTCTACCACATCCAAAAAGAATAAAGAGAGGATTAATCAATGCAATCGGATCATTCTTCAAAGCTGTTACGGAAAACCTTGACTCGAACGATGGAGAAAAGTTCGAGGAAATCATTTTCGAGTTAGAATCAAATCAAGAAGATTTGAAAGCAAAAATTTTGAAACAAAACTCAATTTCTCTTAACATGATCAAACAATTCAATAACACCGTCGGACAAATTAGTCAAAACGAACGAATGTTGGAGAACAAACTAGGTCAAATTAAGCTCACAATTCAAAAAGCCACCAATCGGGAAAACTCTATTTTCATCAAAGATTTTTTCAACCAAATAATCAACAGCTATGAAGTTATCGATTCAATGTTACAAGACATCGAGAATTCCATGACTTTTGCAAAATTACAAATAGTTCACCCCAGCATCATCAAATCAAACATCCTCTATTCTGAATTACTTGAAATTCAGAGGAACATTGGTAGCGACAAATTGCCTTCAGAAGTTTCTTTAGAAAACACTGCCCTTTTTGAAAAAATCATCAAAATAGACTGTTTCATTTTGCATAACAAAATCAACTACCTTCTTCGAATTCTCATCATGAAAACAAAGCTGTGCAATCACTATCACCTATTCTCATTTCCAGTCATGAGGGAGAAATAGTTCAAGGCTATAATGCCTCGCGATAAATTTTTAATTAAATCTAAATTGTACTATGCATATTTGAGTCAAAAATTCACAAAAGTCCAAGCTCAGTACTTCATCTGCGAGAATGCCCTTTTGGAAGAAGTCAATGACCTCAACCCTTGTGAAGTCCAGTTGATACATTCGAAGGACACCTCCACCAGCTCGAAGCTTTCACATCCCATAATAAATCAACTTGGTGATGCAGGTCAATGGGCCATCATTCTACCAACTGAACATAAAATCAAACTCAATTGCAAGAAGCAAGAAGAATGCCTGAAAATGATCGGTACCTATCTCCTAAAGATACCGGTCAATTGCCAAATCACCTCCGAGCACTTATCAATAGTCAATCATCAAAAATCAACAGATGTCAGTGAACCACTCTTCTTTCCTGATATCGACGCAACCATCCAGATCAACCAACTTTCGAGAATCAACCTCAATTCAAGTCTCCAAAATGTGGAGCTAGACGGGCTATTCAAGCTGGAAAAAGAAATCAAAGAAAATCAAACCCCAAGATTTTTCAAGAACGTATCTGGAGTATGTGGATCATCCTGATCTATTGCAGTGCAGCTGCCGCAACAACATGGTTCATCTTCGAACGTTTCCGGAACTCAAGGAGTTCCCCACCCAATGATCACCTCAATCTGGAAGAAGTCCATCTCCCTCGATCTTGACGACCGTGGTAGTTGGAGCTTAGGGGGGAGGAGTTATGTCTCACCCTCAAATGGATATCGCTGACTACAGCATATTATTGGAACCTGCTCACATTGCTTAATTCATTCACATAAAAACAATTGTAAAGGTAGTTTGCGGTTCAGTCCGATTGAATCAGTTGCTGCTTCAAGCTATCTTGCTTTCGCTGTAAATTTAGAAAATAAATCTTTTTAAAAACGGATCGCCCGGTTGTCGTCATTTAACTCGCGTCTTCGGATATTTGGGTTTTCTCTAAAAACGACAAAGTTTTTTGAAAAATAACAAGAGCACAAAAAGTGTAGTAAGAATTTTCCATAAAATAGAACAATAATTTTTCAAGTCCGCCAACGGATTAAAAAGTTCTGTCTCATTTGAAGGGTGCATCATATCCTATCATCCATTTAGAACGCGTCAACCAAACTTCAATTACTGTCCATTTATGCTCTTGGTACACATACAACGTGTACCAAAATTGGTGTTTCTAGCTGGGATATTGAATTTTTCCAAAATTTGAAACTGCACTAGGAAGGAATATAACTTCTTAGGCGTCCAAGCTACTATACAGTGTGGAACAGCCAAATTGTATAAATTCGATAAATAATGAATTGGGACATTTTCGAAAAAACGCTCGGACACATCGATTGATATTTTTGTTTGTTCATTTTTCCCAGCAAAAAACTTGTATACAGGGTGTGTCATGTAGCAGTGGCTGATAAGAATTTTGTTATTTTAAATACAACACCCTGTAAATCATTCAATTTTTGGAATCATCAGAAAATGTTAGACAACCCATCTTCAACTGTTTTGGAAATATCAATCGTTCTTCACAGATTTATTGAAACAAAAAAGATGCTGGAACACAGTCAATCCTTATCTTCCATTTAGTATTGATAATCAGAGAGTTAGTGAAAACCATTTCAGTGTGTGTTTCTACTGATATGGAGATATTCAAAAATTGTCTGAATGCATGACAGTAGATTTCAGACTTTATTTTATGATTTTTTAATTTATTTACAGTAATAAGAAATAGACCGTATTACTACTTGGTATTAAATAATTTTTAGTGGGTTTTAGCAAATTTCTGTCATCAAATGATTTTATTTTGGTAACATCAATTTTTGCAATAGATCTGAAAACACTTGATGATTGAAAATAGGTATAGGATATAGTACCTGAAATATCTCTAGAATTTTCCAATTAATCCAAATATTGAAAAATGTACTGAGTGTTGTGTTTAAAATAACAAAGTTGGTATCAGCCACTGCTACATGAAAGACCCTGTATAAAATTTTTTCGCTGGAAAAAATGTACAACCAAAAATATCAATCGACGTGTCCAAGCGTTTTTTTTTCGAAAACGTCCCCAGTCATTGGTTATCGATTTTTTTCCATTTGGCTGTTCCACACAGTGAAACTAAGTTGTTGCCTAGTGATTTTTAAATTCGGAAAATTAAGCTCGTTTGAAGTTGCAAATTGACTAAAAAACTTTCTGAAGAAAACTGGGTTTATCTTATCTGCCAAAAACGCGAAAGTGGCACAACACTCAGAGAAAATACAGGAACAAGTTCCTAATTTCTAGTGATTCCTGCAAAATTCATATTTAGGTGGAAGTGGGGGAACCGTGCGCACCATCCAAATTTCAAATAACGCGGTTAAAATTGACAGTTTTGGCAGTAAGACATGAACGGGGAGCAGGGCGCTATGAGCGGATAACTCTGGGCATATCAGTTTTCCATTGAATAAAGTTTTTGTATGGACGTTTTTCGATATTGATTTTCACGTGTACGAAATAAGAAGTTGAGTTCATAATTCATATCTGATCATTCTGAAATAAACATTTTTTTAAAGAATGAGATGGACTTGCCGTCTACAAGCAATTACGTCATATTTCACTTACTAGTTTTTGTCATGTTGATTCTTGTTTTTAGAGTCATGATGAGGTGATGATGCGCAAAAATGCGCACCATTCCTCCGCACTAAATTGAATAGCAAAAGATGTATCTATTTTGGAACAGATATAAAGTCTCATGGTGAATAATCATAACACAAATCATTGAATGCAATACAAAACGAGACCAGATAAATTGAAAAAATGAGAAGATCTTATATCCCAGAGTCAACAATGACAAAAAACTTGTTCAAAATGAGTCCAAAACTTAACGAACGGTGTATTTGAGTCTCATACAATTTCCTGGCTTTTTTTCTGTTTAGATGTGCAGATCACTATTATTTACCAATGCGCACGATCTCCCACCCCCAAACGCACTATTGCTTCTGGGTGGGGAATGCTGCGCAAATGCACTTTCGTACTTTGAATGTTTTCGTCAATTGAGGTGATTGTTAGACTAATTCGGACAGTACTCCTTCATAATACAATATGTTAGGCGTCTATTCCTGTATATCTTATTTTTATAACATTTCTGAAGCAGCAATGAAGTCAATCTTTGCTTAGATGCGCACCATTCCCCCACTCTCTCCTAGGTCTATTTTTTCTTATCCTATATGGACATTTTTTTGATGATCGCCTTTTTAAATTTGCGGTATTTTCTGATACAAAATAAAAATCGTTCGGACGTTTCGTTGTTTTGAGGGGACACGAAGAGTTTGCGCCTATTCCCAACTTTGCAACAAACCTAAGTGGTGGTGCTGAGATTCATGTTAAATAGAAGAAAGGATCAAGTAATACCGTATTATGAAGATCTTCTGACCCTATTCAAAACGGTCGAGTTCGGTCTGGTAACACTTCCAATTTTTATTTTGTCAAGTTAACTGCCTTGAAATCAGAGGATATGATGAGGCGCAGAAGATCTTCAAAATGGTTCATCACCCTATCCTCTTGCCTAGGGTCATTTTCCCGTTGATTGGAGGTGGGACCCACTGTATGTGGATCAAGCCTAGATTCACACTTATTATGATCTTTCATCGAAGGTCTACCGTTATATTGAAATTTTTTTGGATATGCCTATGACATTGCTATACCGGAATACATTTGCCGTAGTTGGATTTTGATCGAATTCATCTGCAAGCAGAATTTATATGAATTTCTTAAAAGTTTTCAAGGCTCTCTGATACATCAAGATTGTCTCTTGATCTAATTGGATTAAAATAAGATGGATTTTACTTGGTGTCATCATCTGCTTGGTTTGAAGTTCATTTCAGAGATAGTCTCAATATTCTGATTTTCCCAAATCATATAAGATTTATTTATGCCACAAATGAGTTCATCTAGCGAACCTGGGCAGCACAGAATATACGAATTTGTGCTGCTGAGGTTTACTTAATGCGCCCATTGTCAATATGATCCGTGCCAATTTCTCTGAACATGACGCAAGCATACTTAATAAAATAAACTAATTATCAAAATCTTAGTCCACAGTATGTCCCTGGATAGGTGTTAGGAGATGGGAAAATGGACTAAAAATTTAAAGACACGACAAAAAGTAATCCTTGATAAACGTTTTTGCTTGGTCTAAAAATAACATTTGTCGAAAAAAAATCTTGAAATATACAGGAAGACAAAAAAAGTAACAAAATGTTAAAATCACTTGGAAGAAACTGCTGAAATGTATTATATTATATTTTTTTTAATTCTGGACGGCAAGCGGTGAAGAAGAAAGGTAAGTATGATACAGGGCCATTCAAAAAATACAAAATTGTTATTTGTAAGAGAAAAGTATCTTAGGATATCAAAATCCAAATTGTCACTTCTGGTGAAGTTTTTTCTTATTTTGAAAATTTAATTTTTCATAAAAGACTTTAATCAAGATTTACAGATATAGTCAAAAATATAAGAGTGTATCCCTCAAGTGATTTTCTCAGTTACACAAAATATAACAATTTTGAATTTTTCGACCAGCCCTGTATTATACTTATCTTTTTTCTTTATCGTTATTCGTCCAAAATTGAAAAAACACATTTCATTAGTTTTATGTCTTCCTGTATATTTGAAGACAGATATTATTTCTAGACAAAGCCAAAGTATTTATCAAGAATGACCTTTTGTCGTATTTTCAAATTTTTAGTTCATTTGCCCTCTCTCAACATACATCCGGGGACATATTGTAGAGCAGGCTACGTAGAGGTAGCGGCAGGAATGTTGCACTAGAATCTTCGTACACCTCAAAACTCTTATCCTAAGCTTCGTTCGTGACAATTATGCAACCACGACATGCACAATTTGTTGAAAACCAGATTCGTTAATGGCTAATTGTATGGATATATTTGTAGAATAAGAAAGCTAAAAACCTTCAAACTCAGTGTTGACTTTGACATACATTATATTACCTTTGTACCTCACAACTTGCTCACAATATCACACAGGCTAAGGTACAAATACTGATTCTCAATATATAACAACAACCCCACTTATTGAAAATCACCATTTAACAATAAGGAATGCAAATCAAATCACCACAAAAAAAATATTAACAATATCATAGGGAACCTACAAACATATCAACATAACAAATTCTTGAATTAAGCATAATTGCAAGACAAATTTATTATGTTTGACAGTTGGCAAACCCTTTGTCTCAAAGTAACAATGTGATAAGCCACTGTTTCCCGAATG
This sequence comes from Orchestes rusci, assembly GCA_958502075.1. NCBI lineage: Eukaryota > Metazoa > Arthropoda > Insecta > Coleoptera > Curculionidae > Orchestes > Orchestes rusci. The sequence goes on along the minus strand of OY293303.1, from coordinate 51,485,543 downwards.
AAATGGTATCTCACATATATGTGTTTCGAGCGAAAATGAAGAATTCGATTTGCAGCCAATTTTTGAGCTGATTGATTGTCAACAAACAAAATCAAAGAATCCAATTTTTTAACTATCCCCTCGTGAAGATTTTTGAGATATATGGCTTCTTTTGCAGCCTCGCTCATTGACATATATTTTGCCTAGGTACTACTAAGAGCTGAACTCTTTTGCTTAAAACTTTTCCAGGAAATGGCTCCTCCTGCTACCTTGAATACAAATCCAGTATACGACTTTCTGTCCAATTTGTAAGACCCCTTATCTGAGTCTGAATAACCCTCTAGATTGCAGCCATTTACAAGCATTCAGCATTTGTATCTTGCAGGTATCTTAACAGCCTTTTAGCACTTTTCCAGTGAGCCTCTGTATAACATGGGTTAAACTGGCTCAAAAAACTGACTAAGTAAGCTATATCTGGGCGTGTTGAGACCGCAATGTACATCAAGCTTCCTATCAACTTCTGATATGGAATATTACCATTACATATACCCTCAATTTACATCATGAACTTCTGAGTATAAATTGACTTCGCTACACTTTTACAACTATTCATTTCAATTGTCAAAGATTTCCATAATTGTCAAAGATTCATCGCCTTTTCGTGGAAAACTACATCACGGCTTGTGATAATCTTCTTATCAATAGGATCATACAATCTATATCCTTTGATATTATCTCCAAAACCAACTGGTAACATTTTTCTTGATTTCTTGTCCCATTTTTGTCGCTTAATCTTTGGAACATGAACCACAGATTCACTACCAGAAATTCTTATATGACGGATATTTGACTTCTTCTGATACCAAAGTTCATATGGTGTTTTGTATTGAAGACCTCTAGTAATACACCTATTTCTCAAATATATGGCTGTTTTAACTGCCTCAGCCCAAAACATTTTTGATAGATCAGCTTCATTAACAAACATCTGGCTTCCTCGATAACTGTCCTATTTAAACGTTCAGTCATTTCATTTTGCTGTGGTGTATATGGGTTGGTCTTTTGATGAACAATGCCTTCTTTCTTGAGATACTGCTCAAGATCATTCCCACAAAACTCTCCACCATTATCCGAACGTGAACATTTGAGTTTTCTTCCAGTTTGAGTTTCGACCAGCGGCTAAGATTCCTTGAAATAATTCAAAGCTTCATACTTCGTTCTCAAGAAGTGAACATGTGCATATCTGCTGAGATCATCTTCAAAGATTAGGAAATACCTTGCACCTCCTAAAGAGAATTCTTCCATGGGTCCACACAGGTCAGTATGCACCGACTCCAATGGTTAATTGGCTCGTTGACCTTCATGCTCAAAAGGTAGTCTGGATTGTTTTTTTTTTCATAACAAGTTATACAAAACTTATTTACACAAACATTGCTTCCCATACTGTCCAAACCTTTTACTGCGTTATGGTTTTTCATGGTCATCAAATCTAGAAAATTCAAATGTGCTAATCTACGCCACACTTCTTTTGAGACTGTCAGGTTCAAGACTGCATCTGCTAATTTTATCCCCTCACACACCTCAATTCCTTGTGATAACCATCTATTAAATTTTTAGACATTTTCAGTGAACTGAGCAATGGCAATAACATTTTCATCACTATTAGTGACCTTACAATTTGTTTGATCAAAATTGACCATGTTTCCATTTTTGATGATTTGTCCAATTGATAATAAATTAGTCGTCACACCTGCAACACATAAAGTATTTTTAATTTCTACATCAAGCTTTTGCCCATCAACAATGGTTATGAGTTGTATGTTTTCAGTACCCAATACTGGTAGATTGGTTTGATCAGCTATAGTAATCTCCCTTGGTTCATCCACTTCTTGAAAATCACTTATCCAGTCTTTTTTACATGTAATATGATGGCTTGCCCCTGAATCTATGTGCTGAACTCTCCGCACATCAAGACTGCACTAAGAGCACTGACTCCTTTTCTTTTGTCACCCTGAACTGCCATCTGAGTTGTCATTGCTGCCTTTGGGACACTTATTCGTGTAATGTCCAAAATGTTTACATCGGCAACACTTGACATTCTGCGATTTTGAGCCATCTTTTTTTCTGATATTCCTTATTCCTTCCATGATTAGGCTTTCTCACAACAAAAGCTAAGGCCGTTGACTTATGAATACCTTTATTAGACATATCTAGCAACGTAGCCCTCCATATTCTCACAGTTTCCAAAACGTGAAGATATCAAGGCTCGCAGTAAATAGATTTTACGCGTGAAGCCCGTATCAGCATACGTTGTTCCCAGTGTCTTCCACAATGACGTTGCATCCTTGGAATCACGAACATGAACAAACAGTGAAGAATCAATTGTAAGCACCAACTTTGCCCGTGCCTTGCTTTGTTTAGTGGCGTCGTTTTTTGAACCATCTAAACACTTGTTCAACCCTTTAGGAGTTGAAAAAATGTACAAGGCAAAACTCCACTCATAGTAGTTTTCTCGACCAGTAAATTTGGGTACACCAGATAAATAGCTCATCATCGTTATTTCTTGTGTCAATCCACCTGTCACACGCTTTCACAGTAGTAATTACTGTTTCTTACTGATTACAGAGTTCACTATATACAAACCTCGAGGCTCTGGGCCCATAATCTGTTGAAAAGCAGATTCGTTAATGGCCAATTGTATGGATAAATTTGTAGAGTCAGAAAGCTACTCATCAAACTCAGTGTTGACTTTGACATACATTTATATTACCTTTTCACAATACAACTTGTTCACAATATCACACAGGCTAAGGTACAAATACTGATTTCTAATATATGACAACACAATTTTGACTGTTGACTGCGACGGTACGATTGACATGAGTTATGAGTTTTGCAGTTGAAACACACTTTTTAGAACTATTTTGATTAAAATAAAATATTACAATAAATTTGACCAGCGAAATAACTGGGATTAGAACAAGAATTAATTGTTAGGTCAGTCAAGATCAATTGATTCAATACCAAGTGAGTGAAAATGAATGGTCAGCAATAATAATATTAATCATAGTTTATACAAATAAAAACATGAGATACATCATTGGGTCGATGGATTGACGTCAGCTCGAGTAGTCAGGGTCTTGGATGGTGCCGGAACAAGGTCACAAAACTCCTCCCTTCTTAAGTTCGGAAGACATGGGTGAATTTGTTTTCCGGAAAGGAATTAGGACTTTAACTTCAGGGTTGTCATCTTCCTTCTTGCTCTTTCTCTTCTTTCTTCTGCAGAATTCTAAAGGTTCCATAGTCCACTGCACATACGACGATAATCGAAGTTAATATGATTGACGAGATTGTCCAGTAATAGGTTGGTGTTGAAACCTCGGTGAGATGTGATTTGATAGTTGATAGCATTTTTCCTGCGTGGTTTATTTCTTCCAAATTGACTTCTTCTAGTTGGAGATTTGGCATACGGACTTCAAGGTTTTCATATGAGAACTCTGGCAGATGCATAACGAACTGGAATTCCGTTTTCTTTTCCTTTTCGTAAATTTTATTGTCGATCTCAATTGGACAAGTTGACGATATGATGATGATGCTGGGTTCGGTTATTTTATGAAGTCCTGCTGACGACATTAGTCCAAGGTTGGCCATTGCCAGTAGGTTATTCATGTAAAGGCAAAAAAGCACCATAGGTGATTTCTCTCTGTTCACTGTATTTTTTATTAAAAACTACTGTTTGAACTCTGCCTTCAAGATACGACCTCAAAATGCTTAGATACCACGAAATCCCATATCCTGCAGTCTACTAATCATGATTCTATGGTCCACCATATCGAATGCTTTCGCAAGGTCTAAAAATACACAAAGTACTGATCGGTTTTCATCAATTCTTCTGACTATGTTGTTGCAAAGAAACACTGTTGCATCATCAGTAGACATTCCTTTTCGAAATCCAAACTGCCGTTCTGATAACAATCCATATTTCTCAATAAACTTTCTCGTTCTGATTTCTATGACCTTCTCTGTTATTATGGCGAGATTTATTATGAGCGTGATCGGCCAATAGTTGGACATTTCTAATCTATCTCCCTTTTTGTAAATTGGTCTGATCAACCCTGTTTTTAAACATTTCGGAAAGGTACCAGTATCGAATACGTTATTGATGAGGAAAGTTAATGGTTTTTTGATGTGCTGTTTTATAGACTTCAAAAATGCAGCTGTTATTCCATCATAACCAGGTGATTTATCATTTTTCAGTCCGTCGATAATCTCTTCAATTTCTTCGTTGTGAGTAGGTTCAAAAAATATTGAGTGATGGTTAAGTTTTCTTTCTTCTGGAAGTCCCCTATGACTACATAGTGTGCTGGCCAGTTTAATTCCTATTTCAGAGAAGTTCTTATGGAAACTTCCAGCTATTTGAGCTTCATCCTCCACTTCTTTATCACCATCTTTTATCTTTGTGATATTTTTCGGTTTTGTGTAGGTGTTTGTGTAATTATTTACAGTTTTCCACAGTGAGATAGAGCTGTTGTTTTTTTTTATTCATTTGATCTCTATAATAGTTTTGTTTGGCCTGATTCATAATTCGATTTAACATATTCTTATAAGATTTATAGTGCCTATCCATCTCCAGATTGTTTGGGTTTTCACGCCACTCTTGGTATATCTCGAGTCTTGTATCTACTGAATTTATAATCGAATTTGTTATCCAAGTATGTCTTTTTCTGTACTTCCTTTTCATTGTGTATTTATAAATCTCCAGTGCATCTTGTAAGGTCTTCAGGAACGTTTCAATTGAATCATTTGGATTTTTACAGACTCTCAAGTTTCATTTTTTTAGGTCTTATCTAGTAAACTATTGCTAATGGAGTACTTGATTCGCTCCCGATTTTCCTTGATTATTGCATGGTCCACCCTCATTACAGCTATTACTGGATAGTGGTCAGTGAGATCTGCTTGGTATAAGTAGGACCTGACTTGGTCCAGACTTAGATTGTTTGAAGACCCTTGTGTACGTGTTGATAAGAAGTGAACTGTAGCCATGAGTAGTCAGAATATTTTGATATTCATTACTATAATCACTATTTGCCTTTATATCAATGTTGATATCGCCCAGTTTAAAATGTGTGAAATTGCTTTGTACTTTTGTCTCCAGAAAATTTAGCATACACTCATTAAACGAAAAAAGGAAGATGTCTTTCGGTCTATAAATAGCACTTATGTGGATCTTCAAGTTGTTGATGAAAATATTCAGGTATCTTAGATTTTCCAAAAAGTCAGTAGTATAGTTGCATTCATTTCTATTTATACCGTTTATATAAACCACAACACCACTATTCTGATTAAAACTTCCCTCATTGTGAACAGCTACATATCCATCCATTTGTAACATGTCAATATCCTTGATATGCCAGGTCTCCGTAAGAACAATAATATCAAATGATTTCTCCTCCATGATGAATTCTTTGAGGTGACACACCAATTCGTTAATGTTTCTGTTGATGCTTCTAATGTTACAATGAAAAAGTGAGAAATGATTTGGAATGTCCAATATATCGGAAACAAATTCCTTTCCACTGTTTATCTGTACGCATTTCTTCTCATTGATATCAAAGTCTCTGATGTTTTGGTTAGATAGGACAATTGTTTGGTTGAGGATAGGAATGATGTATATTTTGTACAAATTGAAATCAACTGGGGAGATAATTGGTGTGTGAATAGTGAATAAAATTATATAAATTTTTTATAGTCACTTAAGCTGATGAAGATTTGTAATAATTGATAAGTTGAGTATTAAATTTTGGAATGCGATTTTGCCCGTTCAAATTTTGAATATTTTCTATCATTTCATCAACTTGACTTGGGTTTAGTATTGAATTATGCATTATGTTTGCATGAGCAAAAGATATTGCATTCTCGATGTTGCTATATGAAATTATTTATTTATAATAATAATAATAATAATAATTAAAATAGTTATAAATAAAACTAATAAATTAAAGAAAGAAAACTTCATCCAATTGATGCTGTTCCGGAATTGTACCCAAAATTGAAGCCGCATTACCCTTCTTAATAGCTAAACTAATTTTTTGTTTCAAAAAAGATGTTGACCTTTCCTCACCTGCTTCATTTCTCCACGGTCCAAAAGTCTCAACACAAAATGGAACAAAAATATAATTTTTAGAAATTTCCTCATATTTCCTTTCCTTCGCATTCTCGGACAATCGGGCGGCTTCGCCAGCTTTTTTATAAGATAAACTAAGATAGAAAGAAGCCAGAGTATCCGAGCAGGTAGCATCCCAAACTACAGGTCTGCCTCGTTTCCATGGGATAAGTGACATTCCATCTGCCCTCTTTCCATCTGATCTGCATATCCCGACAGGTTCAAGAATAGATGGAAAATCGATAGAAGTTAAAGCCCTCTTGATTATATCGTTAAGACAACTGTGTCGTGAAAACCTACCCGCACTTTTACGGCAAGAAAGGCCATGAAGCCCATCAATATCAACATTCTCACCGCAAACACAAGTATTATTTGCACACACAGGTTGTCCCATACGGATCGACACTGTTGCTATATTATCTAATATTAGGGATATGCATTAGGTATTTGTCAAATCTATTCCTAAACGTTCGAGTAAGCTCAATTTATCTAATAACATTTTTTGATTATCAGTCAATTTCTTGATACTTTTTGTGTAGGCATTTATGACGTTTGTTAAAATGATGTTTCTGTATTGTACATCTTTATCCAAGTTTTCTCGTTTTTGAGAAAGGGTCTTGAAATATTCGTCAAATCTTTGCCCATCATCTGAATCAAGTGATCCAAATAGCCATTTGTTGACTTTACCCACAGCGTTAATTAGTACCCGTTTAGGTCGCAACGGTAATTTATGAAATAACTTTGTGTTGGTTAAAATCGCTATTAAAAATTGGTATGTTTGTGAAAATTTTTGTCTTGTTAGAGTTGTGAATACCTCTGATTTATGAGAGCGTAATATTGTGTAATAATAATAATTTGTTTTCTCTAACGTATGTTTTATGTTGAATAGACAGTCTTCAATTTGTGTTGAGTTGATATCATATAGTGAGGTATGTTGAGAAGTGGTAATGAAAGCTTTACCTAAGGATATCGGAAGGACCGGGTTGTGCTGTTTTTTTACTTCCAAGGTTGTAACGACTAGCAACACTAGGAGGAACAGGAAGTTTCTCATCTGAAACAGTTTGGGGTTTTATAATGTTTTCATGAATATTTTCATTTTGAGTAGAAACAACATTGCCTTTGTCGGCTACAGGAGGTTTGATATATTTGAATTTGTCTGTTTCTTTCGCTTTGGATAAGGAGTAGGCTTGACCTAGTTTTGAAAAACTGTCGATAACTGTTGAAAAGGAAGTCCTATGTGTTTTATCAATGTCGATGTATATTTGGTCAAATGGTTCGTGTCCAATCGGAATGGGCTTGAATACTAATTTATTTAGATGTCTTTCATATTTGCATTTTTGACATACTTCACATACAGCAAATGTCAAACAACTTTCGAATCACGTCATAATTCACGTCACGTCAAATTTGGCCACCAGCCAACCTCATAACAACGAGCCTGGTGGCAACGATGACGTAGATCGAAAGTTGTTTGGCATTTACTATAGGTTAACATATTCATTTTCGAGGTTAGGCCAGTAGAATTTTTTCTTGAGGGCAACGATATTTTCTTGTAATCCACGGTGGGATAATCTTGTTTCGTGATAATGTTTGATTTTTTTTTGTTGCTCTTCTGGATCTGTTATATCTTCAGTTGGCTCTAGGCTTTTATTTTTCAAATGTAGGCAGTAAGTGTTTTTTGGAATGAAAAGATTTAACATATTGTTTCTTCGATTGGCTCATTATTCAAAAATATAAAAGTGCGGTTTTTGTCGAAAATTGGTTGCTTTTGTGTTCTAATTTGGTTGTTACTTGAATATCTGAAAATTATTTGATATTTGTAAACATTTACTGCCTTCTGTACATATGGAGCTCCAATAATTGGGTTATCCAAACTTGGATGCTGAGTTTGAGAGTCGCTTTGTGATTTTGGCACATTCATATTATTTGTGGCGGGTTTTATACTAGTGTCAGATACAATGTTGATTTTTGGTTTCTTGGAGGTCGGATTTTCCTTGGAATTGGCATCTATTATTTCATCAAGATCGTTGTAGGATAATTCAGGGATTGCCTCAAGGTCAAAATTCCGAAAGATAGATATTTGGTCGTCATCCGACAACTGGTCATGTTCTACAGGATTAATTTGAATGCGTGAAACGAAGTCCGCATTCGTGTTTTGTTTACCTTCCTTATAAACAATCTCGTAATCCTACTTCTCCAACTTGAGACGCCATCTGACTAATTTGGAGCTTGGCTTTTTGATAGAAAATAGCCACTGCAAGGGTTTATGATCAGTGATGATTTTGAACCGCGTGCCAAACAGGTATGGGTGAAAATACTTGGTTGCCCAAACTATAGCCAGTAGTTCTTTTTCTATTGTGCTATAATTCGTTTCAGCTGGGTTTAGCATAGGCTATGGCCAAATCGACGCCTATAAGGCCTACTGCAAAATTTGAAGCATCACTGGTTAGGGCTGCCCCAAAATCTGCTGAAGTATGGGATCGTTCATAAGTATTGACAAGTCTCAAAACTTTTTATGAATGCGGGATTGTGTATCACTTTCTGGTTTTTCTTCAGGCAATTCGTCAAGGGTTTGGTTAAGTGGAAAAAATTAGGCATGAATTTCTTATGATATCCAACCGGGCCTTAAAAGGATTTTATTTGTTTGGCAGTGTTTGGCACAGGAATGTTTTCAATTGAATCAATCTTTTTCGGGTTGGGTTTTCTGCCTTCGGGGGTTATCACATGGCCGAGAAATTCATCATTTTTAAAAAGGAACTCACATTTATCCAATTGAATTTTCAAGTTATGGTCTCCAATCCTATTGAATACAATTTTAAGATTGAAGATATGATCTTGGAGGGAAATGGAATAAATGATAATGTCGTCCATATAAACAAGGCATATCATCCCTTGAAGATCTTTTTAGACGTTATCCATGATTCTCTGGAATGTGGCTGAGGCATTTTTGAACCCGAACGGCATTCGAACATAGTCAAAGTGACCTTTTTCGACACTAAAGGCAGTTCTAGGAATGGATTTGCGGTCCATTTCAATTTGGTGGAATCCCGAAGCAAGGTCAAGGGTGGTGAAATATTGACTTCTGCCAAGCTTTTCTAAAATGTCTGAAATGTTGGGGATCGCATATCTATCACCTATAGTTTTTTCAGTTAATTTTCGGTAATCAATAACGATGCGCCATTTTCGGGTTCCAGAAGAGTCATTTTTTTTTGGAACAATCCATACGGAGATGAGTATGGGCTAGTAGATGGACGAATTATGCCGTCATTTAACATTTGAGAAATTTGTTTCTGAACTTCTGGTTTGTGGATGTAAGGATAGCGGTAAGATTTTGTGTGCACTGGGATTTCGTCATTAGTTTTGATTTCATGCTCAACATGGTGAGTGGAAAATAATGTTTGATTAGGCCTATGGAGAAAATCTGAGAATCTGAGAAATCTGAGTGTGTTTTTGCATCTCCGGTGCATGTTGTGAGGGTGTGGTTTGAATTATAAATAAGATGAGGAAAGTATTTTTCAGTAAGGTAGGGCCTTACTGGAAAAGTTTGGCTACCTGTATCAGTAATTTGGCGGGTGGGTTTTTGGTTTCGACATATGGCATCGAGTTTATTTGGAAGGCATTCATACTTAGGGCGGGCTGTTTGTTTGATAAGTTACTCGAAAATGTTCTTCACTAGACGGATCATAAAGCGAGTTCTCTTGATAGAATAGATCGATGTATTCTTGAGTGTCTTCTAGACTTTCGAAGTATTGTTGTTCCTCGGTGTGATAGGTATCAAGGGAATGTTTGGGGGTTTCGTTATGAACTAGAGCCAAATCCATAGGAGTAGGACTTGGACAATATTTTTGAAAATGTGGTTCATCAGGACGGGATGATTGTCTTTGATCTCTTGAGTTAAGGGATGGTATTCTGCTTGTTATCGACATGGGTGTTAGGATCCATCAGGTTTATGGGAATTTTCCCGGGAATATGCATTCTTTGGTGTCCCGGAAACTTGTTCGTTTGTAGGAAAATTACGGTTGAATAGATCGATTTTGAATAGTTACTGAGCCACTAGGGAATGTTGCTTTGGTTGCGTTATCATTTCTTTGGAATTGAGTGGTAATGGGAAAATTAATAATTGTCTGATCAGGTACGACAGGAGTATTGTGAAATGTCATGGGCTGATGATAGTTAGAATTTGAACGATGGTTTGATTAAAATCAAGGGTAGAAATTGTTTGGAGCTGGTGTTGGTTGATATTGTTGGGCCATTTGGTCTCTGCTGATTCGAGGTTTGAAAAACAGGTTTTGTTTGATTTGACATATACGATCAAGCTTTTATTTGTTGCTCAAGGACTGAATGGTTCAAAAGAATGGCATTAGCATCTTCGAGACTCTGGGGATTTCTAAACATTATAATGGTTCTAAGGTCCATGGGCGAGTTTGACAATAACACAGTTACCGATGTTAGTTCCGTTTGTTCTAGTAACGCATTTTTTGTGTCTTGTGTTATAATGTGGTCGGTTGAAATCTTAAGACAAAGTCGAGTTTTTCAAATCTTTAGTCTTTCTATGAAGTCTGATATGCTTTCGTTTCTGTTGCGTACTAGGAAATTAAATTGCTGTGATGAAACTTGTCTACTTGAACGATCTCCAATTTTTTGCCTCAAGGCGGTTTTGATTTGAGGTCAGGCTATGCGGTCTGGTCTGCAAAGTAAATAATCACCTGCTTCGTCAATTATTTTAGAACATTTTGACGCAAAAACAAATTATTCAAGAGATTGATCTTGAGTACCTTCAAAGTAACTACTATAGAATCAATCTACGCTATTGATAAAAAATTCGCTATGTCCACTTCTTCCCGTGAAAGTCTTAGAAGTGCTTGCAATTTCTTTTGCTGTTGCAATTGTTGCCATTTTTGATTCGGTATTAGATAATGAAATATAAGAAATATTAGAAATGAGGTTATCGATGTCAGATTCAGTTATACAAAATCAATTGGAGTTAATTAAAATGCTTTGCTAAAATAATGCTGAGGATAATAAAATAATAATATACGATAATATCTAATTTTAGGTAACTATGCACTTGATAAGGATCAATTTTAAGATTTGAGAAGTCTTAATGTGAAAGATATTTTGTCAAATCGCACAATCAAGAGAATTAAGAAATGATATTCATCTTAACGTGAACGAAATTAATTTTAATTCTCACAATCATGACTTCAGTTCGGGTGGTCAGGGTCTTGGATGATGCCAGGACAAGGTCACATAACTCATATTGAAAATGACAAATGTGTGTTCATGAGTTGCTATCAGACGGTCCATTTCGGATGAATATTAACTCGAAAGGATGTTCACTGGTTGTGCCCTGCAAGAACAATAGAGTAGACTACAGATTTACCTGAAGTAAAGCTGAGAAATTTATGTCACTAGCTGAACCGGCAAATTTCATACCAGCTCATAGTCAATACAAAATGTTTTGTTGAATCAATTTGTTTCATAATTTCTCTTTTTTTTTAAATTTTTTCGATGTTATTCAGGGCGTAGACAAATCAAGCATATCAAAAAGAATAGAAATCAATCCAGCCGTTCTTCAGTTATAATATTATGTTAAATATCTGACAATATTTTTAGGGATTTTTTTTTAGATGTATAAACTGAAAAGGTATTTTTTTAGTTGATTTGTATGTTTTAAGTCATGATGAAATCATTTGAATGATAACTGATCTTTTTTCCGACACATCTATTCCGGGATAAGATACCGGGATTGAGAAAGCCTTTCCAGATTAACATCCCAACAACACACGTTATCTGGACAAAATTTCTTGGAAAACAACAAAATCATGCAAACATAACCTTACTTAGTTTTTTTTTTAAAATTTTTGATCAAATCTCAAGTAGAACCTAGCCTAAATATCTAATTTGAACAAATCCTTTGGAAAATAACAAAATTATGCAAACATAACCTTACCAAGTCAATTTTTTTCTTATTTCCTGGTAAAATCCCAGAGAGAACCTACATATCTAATTTGAACAAATCCTTTAAAAAATAACAAAATTATGCAAATGTTGCCTCACTAATTTGTTTTAAAATTTCTTGCTCAAATCCTAAATAGAACCTACATAAGTATCTAATTTCAACAAAATCATTTGGAGAAAAAGAAAACAATGCAAAAATAACCTCATCAAGTCAAGTAAATGTCTTTTTGAGTTCTTTATCGAATCTTGAATTGAACCTACAATATCTACCTACTTTGAACCAAATCCTTCGGAAAATAATAAAATTATGCAATCATCCTGACAAAGTATTTTTTTTTTAAATAAAAAAAACTATGCAAACATCATCTCACCATGTCAACTTTTTGAAAATTTCTTGTTCAAATACCAAATAGAACCTACATAGTATCTGATTTGAACAAAATCCTTTGGAAAATAACAAAACTATGGAAACATAACCTCACCATGTCATTTTTTGATAAAATGTCTTCAAATCCCAAATAGAACGTACATTATCTAATTTGATCAAAATCCTTTGAAAAATAAAAAAATATAGAACTATGCAAACATAACATAACATAACATAACATAAAACATAACAAAACATAACTTGACGAAATAATCTTTTTTAAATTTCTTGAGCAATCAATTTGAACCAAATCCAATGGAAAACAACAAAACTATGCAAACATAACCACTCTAAGTCATTTTTTTTTTAATTTCTTGATCAAATCCCAAATAGGATCTACATACAGTAGCGGCAAAAATTATAGCAACCGCCTAAAATTTGATGTGACTTCAACCCTGCATCAGTTATCAAAGAAGTGATGGAGCATTTAAAAACTTCAATTCATTTGTCACTTCACGTGTCCTGTCGATTTTTTTCAAAACATTGTTTCGTGCCTTTTTTTCATGCTCAAAAAAAGGCTACCTTTCTTACTTTTTTCTGTGTAACTTTTGATAAAAATCACTAGCAAATTTCACAACTATTTAACAAAGGATAATCAAGCCATGAAATTTTGAACTTGGCAGAAATGACCCATTTTTCATGATTTTTTCAAAAATTGGTAATTTTTGACAAGTTCAGAATTGTTTAGCTTGACTATCCTTTGTTGGATAATTGTGAGATTTTCAGGAAGTATATACCTTTTGCCCCTCTTTCGAATGGTGCTAGTCATTTTTTATCAAAAGTTAGAGAGAAAATAGTTGGAAAAGTAGCCTTTTTTTGAACATGAGAAAAAGGCACTAGACAATGTTTTAAGAAAAGTCGCCAGGAAATGTAAACTGACAAATGAATTGAAGTTTGTAAATGCACCATCGCTTATTTGAGAACTGCTGCAGGATTAAAGTTTCATCAAATTTTAGGCGGTTGCTATAAATTTTGCCGCTACTGTAATTATCTAATTGCCACTTTAGGTGTGGGTTGACGACATTTCATGAAGACGCACGAAATAGGTATGAAGAGGCATTATTTCACGGTTTTCCGACATTGAACGGAAGGATTGGTACAGAACCGTAATGAATGTCGAGAGTTACAATCATGTGAGTAGTGCCCTCCTTATTCATCCCAAATAAGACTTATCAGTGAGGCCGCATGGACCACTTACATCAATGTAACTCTCAATGGATATCCTGATTTGGATTTGTATGTGCAGTGGCTGTTTTGAAGTGCCACTGTCATCTTTCGGCTCGCAAATCAGCGAGAAAAAAAAGTTGTGTTTCCAGGTTTTTCCGGGAATTTTTTCCAATTTTTCTCTTCATAAGTACAATCCTCACATTTCAAGGAACATTGAAAAAAAAAAGGAATTTTTCACATCCGTTCGTTCACTTTTTTTATGGACAAGCGGAGCGGCTTGAAGTAACAAGTTAAAAAGCTGTTTGGGAGAACAAGTCCCAAATTTTGGAGAAACAAGGTTAGTGCGTTCCTTTTTCACACCACCCAAAGGCAGAACTTGGCATTTTCGTAGACAAACAAGACTATTCAGTCAGGTTTTGACGAATTTTTCACTTATTTTAAGCCACTAGGCTAAATTCTTCACAATTCCACTAGCTAATAAAACAATTTTGACGTTTTTGGTCATTTCTGACCCTCTATTCTCTGTTGATATTTTGTGAGAAACATAATTTCTTTTTTTCTGAATACATCACATAATACAAGCGTGAACAGACGAAAACTACCATGTTTTGATAAGTTTCAATCCCCTGTTTGCGGATTTCATGACGGTCTTTTATAAACACACCGGCAAAATTAGGGGAACGCACAAAATATATATATACAAAGTTTGACATCAATTTTCTCTAGAACTCTATGCTCGATTTCAATATATTTTTTACTGGATTGTCGATCGGCTCTTCAAGAATACATCTGACTAGTTTTCGTTATAAAATCATTCGTATTATACCATATACAGGGGCGAAAAGGAAGTGAAGATTTTTTGTTGTTTTTTGAGACACTCTGTGGATTGAACCGCTGACAGTTGAATATGGTCTATAGCATCACATTGTAGCCTGATCTTTTCTAAACATTTCCGTTTTTTATTTTCTGTGATATCTCAATTTTTAACAAAAATACAGGGTTACATATATTATATATAAATTAATACAGGTTAAATACAGCGTTCCCCTAATTTTGCCGGCGTGTGTATATACAGGGTGTCCGGAAATTACGCGTCAGGATTTTGGTGGGCGATTCTACATGAAAAATTAATGCAACAAACTTTTTTACAATTTTTCCAAAAACTCAAAATTAAGGAAGATACAGGGTGTTAAAAAATATTTTTTTTTTCTTATTTTTTTTAATAACTTTTTTTCTAGTGTAATGATTTTCGCCAAATTTTGCATGCATGTCACTAGTGTTTCTTTGTATTCACCCTATTAATTTGACGCTAGTCGTCAATGACAAAAGGCTGAAGCTGTCCTTCACCTCAGGAAAATTACTTAGAACTTTTTTGTTTTAATCTTTTTATAAATTTGGATGTCAAATTAGTAAAGAGCATCAAAATATTTTTTAAAAAGGTGCTCGTGTTGCATCATCGTAGAATCAACGGTTTCCGAGAAAAACGACTTTAAACATTAACCGTACCTTAAATAATTAAAAATTCGTACTTTGAAAAAATTTTTGAAGTTTTTGAAAAAATTGTATAGAAGTTTGTTGCATTAATTTTTCATGTAGAATCGCCCACCAAAATCCTGACGCGTAATTTCCGGACACCCTGTATATATATTATCTGAAACCCTTTTACCATACAATGGTGTAGGGCGGTTATCTTATTATAAGTTTCTCACAAATTTCTTCCACTTGTTTCTGTCCTTCGTAATTTTTCTTGCATCTTCCCAAGTTTTTCCTTTGCTCTCAATTATTCCTCCTATAACTGTGTCCCATGTTCTTCGCGGTCTTCCTTTCTTCATGTTTTTCAGTATTTTTGCTTCCCATGTTCTTCTAACTGTCCTAGTCTCCTCCATTCTCTGTAGGTGGCCCCACCAACCCAGTTGTCTTTCTTCTATGTACTGTAATGTTGATTGTACTTGTAGGTCTTCTCTTATTTTTGTGTTTCTCAATCTGTCCCTCTTGGTTACTCCCTTCACTCTTCTCAGGTATTTCATTTCTACTGCTTGTATTCTATTTTTCTGGCGTTCTGTAAGGACCCATGTTTCGCAGCCGTAGGTTAGTACAGGTCGATAAATTGTTTTAAATATTTTGGTTTTTGTTTCTCTAGAGATTTCCCTATTATTTATAAATGTATTGTACATCGAGTAGTGCAGTTTCATTGTTTTTTCTATTCTGTTATTTATTTCGATTTCCTGTGTACCCTTCTCGTCTATGTTCACTCCGAGGTATTGGAATGAATTCACCTGTTCTATTTTTGTTCCATCAATTGCAATTGTCAATTCTTCTCTTTTCTCTCCTATTGTCATTACTTTGGTTTTGTTCTTATTTATTTTCATTCCCTGTTCCTCTATGATTTTGTTCCACAATTCAATGTTCTTTTGCAAGTTGTTTTCATTTCTTGCAATGATCGCAATGTCATCTGCGAACACACATTCAGATATGTCTACTCTTTGTAGATTCCTATGTCCGATATTTAATTTTGCGCCTTGCTTTGAGCATTTCTTTATTATTCCGTCCATGTATATTATGAAGAGAACTGGGCTTAAACATCCACCTTGTCTTAGTCCGTCTCTTGTTGTAAATGTATCTGAGTGTTTATTGTGACTTATGATTGAGTTGGTGTTATGTGTATAAATTTTTTGTATTATTCTAACCATCTTGTCTGTGATGCCTCTTTCTCTCAGTGTCTCCCATAACTTCACTCTTGGGATTTTATCGAACTTTTTCTAGGTCTATGAATGCCATGTATATTGTTTTCTTCTCTGTGAAAATGTGGTCTTGTATGCTCCTTCCTCCTCTAAATCCGCTTTGTTTATCTTGTAGCGTAGGTTCTGCTATTGCTCTTATTCTGTTTTCTATTATTTGTTCCAGAATTTTCATTCCCGTACTTAGTAGTGTTATACCTCTATAGTTGTTACAATCTTTTCTGTCTCCTTTCTTATGTTCTGGTACTATTAGTGCTATCTGCCAATCTTTTGGTAGTTCTTCTTCTCTCCATACTTTATTAAGTACTCTTAGTAGCATTTCTGTTCCCTTTTCTCCCATATTCTCCATCATTTCGGACGTGACTTTATCGTATCCTGGAGATTTCCCATTTTTCAGCCTTCTCATTGCGTCCTGCAGTTCTCTCAGCTCTATTCCTCCATCCACGCGTATATCCTCTTCTTCTCTTTCCTCGTGTGTTTCCGTCCCTTCTTCGTTCACTTCTTCTGCGTTCAGGAGTTCTTGGAAATATTCTTTCCACCTTTCCATTATTTCATTTTCTTCGTTCAATATTTCTCCATTTTTATTTTGAATATAGTTTGTTTCTTTTGTTTTCTGTTTTCTTGTAGCTTTGAGCATTTTGTAGAACAATTTTTGATCTTCTTTCCTGCTTTTCTCCATCTTTTTTCCAAATTTTCTCCATTCGTCATTTTTTGCTTCTTTTACCAGTTCTTTCACAGTTTTCCTTTGCTTTTTATATACGTCGTATTTTTCAGTTGTTCTGTTGTTCAGGTATTGTTCCCATGTCTTCTTTTTTATTCTTATTTGTGTCTTTATTTCCTCTGTCCACCATGCTGTCTGTTTTCCGTTGTTATTTTTGTTGTATACTCCGCAAGCTTGTTTAGCTGATTCAATCAGTATTTTCTTCAGTTTCTCCCATAGTTCATCTCCTACTCCATCTTCTATATCTTTCAAGTTTTCTATTTTTTCTGTCACCAGTGCTTCGTACTCGTCGGCTGTTTCACTATTTCTTAGTTTATATGTTTTTATGGATTCGTGTTTTATTTGTTTAACTTCTCCTCTTTCTTTTGTTTGCATTTTTTTGGCCTTCTCTTCCTTTATTTTGGCTATCACTACATAGTGATCACTACCTATTTCAGGTCCTCTTCTTGCTTTTGCGTCATTCACAAGTTTTCTTGTTTTGTTTTCCACCAGGATGTAATCGATTATCGATTTTTCTTCCCTGCTTTTCATTTCTCTTGTGTATTTGTTTATGTCTTTATGTTCGAAAAATGTGTTGGTAATCATCAGATCGTGTATTCTGCAGAAATCTAGCATTCTTTTACCGTTCCCATTTCGAGTACTTTCCCCGTGTATTCCAATTATGTTCTTATTTGTTTCATCTCTTTTTCCTACCCTGCTGTTGAAATCTCCCAAGATGAATATTCTTCCTTTTGCCTCTTCTAATGTTATCGTTAGTTCTTCCCAGAATTTGTCTTTGTTCTCTGTTTTGTCATCTTCATTTGATCCATATACTACTATAATTGTTTCTTTTGTATTCGTGATCTTATCTTTCATTTCTATTTTTAATATTCTCTCCGATATTGCTTCCCAGCTGTGTATGTTCATTTCTAATCTCTTGTGTATAATGCATCCCACTCCCGCTGCTGCTCTCTTTCTCTCTTCTACTCCACTGGTTATAAGTGTATGGCCTTTTTCCATTTTTATCGCTCCTTGTCCCTTCTTTTTTGTCTCTGTTATTACTAGCATTTCCAATTCCATGTTTTCGAATTCCTCTTCTAGTTCTATTTCTTTGCCTGCTATACTTCTGATATTCCATGTTCCTATTTTTCTTATATTGTTTCTTTTGGTCTTGTTTATCTGTCCTTCCGTTGTTTGTTCCCTTTTCGTATTTGTTTTCACAGCCATGGTCGTATATTTTGTATTGACTTGTCTATTAGGTGCATTCATTAGTTTTTTGCTCTTCTGTGCTCAAACTCTCCTCCTGATATTTCTTCTTTTTCGTCCAATTTCCGTATTTTTCCGTTAACAATCAGTTTCTTGTAACCTACTTTGACTTGCTTCCCTTTAGTTATTTCTTCCCTTGCTATTTCACGTATCTTTTTTTGTATTTCAAGTTCTTTTTGTGTAAGTTCTGAATCTATGTATACTTTTTCTGTATAGTTTCTTAGCTTGTTCTTATTTTTTAGTATGTCCAATTTCTCAGAGAAACTTTCTGTCTCTACTACGAAGGCATTGTCCTCCTATTTTCTTAGTATTCCGTAGCTTTACCTTGACCTTGACTTCATTATCCAAGAAATTTTCCATCGTTTCTTTTATCATCTTGTCGTCAGTCGACTCAATTTTTATTCCTGTTATTATCAGGTTTTTCCTTTTACTTTCTCTTTCCATTTTTTCGATTTTTTCATGTAAGTTGTTCATTTCTTTCTTTATTTCTATGTTGTCCTCCTTTAGTTCTGCTATTTGTTTTTGGTTTTCTCTCGCTTCTCTTCTCATTTCTTCAATTTCATCAAGCATTTCGCCGTTCTGGGTTTTGAGTTCTCTCATCATCGTGATCATGGTTTCTTCTCCACTTTCCCCTCTATACAAGTTGCTTTTAAGTGATGTTTTTCTGGATATCTTCTTTTTTGCGTACATTTCATCTAACTGGTCTCTTTTTCTCTTGTACTCTTCTTCTGTATCCGTTCCGCTGCCTAGCGGCATTTTAAAGATATATTTTATCACTCGTATCCGCTGGTAATGAGTGTAAAATCTCTTTTAGTCCGGCTCTGTGTTTGCCCGTACCGTATTGTGTGTTGCCTACCAGCACAACCTGCCTTCGTCAGCTTCGATCTTAATGACGTTATGTATATTCTCCTAGCGAAGTATGGATTGTTCAATTTATTGTTTATGAGTGGACTTACTGCGAGGTATTATGTCACAGTTTGTCCGCGTTTTTGATCTTCTCTAATTTCTCCCTTTGTGCACTTACTAACTCGTCACAGCCCGTAATTTCGGGTTTTATGTCGGAGTGTTGTTTACACACGTTATAAACCGGACAGGTCCGTACTCTCTCTTCGGTCTTTTAACGATCCGATTTAATTTTTTCCGAGGACTCAGTATGACTGTAAAAGTTAAACTTGTGAAAAAAAAAACAAAAGTTTTGTTTAACAGTTTCATACGATTCGAGACGTTTCTCAATTCTTTAGATCTCACGAGCTATGATGTCAACTTGGAGGGGTTGCGCGGTGGATTTCTCAAGGCTTAACCAGCTTTGGAAGAAGACGAGGTTATCCAACAAAACATTGAACTTTTGGACGATATCATAAAACAGATAATTCAACTATTCACGAACCAAAACGAAAGGCATTTGAGACTAAGTAAAATACCGTAATCCCGGCTGCGCGACAATTTTCACAATCAACATCGCAGTTATCAATCGTTCAAACTACCGCGAGTCTCAAAGCTTCTCCATTGAACATCTTTACTGCGCAACCCAACGAGGAGGACAAGAATGTACATCCCCTTTACTGGATTTACCGACGTTTGATCAGTCACTTGATCAGTGGATTTATTCTCATGATACTTTCGCGTCACATGTGCAAAACAAAAATATGCCAAACATACAAAAATTGCACATATGTGTCTAGCATTAACAGATTCCTTGCAGACGTCATATCACAGCCAGGCTGCTCAGATGACAATTACGCTATTGCATGGTCCCTTTTGGAGGAACGATATGATTACAAACCGATTTTGAGTACTGCTCACATAAAAGCGATTTTCAATCTACCATCCTTACAAAATGGAGTCCTATGACGGTCTGCGACAGCTTTTCGATGGTATAAGAAAACGCAGTGCAGAACTTTGGTCAACGGACTGACCAATGGAACGATCTTTTGATTTATCTATAATAACTAAATTTGACAATAATATATACCTCACTTGAGAGACATACCTGAAGCAGTTCTCTACAAATTCCTAGTCAGAACGATCTGCTCGATTTTTTGAAACAGAAATGTCACGTTTTACAAAATCTGGACGCAAAAGCAAAACTTTGTTTACAGATAAGTCGTCTTCACAAAAGTCACCTGATCAAAGGCTCTCAAATAAAAAAAAAAGATCTTTTTATGAAAACACACTTGTGAATCTCTTCCCAAACATAGCGCCCACGAGAAACTAAACAATGCTTAATAGTGCGGGCGCTAGCCCATGTCTCGTGTGCAGTTATATGTCCCCTAAGTTTCTATGCGACATTCTAATGATTATGTATAAGAACTTAAAAACCAACTGGTCACACGCTCCAGATCCTGGTCGTTCAGTCGCCATATTGAAAAATGGCCGGCATGGTTCTGATTTCTTATATATTTTGATATCTTCCTATATAACAGACGGTCGGGTTTCTAGTTTTAAAGGTTATTATGCTCATTTTTTGATGGCCACTATATTTTTCTGACTGTAGTTCTCTTGAGGAAAGTATAATTAAAAAAAGTGGAATCACGCGTGCTTTAAGCACAAATGAAAATTAATTTCAAAATTATAAAAGTATATTCGAATGAATAAGACGTATTCGCAAAAAACCTGCAACAAGTATCATTTTTCATGAATCCATTTGTGGCATTGCAAGTAGCTTCGTTTCATGTGAAAACGGATTGATCTTGAAGTAGGGGACAAATCTTGAGAGTACCGTATTTTTTTTATGAGAAAACTGATGGAAACGCAACTTATCCATTGTACTCAAGTTTGATGAAAGTGCACGAACCAAAAATTCTTCTGCTTGTCTTTCCATGTCTTCATTTAATGGCTCTTTACCAAATTCTAACAATAGCTTTTTAGCATACGATTCTGCTACTTTCAGAGATGCTAATTTTGTACTAATCTAGTAGTGTCGCATACGGTTTAAGAATAAATAGCAGGTGAAGCTATTAAAGCATTAAGTGGTAATCTGCAATCAAACGAGTGAACTCTTTTTAAGTCCTGCACTTTTCCACTTCTGCAAGTAGTGATAAGGTGCACTAACAAAAAATCAGTATAGGTAGAACAAATAACTACGTTCTTTAAGTTTGTAATCAGTGTCATGTGGGAAATATTTGTCAGCATTTTGTCATCCGCTTCTTCATGATCAGATTCCAACGTACGTTCTTCTTCAATTCTGCCATTCTTTATACTGGAACACCTTGACTGTCCATATTTAACAACGCCACCCAGGTAAATGGAAATATACGTTTTCAACTTCAAATTAAGACTAAACAACTTCACGTTGGAAATTAACAAAATCAAATTGGGTTAGTTGAAATTAAAATTGACTAGTCCCAATTTGAAATTGATCAGTCTCAAATTGAATATGATTATTCCTAATTTGATTTTGTTAATTCTCAACTTGAAGATTGTTTAGTCCCAATTTGAAGTTAAAAAGGTGCAGTGGGTTCCGGGATACCCAATGAACAAAGTATGACTGCAATAATTCTTTGTTCTGACAGGAGGCCCAGTAAGCGTCAAAATCCACAGGAAGGTGTGGGTTGTCAATTGGTGCTCCATATTCCACAGGTTGTTTTCGCGATTGCTCAGCCCTCTAAAGCCGTTCACGATGAAACGTCAAGAACAATATTGTCTATGCGGTCACTTTATTGGGAGGCTTTGCATATGGTACTCCAAATGCTTCCTATAAACTCTTTATATGTTTTCATTTTTGAAGATTTAGCTGGTACCTTCCTTGTAATCAGGGCCGATCCTAGGGTGTCGGCCGCCCGCGTGCAAATACCTAATGTGCCGCTTCCCCCCCTCTAGTGAATGTTTCATATTTTTACTAGTACCTATGTACAGGGTAGCCAACTAAGAATGCGAGGTACCGTTTCTCGGAAACTATTTATCGTAGAGGCTTGCGGCAAAAAAATTTATGACTAAAACGGCCAAGAGAAAAACCTGGAAAATATTCTCAAGTTTTTGAAATGGTCGCTAGGGGGCGTAACAACCAACACCAAGTAGAAAAATATGATTTTTATGGAATTTTGTCCAATGAAAATATATCGATGAGCTCATTTTCGGATTAACTGACTATTTACCTACACTTTTTGTCCAAAACTTTTTTTTCTATCTATCATATTAAAGTGGTGGGGGAAGTTCAATTGTTTTTTTAAACAAACGGAGATTTCTCCCGTTTCGCTTGACCGATTCAAACGAGCTTGGGCTCATATGAAAGAGCATGATCCGCACTTCAAAAAACTTTTTTGGTTTTGAATTTTTGACCTTCGCCGTCGCGGCTAGATGGCGTTAACTGAAATGGTAGCATGTTTTTGAGTTTTTTCCAAAAAAATCAAATGTAATGGTATATTCATTTTTATATATTTTGAAAGTGGATACATTTTCCTTTAAAAAACACAAAAAAATTAATGTATTTTTTTGTTTTTTTTTTGTATTTTTTTTTTGTTTTTTATAGGAAAATGTGTCCCCTTTCAAAATATATGAAAATGAATATACCATTACGTTTGATTTTTTCGAAAAAAACTCAAAAGTATGCTACCATTTCAGTTAACGCCATCTAGCGGCGACGGCGAATGTTACAAATTAAAAAGCAAATGAGCATTTTATAGCGCAGACTATTCTCTTTCATATGAGCCCAAGTTCGTTTAAATCGGTCAAGCGAAACGGGAGAAATCTCCGTTTGTTTGATAAAACAATTGAACTTCCCCCACCACTTTATTATGATAGATAGAAAAAAACGTTTTTGACAAAAAGTGTCGGTAAATAGTCAGTAAATCCGAAAATGAGCTCATCGATATATTTTCATTGGACAAAATCCCATAAAAATCATATTTTTTAACTTGGTGTTGGTTGTTACGCCCCTAGCTAACATTTCAGAATCTTGAAAATATTTTCCAGGTTTTTCTCTTGGCCGTTTTAGTAATAAAATTTTTTGCCGCAAGCCTCTACGATGTATAGTTTCCGAGATACAGTACCCCGCATTCTTAGTTGGCCACCCTGTACTTGAAAATGAAATAAACTCATCTAGGCGGATCAAAAGTAAAACATAATTACAAGCACAAAACAACAGTAAATTAACTCAGAAAATACAATCTAATAATAAAAAGTACTTAAAAGCATGAATCTCGTGAAACGCAAAGTGTACAGGGTGATTTTTGAGTCTGTATTTTCCTTTTAACACTGTATAGAATGCAAGAAAATAAGATTTTGTTTCAAATAATCTGAAAATGCTTTGTTTCCAAGATACAGGGTGTCAAATGCAGATATTTCCACAAAGTTTGGTGGACCTCTTTCGACCAGTGAATTACATTTTTAAGCGCTTTATATAAGCTACACTTGTATGTTTGTGAGATAATCTTGGAACTCGATTTTTATTTATTTCAAATGCCCAGATTGATTAGTAGCTTATTTGCACAATTGTCAAGAACCGATGACAATACAATAATTTTAATTAAAAACGAAGTAAAAAGTAAACAGTCATGTCAAATTAAACAAAAATCGCAATTTTGTTGATTTATTTGACAACTGTCCATGTCATTTATCATTGTTGGCTTGTTTGACAGGTGTTGAGTGGAAAACCGGTTGACGAAACTGTTATTATTCCTAAACGATTCGTCTGATATGCAAACTTGCCAAAGGTTTGTTTGTGATAGAGTCTTGGAACTCGATTTTCACCCACTTCAAAGCCCAGATTGATTCGAACCTTCCTCCACTTGTCAAGAAAGAGCCGATCACAATTTCAATTAATTAACGCTTTCGAACTAAACAGTGAAAAATAATTGGTAATTTAAGAATAAAATGATCAACGAGATGTCATTGTGATAAAAGCGTGGGGTGCTTTGTAACACATTTATACTCTGCATTTTAAAATAGAAATTAGTTAGAAATTATAACAATTGATACCAAAGCTCCCACGCTTTTATCAGAATGGCATTAATTTTCTCGTCAATCATTTTATTCTCGAATTAAAAAATTATTTTTAACTTTTTAGTTCAAAAGCGTGTTTTTTATTCTTTTTTTCACTATAATTTATTAGATGTGAAAGTTTAGAAAAAACTCCGGCAGTGGCTTTCGAACAGGATAAAATTCGTTTCTGTCTAATTTGTATTAAAGTAAGGTCAATTACTTTCATTACCACGATTCAAATATAATATAAAATAAAATAAAATATCTGGTGTGTTTAGAAAGTTATGATAAAAGAGGCATTTTTTTTAAACTTCAACACCCTGTATTTGCAAAACGAAGCATTTTCGAACATGATTTGTATTTGGAAAATGTTTTTATTCTCTTGCATTCTATACAACAGTTTTAGAAGGAAAGTATCAACTCAAAAATGACCCCATATAAATCAGACCTTTTTCAAAGGTCACGTGATAATCAACTATAAACTATCTTTTCTGGCTTTCTGAGAAGCAAATTTGTTAATAATTCTGGCGAGCATATCGGGAATCAATCATATCGCTAAACGCCGTGTTTGAAATACGCTACCATCTACATTGAGTTTGTATTCAAAGTCACGCTAATGCCAGATCCAATGTAGATGATAGCTTATGATTCCTGTTTGCCAAGCGGAAATCTGTCACTTCCACTTTGAAGTGGAATTGAATGTAGCTCTGGCCACTGTGAAAGGGAGTACATTCTGACGGTCTGACGGGTCGTTAGCGAACGGCTTTGAAACTTTGGACATGGACGTCATGTTGCCAGGAGTTCATCAAAATCAAGAATTTGATCAACGCTCCACAAAATGAAATGTCAATTGAATTATGCAAATTGAGTTGTATCTAATAATGAACGTATGAAATGCATGGATGTATAAAATAAAATAAGCAAAAAGTTTTTCTTGATTGATAAAATCAGAAGCGGCCTGTGGCCGCCCGTTATCTTGGCCGTCCGCGTGCGGTGCACGCACTGCACACCTGCTAGGATCGGCCCTGCTTGTAAAAGCTATGATTGTTGCTCTGCCCGCGAATTGAGGAGTTTCGGATTTTGCCGGTATTTGAAACTTCTTTTCTAGTCCATGAACCAGCTGCGACTTTCCAGTTTTTATTAAAAATCCATTTATTGTCAGAAACAAGAAAGTAGAAGTTGATTCATACGATAAAAGATGATTTATGTCATGTGCGCGACCCCGTGAAATGTCAATCAAACGCAGAGCATAGGCAGTTTCATTTTGCAATGGATTATTCATTTAAGTAATCTTTTTTAATCCCTTGATAGGATTCATCATACCGACAGACTTATTGTCAAATCTTCCAGTCATGAACTGAGTATATGCTACAAAAATTTTAATCGTCTAAAATTACTCACAACAATGTGGAAATATTCTAAACTTTTCCGCTAAGTGGAAACATCAAAAATATCCCAATAACTAATAAATTTGACGATAAATTGATCGAAACAAAAAAAGGGGGTTGAAAAAGTCTTAAATTTTCCGGAAAAACTTCTTTGGAGGGTTTTTTTGAGAAAATTCAAGACTTTTTCAAGCTCCTTTTTTGATTTAACCGGATCTCAAAAATGGACAGAAAACTCCATAAATAAATTTATCACAATTTTTCTTCATAAGACGTGTGAGTTGATCTTCAAAAATGCAAAATCAAAATCCTTTTTACATCCAAAAGTTTAGAGATGCATCACCATGGTTTTATTCAAGAATATATTGACTTGATTTACATGTCACCTGATGATTCTCAGGATGATTCTGGATTCTTCCTTTTACATCATTATGTTTTCAAAGAATCCTCAAATACAACTAAACTCCGAGTAGTGTTTGATGGAAGTTCTCCCAGTACAACGGAAGTGTCGGTGAATGATCTGATGCTTTTTGGGCCGACAATACAACATTTTTCATTTAATATTTTGATTCGTTCTCGTACTCAATATTTTTCTAGAAATGTACCGATGCGTTCATCTGCAAAAGGAACAGGGTGATATAGAGAAAAAAATGTGGTAATTCAACACAAACGACAAAATTTCTACTTATTATACTTCATCTACTCTCACCTATGGTTTGGTTTCATCGACTTTCTTAGCTATCCGTGCTTTACAAGTGGCTTATCAAAACATGACTCCACCTCAAATCTCCTCTGAAATACTCAACGACTTCTATATACACGATCACCTTACAGGTGGACAATCTGTCAAAAAGGTACATCAAATAAAAACAAAACTCTTCAACCTTCTAGAAAATTGAGGCTATCATCTTAGAGAATGGAAAATGGACATAAGTCCTCAACGCAAAATACTAAATCAAACATTATACAGTTTGATACTGATGAAGAACAGAAAACAATAGATTTAGTCCGGAATTCTTCACCTGATACTCTGGAATACAGAATCATATCAAATTGTGTTTCTAATTTATTCTGTGCGAAAACGAGAGTTTTACCAATCAAAACTGTAACCATACTCCGACTCGGATTGTCGGGATGTCCTTTTCCAACTGGATAAGGTAGTTAATACTGTCAAACATTCAATCAACCTTGAAACATCAAAAACATTTTACTGGTGCGATTCCACTATTGCTATTTCCTGGATAAATACATCACCTGATAAGCTTCAAATTTCCAATGCGAATGGAGTTTCGCAAATTGAAACACTCACTGACCCAAAAGAATGGAAATATGTTGATTCACTGTATCTTTTAACTCGATGATTGCATCCACAGGCTTCAAGAAAATTAGACAAATGGTTCCATGGCCCTGAATGGCTTACTCTTCCAGAGACGGAATGTCCTGATTATTCGATTCGAATAAAAAAATCCATCTTACCAGAGTTACTCACTATAAACAATTGGTGCTTCATTGTTTTGACTAAACATTTTTCTGATTTCATATCTGATTTTGGACGTCTCTAACGTATCATTGCCGTATCATTGCCTATACAGGGTGTCCCACGGAATCTGCAAATGCTTTCTTGACAAATTGATAATTTTTTTCCTTGACGCACTTTTTTTTTTCGACAAGCAAGGGTAGATTGCGAGATGAGTCAAATGAACAGTTAAATGAAGGATACATTTCTGATATAAAAGCTTCCCATTTTTACTAAAAGGTGATGCCATGCATTGCTTAAGAAGTCCTGAAGTTCATCTAATTCTGGAGGGTCGTCTGGATGAATGATTGGTCGTCGCCTTGGAAGGAAACTGCTGAATCGATGCTTGACAGTTTTTCTTGAGAGTTGTCCGGGAGAAGGCTTTCCGTCACTATCTTGATTTGCTGGGGTCGCCATAAGACTTGGTAGCATTTCAGGAAGATGTATAGGGCAAAAAGGACTGCTATACAGATGATGGTGAAGATTGTGAACCAATGAAAATTTTTGGTGATGAATGGCTCATATAACAGTTCGTCCAAATATTCAAAATACTGGTCCAATTTATGTTGAGCAAGCCGAGGTCTTCGATGTAGATCCTATTTAGCTTCAGCGGTTTCAAATCGAGAATGTGTGACTTTTTGGGAAGGTGTTCGCAACAATCGTATTTGATGGAGATTGGGTGACTTTGGTAGGTCACATTGATGAATTTATCGATGATCCTTTTGGCTTGAATCCTCATGCTTCTGTTACAGTTCATTTTTATCTGTAACAAGTATTTTTTATCATTTCATTTTTCTCGTTAATTTATATTCTTCAAGTTGAAACTACTCACATTTTGTTGGATTGTTTATTGGGTGATTTTCCTTAATCTTGAAATAAATTAATGTAGTCTTTTTTGTCCTTATCATGACTATCATTTCTCAACATCAGCATACTCATTTCAGTTCTGCTTCTCACAAGAACAATGCCGGTTTGTTGATTCGGAGGTCATTATTTGTGCCTAACAAATAAAGTACCTAACATCTTATTCGGAGTGTATTTGGAATACCTTTCATTCAGACACTTTTGTTGAAACTTTATGATGAGGCCTGCAATGGAAAGGTTTGTTTTGGGGTTTCATCGACACTTTGTCTGATATGTCTCAAGAGTTATTTTACACACCTTCAGGTTTTTCTTGCACCTTTCGCGAATTTTCGCAGACATTGGCTTTGTTTTGATTTGTGGTAAGTGTGGTTATGGTTGAAATTCAATTCATGAAGCTAGTGGTTCCTGCAGCCAGCTGATTCTGTCAGTGGCGTTGCCATTTTCTTTTTTTTCACCATCACTGTTTATGAATTTACGTATTGTTGACTGATCTTCGAATAATCCGGTTATGATTATAGATAGATAGATTATGAACATTAATGTTTGCCAAAACTTGTGGTACTGGGAATCTCACTTTTGATTCATTGTTTTAACGAATACCTACTTCTGGCGTATTGCTGGTTGCCATTGTCATTGCCATTATTCTGCAATTTCTAGGAGCACGCTCTTGTGCAGGGAGTCATGCGCATTTCTGCCTCTTTGTTCGTTTTTTTAATATCGATTTTTGAGTATTGATTTGCCATCGATCAGGTTCTCTTTCATCCAACCTCCATCTTGGAACGACACGTTTTCCTGCTGAAGACTTTCCACATGTGTTAAGGCTATTTTGGAGCCGACCTTAATTGGAATTTTATGTGGAAAAGTCAGTGTGGAGTATTGAGTGTGGGCTGATTGCCGGAAAAGCTGGTGCTGAAGGCACGTGTACAGCTGAAGTTTCATAACTCCAACCGCGCTGCGGATTTGGTCAGCTTTGGAATCGAGTCGTTGGAAGACGTTCCTACAATACCTTTTCAAACGAAAGGTAAGCTCTTCTGGTATTTTTTTCTCCAAGTCTAATTAGGATTTCTTTCTCAAGGGTTCTCTCACTTACCCCTTGTTACATTGTTGTGACCGTCATATTGGTTTTGTGGGGTACTTTCTACTGGAGTGTTGCGAACTGCAACTACACTACAAACTGGCAAGACAGCAAATGGTGGATGTTTCCTTTCTGGCATGGGTGCTGACGAAATGGTGACCGCTATACCGATTAAGAGACCAACATTCATAGACTGAGTAGGTACCGAGGTCAGGACAGTATGGTGACTGTTCACACAGGCAAGCATATGTAAGCTGAACACCTTGTATATTTTTTTATATTGAGCTAGTCGAAATAATAACTTAGTTACCAAAGTGGATTTAATTACGGAAATGGTCTGTTAAGGATAATTGGGGTTACCGGTAACAAATTAATTCATGCGCAAAGTTTGACCAAAGATAGCTAGTTTGATTTGGTAGCTTTATTGGTTTACGTAGCACTTCCTACAAATGCGTTGCAGTACGGTTGTATTTTGAGAAGAGTGTCGGTATGGATCAATTTGGTCTTGGCTTCCTGTCACATTTTATGATGACGGGAAGTTGTTGTGAATCCGTTATGAGCCAGTAGTTGATGCTGATGCAGCTACAAGAAAGGTCACTTGACATGTTTTTGATAAATCAATTGGATTTCTTAGGAGTCGTGCTTCGCATATGGCATCGGTATCTATCGGATACGAGAGTGCGTCTGACCAGATCTACTGGTTGTGTGTTAGTTGCTTGCAGCCCTCCAAATTGGAGAAGGGAACAAAAGATATCGAATCATCATTTTGAGCTAGAGTTGTTAGAATTATGTAATGAAATCTGGTTTTACTATCAACAATTGGTGTTGGCGTTTCACAAATATCCTAAAATTTAATTTTTGCTTCAAGAAAGGCAGCAGTGTCCGACAATTCTGGCAAAGCTCCATGGATTTTCGAGACATATTCATTGAATGTTTCCTCATCAATCTGCAGTTTTAAAATTGTAGTATTGAAATTTCGGATTATTGGCATTTTTCATTCTGAAGGGCCCTATTGATACAATCGTTAAAATATTCGCCATCTGAGGCATCAAGGTTTTCTGCTATGGTTTTTCAAACTGTATCTATTCCTCGTTTGGATCTAGATGCGTAATTATCTGTATTCGTCACTATTACAGTGTATTTTAGATTGACTGATTGGGAAATTTGTCTTAGTAGTCCAACGTGAGTCTGAATTTCGCCTCGAATAGTATATTGTACAACAAGCATGGAATGATACTCATGAAACGATCATTAGGAAATGGTCATTCCATGCGAGTTTTACACTATACTTTTTTTCCGATTGTCAATTGATATCACTATCGTGTGATCGATAAATCGATATTGAGTGTAAACGTAGCAGACCGGAGGAAATTAAACCAGTTTCCATAGGTTGCTAGGCAACGAGTAGGACATGGTTTCATTTTCCACGGTTGCACAATGTGCTACGTTTCCTAATCGATATCGATTGCATCATAGTGACATTCCTTGACAGTCGTAGAAGAATTATTTTGGGATCAACACTGCTGTTATTGCCAAAATTATCCATTTATTCGTTAACAATTTTATCGTTGTTTAATATCGTTTGTCTTATGTTATCGGGATCAACGAGTAGGACATGGTTTCATTTTCCACGGTTGCACAATGTGCTACGTTTCCTAATCGATATCGATTGCATCATAGTGACATTCCTTGACAGTCGTAGAAGAATTATTTTGGGATCAACACTGCTGTTATTGCCAAAATTATCCATTTATTCGTTAACAATTTTATCGTTGTTTAATATCGTTTGTCTTATGTTATCGGGATCTTTATACACTAAAAGTGTCCATTTTTTATTTTAAATCTTGCCTGCTTTGTAATAGAATATCCCAAGTGAGTTATTTATCGGTGTTAGCCAGAATTGACATAGTACTGGCGGACAAAGTCCTAGTAGTCTTAAAAGAATGAGAAAATTCTGCTCTTTTAAGAAACTTTAAAACTAGTCAAACCACAAAAATAAATTTTGACCGTCCCAAGCCGTATTTTGAATACGGCCTCTAAAGCCTCTAAAGCTTCTAGGAACCTCGAGGCTATGCCGGCGGAAGCCTCAGGGCTACCGTCAGGGCCACCCATGCTGGACAGGCCTGAGGGGAGAGGACAGACCAAAAAACATGCTGGCTGGTCGACCGACCAAAAAAACAACAATGTATGACAAAAAGCAATTTATAGTACCCCAGATGATTTCCGATCTCACCAGCAGTTCAGACCGGGTGCAAGCCCTGGTCGCTTCTGCCGGCCCCGTGGATTCTGGGGAAGGCCAACGATTCATTTTCCCTCACGGAGTAGAAAACAACTCCGAGCTCTACCAAGGAGCACAAACTGGGAAGACAGGGCCGAATAGGCCTGCGTCCCCAAACCAATCAGGAAATTTCAAAGAGACTCCCATGGACCTGGAGGCCCCACCAGCTCCAACCAACATTAAATCGCCAGAATCCGGAGCAGGAACGCCAACTGCTCAAAAGTGACAGCGAAATAAATGACAAGGACTCTACTGTGGACGCCCTTGCTCAGAGCCGGAGCTTCCAGGAGACGGCTCAGAAAGCTTCTCAAGGACGGGTGAGACTACAAAGCCGCTTCCAAAAAGTGGAAGGGGCGCTGAAGCCGGTGGTGGAGGAGGGTGAAAGATCTTCCAGTTCCAAGCGTCAGCGGTCCTTCAATGTCGTGTCGAAAAGACCCTGTCACCGGGCCTCCTACAATGCTGTGGCGGAAGGCATCAAGGTGGAAATAGTTCACAAGGAATATCCCTCCCAGCACCTCACAGCTGACAAAGTCGGGGCACTTCAGACGGCTATCTTGAAGTCGTTAGCAGATGTACCTACAGGATCGCAGGTCAGGTTTCGTCAGGGAGGAAGACCTCCCTAGGCCACATGTCGTTGTCGCCTACATCCCAGACGACGAGCAGGCGAGTCGTCTGACTGCCCAGGATGTAACTTCGCGGCTTCGTGCGCAAAACGGTGGCCTAAACATCGCCAAATGGGTCACACTGAATAGGGAGGTTTCCGGACCAGGCCAAACATGGACGTTCGCCATTGACGAGCAGTCAATGCAAGCTCTGGAGAGCCTGAAGATGCGACCCTTCTCTGGCTTCGGAAGTCCGAGACTGCTGGGCCTTCTGGGCTCAGGGATTCGGAGGCAAAAGAGGCTCCTAAAGGGCAATCAAGTGCCCGGGGAGCGGCAAAGGGAGCTCCCTCAAAGAACTTGAAGCGGGAAAGGGGGGCGGTGAATTACCCCTGCACGAAGCAACTTTGGAAGAAGGAGGGAGGGCAAGAGTAAGGGGAAGAATATTCCCGGCAAGCTCACTCTCAAAAAAGGACCAAGCCGCGATCCCCCTGGGAATGGTAGTCACAAAGGACCCTGCCAGACTACCAACTAGACCGACGGTAAGTTCAATGGCAGGCCAGAAACAACAACCGCATCTGGGCCTTAAATGCCTCCAGATAAATCTACGCTATACCAAGACGGCGACGTACACTCTTGGTAGAGTCTTCCAGCAGGAGTGGCTAGACATCGCACTGATCCAAGAACCATGACTTACGAGTACGAATCAAGAGGCAGGAATGGGCCCCTACATAGGCAAAGTTATAGTAAGCAGCCTCAGTAACAGACCACGGGTGGCCATTTTTCCACGGAAGAATATTAATTACTTTGTTCTTTCAGATCTCTGTACTGATGACATGGTAGCACTGCGAGTGATTGTCCCAGATGAACATGGACTTGATAGTCTGCTCTGCTCACTTCCCTGGAGACAGGCTTGCACTGCAGCCTCCTCCACAAGAAGTGCGCAACCTAGTTGCCCTCTGCAAATTGAGAAACCTACAGCTCATCATGGGATGTGACGCAAATGCCCATCATATAGCATGGGGCAGCACAGACATCAATGGCATGGGGGAGTCTCTTTTGCAATCCCTACTAGGAGAGGGGTTATTCGTCAATAACGTTGGCTCCAAACCAACCTTCACTAGCCAGAATAGTCATGAGGTAGTAGATCTTACTATTAGCACGAAAACTATAGGTGATAAGATAACTGAATGGAGGGTAACCAACAAACCTTCATCATCAGATCACGAGCACATCCAATTCACCATCAGGATAGGTCAGAAGAAATCAGTTTTATTCAGGGACGCCAAGTGCACTGACTGGAGTGGGTTCAAAACATCTCTCCACAACAAGCTGATTGCTGCCACAACGGGTGTGTCGAATCGTGATGACATTGAGTTGGCATCTAAACATCTACAAGGTGCCATAATGCAAGCATATCACGAAAAAACAACTAAGATACGTCCTGGTGGAATGAAACCCTGAACAAACAAAGGAAAGAGG
Organism: Orchestes rusci; assembly: GCA_958502075.1. Classification (NCBI taxonomy): domain Eukaryota; kingdom Metazoa; phylum Arthropoda; class Insecta; order Coleoptera; family Curculionidae; genus Orchestes; species Orchestes rusci. Next base: position 51,452,027 of record OY293303.1, on the reverse strand, counting down.
TAAGGCGCCTCTACAACAAAGCCAAAGAGACAGGCAAATGAAAAAGTTACAGCAGAGCATTAACAGAGTACAACAAGCAGATCAGGGCTGCTAAAAGAAATTCTTTGAGAAACTTCTGTGAAGATCTCAACAGCCTTCCGGAAACCCCGAGGATCCACAGGGTCCTCACGAAAGAACCGTGTCAGGACCTTGGAGCTATAAAAAAGCCCGATGGAACAATCACCTCTACGAAAAAAGAAACTCTAGAAGTCCTGGCCAAGCACCACTGTCCCGGTAGCCTGTTTCTTGATACAAATCAGGCACCCAATCCAATCGTCTCTGGACGTAGGCCAACTCACGAGGATTGGACAACGGCCAAAAGGATAATAGACGCAGACGCGATTAAAATGGCCATCACGTCCTTCAAACCATTCAAATTTCCGGGGAAGGATGAAATCTTTCCGGCTCTACTTCCGCACGGACTGGAATGCCTTCTTCCCCTCTTCATGAAACTCTCTCGAGTCTGTCTCGCTTTGGGCTTTGTCCCAAAGGGATGGACCAGAGTGAAAGTAGTCTACATACCGTAGGCAGAACGATCAGACCCTAGTTCAAAATCACTCCGTCCAATAAGCCTCACTTCTTTCCTACTGAAAAGTTTGGAAAAGATCCTGGACGTGCACATCAGGGGAGGAGCCCTAATAGCAAGACCCCTGAACTTACATCAATACGCGTACCAAGCAGAAAAATCAACGCAACTGGCCTTCAACAACAAAGTAGGAAAAATAAACGAATCCATGGAGGCCAAAATTATCGCTGTGTGTATTCTCCTAGACATAGAGGGAGCATTTAATAATGCACTACCCAACTCACTCTATGAGTCGGTATGCTCAAGAGGGGTCGAATCTGCAGTGACAACATTTATTAGATGCACACTGGAAAACCGGGTTATCGAAACCTTCCTCAACTGCACGGAGGTACGTTTCAGGACCGCGAGAGGATGCCGACAGGGGGGTGTACTTTCGCCCCTTTTGTGGTCCCTTCTCATTGATGACCTGCTAGCCATGGTGGAGTTGTGGGAGGTGGACGTATTCGGCTATTCAGATGAAGTAGTTGTCCTAATAAGAAACATCCCGGACGAAGAAATCAATGAGAAGATTCAGGAGGTCATCGACCTTGTGAATGAATGGTTCAGGAGGGAACAAATGTCGGCAACCCTGCCAAGGCAATCATAATACCCTTCACTAGAAGAAGGAAGCTAAATTTCCCACTTCCTCCTACTCTTGATGCAATATCTGTTCCATTTGAGACAGAGGTGAAATATCTAGGCGTCACGCTAAACAAAACCCTCACCTGGAATGCTCATCTGGAAAATGTCATCCGCGAAGCAAAAATGTCTCTAAGGACATGCAAACGCATTTGTGAAAAACCCTGGAAAATCAACCCCAAACAGATGTACTGGTTATATGTTACGGTCGTCAGGCCGATGATAGCTTACGGTGCAATATTTTGGTATGTAAAGGGCAATCAAAGCACATCCAGAGCCAAACTAACAAGTCTACAGCGTCAAGCCAGCCTGGCCATCTGTGAAGCGACCAGTACCACACCATCCGCAGCGCTTGAGTGCCTCCTAAATCTCCCTTCTCTACACATTGTGCTGGAAAAGAAGGCGAGAAGGGCAACGTACAGAATCATAGCTAACCACAAAGGTAGTAGGAAGTCACAGTAACATCCAACAAACTAATCAGAGAATTAGAGGACCATCGTACTCTAGGTGCTTTCTCCAATGTCATGCCCACCAAGACAAACAGCAGAAAAAACTATAACCTACTCATCTCTCCCCGTGAAGAGTAGACACAGGACCTCTTCAGACTAACGAGAGCTGACACCTGCTGGTACACGGACGGATCAAAAAAGCCCTTTGGGGTTGGATCTGGAGCCTATTGTAGCCAGGAAAAAGTTGAAATATCACACAGCCTGGAAAAACTAGCTTCAATATTCCAAGCTGAACTATCAGCTATTTATCTTAGCGCACAATGGATACTCGACCACCATTGGACGGCAACCATAATCCAAATATTCTCAGATAGTCAAGCGGCGTTAAAGGCGCTTGAATCCTACAAGAACTTTTCCAGGACTGTAGAGAGCTGCCAGAATGCACTGAACAAGCTTGGCGTAGCCAACAATGTAAAACTGGTATGGATACCTGGCCACTCTGGACACGAAGGAAATGAAGTCGCAGACCGACTTGCGTGCGAAGCGGCGACCAGGGACTTCATTGGACCAGAGCCGGTACTAGGCATTGCATATAATGTTGCGGCTGCAGAGATATCCACATGGATGGACAACCAGTTTTTACAATACTGGAGGAACCTGCCAGGCATGCGACACTCAAAAGAATTTATATTTGAACCACACAAGAAACGCGCCAGAAAAATTCTGGAATTCAACAGACAGGAAATACGAGTGGCGGTGGGAATATACACCGGTCACTGTCTGTAAATAATTCCTATGCACAGAATGGGGCTCACTGAGGACACTGAATGCAGACTGTACCTAGAAGAGGAAGAGACAGTCAGACACATTATCTGTGAATGCCCGGCGACTTCTCGCCTCCGACAAAATGTCTTCGGTAGCCCTCGGATCACTGCAATTGATCTGAAAAATGCCACACCCAGAGCGGCAATCAATCTGTTTAGAGGACTAGGCCTCATGGGTGAATAACCTGGCAATCATGTGAGCCACAATAGACCTACTAGTGGTCGCGGTGGAAGGGTGCCATGCACCCACTCACAAGTCGAAATCACGAAAAAAAAAATCTATAAGATTTTGAAAAAACAGGACTTGCATTGTTGGTCTCGATTATGTGCTTCATTTCGTTTGTAGAAGTCGATTGGTCACCTTCTATATAGAGAATATCTTTATAATCAACACAAAGATTTGTTATTTGTTATCACCAATTGCATTTTAACTTTAATACTTTTTCCATTCATATTGTGACTTTATTTTCCGTATGTTTCTTGTTCGATAAATAATCAAGCTTTTCGTACGCTTCGTGTAATTCGATGCTTTTAAAATTTGTAATGAGTTGTTTTGATTTTGGATCTATGACACATTCGTATTTTTCGAGAAAATCTAGACCTGAAATGACATCAAACTCGATATCTAAATCGCAAATATAGACTTTAAGTGGATTATCTTTCGCAAAAGGTATAAGAGTTGATTTGGTAATGAGATTTTTCTCTTCAACAGGAATAGTATTATCGAAAGAAGAATTGTCCTGAAGAAAACTTTCGGAATTGGAATCATACCGATAGCTTGACTAAGGAAGTATGTGCTATCTGGATAATCGGATTGGTCATAGTATGAATCTTGATGATTGATTTGATGAGTCCTCGACTGATGTTGAGAGAAGTTGGGATTATGCAAAGGTCTTGGAGAATCCCGATTTTGGAAAGTGTTGTTTTGTCCTGGATTATTCTGGAATGAAGGGTTTCCTGGTCAAGAAAAATTTCTATTGAATCCTGTTTGAGGTTGCGCCTGCATAGGACGCTGGAAAGAATTCTGATTTCGAGATTCATTTCACTGGACTGTGCTTGAGAACGACATTGAGAGCAAAATGAACAACGCGGGCACATTTTCAGCATTTGGAAACGTTTGGGGTTGATCTTCGGATCAATGGTTGTTGTTGAGTTCTTGGGGTGGGGGTATTGCGAAAAGATTTTTGAGCTTCGGAATAAGATAGTTTTGGCTGTCTTCTTATACGCGAGTGTGCTTCAAGCATATTAATGAGGTAATAGCTCGAATTATCTGACCTAGACGAGGTTCTAAACCCGTTAAAAGAGTGATCAGCGTCATTGTATCAATAGAACTATCTTGGGCTGCTTTTTGATCATTATTGAGATGTGAATCTTTGTAAACTGAAAAAATTTGTTTTGCATTGAGAACTTTCAATCTGTTTAAAGATGACAAGGCAGTTTCATCAACTGTTTTAATCTTTGTAAGTCTTGAATTAAAGAAGTGATATCGCGAGAATCGCCAAAATGCAGATTAAGATGCTGTTCCAATTCTGAATAAGTTGACGGGTCTCGTGAATTAACGAGCTGTGAATCACAAATAGAAGACGTTGATCAACTGTGGACATTTTATACGCACAACCACAGACATTTAGAAAAAATTCAAAGAAATTTGATCACCTTCGAATTCAGGAATCAAAGAGAAAATGTCTGACAATGTTAATGGTTCGATCTCTGGTTTAGCTTCGCAACCTAATGAAATGAAAAAGGAAATGGTTGAATAAATTGTGAAATGGAAATCACAACATTGCAAAAATTCCGACAAGCACTGAAAAATATAGCAAAAATGTTAATACGTAACTAACAAAATCATTGGTGGTCTTGTTTTCCAGATGCTTTCTGTCAGGAGCTTCGCTAGGTGTTTCTTCCACAGAGTGAGGACGATCCAAATTGAGGTTCTATTCGTGTGAGGGATTGGAATCCGCCGTTAACAGTGAGAATTTCCTTGTTCTGAACGACACGACATATATTTCCACTTTGTAAACTTTTTTTCAAAAACTAATTCTATTGATTAAGATGAAACAGAGGTTTGTCAAGATATTCTATTGACTTGAATGATAATGGAACCTGTTTTGTTACTTAAACTTTTATTACATTAACTATTTATATGGAAATGATTAGCAAAGTCAGCAGATTGTGACAAAGTGCATGTTCTGCTGACGCTTTACAACAAAGGATGGATTGCGAATTGAGGTAAATGAACGGGTAAATGGAGGGTGAATTTCAGATATTACATATATATAAAAGGACTGGAGGTTGGGGGGGATGCAGTTTCATCTTGCGATATTGTGGAGAAATCCCATTTCTGTAACGAGCAGAAGAGTAGCACGACTGGCTGGTTACGAAAAGACTAGAGATTAGACCTCTAGGTCATTCGTAACCAGCCAGTCGTGCTACTCTTTTGCTCATATACAGTGTGGCTCACTTGGCTGGAACCATATGAAAAAAAAAAAATATTATTTATTTTAGGAAACAGTTATTGTTCGGAAAAAAATTTGCTCTGAAATACAATCATCAGATATGATTTTTTTTTTCAGTCTTATACGAGAAATATGAATTTCGCTCAAGAGTAAAATACCTTTATTTTTGACGATATCGAAAATTGTTATTGAGAAAAGTTGATCAACCCGTGTCTAGATATGATATTGCACCCATTTATTTCGAAAAGATTATTTGTATGCATTTTTGTATTGGCAATATCAAATGAATAATAATTTGCATCTATTACGTGTTTAAATCACCAAATTTTTAGACAAAATTGAGAAACGAAAAGGTTGTCGCGTTTCTAATGATCACAAGAGCCAAATCTTCATTCATAATTTGAAATAGGTAAAAAAAAATTGATGAAAATTGTAAAATGGTATAATTGCATATTTAAACGTGGTTGATAGTTCTGGTCAACCTTTTTCAATAACAATTTTTGATTAGTTCGAAAATTAAGGTACTTTACTCTGAAAAAAGTTCATATTTCTTGACTAACCTCGTACAGGACTAAAAAAAATTGATATGTGATGATTGTATTATGAATTTTAGAACATGATGAACTTTTTAAGAAGAATAACTTCTTCTTAATTTAATAATAAAAAAGTTTTCCATATGGTTCCAACTTAGTGAGGCAAAAAAAAACTTTTTCTAAGTACGAAAAATTCCAAAAGAAAGGGTCGTACGAAAATATTTCATAGAACATTTTAGTCTTATTCTTATCCCAACTAACCGTCCTTCAAATATCTCCCAATACTTCTGGAACACTCTGTATATAGCAAATGTGGTAAGTATTGAGATCGCCCCAAAAGTCAAGAGAAGGAAGCTGCAGTTGTATATTTGAATTTTCCATCAAGCTTTTGCTTATACTTTTGAGCTTCATCAGGAAATAAAAAAAATAATAACAATCAAACTACAAGTTGGCAATTGCCCAGGAAAAACTCTCAGATCAGTCTACAACCAACTCCTTATAAGGATTTGGTGATGGTGTGGCATCTTCGAATAAGAATTATGCGATTATCGTTAGATCTAATTTGAATCTGGAGTGAAATATCTGACGGAAATGTGGCTGATATTGGAGTTGATACGAAATACTAGTAACGCGTACAGCGGAATAGATATCAGCGAGTAACGGTCTGTTACAAGTATCGATTTGAAAAGTACCCTATTACGAAAATACTCGTCAGTTCTGTTCGCAAGGCGCGTACTTTGCATACCTACGTCTGACGAGAAACCTGAATCAGTTCCGATTGAAATAATGATGATAGACTTTGATATAAAAAATGACACTCGTTTTTCACTTATTTTCCACCTTCCACCAGATGAAGCGCCAACCGCGAGGTACGTATTCCAACTGCAAATGAACGGGGATGGGGAAGCATTTTTTTATTATTTGTTGGGTTCGGCATTATCATTAGCATTACCATCGCCAATCATTTTACAAAAATCTCTCAACAGCATATTAGAGGACCTGGTCAAAAAATACTCTGTCTTCAATTGGGATACACACCAGGTAGATGGAGGAAAGTCAAAGTTGTTTTTATACCCAAAAATCAAATAACTCAACTCCAAAAGACCACATACCACTCAGCCTATCATCCTTCTTGCTGAAGACACTGGAAAAGCTGATTGACCTGCACACGGGAGAATCAACTTGGATAAAAACATGCTCACCTTAAGGGTGAGTCAACCGACAGCGCTTTGCATGAAGTTGTGAGAAGAATTGAAAAATCTCTCGATGGCAAAGAATACACGCTGGGCGCGTTTCGAGACATAGAGGGAACATTCAATAATGTCACGACCGAGGCCATTGAAAGAGAAATAGAAAGTATGAAAATAGAACCAATCATCATTAACTGGACAATAAAAATGCTCAAAAGCAGAATCATAAATTCAGAAAATGGTAATTGTTCTATAAGGAAAAAGACAACAAGAAGGACACCGCAAAAAGGAGTTATCTCTCCACTCTTGTGGTTGATCGTAATAAACTTGATCTTAAAAACCTTCAGATAACAAGGAATTAAGATGGTAGCACATGCAGACGACGTGGCAATCCTGGTGGTGGGCAAAAGCTTGTCAACTAGCAGTGAAATCATGGGATCTTCATTGAAAGAACTTTCCAAATGGGCAGAACAAAACGATCTTGGAGTAAACCCTGATAAGACAAGTCTAGTTCTGTTCACAAGGAAATTAAGGCCTAACAGTAAAATGGCCTCATTCGAGGGACAAACTCTTGGGCTTTCAAATGAGGCAAAGTACCTAGGGATTATCCTAGACTCAAAGCTCTTCTGGAAAAAAACACAGAGGAAAGAATGAAGAGAGGCCTCAATGTATTATACAAGGTGTTTCATTAATATTGCGAAAAAATTCAGGGTGACTTTCCCCACTTAAAAATAATAAGAAAACTTCATATAAAGGTGTGTCCGGAAATGCTTCGTTACAGAGCTACAGGGTGTTGAAGTTTTATTTTTATTTTTGTTTTTTCTAAATAATATTTGAACCAATGTCTATATTTCCATAAAAATCGGTATTTTAGGGTTTCTTCTTATGTGGAATTCGAATTTCATCTCAGTTTGGCTCTAACTTGTAAAGGACGCCACCTATACTCATTTGTCCTGACATGTACAGCCATAACTTTTTTGGACGTAACCGTATGACATATTTGAGTGAAAACACATATTTTTCCTTTATTTTTATGCAAAAAAGGCATACTTGTTAGAAGTCGCTACGTGGATGCAACGCAAATGCGACATATTTTTAGTCACGTGATAACAGTCAAAACATATACGACCAAATCACGTTCCGGACTATTGCGTTTGATCAAAACTAGCTGAAGCACGTGATCTGATCGTGTATGACTTGACTGTTATCACGTGACAAAAAATCAGTCGCATCTGCGATGATAATTCCGAACTCAACTATTATATCTGCCGTCTTTTATGGCATGCATAATGCGGACAAGAAAGCAATAAACTTGATAATTTGAATGGTACGTATAGTCGGATGGTCACCAAATCCCCTTTTTTGTGAATTCGGGGGTGTAGTACTTTTTTGGTATAAAATATCAGAACTATCACAATCAAAAACATGTTATCATTCGAAAATTGGAATTAACAGATTTAAAAAATGAAAAATAACAGCACACTCCTAACCCGGACTGCTGTATATTTTTTTGCTTCTAGAGTTAACAACAATATATCGTCATTCACACATCATATTATAATATCAACTACTCAATACATAATACATTGTCAGGTAACAGGTCATGCACCGTACGCACGTTCACGTTTATACCTAATACATGTTATTTTCAAATCCTCCCGTCCAACCAGACAAGCTAATTGTCACGGGCCGTTTTTGACTCTATGTATTTTCGTTCCATTATGGTTGAGATTGGGGAATTTTAGTTCCACAGTATCAGGTTTGTGCGCAAAACATACGGTTTTCACTCACTTACTTCATAATGAAGAATGACTGCTTCTTACTTGGTCGCCACACATCGTAATAGCATCGTTCCTCCTAATAACTTCCCTCCAAACTTCATCTATCCCTCTTATGAGTTTGGCTGGCAAGAAATGGCCCTGTATTTGCACACACACTTTCAGGACATGCAAACGGTTTTAAATAACTCGTGTGCCATTTTAGTCACTGTTCTCATGTTGTTTTATGGGAAAACAGTTCTTCTTAAGGGAAATTACGTTTGTTTATGTTTTTAAACCGAGTCCCTTGAAGTCAGCTGTTCGATTTGAGGTTATGGAATTTTGCTCTGCGATGTGACACCGTTGCCAAACGTGTTTTCTTCAGATAACGTGACGGGTGTATTGCCACTGTCGATCTCCGTTGAAAGTATGGCACTGATGTCGTTCTTCTCTCCGATTGGGGACTGTTAGTGAGGATGAAGTCACTTTCCTTGGTGCTGTCTGTGTTTCCTTGATTAATGTAGGATTGTTTGTGCAATCTACCTCCTGTTTCCTCAGCATTTTTAACCTATCTAGAGGTTTTTGTAAAATCAATCCACTTTTATTCACTGCATCGCGTTGAGTTTTGGGTGCTTTGTTTACCTGCCTACCTTGTTGGCGATGCAATAACCTTTTATACGGATATTCTGGTTTCGCGACCGTTGGGTAAGTTGGAAAGTGTAATGTTGATTTCATCTTCGACCGGGTGTCGTGGAAAAGTACCTGGATGGTTTCTATTGTGCTCCTTCTTTCTCTGTAGAAAGGCAAGGGTGAACTACAACCTATCATCATAGATACTGGTGAGCACAGAAAAACACTGCCGTGTGCTCATAACCAATCCTGCTAAATCACCACGCAGTTTTACACCAGCAGAAAAACAGGCTAAAACATCGCCCGCATCGCCGTGTTTACGTTACCAAACTCAGGTAATTTACTGATTTCTTTACATGTTTTTTTTTTCTATTGAGTGTTATTTGAAGTAGTAATTGATTTTTATGATTTATCTGATCATTTGATTTAGTTTTACACCACCAAGAGTAATGATTTGTTGGGGTTTAAGTCAAACATAACTTCTTTTTCTTGTTCAATCTATCAAATTTATTATTGTCAAAATTTATAATCGTAACTTTCATTCGAGTTTTGTTTTATAACTAAGAAGACTATGTTACAACCGTATTTCTTCTCAGGGTTTTTTTTTGTTTGGGGGTTATCAGCCACAACTCACGAATAGTGATTCACGTTGAGGTATCAATACAACGCAACGGTTCACAATCAAGGCCGACAGCCTGTTGATCTAATTGGCAGTCTACAAGAGCTGACCGAGCCACCGTTGAGCTTGAGCCCTCCTGACTGAAGAAAAGCTGTGTTGCCGTGAATTTGGTATCGTTATTAGATTTAAGTTTATTTATTTTTGTTTGAAAAGTGATCACTTTAGGGATAAATGAATATATTTTTATCCAGTGAATTTTTCTGTTATTTGGCTATATGTCACTCATTGTCTTAGAAATAAGTTTTCGATTCCATTATTTCTGTGATTGGGAAGGTGCCCGGAACATCGGGAGAATTCCGACTTAATCAGTCTTGAGTCAGTGGCGCTTACTCTAACCTTCTCCGGCATTGAGCTAGGGCCTAATTTGCTCACGCAGTAAACCACCCTCTCATTCCAGAAATGCAGTAACTTTCTCTTTTCTTTGTTATCTCATTCTTTTTTTTTATTCTTAAGAGAAACAAGGAGCGTGGCAAATTTTCGTCGCCCAGCGTGGGGCGTGCTTTCAAAAACTAGCAGGCGAAAGTTTCACTGATTTCCTAATAAAAGCTTTGAGGTTCATAGAGCCAAATTTATAACTTCTTTTTCAGAGCGCTTTTTTTTGTACTTATTTATTGCTCGATTTATTTATTGTGTATTTGCGGTACCCCATTGATATATCAATTATTACTTTGACATTATTGTCTTACTGATTTTCACCCTGCCATTATTACTCTTGATCACTGACTTGCCCACAATTGACTAGTTCATTATCACTAAAATTTTTTTAGAGATCAAACCCTGGTAAATTATCTTCAATCTCCGTTTTCTTGACTTGCAAATTTTCCCTTTGTTCCTATGTTATTTCTGGTTCTGGTTTGTCGTCACGATGGATTACTAAATGGATATTTTGTATCTCAAAAAGGGAATGTTGTCCTATGAGATTGTTCTTCGGGGTGTTCAGGTTGATGACAAAAAGACCGTCGATCAAATGAGAAAAATTCTTCGTCCTCTCCTCAGACTCAAAAAGACGAAATCACACATTCCACCTTTATATCCACTCAAGTTTGCCGATGAGAACGTACAGATTAGGACATTTCTGAATGAGGCTGTCGACACAATCCCTACCATAACAGGTGATCAAAATAAATACCCAAATACCCAATCCAGGTTGGTTCACTTGCTCGACCGTGTTAGGCGAATCCCCGATGCTGGTCGATGTTTTGGCCGCATTGGATTCGTTGGAGACCACAGCTAAAGGTGGGAGTAGGTCTCGTAGAGTTCGTGAACATCAACTTTTTGAGTGTGCTATCGACTTGTTTTCCGGAAAGGCGCTAAATTGGTATAGGGTGAATCGTGACAGGTTTCATAATTGGCAGACTTTGTGTGACTCACTTCGTAGACATTTTGAACCACCAGAATATCGATCAAGGCTGTTCAAAGAAATATTGGAAAGGACTCAGGACACATGAGAGAGCATCGTGGACTATCTCTTTTGTATACAAGCACTGCTTAGACGTTATGGCGAATTATCTGCAGATACTCAATTGGACATTCTAACTCGAAACTTATCCCCATTTTATACTACCCACTTCCAGTAGTGGAATCCATCGAAGAATTGGAGCAAGAGTGTCTGAAACCAGAAACTAAAAAGTATATAGCCGAGCATTATGTGCCACCTTTTCGGAAGCGCCAGCAGTTTGTGGAGCCAGATTTCGCTTTTGTGGGTGTCGACCAACATCAAGACATTGATTTGGATAGAGTGGACTATTCTTCCCCTGCAACTTCTGGACATAAACCTCAAAAATCACAACCACAATCCAGTTCGGTTTGTTGGAATTGTAAAAGTACTGGTCATCTGAATAGAGAATGTCTCAATCCGAGGAAAACCCATTGTTATCGGTGTGGAAATCCAAATGTCACCGTTAGAAGCTGTCGAAAGTGTACCAGTTCTAGAAACGCTCCGCGGGGAAATCGATAGGTCGTGCGATTTCCACCTCAAGAAACCTGACGACCAACAACACCGAAGATTTGAAGAACCACCAACCTCTTCTGAACTACATCGTTTCACATGCACATGGTGACCAACGCCCATACCTTGACATCAAAATATTAGGTTACCCCATGTTAGGCTTGTTGGACTCTGGTGCTAGCTGAACTCTTGTTGGATTGCCTGGCTTTGAGATACTTGAAAGATGGGATTGCAACTGATAAAACAACAAAATAATTGTACTGTAGCTTATGGTCAAACCTGCACTAGTATAGGGTATATTCAAACACCCATAACATTGATGAACAAAACCTACATCATTGATGTTGTAGTGCTCCCTGAACTTTCACACAAGATCATACTGGGCATAGACTTTTGGAAGACCACCATGAAAATCATCCCGGACTTTAGGCTGGCATTTCTCGGAACTAGCTGGTGAAGAATTGAAAATATCTTCTTTAGAGGACTTTGATGATTTAACTCCCTCAAAGAGAGCAGCTTTGGATGCATTGGTAAAACTTAAAACTACAGAGATGGGTACCGGACTTGGTTGCTGCAAAGTGGCAGAACATGATATCGTCTTAGAACCTAGAACAAGACCCATCAAACAAAGGTACTACCCTGTCTTCCCATTTAGGCAGAAATTCATTGATGACGAGGTTAAGAACATGCTAAAATTAGGAGTAATCGAGGGATCGTCCAGTCCATGATCCAGTCCAGTTTGCCTCGCTCGTGAGAAAGATGGATCCTCCAGATTCCGTATTGATTTCAGACAACTGAATAAGCACACCAAGAAAGACGCCTATCCCATTCCATACATCTCTAGCATTTTGGATCAATTGAGGAACACTCAATACATTAGCTCCATCGACATCATTCCGCGTTCTGGCAGGTACCACTAAACAAGTAATCCCGAGAATACACTGCATTCACCTTCCCTGGTAGAGGCCTCTTTCATTTTTGTCGCATGCCCTTTGGTTATCCAATGCACCTGGAACTTGGCAGCGAATCGTTGACACCATCCTTGGACCTGAATTGGAGTCCCATGTTATGTGCTATCTGGACGATGTTATACTGATAAGTGAGATGTTCGACGAACATTTGCGTCTTGTGAGAATTGTTTTCGATCGTTTACGTTAGGCTGGTTTAATGGTCTCTATGGAGAAGTGTCATTTCTCCAAGCCGGAACTGAAGTACCTAGGCTACCTGGTCGACAAAAAAGGTCTACGTCACGATCCCGGTCGAAGGACCCCCAAGGACGCTTGGCGCGCTGGCAACTACGTCTTCAACAATTTAACTTTGAACTCATTTATCAAAAAGGCAAAGATCATATAGTTCCTGATTGCCTATCTCGAGCCGTACCAGTGGCTATCGACTCTGTTTGCAATTTGGATCCTGCAACTTCCGATAAATGGTTTTTGAGGATGGTCCAGAAGATTGAGAGAAACCCCTTGAAATCTCCTCTATGGCGTGTGCATAATGAAAACCTTTATAAATTCATAAAGCCATCAATCCCAGAACTGTCATCTCCATCTGATGACTGGAAACTTGTAGTTCCCAAGGACCAACCAAAAAGTATTCTGTAACAAAAGAAAAAGAAACGTCGGGAAAAATTTTCGAATAAGTGATTCTCATTTCGACTGTCCTCATTCCCAATAACCACCACTTTTTATCAATCTACAAAGGACGCTTAGTTTTCAATCATGCATTCTGCAACGTTGTCATGACATTCCAACTTCAGGACATGTGGGAATTTACAAAACTTTCGGAAAACTCATGCAAAGTTACTACTGGCCAAAGATGAAAGCTGATGTTGTGAGATACGTGAAAGCTTGCAAATCTTGCGCTCAGAACAAAGTCGAGCAAAAAGCCCTAGCTGGTTTGATGGGTGGTAGACCGGACATCACAGCCCCATTTCAAGCCATCAGTTTGGATTATATTGGACCACTACCTCGTTCTAAATAGGGCTATTGTTACACTTTAGTTATATCGAATTACTTCAGTAAAGCAGCATTCAAGTTCCCGTGTAGATCAGCCAAAGCCAAGTCTCTTGTTGAAGTTGTTGAGAACTTTTTCCTTTTATATGGTACAGCCATGTACCTGACTTGTGATAATGGAGTTCAGATGAAATCCAAGGAGTTTCAACTTTTGTGCCAACGCTATAATTCCAGAATTTTCTACACATCGAATTACAAGCCTCGTGCCAATCCAACCGAGCACCACAACCGTATAATCAAGACCATGTTGAGGACATATGTTAGCCAAGACAATCATCGAACGTGGGATGAAAATCTGAGTCAGATTGGATGTGCCCTCAGAACTTCACCCAGTGAGACAACTAAACATAGCCCATGTTTCATCCTGTATGGTAGGAAACATAAACTTTATGGCAGTGATCATTACGCCAAATCTCCATCTCAACAAGTTGATGTGAACCAGTACGTGAGGACGTGAGGAACCGCCAGGATGGGTTTGTGAAGTTGTATCAGGAGGTTCAGGCAAGAATAAAATCCACGATAACGCAGAACGCCGAACGTTACAACCCACGTCCTCGTCCACTTGTTTTTAAACCAGATGACAAAGTCTGGCGAAAAAACAAAGTCATGTTTGATGCCGCTAACTACTACACTGCCAAGCTGGCACCAACCTATCTTGGTCCATTTATCATCAGGAGGAAGTGTGAAAATTGGTCATACGAGCTTGAGGATGATTCTGGCAAGTCGAAGGGTATCTGTCATGTACAGGAGCTAAAACCTCACTGTGATCATTAGTCCTTTCATCCTGGGGTTGATATTGGAGATCCAACTATACCTTGATTCTCTTTTCTTTTCCTTTCTTCACGCTCTACATAGCGGGCGACTAGTAAAGTGTCTATTTTTCTGGCTTTGCGCGAAACTGGCTAGTTAAATGGGTACATGCTGGATAAGAATAGTTCTGTGCAGACACCTGGCTGTGGTAAAAGTCCACAAAGTGGGTAACGAGGTTCAGTCACATTTTTCTAATTTTCAGAAACCTTTTCTTTAAAATGTTCAATAACATTTTCTTGAATTTGCAGTAACTTTTCTTCACATTTTTCTCATTTTCAGTAACTTTCTTCTCCCTGTTGTGACTCTCAGACGGTTAAACAGTTTTCTTGGCTTACCTTGTACCTTGGTTCACCTTGTATCTTACCTTACTTTGATTTTGTGTTTTCTTTTTGTTTTACTTTGGATTGTCTGACTGTCTGAGGTCACATTTATGTATTTTTCTCACTTCTCTTTTATTTTTCTTCTCATAAGTTGGATCTTCCTATATCTCTTATTTTACCGATTTTGACTTTTAACCAACGCGATTATTTTCCCGATTATGACTTTTTGGTTTATGACGGTTATTCCGTCGTGTTTTCTTGCATTTTTTGGTGGTATCAAGTCTTTCTTTTGCACATCGGATGCGGAAGGATGGGCGTTGGGGGGCTATCGCTGGGGTGGTACTCCTAGTGGTGTGGGTTAGGGGTATTGAACCGTTTGGAGCTCCTCCACGACATGGACTCCACGAGGCATAGCTACCGTGTTTGGGGGGTTGTGCAGAATACCCTTACTCCGGGTTCTGGATGAGGTTGAAGCCCTCTAAGTGCTGAATTCCAGAGGCCGTCAGCGATGGTTTTCTTGCGGTGGTTCTCTTTGTTTAAATTTATTTTGTTTATTCCATGTGGAACTCACAACACGTCATTTTCTCGAGGCCACCTGGTGTTTTCTATTTGGAACACTCATAAACGTAGTACGCTATAGTACGACCCGGTTAATGAGTTCGGTCAAGCTCGTTCCCTGTAGTTTGGTGAGTCTGAGGGGTAAGAGGGGCGAGAGTTGGTATAGTCTTCTGTCCTATACTAGACTGCCTCAGTCTACTCACTCTTTGCTGGTTTAGATTGGTCAGACTTGGGTGAATGCGCGTGGTCAACTTTTGTAAGGCCGGTACACGAGGTATCCTCAGTCTCATTGAGGTAACGCAATGCCGGTTAGGAATTTCACAAAACACCTACGGAATTTCACTCTGCAAAAGTTGGATCATGTGGTTCTCCGGGTTTGGTGGGTCTGAATTAGTGAGGCTTGTTGTTTTTTTTTAATGTTGTTCTTGGACAGTGGGGGGGTTTCTTATTCCTCATCAATTACTATCGTTAACTTTTTCCTTAACTTTCACTTTCATAAACTTTTGGCTGGTTAATAGTTTCAGTCGTATTGCTTTTGTCACTTTTTCATATCATTTTCTTCATTTCGTTTCCTCAATCTTATCTTTAGTGCTGACTTAGTTTTGATTATCGTCGATTTCTTCTGTGGAGAATATCTCCTTTCTTAGGAGAGGGGGTGTTGTCACGAGCAGTTTTTGACTCTACGTATTTTCGTTCCATTATGGTCGAGATTGGGGAATTTTAGTTCTACAGTATTAGGTTTGTACGCCAAACACACGGTTTTCACTCACTCACTTCATATACTCAGGCAGCATGAAGAATGACTGCTACTTACTTGGTCGCCACACATCGTAATAGCTTGTTTATGTTTTTAAACCGAGTCCCTTGAAGTCAGCTGTTCGATTTGAGGTTATGGAATTTTGCTCTGCGATGTGACACCGTTGCCAAGAGTGTTTTCTTTAGATAACGTGACGGGTGTATTTCCACTACGATCTCCGTTAAAAGTATGGCGCCGATGTCGTTCTTTTCTTCGATTGGGGACTGTTAGTGAGGATGAAGTCACTTTTCCAGGTGCTGTCTGTGTTTTCTTGATTAATGGAGGATTGTTTGTGCAATCTACCTCCAGCCCTTAACGATGTTGCCGGTGTTTTTATTGCTATTCTACCTGTGCTGCTTTTCTGGTACTAGTCCTAACCTCACTTTGACATGAGAATTTGATACTGATTTTCAACTTACTTTCCAACGACTTTTTGTGAAGCTTGGATGTTTCACCACCAAGAGTAATGATTTGTTGAGGTTTTAATCAAACATAATTTATTTTTCTTGTTCAATCTATCAAATTTATCATTGTCAAAATTTATAATCGTAATTTTCATTCGAGTTTTGTTTTATAACTAAGAAGACTATGTTACAACCGTATTTCTTCTTAGGATTTTTTTTTGTTTTGGGGGTTATCAGCCACGATTCACGAATAGTGATCTACATTGAGGTATCAATACAACTCAACGGGTCACAATCCAGGCTGACAGCCTGTTGATCTAATTGTCAGTCTACAAGAGCTGACCGTCTACCGTTGAGCTTGAGCCCTCTCGACTGAAGAAAGGCTGTGTTGCCGTGAATTTGGTATCATTATTAGATTTAAGTTTATTTATTTTTGTTTGAAAAGTGATCACTTCGGGGATTAATGAATATATTTGTATCCAGTGAATTTTTGTGTTATTTGGCTATATGTGAATAATTTAGCGTTTTTGATTTACGCTCAAAATCCGCTCTAGAGTGATCAGAGATCAATCCTTCAAGAATTTGCGTGTTCGATTTAAAACGGAGCATTGTTGCCGCACGGATCGGCATGTTCGATTTGACTAATCAATTCCTCAAGGATCACTCCCTCTTGCTCCATAAAATTCGACGGATCAAGGATTTGGATCAAAACAAAAAATATAACCTAACTTTTGCTAATGTTATTTATCGATCATTAATCTTCATCTTGTGAAAATATGCATAAAAAAACAGCTGGTTGAGAACGTGTACTCTAGTTCATCTTCTTTGGAGAAAGAAATTCAACTTCTTCCTTCATTCTTTTGAAATATTTCAGCAAAATTCCAGTATGAGTGTGCCTCAAAAAAGCAAAAATTGAGAAGTTTATACAGGAAGTGTTGCCTGAATATACGGATGAAGTGGCAAGTAGAGACAGTCAAGGCTGTATTAAAAATAAATCTAAATAAAATCTAAACACTGGCAGACGCGACAAGCGTGTTCGATCTAGAAAAACGGATTGCTGATGGAGTGTTTATTTGTGGATTTGGATCGCACCCGCGGAGATCTGCGACGTCACTGCTCCAGCAAAAAGCGCTCTGAGAGAAGTCGGGAGCAATGTAGATCGAAAACGCTCATTGTCTTGGTAATTAATTTTTGATTTCATAATTTCTGTGATTAGGAAGGTGCCCGGAACATCGGGAGAATTCCGACTTATCCAGTCTTGAGTCGCTGGCGCTCACCCTACCCTTCTCCGGCATTAAGCTAGGGCCTTATTTGCTCACGCAGTAAACCACCCTCTCATTCCACAAATTGAGTAACTTTCTCTTTTCTTCGATACCTATTTTTTTTTTCAATTCTTAAGAGAAAGAAGGAGCGTGGCAAAATTCCTGACGCGAATTAAGTTCCACGACGACACGATAGACAAATAAAAAAGAATATTTCTGGAAACTACAATCTAGATGCTACGTGAACAATCATGAACCGCCGTAGCTTTGACACATAGAAAATTGGAATAAAACGTAACAGTTTGCTTATATGATAGGAATTCATAATAATTATTCTCACCAGTCAGTCAGCATGCATGGCTCATCCAGATCTTCTTGGATTTTGGCAGGGTTTTCCAAATGACGTATTTGTCAATGGAAAAGTTGGTGTCCGGAAGTCTCAGGACTTCAGTGGTTGAGATGGAAAAATTGTTCACAGATAGGAAGTACTTGTGTTGATTTATGATGACGTCACATTCACTTTGTATGATGTAACAGTCTTGAAGAGATATCTTTTCGAATGAAAAACAATTTTCGAAAAGTGTTATAGGAGATTTGGAACAAGAAATCAAAGAGTTCTTGTGGGTCAGTGTGTGAACTTGAAAGTCATTCCGGACATGGGCAAACTGGCAGGTCCCCAGTAAGGGACAACCATTAGATACAAACACATCCATCTTAAGTTGGTTCTACCGTACTTTTTTTTGCTTGAGCTGATCATAAGTTGGACTCATTGTTGGGTACAGGTTACACAATTCTCAGGTTCCAGGACTTTTGCTCAAATATAGGTAGCTTAACTACTAGAATTGCCATTTCTGTTGATATCACAAAACCAGTTTTTGAAATAAAAGTGAGTTCAGATAGATGATTAAGAGGCCAGAGAGTGTTTTTCGGATAGTGAAACTCGTCACACTTGGGATACGCTCCAAGTGCGACAACTACTTGAGCCGATCACAGTTCGGCTTCAGAAGAGGGACAGGAACAAGAGAGGCCATCCTGGGCCTGACGTCAATAGTCGAGAGGTTCTTGGAAGTGAAAAAGGCTGTCTACGTCTGCTTCGTAGACTACTAAGAAATCGGATTAGACAACCATGACAGCATCGTTATTCGTAACTATGATTGAAAACTTAGCGTCCTTTGTAGATTGATAAAAAGTGGTGGTCATTGGGAATGAGGACAGTTGAAATGAGATTCACTTATTCGAAAAAAAATTCCCGACGTTTCGGCCTATAATTCAGGCATTTTTCAAGGGTCAATTTCAGTAAGTGACAGTACATCAAAAAAGTAACATAGCATTACGGACACTAACACTGATTATACATATTTTAGGACGAAACCGGTAAAACAGACTACAAAAGCCGAAAACAAAAAACGAAAATCACACATGGAGCTCAAATTAGTCATCAAAACGATAATTACAATCAATAAAATCATTATCATAACGTCATAACATGTAAAATTGTCCATAAAAATTTTCGAATAAGTGATTCTCATTTCAACTGTCCTCATTCCCAATAACCACCACTTTTTATTCGTAACTTATACTGGAACTATAGAGAATGCATCCGGACATCAACTGGCAACACCTCTCACGTAAATATCGGAATACTTCTTTTCCGGTGAGCCAGGGCTGCCCCCCCTAACCACTGTTATTCAATGTCTACTCGGAGTACATAATCAAACAATCGCTGGAAGACCAAACTGAAGGAGCCAAACCTAATGGCACAGTACTTAACAACCTTTGTCACGCAGACGACACCATAGTAATCGGAGAGTCTAATGAAAGAGAAAGTCTAAAGACTTCGATGAACATCCTAACAGAGCACAATACCAGAAAAGGTTCGGAAATAAAGGCATCAAAGACCAAAACTATGGTGTTTTCTTGGGCCACACAGAATCATCCACGCGCAGATGTTCTATTTGATAATGCCACATTACAAAATGTACAAAGCTTCTCATACCTGGGCAGGGGAATAAAGGAGAATAGAAATAGCTCGAGCAGGATTTGTGAAGATGAGAAGCGTTCTATGCAACCCGTGTTTGTCCATCAGTGTAAGATTAAGAACACTTGAGTGCTACGTATGGCCTTTGTAATTATACGGGTGTAAAACCTGGACCCTTAGACAGGAGGACCTCAGAAAAGTGTAAGCATTTGAAATGTGGCTTTATAGGCGAATGCTTCGTATAAGCTGGGCAACAAGAACTAGAACAACAGATGCAGAAGTACTGACTAGAATGAACATCCGTACCCAGTTGGTAAAAATAACAAAAATAAGGAAAACGGCTTACCTCGGGCATATAATGAGACATGAAGAATACGAACAACTGCAGTTAATACTTCAAGGAAAAATCGAAGGAAAACGATGCATAGGAAGAAGGAAGAAATCGTGGCTTGGGAATATACGGGATTGGAAAAACATTCCGAATGATAACACTTAAATACATCGAGCCCAACATAGAGAGGAATTTACCATAATGGTCGCCAACCTCAACCGAGACGGCACGTAGGAAAACGAGGAAACTTTAAAAAGTCCCGCATCTCCACACTTATCAACTCGAGGTTCTGAATGAGCAAAAGAAAAGATTCGTAATGGTTTTTCCAAATATTGATTCTGATTCATAACTTTCATGTACTGATTTTTAAGTAGCATTGCCAAGTTAATTTCGTCGACTAATCTCGATATTTCTTGAAGAATCTGTTTATCATTTTTATTGATGATTTCTACGTTTTCTGAAATTTATTCATGATATTTCCTGCAAACGAGCTCAAGTCATTGATCTTATGCATGGCGTCGACTTCATTATTTTTCAAAGTTTGCAAATTCCGACTGATATTTTCCAAGTCAGCATTGTCTATATTTCTTGTAATGAACTACCAAGGAAGTTTATTAAACCTCGCTTTTTTCGCTTTTTTTCGAGTTGAATGAATCGCAAGTGATAAACTTTGCATAGGTGTCATATGTTTGGTTCATCAATCTAGAAATGTGTTGAAACTGTGAAAGTGCTAACTCATTTTTTTGCTTATTTGATAATGGTTCTATGATTATTTCAAAATTACTTGATAAATTTGATAACCATATTTTGATTTGCCTAATATTAAAGGGTATACGTACTATGATAATGATTAATTTCTAATGAAGATGATATGTCCTCTGTATTATTCAGAGGACATATCATCTTCATTATCATTATTATCCCATTAGTTGGAAGTTTGCGTACCAGAAGTGCTTGGCACTGGTTCGCCTGGTGAAGGAAGGAGGAAAGGGCCGGGATCAGGAAACTGAAATAAGTTAGGATTTTTTTTAAGTCTTTTGATTTTTCTTATATGGGAAACAAATAACTGGTTTCTTTTTTGAATTACCTATAACGTTGTTTTTGTCGTTTCCTGTTACTTTTGTCGGGATAAACTGAGGGTTCATTTTATTTCTAAGGGTGTTTTTCCTATAGATTGTTTGACCGGGTTTGATTTCGGGGGGTTGTTCAGCATTTTTGTTTTGTTTTTGGGTGTTATCTGAGTGCTTCTGATACACTTTGTTATGAATTGATTCATGGAAGAGGATCATTTCTTTTTTCCTGTTTTCATTGTATTGTTAGAAAAGGGTTAAATCATCATTGAAAGAAGGTTCATTGAAGTAAGGGCCATAGAGAATAGGAAACAGAGAGTGGCCAGTGGTCGAATGTATACTTTGATTGTATATGAGGATTGCGGATGTCATGAGATTTTGGGGAGTTTCCTGATGATCCTGCATCTTCAAGGAAAGTAGTTTCTCAAGCAGGGTAGAATGCAGGCGTTCGACTGGACTATTGGAGGATGAATTTCCTAGTGTTCTGTAGTGAACGTCTATACAGAAGAGTTGAAAGAATTCTTTGAAAAGGTTGTTTCTGAATTCAGTTTCTTGATCGGATATTATTTGTAGGAGACTTTTATGATGTGGAAGGGACGCGGTGGCCGAGCGTGTAACACACCGGCTTGAGAGACCGTTAGTTCTGATTGACGTGGGTTCGAGCCCCGCGGTGGGCAGAAATTATTTTCTGTTCTGTATTTAGTGGCAGTCTCACTGGCTAACGCTACTGAGTAGACTGCAGTATAATCAATAACTGACAGTCGAAAAGTTTAATAGTAAGCCTGAATTAATCGGTCCTGCTAGTTCAATATATAACTAGGTGATGTTCTCCATCATCAACTTAGTTAGAACTGCAATGGTCCTGGGGTTGGCGAAAAGGGCCTTGCCTACTCGCCGGGCAGTGGTTTGCCCCCCCAACCATACCAATACCAACCAACCAATTTATGATGTGGAATGTATTGCATCAATTTACTAAAAATTGTAACGGCATTTTCGTCTGGGATAAAGTATGATTGGGCATACTTGAAAGATTATTCAATTGTTGTCAGAAACTGGGAATTGTAAAATTGGGATACAGTGTGTCCCAGATTCGCATTTCTATACAGGTATCTTGGCTCCTATTATATCTACAGCAAAGTTTAAATAGAAAAAGTTTTAGGAGAATCCTGGTGCATTCGATATCCGCCTTCAGATTTACTATCGGTCAATTGATTTTGGAAATATCGGCAAAAAACCAAAAATGACGGATTTCATTTTCTGCCTGTAAATCCGAAACGGCTTAATTGACAGCTGTCAAAATCGGACATTATTTGGACACCTTTTGAAGACGAATTCAATGGCGTGTACCTACCGTGTACATGTCTCAAACGTCTTTCCGCAAACTGCCTCGACTTTCATTTTTCCAATGGACGTCATATTGGATTTTTCGATTTTTGGATAGAGAGTAAAATATCCAGTCTAGAGATGTCTTACAAGTGCATAGAAGATTCAAGTACCATGAAAATATCACATTTCGTGGTTATGTCATTGACTTCTTAGAAAAGAATGATTCATTTGTCTGAATATTGGTTTATCAGCAAATTTTTTTCATCTAAGGAGGCTCTGATCTCTCGTTCATTAAATTAGTATGACAGTTTTGTTTTGATAACGAGTACCTACGCTTTTCGAATCAAAATAATAAATCTGATAAAAAAAATATTGAAACCTGTTAAAAATGCCCGGTTCTCTATTTCTCTCTTCGAATTCAATAAAGCTTGTCATGTTAGCGCTGTACTTCCGGTCACATAGAAATACCGGCATTATCTCAGCAAGGTCAAGGTATTTCTAGATATTTCCCGAACGACCGACGGCAGCCTCATAAATCACAAATTAAAACCGTGATTAATTTGGTCTACTATGAACAGATAAACACTTGTAAGAGTTGTACGAGAAACAGTCGCTAATTGTCAAAAATTTCATGATGCATGTCCATGTTCTATTGAAAATTCGATGCGTCCAACACATTTGCTGCACACTAAATGCGTTGTTGATACAGTACTCCATATTTTGCGGCAAATAGGTCATGGCCTCCTTAGAAAAGATTAAGTCCCAATAACTACGAAGTGTGAGATAATTCGATGATACTTGGAGCTTTTATGCACTTGTGAGACATCCTAAGACTGGAAATTTTTCGATCTTTCCAAAAATCAAAAAATCCAATATGGCCGTCATAAGAAAAATAAAAGTTGAGGCGGATTGCGGAAAAACGGAAGACGATTGAGACATGTTATACACGCCATTTTATTCGCCTCAAAAAGGGGTCGAGATAATGTCGAATTTGCATAGCTGTTAAATTAGCCGTTCCGGATTTACTGGCAGAAAACAAAATCCGCCATTTTTGTTTTTTTGCCGATATTTCCTAAACCAATCGACCGATCGCAAATCTGAAATCGCATATCGAATTCTCTTAGTTTCCTCAAAAACTTTTTACAGTAAACCTTTGATGTGGGTATAGTAGGAGCCACGATCCCTGTATGGAGAAACGAATCTAGGACACAATGTATATCGATGTAGAGTGTTTTGAAGGGCTTTCCAGAAAGAAGAGGACCTTCGTAGGCCATTCGATGAGGGTCTCGTTTGTACTTATTTTGTGAACAAATCTCGCAATTATTGATTATTGATGTTATTGTGTCCCTTAATCTCGGCCAATCGTATTTTTGCTTTTTGTGATTGTACGTTTCCGTGATTCCGTTAGGGTTGTTTTGATGGTAATTTAATATCATATCTTTTTGATGATTGGAATCTTACACATCATTGGAGTATATGTTAGAAAATATGAGTTCTGCTGATGGGTTCAAATTTGCAGTAACAGGTCGTTCGAATTCCAATTTTAATTCTGGGTTTCGGATGAAAACTGTAAATGAGGTATTGGGCCTGATTACTTATTCAAAATTTCAAGAATATGTTCTTTCTGATCCATTTTAGAGATTTGAAGGGAATGATGTCATTTTTTTTAATGGCTTTGTCAGAGTTTGTTCAAATTTCTCTGCACAATGTATCTCTAAGCGGTTTGATGCGTTATTAACCGGAAGTTCAGATATTGGTAGAAATTTTCCGTGAGGTTCATTGTTAGAATGTACCTTCACGCCTGGTGAAGCATTGTCATTGACTTCAGGGTTTTCTGGAGCCGGTAAATTTTCAAGATTTGGTTGGGGTTTCATGTCATTTCATCTTTTGTGGAGCACAAAGTCATCTAGGTCAAAGTCTGCAAGACTTGCAACGGTATTGTTTGCATTAGGAGCGGTTTAATCTGTGTCGTTTATCTTGTTAATAATTTGAGTTCTAGAGAGGGCATCAGCCACAATTTTTTCTTTACCTTTTGTGTATTTTATGTCAAAATTGAATTATTCTGTGATTCGAGTCGTCATCTTGTCAGTCGAGAATTGTGTTCTTTAGACAACCAAACCAGAAGATTGTGATCTGTTTTAATTTGGAATTTTTGTCCGTAAAGATATGTACGAAAATGTTTTGTGGAATCGACTATAGAAAGAACTTCCTTTTCGATAGTTGAGTAGTTTCTCTTTGCTGTGTTGAGAGTACGGAAATAGAAGGCGATAGGGCGGTCATTATGGGATAGTACGCTTCCTATGGCGATTTTACAGGCATTGGTGTGAGTTTGAATGGTTTCGAAAAGTCAGTGTATTGGAGAACAGGGAAGTTTGAGATTAGTTCTTTGTATTTGGGAAGAGCGTTTTGATAATCGTGGTTTTCAATGTTAATTGAAGAGCCCTTTTGGAGAAATTTAGTTTTGGGGAAAGTTAAGAAACCTATTAATCCCAAAAATGATTTAATTTTCTTCTGCGTTAGGATATCTCTTCTATTTTTGAAGGTTTCATTTATACCCTCAGGGGTGATGAAATAGTCTAAAAATGCAACTTTTTTACAAAGAAACTCAGATTTATCAGGCTGCACTTTCAAGTTGACTGCGCGGAGTTTTCTGAAAATGAGGCGAATGTGATCGATCTGCTCTGAGAGAGACTTGGAAAATATTACAATATCGTCCATGTAGATGAAACAGAATTTATACAGATATTTCCTAAGGACTTCGTCCATCATACGTTGGAAGGTGTCTGGAGCGTTTTTTAATCCAAAAGGCATTCGGAGATTTTCGTTATGACCGTTGTTTACTCAAATGCCGTTTTATCCACTGATTTTTGGTCCATCTCGATTTGTGCAAGATCAAGGGTAGTGAAATATGTGCACTTGCTCAAGTTGTCGAGAATTTATTCGAGCCTGGGAAGGGGGTGAACTTCTTCAATAGTTTCCTCATTTGGACGAGGATGATCAATAACCATGCGGAATTTCATTTTGCCAGGCATCAGCTTTCTTTGGAACGATCCAGACTTGTGTAGAGTATGGAGAGATGGACGGACGAATTATTTTATTGTCCAAAAGTTTCTGAATTAGACATTGGATTTCCGCATTCAAGAGAGGGGGTTGTCTGTCAGATTTTACATAGTTGAGACGATCATTGGTTGTTCTCATGTGGTGTTTCGTCTGACTAGTGAAAAATAGGTCGCAGTTGTCATGGTACATGATGTCTTTGTATTCATGACAGGGAAGGATTTTTAATTTCTTCAGAGGAGTCAACTGTTCAAGTCGAAGTTATGTCGTGGGGTTGAATTTTGAAGGGAAGTTATACGAAGGGTTGATAATGTCAAAGTGATCTCTAGAAATAACTATTATTCTTTGATGGAAATTTATGTTTACTAAAAAAGTTGGATTTGGAATTTTGCAAAAGCTGTGTTTTACTCCAACTAAACTGTCAGGGATTATATGGTTCCTTAAAATCTTTAGTGGCAATAACTGCGTCAAAATCATCATACAAGTTGAGGATTTTCATTGAGAATTTCTCTTTTATGCCAAGTTCATCTAAAAGGGAATCTTCAAGTTATTATTTTCTTTATGGACTTTCTTACAAGCTACTACTTCGAATGTTTCAAAAAACATCTGGATATAAATTTGCTATGGACGCTAAAATCATTAAATCAGATGCACCAGAATCTATAGGAATCGTAATTTGTTTATTTGGAAGGTAGAAAGTAGAGAAGTTCGATTTTTTGCGTCAAGTTGTTCAAGTTAATGGTTGATTTTTCGGGTTTTCATGAAAATTTTCTGAGTCTGAGATTTCATTTACATGTTCTGTATATTCATTATGATTTGCTAAATTGTTCTCAAACGTGGAGTCTTCATTATCGTTAACATTTGCTATGTTATCTACACTATTAGGACTTTGATTATTGATATAATTTGTATAACTGTTTAATTGTTGCGATTGATCTTGATAATGATCAGGGTATGTTCTACATAAAAAATTTTTTTGCTTCCGCTTGGTTGGAAAAAGTTTGATTGCCTATAAGGCAATTTTTGTAGGGGGACTATTTTGGAGGGACCAACCAAAAAGATTGACATGGGGGTTGGTTGATCAAATCGTTTGAGTCGATCATTTTGAGATGAAATTTCTCAAAGTTAGATCTATTATGAATAAAATTTGTATCATTCGAAGGCTTGTTGAACACTTGACCAGTATGCAAAGTTGAATTATTTGTGAAATTCACTTGTGATTCAATCATATTGAAGTCTATGACATGCGCTAAGGCATCATCGAGTGCTATTGGATCTGATATCAACATAGTTTTTAATGTTTTGGGTGAATTCACTGTTAGGATTATTACTGCAGTTTTATGAACCTGATTTATCAAGAGAATTTTGAAATTTGCATCGAATACTTCGCATTGAATTTTTAAAAATATTCTTTGAATTATGGTTCTTAATCTTTCCACAAAGTCAAGCATATTTTCGTTTCTGATGATTCAAGTATACAACATTTGTTGTATTGAAATTTGATAGTTTATGGGATCAGTTTATGGTAAGAAGAAATTCTCATGCATCATCAACGAGTTCAAACTTTATCGCGGCGAGTACAATTTTCCTCGCATGATTGTTATCATCATTATATAATTCGTAGAACTCATTAATGGAAAAATAAAACTCTCTAAGTGGTTTTGGTTTTCATTTAAACTTGGCAAAGAGTTGTGTGAAATCTAACGTTTTACAACATGAAATTTGAATCAGTTAATACTTCTGAATCTAGATTACTATTTGAATCTTCTAAATTCAAATTACTTGATGTTGCGTTTAATTCTTCTGTCTCTGAACCACTATCTGAATCTGAACTTTTATCCTGATAAGGTTTCAAATCAAATCAAATCAAATCAAATATGCTTTATTGCCACAGAAAAATTTAAATAAATTTTATGGACAAAGCAAATACAAAATGCTGGAGTAAAAACAATACAAAACATGATAATAGTAAACATTACGTGAACAATAGGATAAAACTAGTACAAATATATTTTCCCAATATTTTGTCACATTTAAATTTAATTGGGAATTCTTTAAGAATGTTTTTTAGTTTGCATACGTCCCGATTTCGATTAAGTTTCAAGAAATCTATCCGACATTAACATAGAGAAAAAATAAATAAGATGGCAATTTAGCAGTTACTCACACGACAATCAAGGGATGACCCATAGAGCTTGTTTTGTAGAGGTACATGGTATACGCCAAAGGAGTCCTAATGAGGGCGAGCATTGATGCCTTTTCTTCCTGGTGTCGCCAAACTGGATGAACAGGAACCTCCAACTTGGATTGGACATCTCTCCCAAAACGGTGGATGGCGTATCACCAACCAAACTGTTTTTGAGTCCGAAGAGTTAAGTCAATGGTCAATGGCCAAAAATCTGAATTGTGCGCAAAGATTTGATAATCACTTCATCACAACGGAGAACCGATAAAGGGCTGAATCACACAATCCGGTTCGCAGTGCCAATAATCAAGTTCCACGACGACACGATAGACTTTTTTTTAATACTTTATTTTTGAAAACTACAATCAAGATGCTTTATACTTCGTAAACAATCATGAACTGCCGTTGCTTTGACATATGGAAAGTTGGAATACTATTCAATAAATGTATACAATAGTTATGGGTTCGGGGCTCTTACTCGTGGCTCTTGAAACTGGTGAAAATACTAGGTATTGAAATAACAGGTATTTGGAAAATTATGGATTTGGGCCTGTTACAGAGCGTATAGTCTAGGCAACGAAGGTGGTGTAGAGTGCATGAAAGGGGGGAAAAATTTTTCTCTTCAGGAATGTGTTGGGGGTAGTTGGGACGTAAACATACTAAAAGTCCCCGCCTGTAGTCCGTCCGCTTCAGCGGGGACAGGGGGGGTAGAAATGTTCATTTTCTGGTTTTTCGCTTATGACTCGAGAATGGTGCGTCGTAGGGAAAAGATCTTTAATTAAAAATAAAAGCTCATAAAATTTTCTACAAGATTAGTTCTAAACATTTTTTTGCTGCAACGTACCGTTTTCGAGATATCTGCTCTCAAAAGTTGGTATTTTTATAAAAAAAAATTTTGGTCACGATTTTTGTCGTAATTCTTCTGGTAACTCCACGAACTTTTGTTTTCCGCAATAGAGCTTTTTTTTTTCAATAATACAGGGCTTTTCACTCAAAACTCCCCACGTCAATATCTCGGAAACGAATAGGAATATTTCATTTCTGTAAAAAGTAGTCAATGTATGGGGTCGAGTAGTTATTTTTCACAGTTAAAAAAATTCGACGCCTACCAAGAGTAAAGCGTCGCGACGCATCGAAAATATTAATCGATTGCAGGGACTTTAAAATTACGCGCATGCTAAAGTACATGTTATTTATAAATTTTTTTGTTATTCAGTCGAACTCATTTATTCTACACAGTTTTGAGATATACAGTGTGTCCAAGATAAGGATGTCTATCATGGGGATCTTGAAAACCGTGAGAGATACAAGGTCGGTTAAATGGAGGCAAAGTTGCGTATTTTGATGCTTAACAAAATGCCGTTTTAAAAGCCAAGAAATTCCGACTAAGTCCGAAATTATCCGAAAAAAACCTAAATTTTTCAAAATTGTTTTCATTTTTTTTTGACCACATTTGAAGAGATATTTTGAAATGAATGGAACTTCTTCATTGCCACTTTTTGCCCTTTACAAGATACCCTTATTAAATTGAAGAACCGACGTTTCGTCTATGAGCAGCCATCATCAACTTTGTTTTTTTAAATACGGTCCTGGATTTTTTATTACGGATTTTAAGAGCCTCTTATGTTCCTAAACCAACGAGGTATCGCACTAATCAAAAAAGAGGTGGTTGTTTTTAATCCTATTAAAAATGTATTTTTTGTCTCTCTCTAACACATGATTTCTTATGGAAAAATTAATTTTTTTGAATAATTGCGATACATTGTTGATTTAGGAACATAAGAGGCCCTCAAAATCCGTCATAAAAAATCCAGGACCGTATTTAAAAAAACAAAGTTGATGATGGCTGCTCATAGACGAAACGTCAGTTCTTCAATTTAATAAGGGTATCTTGTAAAGGGCAAAAAGTGGCAATGAAGAAGTTCCATTCATTTCAAAATATCTCTTCAAATGTGGTCAAAAAAAAATGAAAACAATTTTGAAAAATTTAGGTTTTTTTCGGATAATTTCGGACTTAGTCGGAATTTCTTGGCTTTTAAAACGGCATTTTGTTAAGCATCAAAATACGCAACTTTGCCTCCATTTAACCGACCTTGTATCTCTCACGGTTTTCAAGATCCCCATGATAGACATCCTTATCTTGGACACACTGTATATCTCAAAACTGTGTAGAATAAATGAGTTCGACTGAATAACAAAAAAGTTTATAAATAACATGTACTTTAGCATGCGCGTAATTTCAAAGTCCCTGCAATCGATTAATATTTTCGATGCGTCGCGACGCTTTACTCTTGGTAGGCGTCGAATTTTTTTAACTTTGAAAAATAACTACTCGACCCCATACATTGACTACTTTTTACAGAAATGAAAATTCCTATTCGTTTCCGAGATATTGACGTGGGGAGTTTTAAGTGAAAAGCCCTGTATAAAATACAAAATTTTCTCCAAAGTTCCATCAATTTGATTTTTTTATTTTACGAAAACGAACATAAAACGAGAAATGTGAAACATTTATCTACAAGAAATGTACGAACAAATAAAAAATCTTAAAAGCTACGTGAATTTATCTCATCAAAACATGAATGAATTGGACCTTATTCTCTTGGGCCGGGACGATCCGGCTGCTGGCTCTACCATCGACACTGATCGCAGCACGAATTGTGAATCACCTTCGTCTTCGTCATCATTTTCCTCAATTTTGGATGAAGTGTCCTCAGGGGATGTGCGAGAAGGCTCCAAATCATCTTCGTCGTCGTCCTCGAGAGCAACTCAACGCTGCCTTTTTGCGGCTGCACCTTCTACTGCTGCAGTCTTTCGTGCATTTGCAAAAGATGAGGTCCAAAATTTCCCTGGGCGCTGCTTGGTTTCTCGTCTGCACAGGAGCGAGAATGTTGCCTTTTCGGTACCAACCTCACTGGTCCGGGGGTAGTTGGTTTCCCAGCCAGAGCTGCACCTGGTGGAATGTGTGCAATGCATGCTCTTTCGCTGCCCCCTCGCTGGGTGGAAGTGATGCGAGATCCCGTTTCAAGTTGGACACCGATTTCAAAAATGAATCGTACCTGAGGGTGTTGAGAGAGTTCATCTTTGCAGGGGCGCCGTACCATTTCAGCATGTATGTTTGCCCAGCTTCCTCAACATCAGCACGTGAGGAGGAGGGGTTATGGAATATTTCGGCTGCTCGTTGTACGTCAGGATATTTTTGGTAAATTTTCACGAAACCAAGTTTACTCTTTCGGAATGCCGCACTAGTAGAATCGCAGCCAGTGAATGCGTGTAGGAACAAGATTTCCTTGAGTCCCAACTGTTGCATTTGATGAGTGGAATGAACGTTGGTTTGCACTTTACCCCTGCAAGGTTTTATGGGCAGGATGTTGTGGTCAGGTGGCGTTCTTGCTGCAAGTAGCACAGCGATATCAACGTCATCCCCTATAACAGCCACATTGGATATTTCACTAACGGACTGGTCAATAGCTGTGCTTACAATGAACACGTCAGCATCATGTGACGCTTGATGTGTTGTGATGCCGTTTTCCTGGAGTTTAGGTCTCAAGAGGTTGATCAGCCTATCTTTGTTCTGGTGGTTAGAGAGAAATGATTCTTGAGTCACTGAAACCACAGTTTCCAGGTTGAAGTTGATGTCGACGCACCTTTTCATCCGATTGCGCCTTTCCTGTTCTGCAGACTTAGTGTTGTTGAGAGAGCTACTGTATCCATCAAAAACGATGGTACATCTTTTGCCTGGGTAGTGGGTCTTGATGAATTTCACGTACATATCACAAATTGTGGAAACTGAAGGTTCCCTTTGCCAGATGACCTTATGTAAGAGAAAGCCTCCATCTACTACAATGTTTTTATCGCGGAGCTTGATGGATGAACTGACAGAGGAAATAGTGAGTGCCCTGTCTTTTCGTGACAACTTGACATCTGCAAAAGACAACGCTTCCATTTTATTCATTGCTTGCTTGCCACAGGTAATAGCGTCATAGCAGTTGACTGTATTATGTCCCACCACTCCTGTGGCTATTGACATGATGTCAATTGTGTCAGGAAAGGGAGGATGGTTCTTGAGCCACGCTGTGAGTTTAGCAATGTCGGCTGTATCTTTTGTTATTCGTGCTTCTCCCAAATCCCTGTGTTGCTCACTCGAAGCAAAGATGACCCCGCAGAACTCTTCCAATGAAGTGCAGACGTCATGAGTTGCAGACATACCTACAGCCCACTTGCTGATTACACTGTCACTCATACCCCTTCTTCGCTTTACACCACCTTGGGCACTGAAGCTTCGCATTAGACTGGTTTCAATTGTCATGTCAGACCACACGCCCGACCAAAACCTATCAGACCGTCGCATCGTGAAGGCACCTCTCTTTATGATTTTTTGTTGTTCTTCTGGTGTCAGTTTTGAAGAAAGATTCATCATATCCTGAATGTATAGGTGGCAAGATTTTGCGTATTATATGGAAAGTGGCCGGATGCGTGAAAGTATGGAATCATTAGCTTGACGCAGGTGAGATGAGCCTCCCAATCACCAGATCTCTCGGCATGAATATATTCTTTCATCAAGTTCACCATGTGGAAGTATTGGACCCAGAGCTTAGCAGTTCGTCCGTTCTCACTGAGGCGTTGTAGGGCTTTCCCAAATTTTTTGGTAAGCGATTTCAGATGAGGGTTTTTGTTAAGTGCGACCAGTGGGGAAGGCACATTCCAAAAGATGGACATGATTTCTTCGACACATGCTTGCTCTTCCTCCGTAATATCAATGTGGTCGGATATTATGTCTGACAAAGCGGTTTGTGTGAGCAAATGACCCCTGACTGCTCTAGAAAAAGCATGGCCTTGCATCATTTTGTCAACTGATATCGGGGCATAGACCGTGCTCAACAATTCTTTCAGACCACTACCGCCCATTAGTTACCAAAAGCATCCAAGATATGACATTAGGAGGTGAAATCCACCAAGACGCACTACACAGTTGGCTAGACGAGAGCCAGATGCAGCTCCTGCGACGATCTCTCTTGCTTTCCAGTAAAGAGGCTGGTCGAATGTTACAATCACAGTGAATTGTTTGTTTTTTTCGCATAATTCGCCTGCATACGCCAATGCAGTGTACACAGTATCGTAATTGAATGGAGGAGCATTTATGAACGGAAGGGCAATGACTCTTGTCTTCTCACTGTAATCTCCTTTGGTCACTGAGATCCATTGTGGAAGTCGATTGCCTTGTTTTTGAGCAAGTAACCACAGGGTGTCATGTGGAGGAGGATGTGCGGGTTCCTCAGGTATTTCCAGGTTTTCTACAATAACATTATGCAGACCACCACCTTTACCTTTAAATGTTTCCAGAGGAATTATTCCCACTTTCCCAGTATCCGTTGATGAAGGCATCTTTAATAATCGTGGTATTCTTGACCCTTTTTCAACTGAATTTGCTGGGGTGACGCATCGGATTCCACCCATTGAGTGGAAGGTATTGAGGCCATCAATTGTGCAGACATTAAAATCAGCATTATCGAAGACGAATTGACTGAATGACCCTGGTTTGAAGTTTGGTTTGGCATTAGCAATACATGACATTTCTAGCACCTGAGCTTCGTAGTAAGAGGAACTGAATCCCATGCTCGCAAGAAGATTGATCAAACTTCTCGAGGCGAATCGCCTGTACAGTAGGAGGGACAAACTGCTCAACACTGAGGATAAGAAAGTTCTTGGCCGAACTACGGATGTGATCGCATGTCCAATGGAGATTCATTTCTTTTTCGTTTTTTCAACTCTTTTGGTGCTTTTCGTCATCACCTCCTCAAGGAATGTACGAAGGGTTGGGGTAAGGCAATCCGCGTCTTTGAGAAACTCATCGCCAGAGGGGTACGTTCGAGAATCGTATATTTCACTCTGGATGTCCTGTCGAATGATAGCTGCAGCTTTTTTTACGATTCTCATTCGTTCGTCCGCACCATTTTTGTGTCTTTCTTGCTCGCCGTACCAAGCATCAGTCAAAAGTTTGTACCCTGCATCTCTAAAACATACGACTGGAACCTCGAACCGATTTTGACCTGGCGTAACAATAATGCGGTCCCCATACTTTTCAAGTAGTTTCTGTTTTACAGTTCTCCAGCCTGGTTTTGTTCCTGATACTGCGGCCAACAATTCGTTCACAGAAAACTGGCTGTCGTTGGCTGCTTCCATGTACAAATAAATTTCCTCCATTCCTTCAGAAACGTAGTCTTTGGGCTCTGATGGTTTCTTCTCTTTGTACAAACCTCTGTTGAAGTTCTTGTAGCAATCATTATGGTAAACGGCGTTTTGTGCAACGAGATCAATTATAGTGGACAGGCGCTGTATCACTTCTTCACCCCACTTGTCATTTCTCACTCGAGCAGCCTTCATACAACGTTCTTGCACACACACTGTTCTGTTTCCTAGGTTTCGGACTCTGACGACCATTCTTCTTGCAGATTGTCTTTCCCTTTTCCATTTTTCAGGATCAGCAATTTTTGCACAGAGAAAGCAGTTTCTCTTAAAATCAAACAGTGACGCTGAAGACCTCCGACTGGCTGTTTCAGGTGGTTGACATGACGTAGATGCCTGCCATTTTGCATCGGCAGCAATGCTTTGGGGTCTGGTGTAACTTTTACGACATGCTTTATGAATTAAGAGAGTTGTCTGACCTTTTAGACGGAGGCTCTTTTGGTCCCCTCTTGCAATACTTGCACTTACGAGAGATACTATACCTTTTCAGTAACTTTTGACACTTCATCACTGAATTCGTCGAAGTTTCCGTCACACACAAAACACTTGTTATTCATTGTAACCGCTAATCACACTCCTTTAAAAAAACTAACTTGAACGTCCCACAAATAAATATTTCACGTTTCCGGCAGTTGCAGATCTATTTTCAATTT
The DNA here is from genome assembly GCA_958502075.1 of Orchestes rusci. Classification (NCBI taxonomy): domain Eukaryota; kingdom Metazoa; phylum Arthropoda; class Insecta; order Coleoptera; family Curculionidae; genus Orchestes; species Orchestes rusci. The sequence continues at coordinate 51,417,307 of OY293303.1, read as the reverse complement.
ATTTTGACTGTGACAGTTTGGCACTCGAACAGTGACAGTTGAGACACAGCCGTCTTTATACAAGCCTGGAAATAAACGTTGACAACGCGGCTGTTACCAGGAGACAAAAATCGTGACCAAAATTATTTTTTATGAAAATACCAACTTTCGAGAGCAGATATCTCGAAAACGGTACGTTGCAGCGAAAAAATGTATGGTACTTATCTTGTAGAAAATTTTATGTTCTTTTATTTTTATGCAACACATTTTTCGCTACGACGCAACGTTTTCGAGTTATAGGCGAAAAACCAAAAAAGTGACCTTTCTACCCCCCTGCCCCCGCTGAAGCGGACGGGCTAGGGGCGGGGACTTTTGGTATGTTGAAGTCATTACTACCCGTAACACATTCCTGAAGAAAAAACTCTTTCCCCCCTTCATGCACTCTACACCCCCTTTTCGGCCATTCATTGACTAGCCTAGTACCTGTTATCCGAAAATACTGATTTGTATCAACCCTACATCGTAATCAACTGTCCGCGGCAGACGAAAACGTGGCGGAAGCATTGACGAGCGGCAGTTCTAATTTCTCATATGGTCAAAATAACGTATTGCCAAATATGCCGGCTAAGCTTTTATTGTTAACTTTACCGGAGTTTTGAAGTCACTGGCAAAACTCATCATCCAAAATGTCCTCGCTGTAAAGAGGAACATCACATATATGCCAGCAAAGGCATGTAACTTTATTAAACAAGTGACACGAAAATGCACAAAGTATCCACTCGAGAACTAATTACGAAAGCAGCTCTGTGATACTCAAATTTCGAGTACTAATTCAATTGTTCCAACCAATGACAATGAACGACCTATAGTAAATTCAATAATGACGAATACTTGTCAAAATGCATCAAATTCTTCAATTTTGTTGTCTATGGCTATCGTGTACGCTTTGGATAAGGATAAAAAAGCTATACCATACAGAGTTTTATTGGACTCGGCAAGCCAATCAAACTTCGTTAGTTTATCAATAATTGAAAGGTTAAAATCGAAAACTTGAAAAAATTGATCTTCCAGTTATTGGAATGAATCAAATCGAGAGTAACATTCCACATCGAGCTGAAATATCGGCTCAAAACAAAGGTCAATTTTCTCGTTTTGTCGATAATAACGGAGCTTTCTCCACAAAATCATTTTGACGAGTCAAAGTTGAGTATCCCTAAGGAATAACTCTTAGCGGATCCAAAGTTTGACGTTCCTGTCGAGATCGATATGCTGTTAGGTTGCGAAATATTTTTGAACTTCTTTGTATAGGGCAGATCAAATTAGGCAAAAATCTTCTCATATTATAAAAAACTTACTAGGCTGGATAGTAACTGGTCAAGTTCCGTGCGGTGGAGAAAAGAGTGGTAAGGTCGATGCCATCATGTCCAATTGCTTTTTTAGTCAACACTCACTAAATAAAACTTCAGAAAGATTTTGGTTAGTTGAGGAAGTCATTCCGAATCCACTTGCTTATATGACCAAAGAAGAACGGGAATGTGAAAGGCAATTAGAAGAAAACACAACTCGAGATCAAACTGGCAGATTTAATTTATAGTCAAATTTCCTTAAAAGGATAATTTCACAAATTTAGGTGAATCTGAACAATAAGCGCTCAGCAGATTGTAATCTGTTGAAAGACGAATAGCAAAAAACACCGAACTTCAAATATCTTATAAAGCATTTCCACATAACAATACTAAAAGGTACTTACATTAAAATATATAAATTGGTTACCACTGTACACTTCATGGCTGAAGAATATTTTTGGTTCGGACCAGAAATCTATGATCATCATTCATAAGCAGTGTGTATATTTAATAAAATCAGGACAAATATAGGAGAAAAAAAAATCAAGAAAAGAAAAAAAAAGGAAATAATATATTCCTCTCATTTATGTAGGATTTTGACGACCTTCCCATAGAGTTGCATGCCCTCTATCTTCCACCTACAGGTGAATTTTAGTTTATCGCTTTACTCGGATAATATTTCAAACATTTAGTCTTTATAATTGCAAATATCTCAAACATAGCGATTATTTAAATAAAAACTTTTTATTTTAGTCATTATTCTCGTATTTCGATTCATTTCGTTTTTTCAGATGACCCCTGCATCTTTACATTTTATAAGGATTCCAGAGTATATACTATTCAATTTACAATGATATTTATCCCGAAATTGTTAATTTAAAAAAGCTACATTCAATTCAGACTTCAATAATAATGCAAAAATCACGCTAGAGGAGCTCCAAGTGTTATAATTTTACTATGACATTCTCATTCTTTACATTTATAAATTAAATAAGTAACTAGGTTATACATAGTTTACTCAAAAGTATATTATTTTTTATCATTGCATTCTATGCTTGCATTTGATTTTTCACCGGGAAATAGTGATAGGAGGTTATGACTGTTCATTATTTCAAGTCGAAATCTTGAAGAATCTTGTGATGATTTGTCTCGCTTATCAGCCATTGGTGTATCGTTTAAGGTTACATTATTTCGCGGAGTGTAATGTGTATAATTCAATTGCTCTGGATTGGCTTGAAGATTTGAGTTTACATGTCTCTTTTTGAATTTTGGTTTTATAAAATGGTTGAACGCGAAGTGTGAGATGAGATAGAGTGGAAAGAATGTGAATGAGAAACAGACTGGGATGAAGAAAACGTCGTGGATACTATTTGTTTGGTTGCTGGGTGCACTTTCAGTAGATCCAATTGGTATCAAGACATTCGAAAATATTTTTGTATGTTGGGGATAAATTACTTTACACTTGGAGTTGGGACAAATGACTGTAGATTAGACCAGGTTGCTGGTATTATATGGATGGCTTTGGCATAGTTTGCCGACGGAGATTCTGGACAAGAAAATTTTTCCGGAATGATGATCTCAGTCGATGTATGTATGTGGCTACGGAAGCGCCGGAAGCTCACATGGAATATTTTTTTAAGTCGTTTGTCAGCCGACTTTTTATCTCGTCTAACAGACAACTCCTTTCTTAGACGACTTCATCTCGACTAACAGTCAACTTGTTTGTTGGACGACTTTATCTCGTCTAACAGACAACAGTAGATAAACAGGGAGGTTCTGGCTCACCGGCCAATCAGCGCTCAAGTGGGCGAGGCATATTTTTGACTTTTCCCTAGATTTCAGGGAATTTTTGATGAATCTGGCAACGTCGCTCGAAGACTGCTCATCTGGCAACGTCGCTCGATCTCGATCTTGACAGTTGACATAACGCTTCGATCTTGACAGCTTTGACAGCTTTGACAGGGGATTTTTTATAGCTTGGTTCCTGGGTTCGAGATGGGGGGATTGAGGGGTGCGGAGGTTAGATTAAGTCTGAAAAAAGATTTTCCGATAGCGAGATTCGAACCCATATCCTTTGGATTTGTACGTGACAGTCTAAACCAATACGCTAATAAAGTGCCTAAAATAGAATGTAGATTTGTGGTTCAGTTGCTACCCCGATGATCCAAAGCCTGAAAAAAAAATCCGCGATAGCGAGAATTGAACTCACGTCCTTTGGATTTGTACGTGACAGTCTAAACCAATACGCTAACAAGGTGCCTAAAATAGAATGTAGATTTGTGGTTCACTTGCGGTGTGTTTTGATCTTGTCTTGAATTGTGTGTGGTTTCGTTGTGGGGGAATTCGAGCCCCCCTGCTCGTGGAGATAGTTTGAGGGCTTGATGGGGGGACGGGGGTACCTACGCCACCTGAGTCATAGGAATTTATAAAGATTTTAGATACCGTTTCGGTGTGTTTTGGTCTTGTCTTAAATTGTGTGTGGTTTCGTTGTGGGGGAATTTGAGCTCCCCTGCTAGCATGTTTGGGATGGGGGGACGGGGGTATCGAATCGCTGTGTATGACGTCATAGGGTTGCCTGTTGAATGATTCGCACTGTGTTTTGTTAGGGGAGATTCGAGCCCCCCTGCTCGTGGAGCAAGGTTGGGATGGGGGGACAGGAATTGCGAATCGCTGTGTATGACGTCATAGGGTTGCCTGTTGAACGATTCCCACTCATCGGTGTTTTGTTAGGGGGAATTCGAGCCCCCCTGCGCTTCGTGGATAGTTTGGGATGGGAGGACGGGGGTATTGGGAATTCAGGTTTTAGGCTACTCTACTTTTGGTCTTCATATTTATTAAGAACGAGAATGAGTGAACTTGCAGAACGAATTAACAAGTTCTATATACGTTTGGCGCAGATCAAGAGTGACATTGAATGGTATGAACGAAAGAAGTCTATGATTCAAACCTTTGAGAAACTGAATCTTACACAGAATTTTCAAAGACCACAAATGAATAATAATTTTCAAAGACAAAATTTTGGATTTAAGATGGGGGGACGGGGGTATTGGGAATTCAGGTTTTAGGACTTTGTAGTTGTTGAGATGGCGCTTCGATTCTTTGATCGTTTGCTATCATAGAATGATTAGATGACGTTGCTGAGCTGCGATTTTTAATGGCGTTTGAAGCAGGAATTGCGAATCGATGATGCTGTGTATGACGTCATAGGGTTGCCTGTTGAATGATTCCCACTAGACAGGTGTTTGGTGCGTACTATTTGATTCTTTGATCGTTTGCTATAAGAATGATAAGATGGCGTTGATGAGCTGCGTTTTTTTTTTTTTTTGATGGAACACTCTGTTAGAATGATTAGATGGCGTTGGTGAGCTGCGATGGAGATGTAGATTTCTTCATAGTTTTTTGAGCTAATCGTTGATGACGCGTACTATTGATTCAATATTTGAAAAAAGCATAATTTATTAACGAATGAGGAGATTTTAGATATATTCAAAATTGAAAAACAAACATAGTCACTATAATATTTGGAAAAATTTTAGATTCAAAAAGTTGAAAAACAGACATACTCACCATATACCCATGAATTGAAAAACAGACATACTCACCATATTCCCATTGCATATCCAATCGAATAAATTAAACACATCAAGACACTTCAAAAAATCATATATTTTCAGGAATACAGATTCTACCCAAAGTACATAATCGCAGGTACTTGAGGAACATAGGGTACATAAAAAATTAAAAATATATTGATCTTTTCATATAAAGATTGATAGCTCCTTGACTTTGAACTCTTGTGCCAAATTGAAGCCCTGCATTGCGATGATCTTCATGATGGATAGGTTCTAGAAAAAATCAAACAAAAATAAGATAATTTTGAAAATGATTGATAAATGATGTTCATTGAAAAATTATCAAAATTAAAAAAACTTAAATTTTAGATACACTAACCCGATTATGTCTTATTACGACGTTATGCTGTTGAATCAATTGACTAATTTTGTTCGACCACATTTCAAACTTTAGAGAATTCTTCAAAAATAAAATTATATTTGCAGCTTTTCAGCAAGTATGACATGGTAAAAAAAATATAACTACCTTAAACTAGTTGCTGTTGTTGTCGGCTGCTGGGTGCTTAACGAGCTCAAACAGGGTCTGCGGATTAGGCTTTCTGACGTCCTTCAACCCCCGAAAGACAAGAGCATACTCCCCTCCAGCAAGATCTTCGAGGTTCTTTTCCAAAATTGATGTCACTCGTTTTGGGAGAAAGACAACGCTCTTTTCCAATTCCAGGAGTAAGCACTCCCCGAATACGCCATTGGTTTTTTTCCCAGCAACAATTTGTTGAGGGATGTTAAGCGGAAGGTTTGGAAGCTTCTTCACAGGCTTGTCGTTTTGAGCCAAGCACACCGCATTAACAGTAGAAAGGTCCATGCTATGATAACAAACAAATTCTATTAAATAATTATTTTTTGAAAAAGTATTTACCTACCTTTTATATAACGCTCTTAACACACCTCCTCACAAACACAATGATCACAGATGTTGTTCTTAAAACGACCAAGGCTTTGAATAGACTGAACTAATAGAAACACACATCCTTTGTCGTTCCGAACCAGATTGCAAACCATGCAATTTATCAATATAACAATGACCACATCAGTTACACGAGATTCAATAAACAATGGTGCCTTGTTTTCTGTAATTCCACTGCAAAATGCATCTATTAGCACCTCGAAACATCGAAAAACATACTCATTTTCGTAAATTTTATTCAAATCATCAATAATTTTATTGAGTTCATACGAGGGTTCATAGTACATAATTTCCTTCAAACATTGGGGTTCTATGCATGCAGATCTGCTATAAAGAGATTAAATAACCTTGACAATATTGATCTGTTCAATCTGATCTTCGAGTAATTCGTGAAGAATGCCAAGAATAGTTTCAAATCTTGACTCATAGATTACTGATTGTGAAATTAGAAAGAAAATCTTTATCACAGATAGGGCATGCGCAATGATGTTTCACACCTATAAAATATCGTTGGAACTTATCCAACTGTTGTGAGAATTATCAAATCCAAGCCAATTGACATATACTTTTTTCCCTTTTTTACGTAACACTTTTTCCACCAATTAAACATCCTCTTGTTTTGTATTTTGTAATTCTTGCTCGTAGAATGCTCCTTTTATCGGATGACCATTTATATCTTCAAGCAGATACGTCACTGGATTAGTAATTTTAACATCAACAATCTTGAATAGCTCAGTTGTCCATTTCGGAGTATATCCCTTTTCAAATACGTGCTTTGCTTTACTAATGCGCACCACATCGCCAATACGAAATTTTCGACGATTTGTAGATATTTTAATGTGACTGTAAACAGTATTGAGCAGACCCTTTTCATGTTTTTTGCTCACATCATGAGGCTTCATTTTGGTCACACTATGTTTTTGTGAATTATAGCTTTTCACAATATCTTGTAAAATATCCACCCACTTATAGGTAACCATGCAAACTGAAATACTTGAATAGTTTTTCTTTAATCGTTCGTATGCAACGCTCAACCATGGCCGCTTTTTTATCTGTATAGGTATTATAGTGGTTTATGTCATATTGACGCATCAATCGTTGAAAATGTCCATTGTAGAATTCCTTTCCTTGATCTGATTGCAAATTTTTTGGACTACGATGTGATTGTTTGAGAATTTTCGCAAAGGCTCGGGTTACCTCGTCACCTGACTTGCTTTTTAATGGTTCAGTCCACACAAATTTTGAAAAACACTCTATGATGATGAGAAAATATTTGTAGCCTCTGTTATCTTTCGCATACAAATCCATTTGCCCCAAAACAACCTGCCACAAGTCATCCAATCCCTTGATAATTGTACGGCGACGGGGAAAATTCCTTCTTATTGGCTTGAACAGCTCGGTGATGAGTTGAACTTTTTCTTTGGAAGGTGACGTCATCTTCACTTGACTGCTTTTACTGTAGTCACGTCGTTGACAAAAACGGATTTTATCCTGACCTCGATATATTTTTTCAACTTATTCAGCTCCTTTACACTCTCGGCAGCATGAATTCTCATCTCAGATTCAATTGTCGATTTGAAATTAGTCAGAGCCTCGTCAGCGTATTTTTTGTTAACTGCATCAAAATCGTCGGTTGGTGATTTCAAGTTACAAATTTTCACGTTTTCAACATCAATATCACCGTCAGCTGTGTGAGATAACGTTTGTGCTGGCCTCGAATAGGTTGAAGTTGCTGCTGCTACAAAGTGATGTCGGCGACCAAACTTGTCGAGACTCATCTTGTAAATGAGCCACACACACGCTGAGTCATGCTTAATATATAATTTTTGCTTCTCGAAGCTCCTCAATCAGCGATAAGATTTCATTATCGTGTGACGTATTTCCGGCTTGTTTGGAAGCGACTAGTAGCCTTAGCCTATCAACCAATTCATTCACATCATCCCAATAAACATATTCAATGGAATTTGTATTATAATTCATGCCGGTTCCTCTTTTTTTTTACCCTCACTATTACTACTACTACTATAGGGTAGCTGAGACTTTTTTGCTGTCGGTAACCCTGATTGTGATTTTTTACGCGGAGTCTCCTCTAGTAGTTTTTGAATAATGTTCGTATATTTAAATCCTGAATTTCCTTTAAGTCGACCATCTGCTGTATCTCCCATTCGATATATATTGGTTTTTTGTAAAACTTTTTTAAACATAGGTAGATCTTTGTCAGTATAGTTGTTAGGGTTCCTGTAAAAGAGCAGTTCGTATAGTCCTTGCGTCCCTGGAAAATGTTCCTCATTTATTTTGAGATCATCATTTTTCTCAAAATTAATGACCTCCTTGCCCAACGTCCATTTGGATATAAGTTCATCATATTTAGGTCCATAACGTTGATCTAATTTATCTGAGCCCGTATGATGATCTACTATGTACTCCCTTACGATTTCAGGATATTGATCAAGGTAATCCTGTGACAGCGTCTTATCTTCCTATACCTGTTGCTCCGCTTCTTCAAAAACTTCATCATCATCAATGGAAGAATCATCCTTGGCTACAATTTCATGGAGAGAAAGAAACTGAACCTCTTTTTTTGTCTTTTTTACGTTGTCCGGCACTGACGTGTCATCATGATCATCTGGTTTTATGGACATTGGCGTGGGTTGTATTTGGTGTTTTTTCTGTTGAACTTGTTGTTGTTTGACAAGACGTTCAAGAGGAGTTGTAACTGGTTTGAGAAACCTGTTCAGTGACTCATCCTTTTCAGCCCTATTCAGTTTGAGTGCAAGATATTTTTTTCGAACATCTCTAGCTAAACTTGCTACTTTCGACTTGCGGTTCATATCATCCACGCTGGGAACCCTCATTGTGCGCGCGAGTGTGAGTGAGTAAATGACTTTAGTCTACAACCCTTATATACTCATCAAATCCTCTACGATAACGACCATGCTTCAAGTCAAAATCCTTCACAACCACTAGTGCACTGAATTTATTTTCATTCCAACATTTACTACACATCATTTTGAATGTCTCGTAGGACATGTCAGGTGTTACATGTTCATCGTATACATGCTTCAGATTGATGTCATCCTGTTTGAATAGTACAATTGTGTTACAATTATCTCGTATCAGTTGTTTAGGGATTTTTGAGTAGGTCTGACATATATAAACAACATCAATATCTCTATGTCTACCCATGCAAAAATAGGATCGAATCTTTTCTTGCTTCTCACACGCTACATCATCAAATATGAAAACTGAATTTTTTCTTGCTGACGTGGGATCTTCAATCAAATCATTGTCACCATATGGATAGAATCCCATACCCTTGACACTCTTTAAAACGTCCTCCAAAAGCTTGTATTTGGGTTGAAAGAGGGATTTTGAATCCACGTAGACATTTTCAAATCGCAAGCCATTTCTACCGAATAAAAGCGCCAAAAGACTGTTAGTCTTCCCACAACCACTTGGGCCACAAATAATCACTCGAACATAATTTGGTAATAATTTACTGTGTTTGCTGTTCTCCTCTTTTTGAACTGTATCGAAGTTTTCCACAGGGAGTCTGAGACCTTGCGTTTCTACCTGCATACTGTGAGAGAACGAAACAATTATTGACCTTTGTGGTGATCACGCGTACTATTTATAGGAATTCACATGATAAAGAAGGTCTTCGCAGAAATTTGGAAATCAGTCTCATGTTGACTTTCGAGCATAGCGGTCGAGGTGTAGTCAACTCTCTCATAAATAGACTACCATTCGAAGTGCATATACCGGGATATCAGTTTTGTGGACCTGGTACAAAATTGGAGAAGCGTCTACAACGAGGAGACGCTGGAATCAACCCACTTGACGCTGCCTGTAAAGAACACGATATAGCCTATTCTAAAAACTCCTCGTTATCCGACAGACATAGGGCTGATTTAGAGTTGGAAAATCGAGCTTGGGAACGAGTCAAAGCTAAAGATTCCAGTTTTGGTGAGAAAACAGCTGCTTGGTTCGTCACTACCGGAATGAAAGCAAAACAGAAAATGGGTATGGGGGTGCAGCAACCTCGTTGTCGTCGTCGTCGTTCCATCACATTCAACAACAATGTGGTAAAGCCTGTTATCAGATCTCTAAAGAAATTTGGTGATGAAAATAATGTGCGAAAGAGAAGTTTGTTGGCGTTGCGGGCGGCACGGTCAGCAGTGAAAAAAGCTGGTGGACGTCGAAAAATCAAAATTCCCAGGATCATACCCATCCAAGCTAGATCGGGTGGAATTTTACCCCTGATACCGATTTTTTCTGCATTGGGAGGACTAGGATCGCTTGCTGGGGGTGCTTCAGCTATAGCTAAGACAATAGTAGATGTAAAAAATGCAAAGAAAAAGTTTGACGAAGATCACCGACATAATCAAGCAATGGAAGAGCTTGGACGAAACGGATCTGGACTGTTTTTGAAAAAAAATAAGCGCGGTGGATTTGGATTATTTTTAAAGAAGCAGCAGCAGTCAAAAAACTATCAGTAAAGCAACCCAATAGAGCATTGTATGATTATGAAGTGGATAAATTTGTGAAAAAATTAAATGTACCATATTTTTGGGGCGTATTCATGAGAGACACCCTTCCAAACAGATCCAGATCTATGGAGAGCGCTGTAGTCAATTTGGATACAAACGAAAATACTGGAACTCATTGGGTAGCTTATATCAAGCGTGCTGCTAACGTGTTACACTTTGATAGTTTGGTAATTTGAAGCCACCTAAAGAACTTGTGAACTATTTGGGTGAAAATGTTAAAATCACCTTTAATCGAGAACGATATCAAAAATTCAATTCAAACAACTGTGGCCATTTATGCATTGACTTTCTCTATAAAAACAGCTTGAGACAGTAAAATCATCATCAGTCATGTCAGTGACTTTCACGTTGAAGGGTCGCGAGTCTATTCTTTCTACTGATTTCAGTAATCCCATTCGATTGGATCCAAATTATCAATACGGATTAGCTTTGATTGGATTTTAATAATACAACTCGATTCCGAACATTGATAACAGTGGTCGATTCTACTTTTATGATAGTCGCAACGGATTAAACGGATTAAAATCTATCAAAATACCCTCAGGTGCTTACGAAATCACAGATATAGATAACTATTTGAAAAGTAAATTGAAAATATCTTTGAACAAAAATACCAGTATAGAAGACGTGTTCTTCCTACGACCCAACAACAATACATTAAAGTGCGAAATTTTTCATCGAGATTTCCCCATCCATTTTCCTGAAGAAAACTTGCTTTCAAAGCTATTGGGGTTTTCAAGTCATACTTTGGAAGCCAATATCGTGCACGAATCAGATCTACCTGTGAATATCGTGAAAGTCCGAACTGTCCACATTGATACTAATATAACCAGTGGAGCGTATTACAACGACAGACCATCACACACATTGTATGAGTTCCCCATCAGTGTCGATCCTGGATTTGCTATTGACGTAATACCGAGAAATTTAATTTATCTGCCAGTTACCACAGATGAAATAAATAACATTACGCTGAAAATTTTGGATCAGAATTTTGAACTTGTGGATTTTCGAGGTGAGGAGATTATTATCAGATTGGAGCTGAAAAAATGGTCCTAGTGATTGAAGTCTATAAAACAAACACCTCCACACAAACGGAGTCAGTGTTGAGATCATTCTCAAGAAGTAAGAAGCTCACGCGCAGAAAATTGGGTGGACATTTAACAAGCGCAAATAAGCACTTTCTACAAACGCTTGGCTATGCTATCAAAACGTCTTCTCGACGTCTATAGGAAATCCCAGGATGACGATTCAATTAACCACATTGAAACGCGAACATATTTACCGTTTGTGAAATCATTTTTGAACAATGATAATGTTGAGATAACAATCAACAGGAATGACGTTTGGCTACAGATGTCCGATGCTGCTCTCATCATTAAAGGAAAATTGGTGAAAAATGCTGCAGGAACAGGGACAGTTCAATTGGTTAATAATGCAGGTGGATTCCTGTTTGACTCAATCACCTACGAATTGAATGGAATTGAGATGGAGCATGTTAAGAATCCTGGTATCGTAAGCTTGATGCGAGGATATCTTTGTTATGATACTGATGTCAGCAAATATCTCCATATAGCAGGTTGGAGTTACCCCAAAAATTTGAAAATAAACGACGACAACAGTTTCCATATGCGTATCCCACTACGTCATTTCTTTGGACTATTTAATGACTACAAGACGGCTATTTGTGGGAAACATACATTTCGATTGGTGAGATCGCGAAATGATAACAATTGCCTACAAACATCTCACGATGACACTACTGCTGAAATCTCCATTGAAAGTATCGAGTTGAAGGTGAAACACATCACTCCCAATGATGTCATCAAGATTGAACTGCTGAAAGCGATTCGCAGTGATCGCGCTATTCATATTCCCTTTAGAAAATGGGAAATACATGAGCTACCTACGCTCACCGAGGATTCAACAAAGGAGATTTGGAGTGTGAAAACCACTGCAACCATGGATTGCCCAAGATATGCAGTTGTAGCTTTTCAAACTAATCGAGCTGATGTTTCCAGAGCAGACGCTACGAAATTCGATCACCTGAATATTTCTGACATCAAAATTTTCCTGAACGGTGAATATTATCCATACGAGCGGATGAGTCTCAATTTTGAAAAAAACGACTATATGGAAGTGTTCCACAACTACACCGAATTCTTTCCCAGTTTCAGTGGCGTTGATGAAAAACACCCTCTCGTGGCATATAGTGATTTCAAAAATCATACACTATTTGTCATTGACTGCTCACGACGTGACGAGTCCTTGAAATCGACAGCAATCGATGTGAAGGTGGAAATTGAGGGACGCACAGGATTTCCTGCTAACCAAAGCATACTGTTTAATTATTTACGATTGCGTCATGGAGTACCGCCCTCTTAGTGAAACCATCAGAAGATTATACTGAATATGTTTGTTAATCATATATAATAATAAAAAATATATATTTTAAAACACTTTTTATTTCTACATGTCGTTACCTGTATGCTGATAAAAGCAGAACAACGGATTTTTATATTTTATTGATATATGAGTGCATACAATTATTACAATTCAATTTGAATGAATGGTAGGGTCCATCGGGCACGTCGTCATCACTGTTGCAATTGTGCGAATCCCAACATGGTTGAAGAATATCAGTCAATATGTTCTTAGGTAGCGAGGGTGTGAGGAGTGTTTTAAAAAGGTCCTCCCGGACTACTGCTGGGCCAATATGTTCAACCAACTCTCGCAGGGCTTCAACATCCGTCTTGGTGATGCTTGTCGGTGGCGACGAAGACATGTCGAGCGCTCGTAGTTTTGTAAAGTATTCTCAAAGCAAGTGAGGTTATGATGACAGAGAGGTAACTAAGCAATGGTACGATGGGTGTTGTTGCACAAATGTTGTCGTCATACCCTTTCTGCACACACTCAATGCTAGGGGGGCATGAGATGTTGTCATCTACCAAAATACTTTTCCAGGAAGTATCTCCATAGGTGCGGTTCCAAAATACAATTCGTAATTTATAGGGGATTATATTGCTGCTACCGTTGTGTGGTAGAGGCATCTGAACTAGTTTTATATCATCCAGTACAGTTATTGGTGGTGATATTTTTCTCCAAGAATCCGGACACGTTTCATTTGTTCTATTGAAGCAAATGTATATTTCTTTGACATTGCACGTTTGTTGCACAAAAAACACATTGTTCACGAGTGTCGTCAATAAAATGAAAGATGAACCCAACTCGCCCATGGTCATCTGAATACTGAGCGTAATTATCACTGAGGTAGGTACTTTTTAACCCATTCACAAATTATTGCACAATTTTTCAAGCTGCACATAAAAACACCACTATCTAAATGACTCATACATGTTGGTAAGTCTTTTTGAAGTTTCGGTGGTGGTGGTGCTGCTAACAAAATCTGATTGTCATCAAACTCCTCTATGTTGATAATCTGAGGTCGATCGTTCCACTCCAACAGCATTTTTTCCAGAAAGTTCTTCTTTTGATGACCGCGCACATAAACCATATTAGAATTCCATAAGTGCTGTTTCAGGATGTCACCTATCTTTTCATAATCAACAAAACCCGCTGATGAATAGAGTAGTCCATGAAAATTATAAGTTAGATGATTAACACTTTTTTTATCCAGTGCTGATAACGCATGATACGGTATTGGTGCTTCAAAAACAAAATGGGCCATCTGTTTTCCATTCGTAATTGACATTTCCTTCGCAACAAATCGTCGATCACCTGCTGCTGCACTAGTGATGTTAAAACCCTGAATGTCGACGACGAAAACCTTCATGTTTGAGAGCTGATTCAAAACTAAACGGATTTCTCATCAGCAGCCTTCCATCCAACGAGCCACTCCCACCCAAAATGAAAAAATGCTCTTTGCATTGTGCACTTGACTAAAACACAAATAGTATTTTCAACTGTTTATTGAACAATGAGTTTCAATCCATTCATGAAGAACTATACAATTACGTAGGCTACACATATAAAAAAAAAAAATTCGGTAGATGTCCAAAACAGGTTGGAACGTCTTTTTGAAACACAGGTGGATGTTGCCAATGTTCATCAAAGTCCTCAACGTTTATGATTTTGGGAGTATGCGCTGTTGTAGAATCCTGCAGAATGTTTTCCAGATAATTCTTTTGTTGCTGTCCCCGAACGTAGACTTTATCCACAAAACATATATGTGATTTGAAAATTGAATTTAGGGCCCTGTTGAATGCATATTCGACGTGGCCAGATCGTGATGTCTCAGAGACTTTTGATAGATAGATTTGGCACTCAGAGGCATCACTGAGACAACCCAGAGACATCACAGAGACATCACGGAG